>CM071876.1:22148923-22247290 GCA_036759665.1 Gynandropsis gynandra | reverse complement strand
ATCATTCATTCAAGTGGCGTACAAGTAATGAAAGCATTAAGATCAACCATGAAATCTGAAAACATGATAAAATACCGAATTCATTCATATCGAGTGGCGTACAAGTATGAAAGCATTAAGATCCACCATTCATTAAGCACAAGACTTCACTACATGTTGGCAATTCTCTCTAACCTATGGCAATAGATCTACTTAGACATGAACTCAGGAAACGAAACACAAAAGAAATCTAAATTCGACATAGAAAGAGAAAGAGAATGCTCCCTATTCATCGACCGATGTCTTCAATAGATCCTCCATGCTTCGGATCCTTCGTTCCGTCCGTCTCAATCCTTCCAAGTGTGTCTTCTATGGCACTGAATTGTCCTTGAGTCCCCCCTTTTCAATTTGGTTCGATTCCCCTTTAAATAGATCTGATTTCCCTTGATTTGGTTGTTATAAATCTTGGGAATTAGTTGAGAAAATCAAGGGCCCGAGCGGGCACAGCATCTACCCGCTCGTGCAGGCCTTGTGCCCGACCGTGTACATCCATTTTCGCCCGAGCGGGCACTCATGCCCGGGCGTGTTCCTCTTCAGCCCGAGTCGTGCAAACCTACGGCGCATCTTGATGACAAATAACCCGAGCGGGCACTCCATTTCCACCCGATCGGGCACGCATGCCCGACCATGTTCCTTGAGCACCCGAGTCGTGTAAAGCTACGGGGTTGTCTTGGCATCAATTACCCGAGCGGGCACACTTCTGATGCCCGAGCGTGCACGACCTAAAATGTAGTTTCCGCTCCTTTCGCTCGGTGTTTGCACGTTCTCTTCAATCTACGGCCTTGCACAAGTTGAACCTTGTCATTTTGGGGTTAAATTGCCGATATCTCTCGTGTTTCTCGTCATGTCTTCGTTTCCTACACAAAATACGAAATGTAGATGAAATCCTCGAATAATCTCGATAAAT
The DNA here is from genome assembly GCA_036759665.1 of Gynandropsis gynandra. Classification (NCBI taxonomy): domain Eukaryota; kingdom Viridiplantae; phylum Streptophyta; class Magnoliopsida; order Brassicales; family Cleomaceae; genus Gynandropsis; species Gynandropsis gynandra. Next base: position 22,246,344 of record CM071876.1, on the reverse strand, counting down.
GAATGAAATCTAATAAATCTACCTAAAACTAGACCTAAGAATGATATAAAAACTACAATGGATTACGTGTTATCAAGATGTAAAAAATAATATTGAATTATTCGTATTACTTATACGTAATTTTTACATAACAAGGAAAATACAATCTCAACTTTTTTTGTATTGATTAGTGATTAAATGGGGAAATTAACGTTGAATTTGTGTCTAATGAAAAATATTTTATTGAAGACTATAGAAAAGTGGAATTCGATAGTTATAAATTAAGTTGGATTATAATAGTTGAAGTTAACGTTGAAATGAAATTATGAAGAATATGGAGATATGTTTGGATTGAATATAAAAATTTAATGTTGAATTGAAATTATGAAGAATATGAAAAATATTTGGATTAAGTGAAATTATGAAGGATAAGGAGAATTGTTTTAGATTAAATGGAAAAAAGTTAATGTTGAAATGAAATTATGAAAGATTGCAAAAATTTTATTTCTTTCGGTTTTTTTTTTATATTTTATATTTGTAGGAGTTGACTAAAATGAAAATAATAAACAATTTGCTTTCTGAACTCACTCGTCGAACTCCACACATGAATAATCAATTTTTATAACATAATATGTTTCTTCTCTATTCTCGTATCAGTGTCTCCTTTTGCCTCAACATCTCGTTTTCCTTTCGCCACGTCGACCATTGTATCTCGTTCGATCATCGCAGTCGTGTGTTCACTCACGTTGTTTGTTCACCCACGTCGTCTATTGCAGCTCGTTCGATTGTCGCAACTCTACATCGCCTGATGTTGGTAGACTAATCGACGAGAGTAAATTTAGATGAATGATGTGGAGATATATGAAAATTTGGTGTTTTTATTTATATTTGGTATTATTTATATTATAATTATATTATAATTATTCATTACAACAAATTATGTATTGTGTGATGAAACAAGTAACGATATTTAACTTTATACTATGTATTGTGTGATTTAATTCATAGTTTATGGCCAAGTTTTTAAACATCGAATTCCAAAATTGATTTGATATAAATGTGGAATAACTCGTTAGGTTAATTAATGACTAAGGAAAAAAATAAAGGTTCACTCATGGTACGACCCGATTTTGTAAAATATGATTAATTATTTTCATCAATTTGAAATAAGTTTAATATCTTTACACCTATATTTATCGTTTGAACAAATCAAAAAATTTAATCCCATAAATATCGATTTTAACAAGTTAAAAATACATATTGTACATGTGCACCTTGTACATGTTTATTATATTATTATTATTATTACTAGCAATCGAACTCGCTCGATGCGCGAGATTTTGAAAACAAAATGGTTTAAATTAATTATTTATTAAACTTTTAAAGAATAAATAATTGTAATTTAAAGTAATTAAATGACTGATTATTGTAGCATATTTCAAAATTTAAATTATTTTTTTATCGATACTGGGATAGTGAACAACTAAATAAAGTGACTTAAATAACAACATTGAATATTACATTTAAATTAGTAAAATTAACAATATAATTAAAGAATAAATTGATGGTCTTTTCCTTCTCTCTCTGCAAATTCACTCCCCTAAAATTCTAATTTCTATCTCTTCTTTTTCTTTCTCTATCTCAATCTTTATTCTCTTTTATCATCCAAAAGATAAAGAAATCACTTAAAAAGTTGTTGAAACTGTAAATCATATAATTTATATCATGCTTAATCCATATATATATATATACATATATATATATGATCCTTGTTCTCCATACTCTACTGCCTTTCGATAAAACTAAAATTTCTTTAAAAAATCAAACATAAAAATTGTCTTTTCTTCTGATCAAATTCCAACTTCAAATTTTCTTCTTTTAGAAATATTAAACACACTTTTTGAAGAATAATTTATGTTTTTATGGATTTGGTAAGGTGAACATGACTATGTTTTCTTGTTTGTTTCGATCGGAACAAATTTTCACGCCTATAAAGCATGATTAATATAATTTTTTAGATTTATTTATCTTATTAGAACTAAAAATAAATCCTATATCTTCCGTTTCGAGTGCCCAAAAATTAAAATTCGGCTTTACCATCAAATCTCCTCTGGCATGGTGAGGTAAAGATTCATCGTTGATATTGCTGAACAAAACTGAAGGATGTAGCATCATCAGCCACAACACCACATGAATCTACGCCTTTTCATTGTCATCCTACTATTCGCCCTCAATCTCTTGGCTACGATTCTCAAATAGATTGCGGTCATTCCTTTTGTTTTCCCCAACATCAGAGTAACAAAGTAGGATTCACATGTGGAGATGATAGGCTCGAATGGAGATCATGACCTTCCACAACCTTAGAGATTGTGAAGAATGGTTAGATTTTTCTATTTAAACAAACATCCATAAAAAATGTTCTATTGCCTTATTCAATGTTATTTTTATAACGTTCTATATGAAATTAAGATATGTTAATGTATTATTAATAAATAATTAATATATTTTGTGATATATAATTTTTTTATTCATTATTGTAGTAAATTCATTATCATTAATATGTAACCTTTATATCAAATTTATACATTTGTCTATAATTATTTTATTCATTATTGTAGTAAATTCATTATTATTAATATGTAACCTTTATATCAAATTTATATATTTGTCTATATCATTCAATAATTCAATGAATTTTTTTTACCAAACTAAAAGGTGAAACAAAAAAAATTAAAAGATGAGATGAGTATTGAAAAAACTTGTGTACAAATTGATGATGTGTCAAAATGATCTTTCACCAAAATAGTCTATTTTTTATTATAATAATTTTAATTTATAATATTTGAAAAATTAGAATAGTTGAAAAGTTCTTTTAGGTTAGAATTTTGTGAAAAAATTCAGTTGGAGTATGAAGGGATTTTTTTTTCTTAGATTAAGCTTTAGTGGAAGAATTTAATTTTATTATTATTATTATTATTATTATTATTTTGACTTACTTTTGTTAATGGGTTGTTGTTGGGTTGCTAAATCGGTGCTAAAACGTATTTTACAACATAATTATTTAGATCTACTCATGTTCGATATTAGTTTTTAAGGTTTCAACGAAGAACAAAATTAGAAACAATTTCGATGACCCTATTTCGTTGAATATGATGATAATCGGATGCTAAACTTGATTGTACAAACCCTCTACCAGTATCCACGCTGAGATAGGGATCCGCTATCAACCGTTGGTGCGGATTTTTGGTCGAGAACGAAAAACTGTTTTTCGTTCTTCATTTTCTCTGATGGGTTTAGGGTTTCCATTTGCGTGATTATGATTTTTGCACTGAAAATTTTTTTCGTCATATATTATTGAATTTTTCAATAATTACAATTTAATCCATTGACTATTTAATATTACGCAAGAGGCATTAAACATTCAGTTGTGTCATATATTATACCACATGTTATTCACATACATATCAATCACATGCCTATTCATTAAAATACATTTCATTTTAATTATACTATATATTTAATTTAAAACACCCAATTACTTTAAACATATACATAAGAAAAGATTTAGATTAAAATAGACAAATGGTTTAATTACAAAATAAAAAAAGTTTCAATTATAAAAAAAATATATAATGTCTTAACAATCTAGTGATACATTTCATAAAAAAGATGATAACTTTTGAAAGAAAAATGAAGATAATGTCTTATAATTCATGCATACATTTTCTATTTTTTAATATTTTTAGAAAATTTTTAAATTTTAGAGAGATTTTAAAAAAATTTATAGAGATATATTTTAACTTTTAGAAAAAACTAGAGAGGTAGAAGAATTTTAAAGAAGTTAAGATAGACAAGCGAAAAGAGAAAAGATAGAAGAGAGAGAAGTTTTTTCTTTTTAAAATTTACATAAAATTTAATTATTATTATTATTATTATTATTATTATTATTATTATTATTATTATTATTATTATTATTATTATTATTATTATTATTATTATTATTATTATTATTATTATTATTATTATTATTATTATTATTATTATTATTATTATTATTATTATTATTATTATTATTATTATTATTATTATTATTATTATTATTATTATTATTATTATTATTATTATTATTATCCACTAAGTTGTTACTGGATTATGTGATACAAAGCGAAAAAGAAGGAATAATTTTGACCAGTGGCGATTTCTCAATTTTTAATGGTTAGATTGTATTAATTAAATTTTAATGAGTTTTTCAAAAAAAATTATGAATTGAATTAAATCAAATGATAACATTAACATGACCGACATTTTCTTCATTTCATTTCTTTGGGTTGCAATATGTTGGTTTTAAATAACCTATAATTTAACCAAGTGTTTGGTCTTAACTAAGAATCAAGTAAATAAAAGTGTACTAAAGAAAAAAATTTAACAAACAATAATTTTAAAAAATGGAGAAATGAATGCGAGAGAAACAATGGCAATTTCTAAAATTTTAATGGTTAGATTTTTTTTAATTAAGATACTAATGAGTATTCCATAATTTTTTGAATTTAATTAAATCAAATTGTTTTTCTATAAATCTTTAACATTTTATTATTATTCGATAAATTTTTTACATTTTAAGAAATGTGTTCAAAGAGAAAAAATCGATGATATAATTATTTTATTCGGCCAGCAAGAATTTTAATAATTTTTTGTTATAACACATGTTTATACGATATACGTTTTTCAGTTGAATATTCCTAGGACACATGGTATTTGCTAAAACTTTCTCAATAAATTATAATATTTAGATTATATCTTACCAAAATTTAATTATCATATAACTTGAAAATCGAATCAATTTTCAGCTGTATATATATATATATGTATATATATTATATGTATTAGTAATTGAAATTACATATATAACCTTTTCCAAATTGTAAATACATGATAATTATCCACTAAAATCCTTGCATCTTTCATTATAAACAATATTCAATATAAACATTTAAACAGTCGTATCAAACATCCGATCTAAGGTCGTGAGATTAGATTCATAAATCTCATAATATGGTGTAAGTGTACATTTTCTGTCATGTTAATTTATAATTGAAGTTTGTGAACCAAATATGTAATAGTCTGATAATTTTTTTTTTAACTTTAGATATTCGTGTACGATCAATCAAATCCAACAATGCAAAAATACAGAAAACAAGAAATGAAATTAACATAAACGTTTACAAATAAAAAAACGTTATGATGCTTTTATATTTTGAAAAAAAAAAACAATTGAAAATATATAGAAACCATAAAATCTTTCCATCTTTCCATAAATTTCTCCTTAAATTAAAAAAAATCATCCTATCTATTTCTATAATATATAATATAAAAAACATCAAGAACAAAGAAGATAGACTAACAATCAAATGGATTAATTCTTTTGGTGAAAACGTTAATATATAGTCTTGATTTATACTGAATCTATTCACTACAAAACAACAATGGCAAATGTTGTTTCACTACCAGCGGAGAATGAAAAAACGGTTGCCAGTGGCCAACTGAGATGTCAAAGGCGCACCAATATGTCTCGTTTAGAACACGAGAAACACCTGTGGACTTAAAGGAACTCTAGGCTTTGATAGAATATGTAAAACCCCAAGGGAAAATTCATTCATTTACAGGCTTGAGGTGCGACCATGGGCTGCTTCATAGGTCTGTTAGTGGCCTCTATTCCTTCTCTGTTTGTTTGTGAGAGATGAAACAAAGTATGTCGAAGACTCACGGTTCTTTAACTTGTGTGTATTGGGAGTGGCTTAAGAAGGTTGACAAGAGTTGTTCGGGACTTAGTCCTTAGATCAACAAAATGCACATTTGATAAAGATTTTGTAAAGATGTCAACAATGTGAGAATTTGACGAAGTATGCTTTATAATAATGGAAACCTAAAGCAAAATTTTCCCTAATAAAATGATAATGAGCTCAATATGTTTCGATCTTTTATGAAAACCCGAGTTTGTTGAGAGATGAATTGCGAATAAGTTGTCGTAGTTAACTGTTGTTGGTTGCGTCTGTGGAATGCCAAGATCACGTAAAATAAAGGGAATCCAAGTTATTTATGCGTCCAAATAAGACATAACTCTGTACTCAACCTCTATAAATGAACGAGCAACCGTTGGTTGCCTCTTTGTGCACGACCCAAGGTTGCAGCCCAAGAAAATGAAAAAACTTGTAATTAACTGTCTCGTGTCGCGACAGTCTATCCAATCGTTGTCACTAAATGAGTTTATATCAGTAGTGCTTCTAGAATGAATGAATAAACGAAGGTGAGAGGTGCCATTTAAGTATCACAAGATATGTTTTAGCAATTTGAAGTCACCTACTGTCAGCTCATGTATCCTCTAGCACACAAATTTTACTGCAATACTAAGGTTTGGACGGGTTACCAATAGATATTGTAAAACTCCAACAACACTGCGAAAGAAAGTAGGATCAGTGAATTCTTCCAAATCTTTATAGATGAGATGTTTTGTTTCATAAGTAGTTTCTTGTAAGATTCCATGTAAAAAAACATTGCTTACATCTAATTGTTTAATATGCCATTGATTCATGACAACAAGACTAAGAACCCTACGAATAGTGGAAGTTTTAACTAATGGACTATATGTATCTAGAAAATCAACACTTTCTGATTGGTTTCGCAATGAGTCTATACTTAAGACTGTCAAGGGGGCCATCTGGTTTTAATTTTACTTTGAAAATCCTTTTGTAGCATAGGATATTTATGTGTGATTCTACTGGAACTAAGTCCAAGTTTCATTTTGTTGTGATGCATTCAACTCTTCACACATTAACCGATACCAACAAGGATGTTTAAGTATTGTAGTGATAGTTTTAGGTGTTAATGGTTCCTTGTTGGTTGTGAGAAGAGCATATTTAGATTTTGGTTTTGAAATACCAGCTCGTGACCTTGTTGTCATAGGATGGGTATCAGCATCTAGTGTTGGTGATGGCGCATGTGAAGGTGATGAAGTTTTAGTTGAGTTGGAACTTGTGACACATGAACTTGGGGCAATGATCCTCTTATAGTAGAGCTTTGCTCCAAATTTTGTTATTGGAATCTAAAATTGAGGTAATTTAGGTACAATTTCAAATGGAGAAGAAGGTATACTTATCCGGTTCCCTTTGTGCCACACAAGAGATAAAGGAGTGTAATGTTTTATGGTGAAACCTGAATATTCTGTCGTGAAGGGGAAGTGAGTTTCATTGAAGATTGCATGCCTAATGATGTATACACAGCCAATTGGTAGAAATAAACATCTATATCCCTTATACATATTGTTGTAACCAAGAAATACAGTGAAAAGAGCGCTGGTCTAACTAATATCATATGTGGTTGTAACTAAGCATTGCCAAAGATACATTAGGAAGAGTAATCTAGATCATGTCCATAAATAATACTATAAGGAGATTTACCTTGTTTTAAACAGTCGTATCAAACATCCGATCTAAGGTCGTGAGATTAGATTCATAAATCTCATAATATGGTGTAAGTGTACATTTTCTGTCATGTTAATTTATAATTGAAGTTTGTGAACCAAATATGTAATAGTCTGATAATTTTAGCGAAAGAGATTTAATAAGTAGTTTGAAGAAAAAGAATACCTCAATCCAAAACTTTAAAGGTACATTGGACTGAAATATTATTATAGAGCAAGCTCTATTACATGACGATACTTTCTTTCAGAGATTCCATTTTGCTCTGGAGTATGATGAATTTTAGTTTTTTGAATGACTTCTCACAAGGCTAACACTGACATTCCATTAGTTTTATTTTAGTTTCTTGAATGACTTCTCACAATCTTCATTCCAAAAAAAAGGTACATCTTTTCCCGTAAGTCTCGCATTGGCTTTGCTAGGCTAGCAAAGTCCATAATGAAACATCGGTAGTATCCTGCTAACCCTAGAAAGCTCCTTATCTCTTATGCATTTTTTGGTTGTTTCCAATTTACAATCGCTGACACCTTCTTAGGATCGACAGAAACTCCTTCCTCCAATATGGCATATCCCAAAAATCTCACACGTCTCTTCCAAAAACTAAAATTTTTCAATTTCGTAAACAATTTTTGTTCTCTAAGACGCTCTAACACTAAATACAGATGTTCCTCGTGCTCCTCTGGGCTCTTGGAGTAGACCAAAATTTCATTGATAAATACAATAACTAAACGATTCAAGTAGTCCCGAAACATATTGTTCATTAGCTTCAAGAACACAGCATGGGCATTAGTCAAACCAAATGGCATAACCACAAATTCATAATCCCATTTCGAGTTCAAAATGCAGTCTTCCTAATGTCTCTTTCTATAATTGGAATCTGATGATATCTCGATCTAAATCTATATTTGAGAACCAAGTTGCACCTTTTAACTGATCTAATAACTCATCGATCTTCGGTAGCGGGTAATGATTTTTTATAGTGACTTTATTCAAAGCCCTATAATCAATGCACAATCTGAAACTCCCATCTTTCTTCTTTACAAATGGGACCGTGCACCCCATGATAATGTATTCGTTCATACAAAATCTTTTTCACGTAGCTCATCTAATTGTTTCCTCAACTCTACCATTTCCACTAGTGCCATTCAACATGGAGACTTTGATACTGGAGCAGTACCCGATTCTAGCTCAATCTCAAATGGATCTCCTCGCATTTGTGGTAAGCCTTGCAGTTCTCTGAAAACATCTACAAACTCTCGTGCTACAAGGATCTCCTCGACTTGCACAAATGGGTCCACTTCTTCTATCGTTATAGTAGCGAGATACATCTCACAACCTTGATCTAGTAATCGTTCTATACGCAATGCTGAGATAATGTGAATACCTTGCCTGATCGGATTCATTGAACTAAAGATCCTTGTCACTTTACTGGCAACGTAGTTGACCGCAAAGATAATCCATCACAACTCGATGTCTTGACAATCAATCCAATCCAAGGATCACATTGTAGCATCCCATCGGAATGATGATAAGCTCTAAAGCTAGTTCTTCTTGTTCTATCACTATGGGCACCTCTTTTTCAACCCTTAGACAATACTTGTTAGATCCTCAGGTTGAATAACTAATTTATTAGCCATCGATGGACTCACAAAACTGTGTTTCGTACCAATGATAAATAACACATGAGTAGATAGGTTTTCCACGATTACAGATCCTACATAATACAAATGTTTTAAAGAATCTAACTTCTCAATTCTCTCACAAAACTAACCTCCATGTAGACAATTTATTTTATGTAAGTCATACACACATAATATATTAAAAAATAACATATTAACGATAGGTTGAGCGTCTCTTTCTTGCCCTTCACGTTCATCCTGGTAACCTCTAATGGTACATACCCGTGGTTGTACAACCCTAAATTTTGATGCATGCTCTTCAGGCTTTCTAGCTCTGACCTGTGGTATTAGACCCACTGGTGGTGGTGGGGTGGTAGCCTCAGAAAATCCGTTTGAAAATGATCCATACTGCCATAACAAAAATATTCGTCTAATTGTCTTGGCCTTATAGTTCCTCCTACTTGCTAGGGGCACTCAGGAAAGTGGTGTTCTAAACTACCACATCGGAAGCATCCTACTCTCTTATCAAATCTTTGGCATGCCCGAACATGCTCACGTCTGCAACGATGACGTGGGTACCTTGGTGTTGTTATGACATGATGAGTTTGAACTATTTTCATCTGATCTGATCTCCCTCGAATCTGATGGACGACATGTTTCCCCATTCCATTCTACGACATCAAAATGTCCACATCGATGAGTCCTTTCTCTACCAACTGAGCATTTGGAACTAGCTCAGACAATGATCCATGCTTGATTATCTCATTCATGCGTCTGATATTCGTAGTCCTTGCAAAAATTTATTGACCTTAAGAATTTCTGAAGTTACTGATTTGGACCCAAACTTTGATAACTCCAAATAAATCTCATAATATTGAGCAACAGTACGACCACCTAGTGTGAGCTGCAGAATGCCAACTTCATCTCTTCACGAGCAGCGTGCGCTACATACTTCAACTCAAAAAGTTGTTTGAACTCGGACCAAGAAAACATATACTCTAGATGGACATGTTTAAAATCCCTCTGATCTCGTCCCACCAAAACACTTCTTCTCCCTCCAAATAGTGGAGTGCAATATCAATTTTAAACTCTAATGGACATTTAGATGATCGAAAGTTCCGCTCTAAATGAAACATACTATCCTCTGCCATCATGGGAGGTATCACACCGCACGAAATAGCTTTGTTCCCTATTTATCAATGTGGTCCATGACATAGAATTACTCTAACGTCTCCACATGCCTCTAATTAAATACTAGGAGAGGCGCTGGTGGTGGTGACAACGGTACTTGTGGTGGTGCATACGGTTGTACTAGTGGTGGTTTTGGTGCCTATGGCGGTACTTGTGGTAGTATTTATGGCGTCATTGAACTATGATCTTGGTTATGTTGTCGACTCTATGCTAATAGCTCTCTCAATATTTCTTTCATGGCATTTCTATCTATCCCACTTTGCGATCTTTGTCCAGATGATTGAGATTACGTATGGCTAGTGTAACGAGAGCCTCCTCTCATCCCGCTACCAAGAACTCTAGTAACCATCCTCCTCGACATTGACTGTTACACACAAACTACTATTAGTTTTCATAGCTCTAAACCCCACTAGAAATTTCAAGACATGTGTGCCACGGTCTCATGGCTTTATTAAGACATTTCACAAAACATTATGAAATCCAGTGAAAACGATAAATACAAAAATGACAACCAGGCTCTGATACAAATTTGTAACACTCCCATCTCGGACTACCTCGGGACTAGGAGTGTCCACTATCACCCTTAAGAAGTAGCCATATATATCATCGCTTAAACACATTTATAAAACAAAATAAATAATTTATTTTAAAATAAAATTTTTCTGGACCATATAGAAAATTAAATACGTAAAAATCATAGTCACGGTAAGTAAATAAAATAAATACGAAATGCAAAATAAAGGTTACCACAACCCCAACACGGTACGACGCCAGCCCTGATCCAAGTGTCACAATACTAACGTCGTCGACGCGATACTCCTCACATGACAACTCTAACCGACACGCTTGCACACACTTTCTTCCGAAGGTTCGAGTGTTAAATCACTCGATCGAGCACACTAAACAAGATGTTCACTCGACTTTAACACCAACTCCAAAATATCGATATTCTCTAACCCCAACACTTGTTCGAACGTAAATTCTATATATCATCTTTAATCAATTATACAACTCATATAATTGTGATTTTTCATACGATAATTCTAGGGTTTAATCCAATCTTCACTTGTAACGTCTCAATTTTTCCATTATGATCATATAAATCCTATTATGACTACGTCTCGTTTTAAATGTAGAATCCCTTCCATAAATCAATTACAAATCTGAAATTAGGATGGAGAAGATCAAGTAATAAAATACCTAGACTAATGCTTCCGCAAGAATACGGATCGTATAGTACCATGGTCGAACACAAGGAATTGATGCAACTCTAAAGCTAGTAAACTAATGAATAGAACGGTAAAAATAAATAAATATTTTGAATGCGAATGAATCTAACTAACTAATTAACGAGATGAACTAAATAAACTAAACAATATAGGTTTCGAGAGATGCACGATAATGCAATGAAGTACTAACAAGACCATTGTTATAGATATCATTACGTATTCAGGGAATTCAAGCTCTTTCCTAGGGAATGACTCTCTCGATGCCAAAACCCACTATCTAGCATGCGTACTACCAATCTCTCAATTGCATAATCTCACTTACAAGATGCATTAAGACCGCTATCCTAATTCCTAAGTCCAATTAATCGATCGTCCAAGGTTTTAAATCAATTAAGACTTCATATCATGGCTACGTTCCAAAATCTAATTCATTTCCCAATGCAATCAGACTTTTATAATCATTCATTCTGTTGGCCAACAAGAATAAAACCATTAATAACAGCCAATCAATCCGAAAAAAATCAAATATTATAACAAAGCATAAAGCACAAGACTTCATTATATATCGGTAAAGCTCTCTAATCTGTAGCTACTAAACTACTCTGACATGGACATAGAAAACAAAACATAAAAGAAATCTATATTCAACATAGATAAAGAATGATATCCCTCTCTATTCTATTACCGATGTCTTCAACAGTTCCTTCATGTTTCGAGTTCGTCGCCCCGTCTCCAGCTTTCCCGCGTACTGCTCTCTCTCTTGTTCTTTCGTGTGTGTTGTGTGTCCGAATTCCTTCTGCCCTCTTGAACTTTACGTCCTCATTCCTCTTTCCTTTTTTGGGCTCCTAAAACGCCGAATCTAAGCCCCATTTTTTTTCGTCCTCCTTTCCTCTTTCGCTAATTTTCATTTTTTTCGGTTTCCATTTTCTTCAGCAACTTGTGTTTTCTTTTCTTCTTGTGCATCAATGATTTCCTTTTCTTTTTCCTCCTTTTCTTCTTTTCTTGGCTTCCTTCTTTCTTTTTCTTGTGTTTCCATTAATTGTTCCAGCAGCCATTTCTATTTTCTATCTCCGACGGTTGCAGTTTCCAATTCTCGTGTAGGCGCCTATCTTTCCATTTTTGGGTTCGCGGTTGGAAGTTTACATTTTGTTCTAGTAACTTGCTTCTATTTTACGTAAACCATATTTCCTTTTCATATTCCAACCGTGCTCTTCTTAATTTTGTTCCAGCAACCGAAAGTTTCCTTTTTTGTTCCAGGCACCGAAAGTTTCCATTTTTGTTCCAGCCGTGAGTTTCCATTTTTTAAGGCCAGCGGCTGGTTTCTATTTCTTGTAGGCTGCAGCTACTTATTTCCATTCCTCATCTCCAGCCATGCTTCCATTTTGTATAGACAGCCAACACATTTCCATTTTGTTCGAAAGGCGAACAAGTTCCATTTTTGTAAGCGGCCATTGTTTCCATTTTTGTAAGCGGCCATTGTTTCCATTTTTGTAAGCGTCATCGATTCCATTTCTCTTCTCCGGTTTATAATTCTTTGAATGCTAACCGTTCATAGCTGATAGAAGAGTGGGTTTGCTTAGTTTTGCTTCATTTACTCGTGTTTGTATCCCGATATTTCATTTCCTACAATAACACGAGAAATCGATGAAAGAGGACTAAAAGATGATTAATACTCGGTAAACTAACTACAAAAATAAACTAATATACTATAACAAAATAGACGTTATCAAGCTTCTTCGATAACTTGACGATCCACGATGATATTGCTAACTATGACACGGATTAATTTTCTCCTAGTATAAATTCGATCAAACAATCAATTTCCATTATGTAGATCTTCAAATTAAGGAAATAATAATAAATAGGAATTTAAAGTATACCGAAATCTCGATTAGAACTCACCAACGAAATTAACACGATGAAAATATGGCAAAACATCCTCTTTTCTTCTTCTTCTTCTTTCTTTTCTTTTCGCTTGTTTTTTTCTTCTCTTTTTTCCGTTGATCCGTTTGCATGTGGCTCTTTTTTTATTTCTCTTATTTCCTTAAACCTTATATTATTAAGTATATATATATATATTATATATACATATGTGGATCTACACACCTAGTTACACTACAAAAAACATGTTATTCCCAACGGATTTCAATGGATTCTGAGCCGTTGGGAATGGATCGCTGAAAATTTGTATCCGTTGTGATTTGCAACGGGAGTGCAACGAAAAAAAATCCGTTGAGATTTTTTCAACGAGCTTGTAACGAATAATTACGTTAGAAACTAGAAACGCATGACCGTTACAAGCTATCAACGGATGATCGTTACAATTTTCTAATGGATCTCCATTGGCAATTTGTAACAGATATCCGGTGTTAGCCCATTGAAAAGAAAAATGGCAGGAATTAAATGTTTTCAACCGATGCCCGTTGTTATTTCTGCTTTCAAATTTGCAGGGTGATGAGAAGTGAATGTAGCGTTTTCCAAGTAAATGTTTTCAACGGATGCCCGTTGTTATTTCTGCTTTCACGGTTCGTTCTGCCCGAAGATTGACGAGTTCGGGTTCTTCGCTCTCTTCCCGATGACAGACTTCTTCTTGAGGTGGGTTTCTACAACCACCTCAAGAAGAGTCGGTTCTCTTCCCATTCTCTGCATCTCTAACATTATTGCAATATAATTAGATAACAATTTTATATAATAATAAAATTTAAATAATGTATCCAAATAAAAATTACCAATTCTTTCTTTCGTTTTGGAAATGATTTTGATCCCAAAGTATGGCGATATGGACCATGTCCGGGAACCTTCTCGTCGTATCGATATTTCTTGGTCTTCTCGCTCTTGGCCTTGAAGTCCTCGGATCCCAATGTTGGACGAATTGGTTGAATACCTCGTCTGCTGCCCAGGTCTGTTTTCCATTCTTCTTGTAATAGTTGCGATTGGCGTTTTTCATCATCAAACACAACTGGGCTTTCATGTCGTGCATCCAAGCTGTGTAGATGCACGATGTATCCTTCTTCTGTCATCTATATACGCGTTGCAAAATTAACTTGCAATAAATTAGTTTGTAGATAAAAGTAAATACTAATTTAAAATTTAAATTTTATATTAAAATTTTACTTATGATGAATGTACATCACCATCAACGGCGTATGACTTCTGGCGTCACCTGCTAGTAATAGTACAATCGATTTTGTAGCAATCATTAGATGATGTTATTGTTCATATGTTTCAGAACATCATCCACATAAAACCTGCACGTAAAAATCAAATTATTAGATAATATTTATAATTAAATACAATTATGTAATGAAAGTCATACCATAACGTCTCGTCAGGACGTTCAGGTTCAATAATCGAGACGGAAGGACGCTCGTCAAAACTATCTATCAAATCGTCTATGTCCACCATATCATCTTCTTCACTAACTATTGGTCGTGCCAATACAGGTGAAGAAGCTAGATATGGTGGCGGTGGAGGCAGTGGCATGGCTCTTGCCGAACCCACCAACATAATAACTTAACCGATGAATTGTCGAGCTCTCATTGTGTATTGTTTTTAAGTATTTAAGTGTTTTAGACATTTTGTGTTTGAGAGGATTTTTATTTTGAGATTGTGTTTAAGAATGAACTGTTTAACGCATGATACACAAAATTTTTCAACGGGCATCCGTTAGAAATTACAACGGATGCCCGTTGCAAGCGCTTGTTCCCGAGGCAACAGATGCCGAAATGACGATACATCTCCCTTTACAGCGGGCATGCGTTGCACGTTCCAAAGGATGTCCGTTGAGAACCAAAACTGATGTTGCATGCGTAGGTTAGTCATGATAACATTCTTCAATGGACATCCATTGTAACTTGCAACGATACCCACTGGATGTATTTTAACTGGTATCCGTTGCAAATCAGCAACGGTTATCCGTTGGCATTGACTAACTGTCATCCATTGGCGGTCTGAAGAGTCGCAACAGGCATCCGTTGGTGACCTAAACAATCGCAACAGACATCCGTTACGAGTTTCCAACGGATGCTCGTTGACATGTTATAAACCTTGAAACTTTTTCTAAGTGTTGATTAGAATTTAATGTTTCAACGGGTTTCCGTTGCCATTGGCATCAGATGCCCGTTGAAATGTGAATATATTAAGTTAAAAAATTCGACAAGTTAGAAAAATTTATATATTACAATTACATAATTCACATTTCTTCTTCGGTAGATTTTTCGATTGACGAGTCTTCCTTCAATTATTCATTGAATTCACTGTCGTTTTCATCTTCTGTATCTTCCGATTCAACGTCTTCATAATCGCGTATATATTCTCCATCTATGTCAGTTCTTGAGATAATCTCCTTCCAATTAGTTGTATCAATTAATTGTATCAGCTCCGGGTGATCGGATTGCAACGGATCTTCTTTTTCATATATGTGCTAATAACTCCTCGCGGCTTGATCTTTACAACAACCCACAACTCCTCTCTTTGATGTTTCAATATTGCTGGATATCACACGTAACGTACTTGATCTATTGTGAGGAATAGATCATACTTATCATATTATCGTGTCGGATTGATATCAGTTCCTCCCCATTGATTTTTTTTCATGTACCACGTCCTACGGTTGGATCAAATCACTTACATTTAAAAAGTATTACCTTCAATGCAACGAGACCGAGATATTCCACCTGTAATATTTGGTGCAAAATATCGTAGAAATTATCATCTTCAATTTCATTATTAACTCAAATGTCGTAATTGTATGTGCTTCTATGTTTTTCCTATTCATATGTGTGGAATGTGTATCCACGAGCCAACTAAATTGGTCAACACATAACATTTCCTGCGGGACCATTAGCCAAATCTGTCAACCATGTAGGATGTCTCTCATCAGAAGATTTGACCTATATAACATAAAAAACAAATGAACACTTTATAACATAAAATTTTATTTATATATATATATATATATAACGTACGAATTTACGTTTACTTACGTAATCTCTCAACCACGAGCCATAATATTGAACTTTCATTTTTGTGAGTTCATCTGCATTTATATGAGGATATGCACCCATTACTCATATAATGAAAGTACGTTAACAAATATTATATATATATATATATATTTAAAAGATCGATTTTCATTGTTTTGTACCTTTCAAAAGGTAAAAGATCTTGACAATTTAGTAATATATATGAGTGGATATGATTATACTCCTCTGGTGTTAACCAATATTCTTTGGATTTACCACATGTACGAACAATTGGTGTAAATATCTCAGGAATTGTGTCAAATTTCGGATTATATGGATATAAATAGTTTGTGTGATCTTCCATTGAGCGTCTTTGTTTCATCGGAATATGCGACTCGAAATAAAATATGCTGAAATATGCGATTTCTTCCAACAAGTATTGTTCAACAATAGATCCTTCAACCGTTGCTTTGTTTTTTTCTTTTTTCTTTAGATGAAAGAAAAACTTTTTGAAAGGATACATCCATCTGAATTGAACTAGCCCACCGAGTATTCCTTCATCTGGTAAATTTATTGGAAAATGATCCATTACATCGAAGAAGGAAGGCGAAAAGCTTTTTCCGATGAGTACAATACTTCAGAGATATTGTATTTTGTTAATTCGAAGTCATCCCTTTTAAAATTTCTGGAACATATATCTCCAAAAAATATGCTAGTTCCGCATAGCACATCGTGAATGTTTCGAGGCAAGAGCTCAGCAAATACAATTGGAATGAGTCACTACATAAAAATGTGACAATCATGACTTTTTAACCCAAACAGCCTCGAACCAACAATATCCACACACCGAGCAATTTTCGATGCATATCCATTTGGAAATTTAACGTTTTCTTTTAACCACCTTAATATTGCGGTTTTTGCTGGCTCGGACAATCTGAATATTAGGATATGTGCCCTTCCATCTCGTAACTCCAACTTAGGTCTTCGACATATTGTCTTTAAATCTTTTCTTGATTGAATATTATCCTTAGTTTCTCCATCACATTCAAAACAATATTGATGATATTGTCGAAAGAATTCTTTTCGATATGCATAACATCTAAATTATGACGTAATATCAGTGATTTAAAATATGATAGTTCCTCAAAGATACTACGTTTATACTAGTTATGCCATTCACCTTGGCCTTTTGGTTTTCGATGCCCACGATCTCCATCGCATTCTATTTTTGTAAATCTCCCATTGTGTTTAATTATTCGTAAATCATTTCACTACAAGAAAATTCGGATTTCGGGACTGAATTTGCGGACTGACATATCCGTCCCTAAATTTAGGGACGGATTAGGGACTAATTAAAGACGGATTAAGAAAACAGTTCCAAATCCGTCCCTAAATTTGGGGACCGTCGGTCAGTCCCTAAGTCGTCCGGAATTCGGGACGGAATCGGGACTAAAATAATTTCGGTCGGAAAATTGCGGACTGCTGATTCATCCGTCGGCAATTTCCCGACCGAAATTATTTGTCCCGATTCCGTCCCTAATTGTATAAATGGGCCTCATCTACAGCCGTCGATTCATTCACCCAATCCAACGGCTACGATACGTCACCTCGTCAAAATTTCTGCTTTATATAAGACCTCGAAACTGCTATCAGTAACTAGGGTTTACGCCTATTCGCCGCTCTTTCTCATTCTCTCTATCTCTCTCTGAAATTAAAGATCGTGGAAGTGCGATATGAGCATCCAATCGTTTCGATTTGTTTTCTCTGAACATCTCGCGGTTCGTATTTCCTCGAATTTGTTCCCATTATTCTTCTCCTTTGGTGAAACAAGTGATTAGATGCGTGTTTGATCCAAGTTTGGCTTTAGATTGAAATTTGAATTAGGTATTCTGATTAGGGTTCCATATGTATGGATCTCGTTTTCAAATTTATTTAATGCGAAGGTCCCAGCAGAGGAGCAACTATACTCATAGAATGAGGCTTCTCTAACATTCATATAACCTTCGTAGAACAAATCGCCGACTATTCTAGACGCCCTACGATTATTTACAGTGGGTCGCCTTAGCTTTCGGTACAAAAATTTGTCTATTCTGAGAAATCAATCGATTTTTGAATTAAGTTATAAAAGCAGGGATTGTGTGTATCGGTTTTGTGCTGAAATCAAATGCACTTTGTACGAAAGAGTTCCCTGCGAAATCAAAAGGGGAAGATGGGCAGTTATGATTCATTATCTTCCTTTGAATTTCTTAACAATCATCTTCCCTACATCCCTCTTGTTATCAATCTTCATCTATATTTGCCGTGAAAAACTGAGCTTAGGGTTTGACCGGTGGTGTCACCTGCGTAATTTTTTTTTAATTTTACGTTTTAATTTTTAAAAAAAAAAATATTTCCGGACAGCATTTTCCGTCCGGAATTTTGCGACGGTATTCGGACTACCTTTTACGTCCGAAATTGCGGACGGTTTGCGGACTGGAACTGGTTGTCGACGCTCGTTTGCGGACGGGGCGTGTCAGTCCCTAATCAGTCCCTAAATGCCTTTCCGGACGGATTAGGGACTGATTATTCAGTCCCTAATTTGTAGTGTTTGTGTTCCGATTTGCATGCACGAGACCTCTTCTTTTTGTACCACATTCTTTCTAAAATATTTTTTTATCTTTTCTCAAAGCATGTCCACGAGGAAAAAATCTTCTATGGCAATCAAACCAACATGATTTCTTCATAGTTGAAATGAATCGATATCCTCCTTACAATAGGGACATGTCAATCTCACGTGCGTACTCTATCCAGATAACAATTTATAGGCAGGAAAGTCGTTAATTTTCCATGAAAGGACCTTTTTCAATGTGAACTTTGCTTCATACTCATGTCATAAGTAAAAATTCTATCATTCCACAAATATCGTCATTCATGAATCAATTACTTCAAAAATACATCGAAACTTTTCTTCGGATATTCTGGTCCTGGAATCAGCAACGTCAGAAATATTACTTCTCTTTTCAAACACATAACGGGAGCAAATTATAAGGAGACAAAATCACCAGCCACAGAGAATATTTACTTCCAGATTGTCCATATAGACTAAACCATCGGTGCACAGGCAAAGATAATTTTTTTCTCGTTTTATACACAAACTCGAAAAATATTTCATTGAAATCTTTCCAAGTCTTACCATTTTATGGATGTTGCATTATCCTTTCGCATGTCGAGTGTTCTGTGTGCCATCCCATTGCCGTTACGTTTTTTTCGATTCAAATAACCTTCTCAACCTTTTTGCTACATGCATATAGAACATTTTTGTAAGATACATATTTACGTGAAGATGGTTTCTTTTTGACGAAATCTGCTTGCACCGAAAAATTTGCATTCCAAGATGTCTTTATCATTTCTGCAAAACAACATGCAATTATTTCTACAAACATCAATTTTCTCATATGACATTCCAAAATCTCTTAAAACATTCTTTGTTTTGTACTATGTCTTAGGAGCTTGATTATTTTCCGTTAAATATTCACGCATGGTTTTGCAAAATGAATCCATGCAATTTTCAACAACATTGTAGTATGTTTTTATACTCATCATATTCATGACAAAGATAAACGAGATTGACCTTCACGAAAACGTTCATATATAGGTTGTTTTGCCAAATCCAATAGGTTGAAAAATCGGCGTGCCTCGATGTTTGACATCTCTTCATGCGGTTGTTCAACAACTCCAGGAAAAGCATTTGACACCATTTCCACATATGGATTGGTTGTCGATGATTCATAAAAAACTCCTTCGATTCCTTCTATTTTCTGCGCTTCTTGTACAATATCTCTAACGCCACAATTTTCACTGTGAAATAACCAAATTGCGTAATTATTTACGAAACCCACCTTGTAAAGTTGTTTGCAAACAATTTCTTGACTTCGATACTATATACTTTTGCATCTTTGTAGGGATATAGCATTGTCCCGCGTTCTTGACACAAAGATTACATAGAAGTAAAACTCATGAATTGCTCCAAACCGTGTAAGAATTCTTGAGTAACTTCCTCGGTTACGGATCTTTTCTTCTATACATCCTCTATCTCGATCTATATATATCTTTATTTCAATAAGACGGCATTTTTGTAAAATATATTTGTTGTTGAAAGCTTCATGGTAGAAGCCTTGATTTCGATCATTAAATAATGTTCTTTTCAACGGACATCTGTTAGAACCCTCAACAGATGCCTGTTGCAAATTCACGTTGAAATATTCCAACAGTTACCTCGAAAGTTACAATTTCAACGCGCATATGTTGCCATTGTCAATGGAAATCCGTTGCGCTGTGCAACGGACATCCGATGGCCGGTTTTTGGAGTTTCCAACGGTTGTTCAATGGATCGGTGCAATGAATTTCGTCTGTTGCTCGTTTATTACCAATTGCAACGGATTGCAACAGACAGTTACCCGTTGATCATTCTAGAGCATCCATTGGAAAGTGCCATCAACGAACGGATTCGTTGATCTATCCGTTGAAATCTTGTGTTTTTTTTGTAGTGTCAAAACTAACCATCCAGTAATATGCAGGATTTGGGACAATTTGTCCAATTAGAGTCACACCAAGCAGTAATATGTAAGTCATGATGAGCGTGAAGGAGAATGACTTACCTAAGATTGGACTTAATATACCGAATAACTCATAATGCAGCTTGTGATTGCAAGAACTGAGAGAGTGTGGATATTGTATGCGAAATCTGGAGGAGTAACACCAAGGTAGACCAAGCGACCGACTAATCAAAGATAGCGTTCATGATCAGAAAATGGATCAACATCATTTAAGGCTAACTTAGTATTCTACTCAAATGGAAACATCGTTGGCTAGGAACTAAGAAGACTCGCCTCAGAAATAATATCTAAGGCATACTTTCGTTGACATAGATAAATACCCTTAGGACTCTATGCCACCTCAATTCCCAAGAAATACTTGAGAACCCTAATAATATGATCCTAGATCGACGTTCTATTCTTAGGTGGATGGAATTGGAATGAAACTCACTAGGAATCTGATAATAAACCTAAAACTTGTCTCTTTGAAGAAAAGACGTTCTAAATCCGAATTACAACCTGACTTGAGAACTTCAAACATCGTGAATGGCGCCACAAACCTTGTGATCTAGAGTTGATAAGTCAGTGTATAACTCAAAATCTCTCCAAGAGTTCGATAGCTAAATTTCTAGGATTAGCAAGGAAAATTATATTTTTATTGATAAAAACTTAGGTAATAATATTATACAAAGAGTCCTCCATTTCTGGGGACCAAATAATAATGGAAAATAAATAAAATAACTTAACTAAACCCGATACAAATGCTTGGTCGAGCGGTGTAACTGCTCGATCGAGCACCTTTTAGTCTTAACCCTAATTCACAATAATTAAAGTATATTCGCCAAGTAACAATAATGCTCTATCGATTCCCTTAGTATTCAGACCGAGATATCAATCCTTCTGCATGCTCTATTGGTCCAGTGATTCGCTCGGCTCGAGCGATCCTCTACTCGAGCTGAGTGCATCGATCTTATTTTGTCTAGATTTTTGCTTGGTTCGAGCAGTATGTTGTTTGGGCCGAGCGCCTCTGCTTATTCTAGCTTCTTGATTCTCTCGACCTCGTTCACTTGTAGGCATGTCACGTAAGCTTTCTTTGATGTCTCTTGATGTCTTTGTGGTGACTTAGCAAGTTCTTCTACCAATAATCGAGCATACACATTATGTATCCTCTTAGCTTTAGTTTTGGTGTGGGATGGAGCCACATCCTCATCACCCAAGATCCTTCATGTGGAAACATGACTGAAGAATTTTCTGCAATGATTAAGTCATCCACATATACTAAAATATGGAGACGAACACGTCCTAATGAATACATGAAAAGGAAATAGTCAACATAATATTGTTAAAAACTATATGTCTGGAAAACTTGAACGAGATCGGCAAACAACCAACGAAGAATCTATTACAATCTATACAAAGAATTTTTTGATAATACATAGATAATTTTTTTACAACAAAAAGAGATGATGGGATAGAAAAAAAGTTATATGTCTTAAATCTCTTTTTCTGTTCCGCAAAGTGATTTTGACCAAGAATTACGTTATGTATAATCTTAAATATTTACTAAAACACATGCCAAGTGAACAGTGATTTTGGCAATGTGTCATATTTTTGTCCCTTTGATTTCTTTTTCCGTTTTGTTGGCATTTTTTGGACCATCTGATCAACTTTTCTTATTTTTAAAGGTGAAATCAATTTTTGACCCTTAGATCTGTGTAAAGAGATCTCCACCGTTAGTTTGATATACCCTAAAAAAAATTTTAGATCGTTAGATCACAACACAATAATCCACGCCGTCCATTTTAGGTTTACTTTTTCCTCTCTTCTCTATCATCTCTCTACCGGCCATTGCTTCTCCATTTTATCTCGGTTTGGATCTGTCTCCTCGCCGATCGAGGAGAGGAAGAAGAAGAAGAAGAAGAAGAAGAAGAAGAAGAAGAAGAAGATAATAGTAATATAAAGTTAGGGTTGTAAGGATATAATAATCATATATATTATTTTATATATCATTATTTTATTGTTAAAATTAAACAAAAATTTTAGAGATTGTTAATTTTTTATAAAAAAAATTAAAACGAAAATTATTTAAAAATTGCACAAGAGGAAATTACAAAAAATTTAAATTAAAGTAATTAAAATCAAATAAATTGTTGTTTCATTTAAAATTTTTACATGCAATTTTGAGTGTGTTCATTTTAATTACTACATTTAATATTATTTATATTTATTTGGACATCTGAAAAATATTTATATCAAATATTTAATATATGTTATAAGAAATGTCCAAATATTTAGTACATTATTTATATCGGTTGATAATTGATAAAAATTTATGTCAAATATTTATTAATATATTTTTTTGGATATTTAATTTTAATTAAAAATATTTA
Source organism: Gynandropsis gynandra (assembly GCA_036759665.1). NCBI lineage: Eukaryota > Viridiplantae > Streptophyta > Magnoliopsida > Brassicales > Cleomaceae > Gynandropsis > Gynandropsis gynandra. Next base: position 22,222,923 of record CM071876.1, on the reverse strand, counting down.
TCAAACATTTAGTTTATATAATAATATACATTCACAAATTATTCAATATAAAAATATGGTTGAGGTTAAAATAATTGTTGAGGATGACAAGTATATAATCTAAGATTATATTTAATATTAATAAATATTACATTATTTATTCTATTCAAATATAAATAATTTCGATCATATCATATTTTCAATGACAATAAAAATAATAAAAGGACAAAATCTAAACAAAGTTAACATATACTAAATTCATCATTTATTTATTTATGATCAATTATATATTATTGTATTTAAAAATAAATACTAAAAATTGATTAAAAATATTGATATTTACATAATTGAATACTCGAACACTAATATAAAGAATCATTTATATAATTCAAATTAAATTTTACATATAGACAAATTACTACTTGACATTATAAAATTATTATTTATAAAAAATTATATATTATCAATTTTTTTATTTAATATATATTTAATAAATTCTGTGTAGATTCAAAACTAATATTATTTTATAGTGGAAGCAAAATATAAATTGATTTCTACCTTATCAATTAAGGGTTTGACTCATGAAAAGCTAAGCACCTTTATAGTCCGGTCATTTTGACTTTTATGGAGTTTCAAAAATTCTAAAATTCAAATTAATTTTTGGATTTATGTTCAGAGTTTTCGAGGGGATTATCAAAAATATTTTTATAGGGCTAAAAGATTTCAAAAATACCCTTTCCGAAAAAAAAATTCCGCTTCAAAAATACCTTTACAAATGCTAAAACTCCTAAAATACCCCCTGCGACCTTTCTATCCAGTTTGACCCTACGACCCAGTGACCCAGCGACCCAGTCCGACCCACCAACCTTGTCTGACCCTGCGACCCTATGACCCTGCGACCCTGTCTGACCCAGTCGACCCTGCGACCCTGCGACCCTGTCCGACCCAGCTGACCCTGCGACCCAACGACCATATCCGACCCTGCGATCCAGTCCGACCCAGCCGACCCTGCGACCCAGCGATCCAGTCCAACCCTGTTCGACCCTGTGACCCAGTGCGACCGCCGGAACTGCTAGAAATCGCCGGAAACTGCCAGAAATCGCTGGAAATTGCCAGAAATCGCCGGAAAACGGTCGAAATCGCTGAAACTCACCTACAAATCGTCGGAAATCGCCAAAAACACCGGAAAATCGCTAAAAACGCTGGAAATCACTGAAAATGACTGAAACATTGTTGGAAATCGCTCGAAAATTGCTGCAAACCACTCAAAATAGAAGGAAATCACTCGAGAATGGAAAGAAATCACTCAAAAATTGAAAGAAATCGTTCGAAAATAGAAGGGAAACATTCGAAAATGAAAGGAAATAGCTCTCTACTTTGTTTCCCTCCTCTCAATTTTCGTTTTCCCTCTTCTTATATTTGTCTTTCCCTCTTTTGTATGTGTTTTCATTAAGGGTAGATATGTCTTTTCTCCAATTTTTTTTCCCATCAGATTTAAGAGGGTAGTTTTGAAGTGTTTTAGCCCTAAGAGGGCATTTCTGATATTGTGCATTTCCGAGCTTAAGTTCCATTTGAATTTTCTGATTTTAGAAAATTAAAACTAAAATTGACCTAGATGTCTTCCAATTCCAATTTAGATTAAATATATTTATAGGCTTTTTTTATTCGAATATACAATTTTTAAAATCGAAATAAATTTAAATTTAATTTAGATTAGTTTACGTTTAAATCTTTTTGGTTTTTAGTTGTCAGCATCATTTTTTTTACAATTTTTGTAAGAGTAAGGTAGAAGAATATCATAGATATTTATTTTAAAATAAATTTTGTTTTATATTTTCTTATAAATATAAAAAATTAAAAATTAAATAATTTAGATTCATTATTCAATAATAATCCATCACTAAACGATTCGTCTACTGTCGAACGTTTAGACGGTGATTAAACGAAATTAGAATAAAATTTTCAAAAGATGTGATTATAATAAAACAATATATTAAAATATAACAATTATATCAATCTAAAATACAAAAACATAAGAATTTTACAATTTAATTTTTTAATCAATTTGATTAAAAAAATAAAAAATCTAAATGAATAAATATCGAAATTTAATTGAATTTGCATAATAAACAACAATAAAACATATTCAGTTATATAAAAATTATATTTAAACTCTTTTATTGGTCAAAAACAAATCAGGACGGCTCGAATGGAAGATCAAACACGAATGGACTGAGGCATCTAACTATATTTTAGGTTAAATAGTTTAGATTTTTATACGTAGTAAAAAGAAAATGCATATAAATTTTTAAGGTATTGCTAAAAATAATAGAAATAATAATCTTATAAAATAGCTAAAATGATATAATTTTTCTTGTAAATCGAAATTTTTGGATTTTTTCGGTTTTTTATAATTTGGACCAAATAGAAAAAATGAATGATCGATATCCAAACTAATTCGGAAGTGCAAGTGGTTTTGAAAAAACCATTTTCCGTCAAGAGTTTTTTCTTTGGCTTATACGAACTTGCTTACGTCATTTAAACCGGGTTTGAAGTTCTATATATTTGCTGCACTAAGAAGAAGAAGAAGAAGAAGAAGAGATCTAAGTAAGACGATGGCGGAAAAGCAAAGGGTGTGCGTGACTGGCGCTGGAGGATACATTGGTTCGTGGGTCATCAAGTTCCTTCTATCCCGAGGCTACATCGTTCACGGAACTGTTCGAGATCCTTGTAATGACCCATTTCTGTTTCCTTAGAACCTTTCTAATTTCTGGAGCTTGCTATTGATTTGATGCCTCTGATGTCCATTTTATGATTATTCTTCAGTTATTGTACTTTGACTTTGTTGCATGCATTCGAATACATTTTGTGCATTGAAGCTTTTGAAGCTGAAGAGTTTGAAAAGGATCTAGTTGGTTGTAATCGCAGGTGATGAAAAGAATGCCCATCTGAAGAAATTGGACAATGCTGCGGAGAATCTAATACTTTTCAAAGCAGATTTGTTTGATTACGAAGGACTTTGTTCTGCAATTGCTGGTTGCACTGGTGTTTTCCATGTTGCTTCTTTCGTACCTACTTTTGAAGCAACTGTTACAGAGGTAAGTGACTGATCGGTTTTCACTTGGGTTTGCTCAAATCGCTTTTTAAAAGCACTTAGCCCATTTGGTCCATATAGGAAGAGGTCGTTGAACCATCGGTGAAGGGCACCAGAAATGTTCTCAATGCATGTACTGAGACTAAGGTAAAGAGAGTTGTGGTGGTATCATCCATTGCTGCGGTTCTCTTCGATCCCAAGTGGCCTATGGATCGCGTCATGGATGAGGAATGTTGGTCAGACACTGAATTCGTCTGCTCATTTAAGGTATGCTTTCCATCATCTTTTATTTAAGGCATAGGCTCAAATGAGTTGATAACAATGACATATTGATGGCGTTTTCAGTATCGTTATAGCCCTTTTGGTTGCCTTCTATTGTTATAGCCCTGTATTTGATCAGGCCGATTTTCGCTATTATTTGCTCGCCAAAACGGTGGCCGAACGCGAAGCATTGGAGTACAACAAGAGAAATGAATTCGAAGTTATTACTCTTTGTCCATCCATCACCGTCGGCCCTAAGCTTCAATCCACCATCAACGCAAGTAGCTCACTCTTTCTTCAGCTTCTAAAAGGTATTCCATAATGTTTGTCATGCTCAGAAGCCTACCATTGATAGGTCTTAGTATTTTAATGAAGTTTGGTTGGCAAATCAGGCGGTGCAGAATCCGTGGAAGATGCAAACTACCATCTTGTTGATGTGCGTGATGTTGCCGAAGCACTCTTGTTGGTGTATGAAAATCCGGAAGCTAAAGGCAGATATATATGCAATTCATATTCAGTCAAAACAAGAGATTTGGTAGAGAAGCTGAAGACCATGTATCCTCACCATAACTATCCCAAAAGGTAGAAAGAGGCCCTGAACCATTTGATTCCTTGAAATTTGAGATTCTTCGGCTTCAAGTTCATCCGTACATTGCATTCTGATTACTTATTTTCGACGGACAGCTTCACGGAGAGGGAAGAAGCCGAGTATAATGAAGACAGGATGCTGAGTTCGGAGAAGCTGCAGGGTCTGGGATGGAAGTACAAGCCATTGGAAGAAACCATTGTTGATTCTGTCGTCTGCTTTGAAGCAGCTGGTGATCTGCCAAAACCTTAAGCTCCATTGATACCACTTCTAGTTCTAGATTCTTGTAGCAGTGTCTTAAGTCTTTTTGTTTGTACTTCAACGATCTTGTTCATGTTTCTGTTTGTGGTTACAGCCCAATTTCTCTGCCCTCCAATCTTGATGGACTTAAGACGCTGTCGTATCTAGTGTTTAACATGTGGTACACGTTTCCTTGCAAAATTGGGTTAATATGAAACATGAATGAGAGAGCACGACACAATTTGTGGTGAAAATAAACATTTTAAAAGTTCATTTTATATGATTTTATCTCTTAAAATCCCTAAGTTATATTAATATTCGAAGTATTCGTATTCGAACCGTATTCGATCCGAAAATGCAAATATCTGAAAAAACATATACAAATACCAGAAATTAGATATTCGACAAATATAAATACAAACAGTATATTCAATTATTCGCAACTATTCGTATCCGTAAGTATTACATATAGGGGTGTCAAAAATGAGCCCGGCCCGCGGGCCTACCCGAAGCCCGCCCGAAAATAACGGGCTCGGGCCGAGAATTTTAAGGCCCGAATGAAACCGGGCTTTCGGGCTCGGGCCGACCACAAAGCCCGTTTCAAACGGGCTCGGCCCGGCGGGCTTCGGGCCGGGCCCGGCGGGTTGTTTCCCCTTCTCGTCGCCGGCAACAGCTCGTCCGGCGTTCGTTTCCCCTTCGTTCGTTTCCCCTTCTCATCGCCGGCGTTCGTTTCCCCTGCGTTCGTTTCCCCTTCTCATCGCCGTTCGTTGGTGAGTCTCTCTCGTAAGTCTACTGATTTGAATCGTCCTCTAGTTTTCTTTATGTCATTCAATGTTGGTATGAATTAGATTATAAAGAAACAGGGATCTGCTTTGTCTGTTAAGTATAGGCTCAATTCGTTTAGTGCAATGTTTGTCTGTTAATTCCAAGTATTGTCTGTTAATTCCAAGTATTGTCTGTCAATGTTTGACTGTTAATTCGATTTAGGGTTTACAAATTATGCATTATGGGGAAGGATCTTTTTCCGGTTTAGATTCAGAAAGTTTGCTACTTGTGTTGTGTTGGGTTATCATCTGCTTGTTCTTACAGATTTAGGGAAGTATCCTTTTAGAAGTTTCATCCCTGTTGACATCAAGCCTTTTGAGATTCCTTTATAAACCTATAAGTTGTAGTATTGTTCAGAGAAGACTTGTTCCTTCTCCAGAATGAGGCTCATGCTTCTGCTTTCACCTATTATGATCAAATTAATCTGTTGTGGTGTAGCATTCCAGTTTAGGGCATTTTTAGGATATTTTTAGGATATTTTTTATTTTAAATCCTTAAATAGAACGCATAGCTGCCGCTCTTAGTATAATTTATAAATATGTTTTTATTGCAGATTGCAAATGGACGATAATTTTCGTCATGCTGAAGACCAAACGGTAGATGAGCAAATAATAGATGGTTATGTTCAACAAACGATAGAAGATCACGACGACGGAGACGATCAACCTACTCCTCAAGTAAGTGGTTCTTCTAACAAAAGGAAAAGGTCTGATGTTTGGGCACATTTGATTACTATAAATAGTACTCAAGCCAAATGCAAATATTGCGATAAAGTGTTATCCGCAATATCAAGTAAAGGTACATCACATTTAAAACGTCATGTGGATAATTGCAAGTCTAGACCTAGAACCAACAATCCATTGGAAATGTTGATTGATTTTGATGGAAAGGTGAGGGCAAAGAAACTAGATCAGCTCACCTTTAGAGAAAAACTTGCTAGGTGCATAATTGCTCATGAACTGCCATTCTCATTCATTGAGTACCCGATGATTAGAGAGTTGATTTATTATCTAAACCCGGATGCGAAATTTATATGTAGAAATACTCTGATGGCTGATTGTTTGCAGTTGTATGAGCGTGAGAAACAGTTGCTGAAAACTGAATTAGGAATGGTTCGTAGTAGAATTTGTTTAACTACGGATCTTTGGACCGCAATAAGCCATGAGGGATACATATGTGTAACAGCACATTATGTTGATAAAAATTGGCATTTGGCTAGTAAGATATTGTCTTTCACGACTATACCTCCTCCGCATACTGGACTAGAAATATCAAACAAGATAATCGCTTGTTTGAAGGATTGGGGTATTGAGGATAAAGTGTTTTCGATTACCGTAGATAATGCTACATCTAATGATAGTTTGATGTCCATCTTAAAACATCGCATGCAACCACAAAATTTGTTGATGTGCAAGGGAGAATACTTTCATGTAAGATGTAGTGCACATATATTAAATCTTATTGTGCAAAGTGGATTAAAAGTGATTGAAGGTGCATTACAAAAGATCAGAGAGAGTGTGAAATATTTAAAAGGATCTGAGTCGAGGATGAGAATGTTTAAAGAATGTGCGGAACAACATGGAATTGAAATTGGGGTTTCTTTATCTATGGATGTTAGCACTCGTTGGAATTCAACTCATGTTATGCTTGATAGTGCTCTGAAGTATCAGAATGTTTTTGTTAGTCTTGCGTTGATTGATAGCAATTATAAGTGGTGTCCAACGAACGAAGAATGGAATAGAGGGGAGAAGATACGAGATTTTTTAAAACCGTTTATGGATATTACTACTCTGATTTCGGGATCAACTTATCCAACTGCCAACATGTATTTTATGAAGATTTGGAAAATTGAAATGCTTTTGAGAAAGTATAGGGAGAATGAAGATGAAGTCTTAAAGAATATGGCTGAAAAGATGCAAGCAAAATTTGACAAATATTGGGATAGTTATAGTATCATTCTCTCAATGGCAGCTGTTCTCGATCCGAGAATGAAAATGCAATTACTGAAATATTGCTACGATTCCCTTGATGAGAACACAAGTCAAATGAAAATTGATGAAGTTCGAAGTAAGATGTTTTCGCTTTATGAAGAATACAAAATCAAATTTGGAGTTCCTACATCTTCGACATCCTCTCAAAACACCAGCAAGAAAATGACCAAAGGCTGTAGTTCGAGTTATTTTGATGTAAGTTGTTTCTTTTATATTCATCATTTAATATTTGGTTTCTTTATATAAATTTTTTATTATTTATATTTATAGGATATTGCTGATTTCGACGACAAAGTACCGTCTTCAGATGATGGATTAGGATCAGGTTTGGATAGATATTTAAGAGATCCTAAGATACATGTGCAACGCAATTCGGATTTGGATGTCTTGCATTTTTGGAAGTCTGAAATGTATGGTAAAGAACTATCGTTAATGGCGTCCGATATTTTAAGCATTCCTATTACCACGGTTGCTTCCGAGTCTTCATTTAGTGCTGGTTCGAGGGTGCTTAACAAATATCGAAGCCGCTTGTTGCCTTCTAATGTTCAGGCGTTAATTTGTGCTCGTTCATGGCTATTTGGTTATTCCGAAGTTCGTAAGTATCTATTTATTATTTGATTTTCATATTCATTATTTGATTTCGTATCATTTATTCATTGTCTTGTTAAACAATTACAGGTACTGCTAACTTGACTACTTCTTCTAGCGTTGCCACCACGACAATAGCTACGACGACGGAGGAAGATATGCAAGTTCATATGTTCGAATGTTGAAGACTTTTATTTATCCGTTAAGACTTTTGATTATGTAATGCTTTTATTTTTATGTTAGTTTGACAATTTAATGATTTCGAACGTTTCTAATGTAATTCAGAAGACTTTTATTTATCAAAAGACGGTTTAAAACGAATTTTTATATTAGCCCGTGGACTGTCCGAAGCCCGTCGGGCCGGGCGGGCCAAAGATTTTCGGCCCGTTTAAAACGGGCCGGGCCGGGCCCGAACCCGAATGAACCGGGCCGAAACGGGCTCGGGCCGGGTTCGAGCCGGGCCGGCCCGTTTGACACTCCTAATTACATATATAATTTATTTAATATATGAATATATATAATAACATTAATTTTAAAGATCAAATTATAAATAAAAACATTATTAATTTTATTTTAAGACCAAATATAAAATATATAAACAAATAGTTATTATACTTAAATTTGAAGGATTAAAATCTAATTTACAAACTTTTAACCATAATGTTTTAACCTAATATTCTAATATCGACAAAATTAACTTTACATGATTGAAAAACTGATGCGATTTATGTTTCGTTTATTTATATTATATTTTTTGTGTATTTGTGCAATTTGAAGATTAGTTATGGATAATATTTTGATTGTTATAACTTTTTTATAAAAAAAGATTTATTAATTTTTTTAAATTAATTTGAATTCGGATACGGATATCCGGCAAATATCTGAATATTTGCGGATATTCAAATTTACGAATATCCGAATACGGATAGGAACAGTAAAATCGAATATTTGACGAATACGAATAATCGGATATTTACATATATTCGCTATTTGCCCATCCCTACGATATATATAAATTTACGTTATACATAAACTGAAAAATCTTATGAAATTGTTCTCAACTACATATTTCCTATTTTTTTATATTATCATTTAATTCAAAATAATATATAAATTATTATTATCATTTCAAGTTAACTCGAGAATGTACAACCTAAATAACGTAAGCTCATAAATTAATTTAAAAATATTATCATAATTAACATTATTTTAAGATAACATTAAATTCATATATATAAGTGAAATATTAATTCATATATAATCCTATTTTTTTAAGGGTTAAAACAATTTCTCCTTTAACTTATTACCAAAACTTTATCTTTGTATGAATTATTAATATCCCATATCAATACACAAGCTCGATAAAGTTCTACAAAATTTTATTGATCTACCAACATTTCATAAACTATATAAATATAAGGTAATAATGTATTTATATGGAATAATAATAATTCGTACATATATTAATGTAAAAATTAGGTAATAATAATTCATTGTTTAACATCCCTAATATTAATTAATAATACTAAATGGTGTTAGACACATAACTAGTACCATGAACTCACATATATGTATGAGTTGAATCAGAGAGATCCAAATAAGATATACAAAAGTACTCATCAATAATTATTATAATTTTCATCAATTAATTATTATGTCATATATTATTTTAAATATAACATTATGATTTATATATAAAATGGAAAAAATGGTTTATATATATTTCTGGAAAATTCATGTACTTTTATGGGATATTCCCTTTGGTATATGATATTAGTCTAGATACACACAAGATACCGAACAACAAATCAACAAGGCTAACATGATAATCAAATTCTTGTTTCTTTTTCTAACAATGCAAGTTAAGTGAGCACCGAAATTCAGCATCTATAACTAATCAATCAAAGAAGATTGAGTATCTAGATGGCGAGACACAACACCAATGCAAACTGTTTGATGTTCCTGAGGGTTTAGGGCAAGTGAATGTGGGAATCAGAATTCTTACATTTACTGACCGTTGTCATGCCTTAGAGCCTCGGCTTCAGCTCTCACCATAGGATCATCCTTGATGTCTGTCTCGTCTTCCTTCTCGCCTTCTCGCTCTTGAGCTAGCTTCTTCCTGTGGAGCTCCTCAGCAGCATGCATTGCGGCCTTGTTCTCAGCTTGTATCCTCTGCATTTCCTGCTCTTGTTGCTGTCGTTCAAACCATGTATCTGCGTCTGCCCAAACTGAAAAGCAACAAAGGGGGCTAATGTCTTGTGTTATACAAAAAAGAGATTTTTACTTTTGCTTAAATCGAGACATTATAACATCCTGACAAGTCAATAACCCTAAGTAATCATATACAATATCCAAAGAAATCGATTTTTGTTGCATCTACGAGCAAAGAAAAGTAGCCATCAATCAATCTATCCGACCATTTCTTTGTTCATGCATAGATAATGTAACTGATTGGGCATGATCTGGATTTTGTTCACAGAATCTGTCAGCACATGACTCTGAGGAACTTCACCTAAATCAGACAAAGCACCCAAAACCTCGCAACTCAACAGCGAATATATGCGTGACCAACATCAGAATCCGTGTCAACAAGGTCACTCATAAACCCTAGAATTTTCCCGAAAACCCTCAATCCAAACTCAGTTCAACCTCAACCAGCGGGAATCAACGAAGGAAACCGCATCGAAACAGTGAGATCACTAAAATTGGAACAAGAACAACAAAGAAGGAATCAGAAGACGTACGTGGATGAGCAGCCCAACCCTGCTCGCCACCCTTGATTTTCTCGGGGAGGGCATAGTTAACGGTGAGGACGCGGCCGTAGAGTTCTGCACCGTCCATGTTATCCATGGCAGCAGCGGCATCTTCTCTCTCGAGGAAGGTGACGAACCCAAACGATCTGTGCTTCTGCGTCGCTTGGTCCAATGGCGTCTTCACATCCTTGATGTCTCCGAAGGGAATGAACGCCGCATGAAGGATCGATTCGTTTACTTCCTCCGGGAGACCTCCGACGTACAACGTATTCTTCTGCAACGCCTGCTGTTGAACCGCCGCCATTATCGAGAGCTTCAAGCTTCTCTTTCTCTCTCGCTTTCTCTGGAGAACGCTTTTCTTATACGTGGGCTCTGTTTCCGTTCCAAAAGGCCCAACATGTATGTACTGACTAAACCGGGATGCATCTACCAAATGTTAGTTATAACCGGGGATTTTATGCCTACACTTACATTGGTGTTTACCGACCCTTGTGGTTATCAGATTTGGAAATTAATTAATACACTAATCTATATATTAAAATCTATATATTAAAAGTTTTAAAATTTGCTGGCTTCTCAACCATTCTGCATCCTTATGCATCCACGTCTACACCTTATTATCTATTGTTGTATTCACTAGGGAATATCTCACGCGATACACGGGCGCAGGTACTTATATTAATTTTTACAATTCGTTAATTATATTTAGATTAAAATTTTATTGTTATAAAAAAGATAATTATTTATTATGTTATATATAATAAATAATTATTAAAAATAGAATAAAAAATTATATATAATCTATGATTAATTTTCTATCATCATGGTATTAAATTGATTTTCTAACTTTTAGAACCGATGAATGAACAGCGTAGTGATGAGATGATACACATTCAAAACCAATCTTTCGAAAAGGAAAGGACACACGTTGTTTTGTGTTGTCCGTTGCCCATTTTGTGTAAACTGTATCTTTGAATGAACCATCAAATAGAGGCAAACCCACAATCAGCCTCCATGTTCTCGCCAGGAATCGATGCACGCCTTTAATCCCACTGGTGCTCCAAGTTTTTGAGTCCCTAGATGGACAATGGAGATGAAAATGTCCTAAGATGTTTCTATCAGTCTATGTATCATCATGCTTAAATAAAGTACCTGAAAGGTCCCATGAACATCTCATATAAGCGTAGGGAATCTGCACCATACCCGAGCACTAAGTCATCAGGATTGACGACATTTCCTCTACTGTTGCTCATTTTATGAGCACGTGCAATCAGTCGAATTTCAGAATCATCTTTTAGAACAAAATGATCCCCAGATTTCATAACCTACAACAGTAGATCATCTAACAGATGAGATACACATCAAAATGGGAATAGAAATGCTGTAGATGATGAAAGAAATGTACTTTTTCTTCGGGGATCGTCACTTGTTGATATTCATTCAACCGTATTCGCATCTGCAGATACAAAGTTTCCTTCTTGTTCCTTCCAAGCAGTATACTGGACCTGCAACTCAAACCATAAGAAAGAGATACAATCGCGTTGTAATACAAAAGTATTATGAAAGCTATCCATGATCTTTCTAGAAAGACTTGATGTGAGAGATGCCGAACTCTTTATAGAGCTTTTTCTTAATGTAATCCTTAAGCTTGGTTGTAGAAACTCTTGGAGCTCATACTCTGACCTAAATAAAGATTTAAATTTCTTTTTAGTACTCACTAAGCATGAATGAGACTGATTTCCAATATAGTTTGGTCTGACTCAATCCGGATTAGCAAAATGGTTTCCAAAATAGTTGAGGTAGTCCAAAGATGACACAACTAAGACCCAAATTGTACTTGGATCGATCTTTGTAATTCGAAGGAGAAGAAAATGGAAAAAATTCAAGGAAGAAGGAATACCTCACTGACCCACCGTTCCTTCCTTGTCGTCCGGCCGAGCATAAATCTTTGTACATGCGCAGCTCGTCGCCTTACCTCCATTGGTGAAGCTGACCTCGCACATTGATGCATAAGAAAAAATTTGCCCAATGGAAGAGGAAAATCGTCGGGGGGAAGATGAAGAGAGAGGAGGGAAAGAATTTGCCCATCCGATTTGCCCAATGGAAGAGGAAACTAAGCCCAATGCTAAAGCCATGGCCATATGAACTTTCAAAGAAAAGATTTTATTACCATAGAATGCATAAGCATAAGCTCTAGGTTTTCAATTATCATAGAATGCAAAGCAAAAATTTAGTCTTGTACAACAAATGCAATAGAGGAACTGTGGAATTAATGATAAGAGACCTCTTCGGAAGCCGTTGGGAGACAAATCTTCGGCGGAAACAAGGAAATTTCCAGCTGCAGTGTTGACGGGAATGTCAATCTTGTCGAAAAGCTCATAAGTGGTTCAACAACTCTTCCTGCGTCCTCTTGCTTATGAACATCACCTTCAATCCAACCACCTGCACACCATGAACAAATCGAGAATTAAGAAAACTAATGAAGAAGCATAATATTCAAGGATCGATGCGAAGATGAGACCAGAATATGAATACAGAAGAAGCAGAATATTCAAGTAACATAAAAAGAAGATTTTTCATTAGGCATTATCCACACTCAACAAAAACAAGATTGAAATTGAAATCACTCTTCAGAAGCTTAGTTTTCGAATTGAAATTGATCAAAATTCTATGATCCTAAGAAAGGAATGAATCTCACATGAAAATGGATTTACACAATTCAAGCAAAGGCCTAAAAGCACAAGGCAAGAGAGGATGTTTTACCTATTTTATACAATCAGAATCGCCGATTATTGAAGGCTCTGTCAGAATCATTGGCCGTGAACTCTGAGGACGCACCATTTAAGGCTTTCTGCGAGCTTTTGATAGAGTAGTCTCCGCTGTACATTCTAGATTCCGAGCTATCATCACAACCAAACGCCATTCTCCTGAATTTCATGATATCTTGGCTGTATTGGCTCGAGTCATACGTCGTGCTTTGCCCCACTTTGACTCCATTGCTGATATCGCTGATGTCCCCTTCGCTGTCCAGAGCCCTCACAACCTTATTTCTGACAAATTTTTCAGAGTGATCTGGATAGAATAGGATTGGTATTGAAACAGAGACATATCCAGTGTGAGCTGATAAAGGAATAAAGCTCCCTTCAGTTTACCATTACGAACTGGTAAATTTACCTGAATCATACGAGGACGTTTAGGAGCCGAATGCCTAACACACGCAGCAGTTGTTTCAATCATTCTAAATACTTCATTCTTCACATAATGTTTTTCAAGATTTGGATTAATCAAATCGCTGAAATCACCCGTTTCAATGGCTTTGAGAAGCAGCGGTCGTGCCTATGAGAACAAAGGAATGTATCTAAGCAACTACGTAATCAGACATACCACTCATGATTGTGAAGAAAGGAGAGTTTATTACCCATTCGACCAAACTCTCTTCCCCCAGAGGCTGTTTTTGGTCAACTGGTTTACGACCAGTTATAAGCTCTAAGAGCAAAACCCCAAATGAGAACAAGTCGGATCTATCTGTCAGTTTTCCGCTTGATGCATACTTTGGCGTCATATACCTAAAACAGAAACCCACAACTTCTAATTTTTAGAAACATATAAAGGAATGGATATGGAAATAAAGCTTCTTGATCAAAGCTTACCCAAATGTCCCCATGACACGAGTTGACACATGCGTTTGTGTTGTGTCATTGAGTCTGGCGACACCAAAGTCTGCAACCTATACACAGGAGATGATGGAACAAGTCTTAGAGTTTATCAATTGGAACTTCACAGAATCAATGCTCGAGGTCATTGATTTACGAAGCGACGGGCGGAGGCCGAGCAGGAGCAGGAGCACAAGCGCGGGTGGAAGGTGGAGAAGAAACGCAACTTGAAGCCCTCTAAATAAAATCTTCGAACAGAGTGTGGATGGATTCCAGATCCAGAAAGCTTCAGAGCCTCCCTCTTCTGTTCTTTGCTCTAGAAGTAAACAAGGCCCTTCCTCATCTCCTGCAGCACCATGAAAAACTCATCAGGAACCTTAGAGCTCTTGGTCTGTTTGGCAATGGCTTCCAAGCCCGCCTGGTCCTCCTTGTCCACGTTTTGTATCAGAACCCTCGCAGCTTCAACCTCGTCGATCCAAGGCCTCGGCGGCAAGGATCTGTGGATCCTCATGATTTCCTCCACTATTTGGTCCGTAGATTCCAAACGCTTCTCCATAGCTGACAAATCCACAGTTACAGAGTTGGAATTACGCAGAACTCGGAAGAGAAAAACAAACGGATGTTTGACCCATCGACGCAGAGATGTTGATGGTCCCAGTTAGAACCTAAGAAGACAGAGTTTGTTTTTGCAGGAAAAATTCTCCCTTCTTCCATTTCACTTCTTTTGTTTTTATTACAAACTGAGAAAGGTGGATCCTAACGTGATCCTACAAACATGGAAATTAGAAACTGCATATAAAAGCAAAGTCCTATTCTAAAGGAACCCCCTTCTTGGTTGATCGTACAAACTCTTTGACTGCTTCTTCTTCTGGTTTAATTGCAGAATTTGGGATTCGGTTTTCTGATACGAGCCGGTCGGTTTAGCGGTTGTTGCTGTCGGTTTAATTGTTGCTGATGTCCATCAATACTCCCCTGGTGGACATGAACCTTGTCCTCAAGGTTCAGCTTTGGAAAGCTTGTCTGCATCTGATCTCTGTTCTCCCATGTGGCATCTTCTACTGGCAGTCCTTTCCATTGCACCAAAACCTCGGCTTGAAATCTTGAACCTGATTTGATCCACCTTGTATTAATAATCTGATCAGGCTGCATGAGTAAACTGGAATCTTCTCGTAGTGGAGGTAATGTTCCCGTTGTTGTCGGCGTTGTGCCCAGTTTTTGTTTGAGTAGAGAAACATGGAAGACTGGATGTATTTTGGCTTCTGCAGGAAGTTGTAGTCGGTATGCGACCTGTCCGATTCTTTCCGTGATCTGAAAGGGTCCGAAGTACCGGTTTGCTAGCTTCTGTGTTGCTCGACGAAGGACTGATTGCTGTCTATATGGTTGTAGGCGCAGATAAACCTATTCCCCAACTTCAAAGCTGACATCTCGCCGTTTTGAGTCAGCATACTGTTTCATTCTGTTGTTGGCTCGTGACAAATGAGATTTCAGCTCTCGTAGAAGCTCGTCTCGCGTTGCTAACTGAACCTCAAGTTCTTCCACCATAGTGGTTCCTTGCTCATACGCTGGAATGCGAGGTGGTAAGCGACAGTATAAGGCCTGAAATGGCGTCATTCCAATCGAAGAATGAAATGTCGTGTTGTACCAATATTCTGCCCATGGTAATAAGCTATTCCACTGTTGCGGTCGTTGATTGCAGAAACACCGCAAGTACTGTTCGATGCACCTATTGACGACCTCGGTCTGGCCATCGGTTTGGGGATGGTACGCAGACGACATCTTCAGCTTAGTTCCCGAGAGTTTCCAAAACTCTTGCCAGAAATTGCTGATAAAGATCTTGTCCCTGTCACTCACAATTGAGCTTGGGATCCCATGGAGTTTCACCACATATTCCACAAATTTATGGGCAATAGTTTTAGCCGAGTAAGGATGAGTAAGTGAAATGAGATGAGATGACTTACTCAGTCGATCTACGACTACCATGATCGTTGTCCGTCCCTCGGATTTGGGCAATCCCTCAATGAAATCCATGGAAATGTCCTCCCAAATCTGACACGGAATAGGAAGAGGTTGTAGAAGCCCTGCCGGAGGCAATGATTGGTATTTGGCTTGCTGGCAAACGCCACAAGCTGCGACATATTCCTGAATAGTACGTTGCATAGACGGCCAATAGAATTGTTTCGCAATCCGTTTGTAAGTGCGAATAACCCCAGAATGTCCTCCTTGCAGAGTGTCGTGGTATTCGTAGAGGAGCCGCTGGATGACGTCTGATGCTGGTGGAACAATAGCTCTATTCTTGAAGTATATTAACCCATCTCGTATTGAATATGGTTGCCCGGGTTTCTGTTCAGCCAATTTCACCAAAGACTTCAGATATGGATCTGTGAGATTGAGTTTTCGCAGCTCGTCCCAGAAGCTGGATGTGGTAATACATATACCGAGCAAGCTTGGTTTTTCTGGCATTCGAGATAGGGCATCGGCGGCCGAGTTTGATATTCCTGGTCTGTATGTGATCTCATAATCGTACCCAACCAATTTGCTAACCCACTTCTGCTGTTCCGGTGTTAAGATACGCTGTTCCAACAAGTATTTTAGACTCCGCTGATCTGTTTGTATCACGAACCGTCGACCCAAGAGGTAAGGCCTCCATGTTCGGATCGCCACGACTATCGCCAACATCTCTCTCGCGTATATGGACCAATTCTTTTTTGATGAGCTCAATCCTTTACTCATAAAGGCTATTGGTTATCCTTTTTGAGTTAAGATTGCTCCAATTCCATCTCCTGATGCATCCGTCTGGATGATGAAGGTTTCTGAAAAATTTGAAAGAGCAAGTGTAGGAGTCGTTGTCATGGCCTTCTTGAGCTTTTGAAATGCTTCATCTGCAATCTCATCCCATACAAATTTCCCCTTCTTCAATAAGTTGGTTAGTGGTCTGGCTATAATACCGTAGTTCATCACGAATTTACGGTAATATCCCGTTAGGCCAAGGAACCCACGAACCTCAGTGACCGATGCTGGACGAGGCCATTCAACCATGGCTTGTATCTTGGTCGGGTCCACCTTGACGCCTTGCTGCGAGATTAGATGACCGAGATACTCAAGCTCTGTCTGTCCGAATGCACATTTCTTGAATTTCACGAAGAGTTTGTGTTTCCGTATGATCTCGAAGACTTGCTGGACCTGCTGTATATGGTCTGTCCAAGAAGAGCTATATATTAGTATATCGTCGAAGAAGACAAGGACACTCTTACGTAACAGCGTTCTGAAGATGGAGTTCATTAGAGCTTGGAACGTCGAGGGGGCGTTGCACAACCCGAATGGCATCACTAAGTATTCGTAATGGCCATTGTGTGTGCGGAAAGCTGTTTTGTGGATATCTTGAGGGTGAACCCGAACTTGATGATACCCGGCAGTTAGGTCGAGTTTAGTGAAGTAGCTCGCTCCATGTAGTTCATCGAGCATGTCCTCCACTGTTGGAATCGGAAAGCGATCTTTGATGGTAATGGCATTAAGTGCTCGATAGTCTGTACAGAACCTCCATGTTCTGTCTTTTTTCTTCACCAACAAAACGGGGGATGAAAACGGGCTTGAGCTCGGCTGTATGAACCCGGACCGCAGCATACTCTGCACCTGTCGCTCAATTTCATCTTTTTGGAAGTGTGCATAACGGTAAGGTCGCACGTTTACCGGATCGGTGCCCTTCTTAAGCACGATCCTATGTTCTACTTCCCGCTTTGGTGGTAATCTGTTGGGTTCCCCGAAGATGTCTTCAAATTTTTTGTATCATCTCTTGCAGGCTTTCTGAAATAGAAGTTACTGTTTCTGTTTCTGGTTTAATGCAGACAGCAAACAGAGTACTTCCTCGGCGCATTTCTTTGGAGAGCTCGTTGGTGTTTGATATAGAAATCTCGTCGCCTCCCAATCCTACTACCGTGCATTCTTCGTTGCCTTTCCGAAACTTCATAGTTTTCATTCCCTAATCACATACAGTGGTGCCGAGTTCGCGTAGCCATTGAATTCCCAAAACAACGTCAAGTCCCCGTAATGGCAAGGCGTAGAGAGTGACAGAGAAGTGAGTGCCTTGCAATTCCAATGGAACTTGGTCATAACGTCCCTGACATCTCAACGGCGTCCCATCTGCCACTCTAACGTTGAAAGGTTTGGTCGGTTTGACGTTGAGGTTTATCACCTTCGCAGCCTTTTCACTGATGAAGTTGTGGGTAGAGCCGCTGTCGATGAGAGCTATTAATTGGTGTTTTCCGATCTGAACCTCCACCCGCAATGTTGTGGAGTGTTCCCACCCTGTCAAAGCACACAAAGATATTTCTGGCTCTTCTTTGTCGCTCACTTCTAGCTCATCCTCCTCATTGTTTTCCCCTTCTCGCATTCTTGCTAGCATAATCGTCTCCTTGAGGGATTTTGGCCTGAACATTCGAATGCCATCGGCTATGTTTGGATTTAAGCCCCCGATGTAGGTCCCAATTAACGCCTTTTGTGTCCACCCACTGACCTTGTTCTGCAGGCGTTCGAATTCACGCCGATAATCTCGCAGGTTCCCGATTTGCTGAATTTTGGATAGCGCCTCATCAAAATTCTCATATTCAGTCGGTCAGAAACGTACCCATAATTCTTCTTCAACTCCTTCCCAAGTGATGTCGATATTTTCTTCTTCATATGTTTTTTAGGGCTTGCCACCATTCATTCGCTTCATCTTCAAAGTGATAAGAAGCGTAATGTACTCGCTGATCTCGTGGTGTTTCCTGACATTCAAAGAACTGATTTGCCTTGCTTATCCACGATGTTGGATCTCCCCCCGAGAAATGTGGGAATTCTAACTTTGGTGTTTTTGTGCTGAACAGAGACCTTGAGAAGTCATTGCGATTGGCTGAAGTGTTCGTGTGGTTTCCGTCATGCTGTTTCCCACGGTTCGAATTTGATCCAGCTTGCGTCCCCGTGATCGACTCAGTGAGTCGATTCAGTGACATCTCTAGGAGCTGAAACTTTTCTGCCATGGCTACCTTCATTTGCGGAAGCTCATCTTGTACAGTTCCTAGGCTGTTCTCGAGTGACTCTATACGATCTTTGTTGGACATCTTTGATACCACAATCTGTGGTCCAGATCAAAGATGCAATTGCGGTAGAGGCTCTGATACCAGTGATGGTCCCAGTCAGAACCTAAGAAGACAGAGTTTGTTTTTGCAAGAAAAATTCTCCCTTCTTCCATTTCACTTCTTTTGTTTTTATTACAAACTCAGAAACGTGGATCCTAACGTGATCCTACAAACATGGAAATTAGAAACTGCATATAAAAGCAAAATCCTATTCTAAAGGAACCCCCTTCTTGGTTGATCGTGCAAACTCTTTGACTGCTTCTTCTTCTGGTTTAATTGCAGAATTTGGGATTCGATTTTCTGATACGGGCCGGTCGGTTTAGCGGTTGTTGCTGTCGGTTTAATTGTTGCTGCTGTCCATCAGATGTTTTCTTCGCCTTCAATACCTGATTAAAGAAAAGTTTTCTTAGCCTTCAATACCTGAGATCGTGAGAGAGAAGATCGTGAGAGAGAGAAAAGTTTTAATTAGGTTACTGAGGTAAAGGAGCTAAGAGGCAAGAAGGTCTCACAAGTCACAAAAAAACATGTACTTTTAATATATATAGATTTCACATGCCTTTTGCTCTCCTTCCTTCGATTCTTCATTTCTGATTTCCTTTTTTTTTTCATAATCCATTTTGTGGCATACCCAGTGTAATGCGCCGCCCAGTCTGCCAGAATAGATCCGACGACAACCCATAGACATCGAATATGCAACCAAACACAATTGATTTCCTCAGCATCTACATCTCCTCGAATGGCAAATTTCCAAACCGCCGGTCACGTGGCCGCTGAATCAGAAACCCTAGAAGAAAGGGGAAATCACGCAGCATTCAGCAAATTCGACGATTGCATCGGAGGCTATCAAGAGATGAGCACAAAAATCCATCGCGCGGCCCCGTCGTATTCTGTTTGGAGACGCTGCTTCCCACTGCTTCTCGTCAGTTGCTCGCTTTGTTGCTGTCGACGAGGTATCAGAATATCTCGCGAGATGAGCACAAAAATCCATCGCGCGGCACCGTCGTATTCCGTTTGGGAGATGCTGCTTCCCCCTACTTCTCGTCAGTTGCTCGCTTTGTTGCCGCCGACGAGGTATCAGAATATCTCGCTGAAGCATATTTTCCTGTATTTTCATCTATTCGGACTACTCATTCGCATCTCTTACTGCAGGGATCCTGTTACTAATGCAGATTGCAGCTGTTGCCCGAATGAATAACTGAAGGAAAAAACACCAATCGCGATAGTAAACAGGAACATGTTTTTTCATCACTATTTTACATATTGTCCTTTATTGCACGCAACTCAGCTCACAAAGGTTTTATATATCTTTGTATGTGTCCCTAAGGGTGATTAAAGGCCTTAATATCAAATGGACACTACATTGTTGCTCTCTGGAGTCATTTCCAAATGATCTGTTTGGTGATTTAGAGCAGTCTATAGATCGAAATCTGGTAATGTGGTGTTCTTTTTTAGTTCTTTAGAGCAGCCATAAGACTCATTTAAATCTATCTTATGATGTTGAATTTCTCGAATTATCACTCAGAATCATGGATTTGAGCTATGACTTCATGTTTCATGTCGATGGTTAATATTGGTTTCTAAATCGTTGGCAATAGTATAAAGAAAGGATTACGCATATACGATCTACAATTGCGTGAATCAATAGATTAAATTTGAGGAACATTCAGGTTTTGCTGCTAAGCAAATGAAAAAATGGAGCGTCCTTTGTCGTTCTGCTAACGAGTGTACAATATTAAATTTCGCAGATGTCATATCTAATACACACAAGAAATATGGATCTATCATCAAGTTGTGGCTACGTTCTACTTCGCTTTAGGTGTTGATAAAAGCACCACAACTGATAAAACAAATGGTCTTAAAGGCTGAAGATAAACTACCGGTTGCTCGAAAAGCTTTCCCTATGCCATTTGCCCGGTCAAGCTTATTCACATCTTTTGACGAGGTAGATTAATAGTTGAAAAGTTCCTGGCTTCTCAGCTAAATTATTCGAGATAATCCCCTAATTGAAGTACGAAAGGATTGGAGAAAGAAGCCTCAAGAAAACATGCTCTTATGTGAGGTGAAGTTACTACTTTGCTACATGATAACATTAGATGATGACAAATCATGTCCTTGATCTGATCTTTAGTTCTGTGTATGTTTGTTGATTACATGCAAAAAGAGTATATGAGAACAGATGGCTTGAGATTGCAAAGGTGGTCTCAGGCACGTAGACCAAAGGTCTATTCAAATCTATCTAAATGGTGATAGAAACTATCACTGATTAAGACAGTGAGGTTCAATGTTCTTATCATATGCTTCATATGTGCATAAGTGATAATGCTGTGAAGAACCAGTCTACAACACTGTGTAAAACGAAAGCCAAGTATGAAGTCATGGTTAAAGAGAGGAGTTACCACTTCTGTCTACTCCCGGAAAGAGAATGTAAGCCCAAAATCATTGAGTTTGTCCTTCTCATGTTTTGAAGTCCTTGGTCATGTGAATTCTACTTAGCCTATTTCATTCTTTTTTGCTAAGAGATTGTGACGATTGACTTTCTTTGGAGGGACTTGGAATTAACCTGTGACCTGCAACATAGTTGTATATAAACCCTTCTTTGTTGTTTGTGTTGTTCTTTTGTATTGAAATTTGTAGCTGTTTGTGACGATCTACACATTATATTCCAATTGTTTTTCCTTTTTATTAGAATTAGTTTTATCTTGTTTGTAATGATCCATTTGAATCAGATGCACTTAAGTGAGAGAGAAAAGCAGAAGTTACAAGTCTGGTCCCGTATTGTGACTTACCGGGAGTCTTTTGCCTGGGCAATTGTTCCGCTGTTTGATAATAGTATCACGCCGAACTCAGGTTGACCAGCTTCACCTAGCAGTCCTCTAGCCCCCAGTATGTCTGGGTCGAGATCCAATAAGGGTCTTCTGAACCCATTGCAAAGATCACGTCAGATGAAAAACAAGGTTATTCAGGTGGAAGCTCTGTCATAGTAGAAATATCTACTTAAACAAAGTTAAAGAGAGCTATTCTGAGGACTTTATTCAGGTATGATGTTTAGCTTTCATAGTACAAGCAATTTTGATTCCAAGATAATCATCTTGTGACATTGCTTATACTTGGATGTGGTGTTCAAGAAACCAATTATATCTCGTCTTATTGAGAGCAAATAGATTCTGGTATTTCATTTTCATGAGCTTTCGTAGAAAGCGGTTACCCTGTCTCCTGTTTTCTCCATGAGAAGTGGATCAGTCTTGACATATTTTGCCTTGGAGGAGATAATGCATTGTTAGCTCGTTGTTTTTTTTTTGTCACATTTTTTCCCTGCTGTGATGTCGAGTTACTGTCTTTTGTTTTTCCATTTTTATTATTTACTTGTGTATTGTCTATTTGTGTGATGTGCTACTGAGTAATTTTCTTTTGTTTTTCAGTTGTATCATTTACCAGATGCATTGTTGTTTATTTCTTTTGTTTCTGCTTTTTTTATATATATTTTGTGCTTACTGCAGGTTAAGCCTAATGAGAAAGCATGCCTCATTATCCTCGGACTCTCTGTTTCAGAATCATCGAGTGCAAGCTTCGCTCCTGAATGCGCAATAAGAAATCTAATGCTGCAACGGAGGTGCAAAAGGGATACAACAACATGGAACATTATAAGACTGAATATCAATCACTTTTGTCTGGTTGTTGTGGTGTTGTGAAAATAAGGGAATATCCTTAATCAGTATAAATTCGTTCAGTGATCCATGCTCAGTATTCTGTTTCTTCTCTTCTACAACTTTCTTTGTTCTAACTATTTTTTATACAAATCAATCGAGTTGCCAATATATCATAATTCCAATAGTGATGTAGTTGTAACATTGCGATAATTGTACGATTTCGCAACGATACAATTAACTCTACTTATTAGAATTGACACAATGATACAATAACTAGAATCTAATGCTGACAAAATAATTAACCACGATTATTACACGAATTTATTATATAAATCAAAATTTATGATTTTCTGTCTACAAAGGATGTTAGATTTAAGCTCGAAGTTCAAACACCATAAAACACTAATCTTCCAAGCCTTCGATATGTTATCTAACATACAAAAACACAAATTTAAAAACATGAAGATGGGAACATAACATCGCTTGAAGAAGAAAAGAAAACATGGTACAAGGGAAATCCTTCTCCTCAGTTCAGTCTACGTCAAACAAAGTTAAGTAACACCATGTCGAACCTCCAACCTCTTCCACTTTGTTGGCAAACAAAATTTAGTTACAACATGTCGAACCTCCAATCTCTTCCACTTTGTTATGAAACATAAGGTTAAACGCCATTCGACCTAAGATGCTTCCAACGAGGTTCTGGATATTATATTGTGATTTGTGACATGGAGTTGATATTATATTGCGATTTAATATGATTTATCAATTTTAGGTGTTTATTGTGATTGTTTTACAGCGTTCTATAGATGTACTATCTGAATTTTCCAACTCCATATGTGGATCTCTTCAAAGAAAACTCGCGGAAAGAGCACAAAGCCTAATTTTTCAAGAAGAATTGGTGTCACAATACTACAAGCAACAAACTACATCAAAC
This sequence comes from Gynandropsis gynandra, assembly GCA_036759665.1. NCBI lineage: Eukaryota > Viridiplantae > Streptophyta > Magnoliopsida > Brassicales > Cleomaceae > Gynandropsis > Gynandropsis gynandra. Next base: position 22,199,261 of record CM071876.1, on the reverse strand, counting down.
CATGCTCTATAACATTGGGTTTTTGACAATATATTTTGTCACATTTAAGAAACAATAATCGCTTATATTGTTTAAATCAAGATTTATTAAAATTTTATTTGAGTTATGTTCAACCATAATAATTTGCTTTCAATCCTTTTTATCTTCAATAAATAAATTCTAAACAATTATAAATAAATAATATTTCACGCTAAAAATATAAATAATTAAACATACCATCTAATATTTCAATTAAAATTTACATAACGCTATCATACGCCGCGCATCGCGCGGACCTTCACCTAATTTAGTTAAAATTGATAGAAATGTAAAGACATAAATTATATTTGTTGTAACATATTTATTCCTAAAATATATGTACAGAATAATACATTAATTTTCAAAATTACATTCAAATTCAAATTGATACATAAAAATATACCTCTAAAATCTTGGTCAAATTATTGTAACTCTCATAACATATACACATGAACATACATGTTATATATCATATAATTTATTAAAAAAATTTAAAATGAAATTTGTGTAAAAAAATTCCAACCACACGTTATCTTCTTCCTCTCATTACCTTCATTTCGTGGTCGTGATCATCGTTCCACTTTATCTCTTCATATTCGATTATTAGTTTCTACCGTGCTTAACCTTTTGTTTCGATTTTCAGTGTTATCGCATTCGGACTTCAATCTTAAATGACTAATGATGAAATATCACTTTATTAAAATGATATCGTTTTAAAATTAATTTAATAACTTTTAAGATGAAAAATAAATTATTAATTCAATATTTAATTATACACAAATATTACAAGAATGTTACTTCGTTTTATTTTCGATCTCTACATTAAAAAATCTTTTACAATTTTTAAATTTTTTATCTCTCGTATATTATACAAAGATATTATTATTATTATTATTATTAACTAAAATTGATAATACTATTATTATATTTTATACTAGTTTGATACCCGTGCTGCGCGCGGTAAATTTTTCAATGTTAAAATATAATTGAATAATTTTTAAAATCTCTCGTATATTATACAAAGATATTATTATTATTATTATTATTAACTAAAATTGATAATACTATTATTATATTTTATATTTATACTATACCCGTGCTGCGCGCGGTAAATTTTTCAATGTTAAAATATAATTGAATGGATTTTTAAATATAAAAAATATTTATCAATTTTTATTAATTTTTATAATTGAATGATTAATATGTTTTTATTCATATTAAAATATCAATTAATATTAATATTAATTTATATTTTAATAATTGAATGGATTAATATGTTTGCCAATGGATTTTTAACATGTTTATCAATTTATATCAATGTAAAATTTTAATTAAAATTTTAAATAATTTAATTAAAATATAATTAAAAAAATATAATTGAATGGATTTTTATCAATTTTTACGTAAATTGTTAATAGTTTGTTAATTGTGAGATGTTATTATTAATTTTATTAATATGTTTCTAATCCTTTAATAAAAATATTTGTACTATTATTATTGAATATTAAATATATGTACCATTATAAAAAAAATAATTGATACTTTTATTTAATATTAAATATTAAATGATATTCATTAAAAAATAAAATAAATTGTTATCCCCACCAAATGTTTTTTTTTTTTTGAATGTGGGAAGATCCCACCTCGTCGATATGGATTATGAAAAGATTATATTACCCTTATCTGTTGAGCATGAGACAATATGAGGTAAGGTCACGATAGTCATTTGATCTAAAAAGTTATAATATAAAATTATATATATAAAAAGGAGGGTATAGCTTTGGGCCAAATAACTTTAATTACAGTATCGAATCCAAAAAATTAGATTTGGTAGGTACTCGTATATATATATATATATATATATTAATTTCCATGTTATTCTATACATAACTATCACCAATTTTAAATTAATTTATAAATATACACGAAGAATATATATATATATATCATGATGTATATTTATAACATAATTTAAAAATAATTATTACAAAATATATATATTATTAATTATTATTTTCTTATGACATTATTTTTTATTTTATATATATATATATATGTATATATAAGCAGTCATGTTATTCAATACATAATGATCATTAATTTCGAATTAATTTGTAAATATATACATGACAATTGATGTATATTCATGGTGTATATTTATAAATTCATTTAGAAAATAATTATTACAATTCATATATTATTATAAAAATATAAAAAAATATATATTTTATAATTTTTACAAATAAATAAAAATAACATAAAAAGAAAATTTTATATGTAAAATTATATATATTAATATGTAATTTATATAATATTAGGTCGTTTTTTTATTTTCCGAAGCACATTTAAATCATATGGGCTTTTTATTTTTATTTTTACCCGGCCCATATTTTATTTTCCTGCAGCCTCCTTCACACAGACTCCTCCCTCTTGTTTCCTGCGCTTCCCTTACTGCTCTCTCTCTCCTTCAACCGCCTCCCTCTCTGTTCCTTTTTTTGCTTGTTGCCGCCGGCTAGTGGTCTGCCGCCGGTCTGACCGCCGACATGCTCCACGACCGTGCGTCTGTCCGCCGGTCGCGCCGTCCAGCTGTCCGCGGTTCTGTTCTTCGCCGCGCCGTCATGCTTGCTCTGATGTCCGCCGGTCACTGCGCTCGCCGGTCTACTCGCTGCTGTCCTCGCCGGTCTGCTCGCTGCTGTCCTCGCCGGTCTGTTGCTGTCCACCAGTCAGGTTCCTCACACCGAGGAACGTCAACAGCTTCAATGTTTTTAGACTCATCGGTCTACTGTTTTTTTTGTTTAAATCGACGATTACCATTGGTTTAGAGTATCAGGAAAAAAAATTTTATCATCTGACGGTTGAAAATTTGACAACAAAACAAAAATTTGATATTCACAAATAAAAAAGTTACACGTGTATTTTAATACTGTTCACATAACCTTCACTTTTATTAGTATTTAGATAAATAATTATTATTAGATTTTATTATTAATTATTGATATGATTAATATTATTATTACTACTATTATTAATTTTGATTGTATAAAACATGTGGTACAACGTATACATAGTTTGGAACATATTGTACACATGTTGTACACACGTTGTACCACATGTTGTGTACATAGTTTGGAACATATTGTACACATATTTGTGTATAACAGACGTACAATATTAGACACAAGTTTAACACACGTTGTACCGTTCGTTGTGTACAAAGTTTGGCACAAGATATACACACATTGTACGATTATCCTTAAGATGTCATTTGTCTTTTCGAATTAATGTCACTCTCGTTTTTTTAAAACTTAAAACTTTTTAGTTTCTTGTTACAACCGTACTCTCATATCCCATCTCTTTCTAACTCTCATCTCACACCTCTCTTTGATCTTCGTCTCCTCCTCCTAGGAAAAATCTTTGAAAAATTCTCCAAATCTATTAAAAAATATCTCAAACCTAATATTTTGCAACCGTTTCTTTTTGGCTTTCGCGACCACCTTGTAATCTCCTCCCCTCTCTCTTTGTGTTACATGTAGAGATATGACTATGTTATTTTAATTCCTTTAAATTCTTTGAGAAGCGCATAGAAGGGAAAACGAGGAACAAGACATCAAAAATTTGATCTGATGCGTCTTACAAAACATGGAAAGTCAATTTGGATGGCTCTAGATTCATCGATGGTTGGGAAGATTTCACCAATGACCATGATTTTCAAATTGGTGATCTTGCATTTATTTGTCACGAAAATGACATGTTTTTTCACGCAACTGGTTTTAGTCCTAATTTTTGTGCTTTGCAATATTCATCATCATCTTTCCAAACCTGCCACTACAATAATGACGACTACAACATTGGTAAGTTTTTATGACCGAATAAAAAATAGAATCTGGATCGAAACATCATAAAATATCAAGCTCGAAGAACCTAGATGGACACAGAAGCATAAATGGAAATCCTGGATTACGGAACTGAAGGATTCGATCCCCTTCGGCCATAGATGAAGAACGAGACAGAAGGAGCAAACCTACAGTTTGAGCTAGGGTTCGAGTCAGGGATCGAGGAAGGAAGGTTCGTGAGAATGGTCAAAGAGAAGAAGGGCTCGACAAGGATCGGAAACAAGAAGAATTATTACAGGCCAAGAGTAACGGGCTTACAAAGGCCTGGTATAAATGAAGAACTACAAATCCATCAAAGCCTAAATCACACAGCATCCAGCAGCCCAGCTATCCTCCACGGCCCATGAAGCCCAGACGTCCTAAACCTGCACCAGAAGAATACAAACTGAAGTAAAACAGAGTAAATGACTAAGTTATACTTCTGATAAATCAAATAGCATTATTAGGAGTTGACAAACTCAAGTTTAAGGCCTAAAAATAGCATCTATGTATGGTCATCTTTTGTAAGAACCTTTTGAATTTATATGAAGTATGGAGGAGGTGAACTGTATCACCTATCACCTTCAGAAAACCTAAGACCGAGAACACATTTTTTTCTTCATCGCCAACCAATACTCATAAAATCCGTACAGCCATAAGCACACAAGAGATTAGTTCAAGTTTGATTTCATTTATTGTTTGCACTAAGAAGCAGAGGAGATGATATGTTGTTCATGAGGCAAACAAACTTACTAATGAACTATAGCAACTAACAAATAGTATTAGGGCTTCCATGGTTCGAGGGAGCACACAACACAACTGAGAACTAAGCACAACCAGCACCAGACACAAACAAGCACAACAACTCAGCTAAGGAAGAACCCTAGATCTATCAAGAAAGAAGATGCAGCCAGTACCACAAATCCCGATATTTGATGAGAAGGGATATAACCTATGGGTTATTAAAATGAATGCAACACTAAGGTCTAAGAAAATCTCGAAGGTAGTAACATAAGGACTACCGAAAATACCTATCATGGGGGTTACAACAACACCTGAGGAGCAGCAGAAGGCCATTGCTGCATGGGAAGACCTAGAAGCTAAAGATCAAACAACACTACAACTACTTTATAGTGTTGTCGTAGAGGAGATCTTTTGGGCTCACTTATCTATCTTTGAGGACTCTTATGATGTGTGGGATCTACTACGGGAAAGATTTCAGTGAGATCCTAAAACAACCATGATAAAGTTGCAAAGGTTGAGGGCAACTTACTACACATTGAGGCAAGGAGAAAAGGATAGCATAAAGGACTTTGCAAACAAAGTCACTGAACTATGAAATGAAATGCAGACTTACGGGGATGATATTAGGGAAGACACCCTAGTATCTAAAATCATATATTCATTACAAGAGAGATTCAACCCATATGTGTGTATTATTGAGCAAACCAAAGACCTAACTACCCTAACAGTGGGTGAACTAGTCATTTTCCTACAATTAGAAGAGGCTAGATGGGATGACAAACACAGAAGCGGTGTAGAGGGAGCATTCAATGCTAATTTCAAGGGTTTTAAGTTGTCCAACAAGACAGAAATCAGTAGGAAACCCTATCCTAAGGGTGACTACAAGCAGAAGGAGAAGAAATGATGTGGTTATTGTAACAAAAACATCCAATATGAGGCTCAGTGCTACTTCAAGAACAAACAAGAAGAATAAACTCTCCTATACCCTCTAATACCAGAAAGGAGTGTTACACCCTTGGCAATCCTGGACACTTTTCTAGAGATTGTAGAGTTAAGAAATTTAACTCCAACTAGGCTCATGTGAACCGAGAAGAAGAAGAAGAATATAACTCCATATTTACTGTTGCACATATTGCAACAGAGGGGTTTGATCAAGAAATATGGTTGGTTAACAGTGGTGCTACCAACCGCATGACTAAAGTGGATGAGTTCTTCATCACGTTGGATAAAAAATTTAAAGTACTTATTAGAGTGGAAAATTGTGAAGTCCTCACTACCACAAGAAAAGGAGACATTGAGGTTGAAACTGAGAGAGGGAGGAAGATGATTAGGGATGTATTTCTTATCCTTGGTCTGGACAAGAACCTTTTGAATGTACCTCAGATGGTTAGGAATGACTATCAAGTCATTTTTACAGAGGACAGTTGTGGAATTAAGGACAGAAGGGATGTTTTGGTTGTTGAAATGTCTATGGTGAAAAAAGCTTACCCTTTAAGATGGAAGATAATAAGAGATCAAGCAAAGACAACAAATGAAGCAGAAAACTTATATGTTCTGTAGTAGACGACTTGGTCATTCAGGCCTCTATATTCTGCAAAAAATGCAAAAAAAAAAAAGAGATATGGTCAGAAGGTTGCCAAAGTTCAAAGTGGAACAAGAAATATGTGAAGCATGTTTGAAGAGGAAGCAAATAAGGGATGACCTTCACAAAAATATGTGAAGCATGTTCGAAGAGGAAGCAAATAAGCATGTTTATTTATTTACATGTTGATTAAACTATAAAAATAACAAATTTGGCATTAAATATTTTTTTATCTTATTTTTTAAATCTATATTTTAAAATTTTAATTATTTTGAATTATTTTTAAAATAAATTTATTTTTAAAAGAAATTACTTTTTATAAATTTTAATTAAAATTAGTTTAAACTAATTTTTAAATTTAAATAGGTGTATTATTTTTTGAAATAAACTATTTTTAAAAAGTTGAATTGATTTCATTTGAAAATTTTATTAATTTTTAATTCTAATTTTTACCGTTTTGAATTTTATAGTTTAAATTTAATTTATAATTTTTATTAGCATTTTAATTTTAATTATTTACACTTTTATTTAAAAAAATTATTAATGAATATAAATTCATACTTGTATGTTTGATTTAACTATTAACTTTAATACTGCAAGTTAATTTAAACTAAATATATTAGTTTCCAAAATTTTCAATTAATTTTATTTTATATATATATATATGTACATATTATTTTTATTTAAATGTAACTTTTTCCTAATTTTATTTGTAACAATAAATGAAATTATTTTTTTAATTCTAACTGATTTTTTCTTAAAACTTTTACTTATTAATAATAACCATAACTAAAATAATAATAATAATAATAATATAAAATACTACTTTACCCTTAAATCTAAATCTTTCTTTTTCTGTCTTTTTGTTCTCATATTCCTTTTCTTAAATTTATTTTGTCTTCATCAAATTTCATTGTAGTCTTCCCCATACCATACCTCTTTATTCCTCTCCAAGACTATTAACTCCATCCGTTGCCAACATCTACGTAGTGGTATTCCTTGGTCACCTTTATCTTTCCTCTCTTTCCGGTGCTTCTATTCGTCGCCACCATCCTCGCGGAACAGAGAAGCCGAGAAAAAAACCTAGCAATCAACAGATTTTAAAATCTGCTGGTTGTCCCTAAAACTTGAATTTCTTGTAGTGTTTGACGATTGGATCGAACCAAAATCAAAGAGAAGAACATAGAGAGAAACAACACATGAAAGAAGGAAAATATTTATAAAAAAACGACGAAGAAACAGTATTACAACACAATAAACCTTTAAAATCCACGAATGAAACGACAAATGAGTTTGTCGGTGGACAAATCCAACGATAAAAAATGCAAAACTTTAAGATAATCGCACGGTACTGATGGGAACACATATGCAATATGTATATTCTATTCAATCGAAGGGTCAAGAATCATCTCAGGTTTGAGATAAAAAAAAAGTTCATCCACTCGTATTGAAACATCCATGCGTCAAATTTTTTAATCAACAGTTATTAATTATTAATTGTACATGTATATATAAATATATTATTCATTCTGAAGTTTAGTATTAAGATAAGAAATACCAAACTTGGCATTAAAGTAAGTTTCAAGTAATAATTAATTGTATTTAACAATAATTACAACGTAAATGTATTGAATTAGGATTTAACCCGCGGATAAATATTAATTTTTTTAAATGAATAATATTAAAAAAAAGTTTAATTTTTAGAAATTATAATTATTTTAATCTCATTTTTTCAAAATATATAATTTTTTTCAATTATTAATTAATTTCATATTTTATTATCTATTTTTAATATTTTAAGTAACTTTATTAATTTTATTATTTATCTATTTTTCTAAAATTTTAATTAATATTTAAAACATTACGTAATTCATTTCCCATTTGTTTTTTAAAATTTCTCAAAATGTTTTAATAACTATAAATTAATTAAGTTTTAAAAATTTAAATTCATATATATATATATATATATATATCTCATCTTTTGTAATATTTGAAATAAAACATTGAATTAATTTTTTTTTACATTGCTGTTCGATTTATTAAATATTACAAAATAAAAAAACAATTAGAACCCATTTAATTAATTATATATATAAGTTCTTGAATCATAGTGTTCTCAATCTTCCATGTCAGATTTAAAAAAACTATCAAACTGTCTTCAATAATGATTTTATCTATTATTGTTGCAGAAGATGAAAAGGTCATTCTATCAGTTATCTCTAAAGCCTTTCTCCCATTCCCATTCTGGACTCTTTATTCGTTGCATTTATTTTCCCCTTCCCTCTCGCTCTCTCACAGACATTCTCCTTCCTCCTTCCCCCTCGCTCTCTCACGTTGCCATCGTCAATTTTCGGCCACTCACTTTCCTCTTCGAGCTGTGGTTCCCGTAATCCTCAGGTAAACCAACCTCTCTCACATTTTCCTTCCTCATTTCTTCTTGCTCTCTCACGTTGCCAGCGTCAATTTCCGGCCACTCGCTTTCCTCTTCGAGTTATAGTTCCCCGCAATCCTCAGGTAAGCCATAATTAATATTTGTAAGTATATGCAAAAGTCCATCAGATACTAACCGAGATTCATGATGATGTAGGTGAGATAGGAAATGAAAACCTGAGATTCATGATGGTGTAGGTGAGATAGGAAAGGAAAATTTTCCACATATCATGCTCTAAACACCTTTGTTGCCATTTTGAAACTTTGCACTTCTTTTTTAGGATTACACAGAACGAGAAACTCTTTTCTCCAAATGATACTAATTTCACATGGTGAAAACGTTCAACTCATGTGCGAGCAGTCCCAAGCTTGAGTTGTGGTCTTGGTATGAACCCTAATTTGGCTTTTGAATTCTGAAATGTGTTTTTTGTGGTTGTCCAGTGAGACTTGTCTCCTTTTTGGGATAAGGTTAATGGAGCAGTAGAATCATGTCGGAGTGAAAATCAATGGGTGATGTCTAAGCATTTTAAGAACTACTTCAATTTTTCTCATCCGCTCATTGCGAAGCATTTGGATCCAGAAGAATGTTCTTGGGCATATGGTATGAATATCTTTGATCTACGAGCTTGGAGGAAGACGAATATCAGAGAAACATATCACTCTTGGCTTAAAGAGGTTATGCAGTTGTGTTTTCTTCTTTTGTGATGAGAAGACAAACACAACTTGAACTTCATATCTGTTTTCATTTGCAAAATCTGAAGTCGAATCTAACAATGTGGAAACTTGGTACTTTGCCACTGGCGTTGATTGCGTTTAGAGGTCATGTTCATACAATACAACCATCTTGGAATATGCTTGGTTTAGGCTATCCGAATAAGACAAATATAGAAGATGTCAAGAAGGCTGTAGTCATACACTACAATGGCCAATCAAAACCATGGCTTGAGATCGGTTTTGAACATCTCCGGCCATTCTGGACAAAGTATGTCAATTACTCTGATGAATTCATAAACAACTCTCACATCTTGGAGTAGGCATTTTGAATCGAAAAAAAGAAGGATGAGCGTTTTATTTTGAAGAACGTTGTGAATATTTTTTGCTTGGAACCGAACGGAGGATATTCACACGCACTCCAGAATAATCACGATTCAGATTAGGTGTGACAGAAAGCATCAGTAGCGTAGCAGCCTCAACGAACTATCAAACGAAGATGAATGACAGCTCTGTTGGAAGCAAAAGATTCATTCTTTCTGTAAAATAAAAGGTACCCTTTTTTTTTAATTCTTTGGGTTGCAAAGGGAGACTGAAATGTGAGGGGAAAACTCATTGCTCTGACAGATTAGATTTTGGTTTGAAGAAGAAAAACACAAGTTAGTTAGTTTGTTGATAATGAGGAAGAGAGACTGTTGTATTTGCTTCTCTTCAATTTCTTTTTCCCTTTTTTTTTTACTTTTTTTGAAGCAAATGTTCCTCTAAGATTTCTACAAGCAATGAGATGAAGAACATGATAAATAAATAAATCTGTTAGATTTATTAGGATTATGTTAGATTTATTAGGATTATTAAGCTATATATATTGAACAATATTGATGTAAAAGGGAGAGGGGAAAAATACTCTTGAACATGGTATCAGAGCATGGGTAATACAATTCTCTTTTCTTCCTGACCTATCGTTCTAAAATTCTGCAATTCTTCTTCTTCTGCAATTTTTCTTTCCTTGCTCTCTCTTCTGCAATCTTACTCTCTCTCTTCTGCAATCTCTCTTCTACAATCTCTCTCTCTTCTGCTCTCTCTTCTGCTCTCTCTTCTACAATCTTGCTCTCTATTCTGCAATCTTGCTCACCCTTCTTCTTAACCCACCGTTCTAAAATTTTCTCACCTACTCTTCAATTCTTTGCTCTCTCTTCTGCAATCTTCTTTTTTCTGCAATCTTGCTCTCTTTCTTGCAATCGTCGATTTTTTGCTCTTCTTTCCAAAAAAAAAATTAAAAAAAAATAAAAAAAATCTCTGCATTCCAGCAATCTGCAATCCGCATTCCAGCAATCTGCAATCCTTCTCCATCGATTCTCCAGCAATCTGCAATCGACTCAGTCGCGATTCTCCGCCGATTCTCCATCGATTCTCCACCGTTCAGTTCGTGCCACAGACCGCCGATTCTCCGCCGATCTGCAATCCTTCTCCATCGATTCTGCAATCCGCAATCCTTCTCCATCGATTCTCCAGCAATCTGCAATCTGCAATCCTTCTCCATCGATTCTCCGCCGTAGCCGCCGTACTCCGTCGCAGCCGTCGCTGCTTCTCTGTTCAGACCGCCGTTCAGTTCGTGCCACAGACCGCTGCCTCTCTCTCTCTTTCTGTTCAGTTCGACTGATTCACCTTCTGAAATCTCTCCTTCTCCCAAGTTTCGTTGAATCTGCTGATATCTGCTCCAGTCTTTGTCGGCGTCTCTGTTCCGTCAGGCATTCTGTTCTGCCATACGCCTATTCTGTTCACCTCTGCTCATCAACCGACCTCAAATTTTCTTTGTTTCTTGGTTCTCATGGCGGCTTCTAACAACGTGGATAAAGCTTTCGGTATAACCAATATCAAGACTCACATCCCTATAGTCTTGGATATGGAGGAACTCGATTATGATGCGTGGCGAGAATTATTTGAAACACATTGTTTTAGTTTCGGTGTTATGGGGCATCTCGATGGCAAGCTTGAGTTGTGGTCTTGGTATGAACCCTAATTTGGCTTTGTATTCTGAAATGTGTTTTCTGTGGTTGTCATGCATGACTTGTCTCCCTTTTGGGATATCTTCCTGAATGGTAAGGTTAATGGAGCAGTAGCATCATGGTGAAGATCAATGGGTGATGTCTAAGTATTTGAGGAACTAATTCAGTTTTCTCATCCGCTCATTGCAAAGCAATTGGATCTGGAAGAATGTGCTTGGGCATATGGTATGAATATCTTTGATCTACGATCTTGGAGGAAGCCAAATATCATAGAAACATATAACTCTTGGCTTAAATAGGTAATGCCTTTTGTGTTTTATAAAAAAATATTATAATTATCTTTTTAATAAATATATATATTTAATCTTGTATGTAGATGGATCTGTAATCCATATATAGCTAATACATATGGATCGATTAAAATTTTGGTCTGATTTATTAATCTATTTTTTATATAAACTGAAAAAAATAAATTTAACGTGTATTTATATAGATTAGGCCAATAATAACTTACAGATTGACTTATTATACCTAATTATATTTATATACATCGTCAACCGCGAGGCAATTTTCGAGGTGGCTCGTCTCGTGGTGGTCGTGGTTATCATTATCGTGGTGGACGTGGATCTCGTGGTCGTGGTGGTCGAGGCTATGGAAACTACTATCAGCACCAGTGGTCGTCGAATTGGACCCCGCAGTGGACTACTTCTACCCCACAACATCATTGGAATGCTTACGCCCCGCAACATCACAGGACTACTCCATCTCCACCACATTGGCATTCCTCGTATCATACACCACCGCCGCCACAACATCATTCTAATCCGCGATCCGCTGTTGGGGTGTTGGGGGCTCCACCTACTGCTTTCGTGAGTCAACAACACCCTCCACATTCATATCCTTCACGGTCGACTCCAGTTGAGCCAACGGCTCTTGCTCAGACGTTTGCAACAATGCAACTGCGCGACCCCTCCGACTTTTCTTGGTACATGGATTCTGGAGCCACATCACACCTTACTTCACAACCAGGTACTCTCAGTTCTGTTTTTCGTACGAGCACTATTCCTTCAGTCACTGTCGGTAATGGATCTATCATTCCTGTCACCTCTCTTGGTCATACATCAGTCCCATCCTCGTCTCGTCCTCTACACCTTACCAATGTTCTTGTCATACCTAATATAATAAAAAATCTAGTATCTGTTCGTCAATTTACAACTGACAACAATTGTTCTATTGAGTTTGACCCGTTTGGTTTTTCGGTAAAGGACCTTCCAACACAACGGACTCTTCTCCGATGTGATAGTTCCGGGCCTCTCTACCCTCTTCAGTCGTCGTACTCTCCACCATCCTTCTCTCCCGTCGCATTTCTCTCTTCAAGTCGTTCGGTTTGGCATCGTCGATTAGGACATCCGGGCAACCATGTTTTTCATTCTTTACTTTCACGTGGTCTCATTTTTTGTAATAAACAGGACATGACGGGTTTATGTCATGCATGCCAATTGGGGAAACACACTCGCCTTCCTTTCTTCTCTTCTAATACAAAGGTCTCGGTCCCTTTCGATATTATTCATTCAGACATTTGGACATCACCAATTCCAAGTATCTCGGGGATTCGTTATTATGTTGTCTTTCTTGACCATTTCACTCAGTTTATTTGGATCTATCCATTGCGACGGAAATCTGATGTATACTCCAAATTTCTACACTTCAATGCACTCATTCAAAATCAATTTCAAACCAGAATTAAATCTTTTCAAAGCGATCATGGTGGAGAATATGACAATCGTGTTTTTTCGTTCCTTCCTTCAAGAACACGAAATCTCAATTCGGTTCTCTTGCCCTCGAACCTCCGAGCAAAATGGCAAGGCTGAACGCGTGTTACGTACCATTAACAACATGGTCCGCACGCTTCTTTTCCAAGCGTCTCTCCCTCCTCCGTTTTGGGTCGAAGCTCTTCATATGGCAACTCACCTTCTTAACCTGCTCCCGTCCTCGGCCATTGATAACGAAATTCCATTCACTAAGCTTTGTCACACACCGGTCACCTATACACACCTACGTGTTTTCGGATGTCTATGTTATCCAAATCTTCTAGCATCCACCTCCCATAAACTTCAACCTCGTTCTACTGCGTGTGTGTTCTTGGGTTATCCTTCGGACCATAAGGGTTATCGTTGTTACGACTTAGCTTCTCGTAAGATTATTATCTCTCGCCATGTTACATTTGACGAGTCTTCCTTTCCCTTTGTCTCTGGATCTATTCTACCTTCGCCATCCTCCACATACGACTTCCTTGAGACCGACACCGAGCCATCCCCTACTCTTCGGTCTATTCTCACGCAACTGGAATCCATAAGCCACGTCAAATCCTTAATCTTCACACCACAACCATCTCACCATTGCCTTCTATTTATGTTCAAGCTCTTAAGGATCCACACTGGCAAGCGGCTATGAAATTGGAATATGATGCTCTTATTAAAAACGGAACTTGGGACTTGGTTCCTCGACCCCCCGGGGTTAATGTGATTCGTGCTATGTGGTTGTTTCGTCATAAATTTGATGCGCAGGGTAACTTGGCTCGATACAAAGCTCGTCTCGTGGCTAATGGCAAATCACAACGACCAGGAATTGACTGTGACGAAACCTTCAGCCCTGTAGTTAAGCCAGCTACGATTCGTGTCGTACTAAGCCTGACACTTTCGCGCGAATGGCCGATCCATCAGTTAGACGTCAAGAATGCATTCCTACATGGCAATCTTCAAGAGACGGTGTATATGCATCAACCACCGGGATTTCTTGACACATCTTGACCGGACTACGTCTGTCTTCTACGACGGTCGTTATACGGCCTCAAGCAGGCCCCTCGAGCTTGGCACCAACGTTTTGCCTCATATGCCACTCGTCTTGGATTCCGCCAAAGCAAATGTGATTCATCACTCTTCACGCTTCATGGACAATCGGGTACAGCATTTCTTCTTATTTATGTCGATGATATTGTGCTCACGGCCTCCACTACTTCTCTTCTTCGGTCGATCATTTCGTCTTTGAGCAGCGAGTTTGCTATGACGGATCTTGGTTCGTTACATTACTTCCTGGGAATCTCGGCCACACGTTCATCTTCAGGGCTGTTCTTATCTCAGAAACAGTATGCTCTTGACATACTTCAGAGAGCTGGAATGAGCAATTGCAACCCGTGTGTCACGCCTGTTGACACAAAAGCCAAACTTGCACCTGATTCCGGTCCACCCGTCCGTGATCCATCTCTTTATCGCTCCCTTGTTGGCGCTCTTCAGTACCTTACATTCACTCGACCAGACATTGCCTACGCCGTTCAACAAGTATGCTTGTTCATGCACGATCCGCGAGAGAAACATTTCAACGCACTCAAGCGGATACTACGATATATACAAGGTACCATTGCTCACAGCCTACAACTAACCAAGGCGTCTACATCGGGTCTCATAGCCTACACGGACGCTGACTGGGCAGGTTGTCCGAGTTCTCGCCGATCTACATCAGGGTATTGTGTCTTCTTGGGCCATAACCTTATTTCATGGTCTTCCAAACGTCAAGCTACCATCTCTCGCTCGAGCACGGAGGCTGAGTATCGTGGCGTTGCTAACGTTGTCGCCGAAACTTGCTGGCTACGTAATCTTCTTTTGGAGCTTCACTGTCCACTCCATCGGACCACCCTCTGCGACAATGTTAGCTCAGTCTACTTGTGTACGAACCCGGTTCAACACCAACGAATGAAATATGTTGAGATTGACATCCATTTTGTTCGAGAGAAAGTGGCACTTGGTGAAGTTCGAGTCTTACACATTCCGTCCTCATCACAATATGCGGATATATTCACCAAGGGTCTACCTTCTTCATTATTTCTTGACTTCAGGGCCAGTCTCAACATTCGGACACCTCACGTTGCGACTGCGGGGCGTGATAGAATAAATAAATCTGTTAGATTTATTAGGATAAACCTGTTAGATTTATTAGGATTATGTTAGATTTATTAGGATTATTAAGCTATATATATTGTACAATATTGATGTAAAAGGGAGAGGGGAAAAATACTCTTGAACAGAACACACATATAAATTGTACAATTAGATAGCTAGAGAAAATCGTCTCAAAGCCATTATTTCTTCGTTTTATGATTATGGTTAAGCTTTGTATCCTCTTAATGGTATTCATTTGGATTGTGCCTAAGGGTTGCTTGGAGATCACCGTTTGGAAACTGTATTACAAGATGGTCAAATTCACTTTTACTACGATGTTTAAAGCTATAAACGACATGGAAGTAAAAATGTTGAGACAGTGGAGCAACAAAAGTAAAAACGAAGGATATCCAACTTTCACACGCCTCAGTTTCCAAACGGTGAGAGCATACCTATCCCCATAGGCTTCACCGTATTGAGGACGACCAAGATCATATTCCAGATGGACCCTTGAACGTCGTGTATCATTGTCAGCATAATGAGGGATGTCATCCTGAATACAAATGATCATAAAAGATACATTCAATATGGGAACTTAAAGACAACCTTAGAAACGGTGTAACAGATTTTAAGAGAGAAAAGGCACAAACCATGGCAGAGTATGGACGTTTTGATCCCCGAACAGGTTCATAACTACGAGGTCGCTTTTCACTGTAACTGGGGGGCTTCTCAAATCTTTGACTATAAAGGTCATCCACAAATGATCTACTCGTATATGATCGAGAACTTCGAGGCAGATCCGGGTAACCAGAACAATGGGTTGTATAGTAATCTCCATAGGATAGATGCCTCTCAGGAGCGAGCCCGAAGCTGTAGTCAACATTTGCTCTACTTCTTGGAGGAAGACCATCACGCCTGCCATATTCTCTCGTCAGGCCCAACTTCTAGCAAGCCGAAAGACATCATAAAAAAGTGTAAACGTAATAAAAATACAAAAAGTCAATTAATGAAACCTCTACCAGGAGGTCTTCTGTCATATGACCTAGGAGGGGGCAAAGGCCTAGATCTTGCAGGCACAGGTGCAACTGGGCGTTTCCCTCTTGATCCGGCAAGTTTTTTCGAAGTAGAAGGTGGTTCACGAGATCCTACACCTCTAGCACTCTGTGATGGTACACTACGATGAGGTGGACGAGCCCTAGACTCCTGCCAACTCCTCCAATGGCATGGCTAGAGATTCCTTTTTGGGGGTGTTTTATATCGCAATACCGACTTTAACGACGAGAGCTTCTATGTCTGATGTCGGGAGGCGGTTCCTATGCTTGAAGACTGAAAGGACTAAGTAGAATCGACTGTTTCTACGTTCCAATAACAAGGATGAAATCGTAATATTAGAGAAATTTAGAATTACAAATGAAATAAAAAATAAATATAGAAAAATACTTAAAACCACATTTCCATGTGCCAAGTAAAATATCCAACGGTCTGTAATGAATTTTTTGTTGGTGACAAAATCGAGCCGTTCATAATAGTAAAAGGTTATCACTAACTGACCGTTCAGATATGAACATGTAATTAAAGTATAAAAATCTTCATATCGCAAGTTTCAGATGTAATGAGACAAAAATATATTAAAAAAAAGTTGGACGACCATTATTGTGACAAATTGGCTTTATCAAAATCAACTATCTAAAAAATTAGTCATGTCAACATAATGATGCTATTCATTTTAGGAGTTTTTTTAGTAGTATTAAGATATGTTTATTAATAAATATATTTTCAAGATATAATGAATTTAGCAAATGAATAGTTGCAAAGGAAACATTTTGGATGGAAAATTATTGTTTTTAGGTGATATCAGACAATTTATGTATATAGTGCCAAGACACGCCAATGATACAGTAGCCAAATGTATAATTTTTTCATACACTAGGTAATATCCTGCGCGATGCGCGGGTGTTTATGTTCATTTTTACAACACGATATTTATATTAAAATTTTATTGTTGTAGAACATATAATATGAATATTATATTACAAATAATAGAAATAGAATAAAAATATATAATCCATAAATTCAAATTAGTAAATTTAAACAAATATATATATATATATTTACATAAACATAAAACTATATATAATATAATTTATATATATGTACATCGCAAATTGCTCTTGACTACCACCAATGCTGTCATACGTGTTCGACTCACAGAACACATCTAAATTACCATTGGAAGATCTATGTCAACGTCCTGAACATCAATTCCATCCAAACTATCAACACCATCAACATTCACATTTGTTCCCTTGTCCAAGTTCTGTTCAGGCGAAGGAATTTCGAGATCTATCTCCGTGTCAAATTATGGAATCTATCTCATCAAGGACATGTGCTCCTGATAAACCCTGAAACGCAAATGACGAATGATTAAATGGTACCAAAACCCAGAAGATAATGTCCCATCAAACCTGTACAATAGTTAATCTTGCACCGATACCACACAAAACATCTAAAACCTCGAACAGTCCTAACCTAAGATGCTTGATTATACCAACTTTGAAATTCCTCTGAGGCTTCGATTTGAAGAGCCAGCATGAGGACAAACGAATCCAAGACCCATGACATGCTAAACCACACAAGGTTCGAGAGGTCTCCTTCTCAACTATGATTTGGAATTTCTTTCCAAAGCACAAAAAACAAAGAGCCAAAACCACACAAGGTTTTATGCAGCTATGTTATCTACACCCACCTTGAGTTTGGGATGCCTGTGCAGCTTCAAATTCTTTGTTTAATCGACCAAATATCTTCTTATCAGAATCCCTAAGATCAATGATTACCAAATCCAGAGTCACTTTGCAACCATCTAGATATAAACCAAAATTTGAAATGCAGTACCTAGAAAGTCATTCTGCCGGTTCTCCATGTCTCTTGAGGAGATTTGAGACTGCGAAAAAGAGTAGAGGATTACATCAGCGCAAAACTATAACCCAAAACAACCAAAAAAACCACAAACGGATGAAAGCCAAATCAAAGGAAGAAAAAGAGACAAGTAGGGGCAAATGGAGAGATTACTCGTATTCGAATTTCGCGTTGCCTGTCTCTCAGACTAAATGTTGTTGGATTTTACATCGCGATGATAAATGGGTGGCATAGTTGCAGAGTAGAGGTAAGCCAGGCAGTTAAATAATGTGTCGTTTGGGATAAACTCGTAGATCAACAAAGGCTGCTCAAGCTCTACACAAAAACCTAAACGCCTAACTAAGGCATTCAGTACCTTAACTGCAGAATCTGGAACGGGAATAAACACGTTAACTATACCAAGATGACGACCATATTTACAGATCCAACTAAGCCTTCAGTGCTTTGTCTGGCTTCAATCGAAGATAAATCAACAGGTTTAGAAGGAGGTTTAACAGGACCAATTAATCCACGCTTTAGAACTTTACTACTAACAACGAAAATTACCTCATCATTCACAAATTATCACTCTTGATTTGGCTCCATTTCTTCAAACCATATCCTTTTCTCGTCGAAGGCGATAATCCGTCCGAGAATTACCCCTCACCTCCTGCAACCAGCAGATAGAGAACCCTATTAATGGAAAAAAATTGATTTATCCCAAGCGACACATTATTTAACTGCCTTTAAGCTTTCAGTAGCTTTCTTGCTCTCCTCCTTTTCCTTCTTAAAGCTTTCCAACTCGCTTTCTAGATCCCTCTTTCCTGTCAATAGTTTCTGAATATCTGCTGTGACAACCTTTTCATTGTTCAAAGCCCTAGCTTTTTCCTCTTGCGCGGTTTCGAGGTCAGATTTCATTGTTTCGATAAGTATTTCTAGCTTAGAACATTCTTCCTTTGTGATGCAAATTTGACGTTCTGATTCCTCAAGATATTGTTTTCGTTGTCCAATAGTCATCTCTAACAACTCTACCTTTTCTTTTCGTGTGTCACTCTCTGAATTTGCCTTATGCAGCAGCCATCCGTTTTCCTCTAGCTGCTTCATAACAGACTCCAGATATTCTGAATCACTTCTCTTCACTTTGTTTGATTCTTCAACTTGTTTTTCTCGTTCATCCACCGTTTTCTTCCATTCTGCAGCTAAGTTGTTTGCACAATGTTCAGCCATTTTTGCAGTTTCCAGATCAACATGAAGCTCTTGAATGGCACCTTCTTGCTCCTTCAGAGTTTTCTCAAGGATACCAACTTTTCCAAGTTTCCCCCTTAACATTTCAATCTCAGATTTCAGCTTCGGCACTTCCTCGTTTCCTTCTATATCCAAATTTTCCTCCTTCGAACCAAGCAAAGACTTTAACCGGCTTAACTCGGAAGAAAGAATCTCCACCTTTTTAGCCTGAATTTCAGCGATCTTTGTCGCTTCCTCAGCATGGTTGGGCGCCTTGTTCTTGGCATCAGCAATAATAGCTAATTCTTGTTTTACCCTCTGGAGTTCTTCTGTGGTAGAGAGAACAGCCGAGATGTCTATGGCATGCTGGTTTCTCATGGGCTCAACCTCTTTCATCCAGGCCTCTTCCTTTTTCTGAACAACCTCAATTCCTACCTGTTCGAGTTCAACAGCTTGGAGTTTCTCAATCTCGGAATCCTCCGCAACTCGTTTCTAAGCCGCCAATGCCACTCTGAGTTTCTCATTGGCTTCTTTTGCCAGTTTCTCAGATTTCATAAGAGCATCATATGCCTTAGCTTTCTCTTTCTTGAGAAATTCTATATGCTCATTAGCTTTCTTTGATCTTCTTGAACTTGATTCAATTGAGCCTGCAGGTCAGATCCCTTCACCAACCCCAACCGTGATTGCGCTTTCTGAAATTCTATGTGCTCATTAGCAAAAAATGCATATTCCATTGAGATCGCATCTATGTTGTCCTATTTACTTGACATAATTCTAGCGGAGAAGACTTCAATTAAAAATATGGTTTTTTAAATTTCGTAGCTCAATTCCACATAACAAGTTCATGTGCTAAGGAAGAAGGAAACCGAAATGAATTCCATTGAAATCAATCAAAGAGTAATATTTATTCAAAACATGGCACAGCTTGGGGACACCATC
Source organism: Gynandropsis gynandra (assembly GCA_036759665.1). NCBI lineage: Eukaryota > Viridiplantae > Streptophyta > Magnoliopsida > Brassicales > Cleomaceae > Gynandropsis > Gynandropsis gynandra. The sequence goes on along the minus strand of CM071876.1, from coordinate 22,178,905 downwards.
AAACATGCTCTTTCAAGATATTTCAAGCCAATTCAAGCAAAACCCATGTTTGCTGTGATTATAGTTGGATCACGTACCAAATATTAGTGGCGTGTGCTCCTCCTTGTACTGGCAGGTCCATTCTTCCGCCGTCTCCGTCTGCTCACCCTTCTTACCCCCTCTTCCGCCTCATCCTAATCCGAATCCTCCAACGGAACCTCCGCCCGATGCGGCAGAGGCGAAGCTGGAGGAAAAGGCCAGGAAATGACAACACCTCGAATCGCAGCATTCTGCCGACAAAAAGGGGAAACCCTAAAACGAAAGGGTGAAATTTTCCCACCCGAAGAAAGGTGTCGTCTAACCGCAGCTTAACGACGACATATTGGAGGTACTCTCGGATCTAACACGGCGTCGCTGGAATCTGAAGAGAGAGAGAGAGAGATTTGGATTTCAGAGCGAGCCCTTTACAAAAACAAGGAGTATCGTTTTCGCAGATCATTGTGTTGCAGAGAGAGCAATCACTTTTCTCCAACATATGATCGATGTTGAAGAGCTTCCTGCTGCTAAAGAAGAGCTTGTAGGGTGAGAAGATCGTGGGAGAGAGGAGAGATCGTGGGAGAGTGGAAGAAAAGGTGAATTGAGTGTTGGGGTGACGTGGATGGCTGAGAGACGAGAATGATTGAGAGAGCAGCAAAATTACAGACTTTTAATATATAGATTTTTGAATTATTGGTCTTAAGACTATACAAAAACATACGATTATCGATCAGTGTTACAAGTGACAACCTATTCGAAACAAAATATTTTTTTAAATGGGTGTTGAAATTAGATGGTGCTATATTAGAAAAACTTAAAGACGGTGAATCTTTAACAAAAATTCCATTAGATTTCTTGTTAATGGAAGGACAATATTTGGTATATTCAATCACAAATCACGTGTAAGAGGACCTCCACAATTAATGACTTGATACCAATATTTTCAAAAGCGGGTTATACTATGTTTGACTAACTAATTGGTCAATAATATGGACATTACATTTTACAAATGATGGTTGACACTATCGTTGAATATTTTAGTTCGGATACGTTACTTTCATCTAATACATTGTAGATTCGAACAACAATTTCTATAATATAATTTTTTTTAACATTTTCAAATGTTTAGACACACGAAACCACTGTTTAGAACTGAAAATATGCATACCTATCATGTTCTTACGAAACCTAGATTAAATGTTGGATTTATGCAATGAAACTAGACTCCAAATTTAATGAAACAAACTTTTCATTCCGAGAATATCGCTAACACCTGCAAATTCAACGTTACCATTCTGATTCAAGAGAAAATAATTTTTAATTGTACATTTTTTTGCAATTATAATCAACAAAACTAAAAACAAAGTCTAAACAAAGTTGGAATATATATTATATCGATTTGCATTTAAACATTATCAACTTTAATTCGTAGTATCCACAGTAAAAAAACCTTAAAATATTAATACTTGACAAGAATAATGAGTGCGATAGAAAAACTATGAATTTCTTTTGTAAGAACTATTCCATAACGTTTAAAGTCATCCAAACACGTATATACTACATAAACAGTTGTATGTTGGTCACATGAATTATATTTCTTTCTTGCAAAACCTTTACATTGTATACTAAAGCATTTTCTGTTACTCAATTGTTTTTCGAAATATTCATCAAATAAAGTGCACGTATAATCTAATATAAATTATACAGGAGAGATACAAGTTTTTTTAATAATTTAAATTAAATTATTATCATTATTTTAATAAATTAAAATACATTATAAGAAATTAAATACATTATACTCTTTTCTCTAAATTATTTTTTTAAAATTTTTTAACTCATGTTTTTATAAATTAAAGAATAATAATAATAATAATAATAATTTTTAATAAATCTAAAACATGATTAGTATTTTTTTAACAAATTTATAACATTATTTTTTATTATAAACAATTAATGATAAAAATACTTTGGGTGTTAAATGGGCCTACAATCTTGGAAAAAGATATTTGTTTGTGAGCAGTAATATGCTACATCTTCCCTTGAGATTCTGCTATTAAAAAAATCTTTATGAGAATTTTCGATTTTTAAAACAAATTAAAAACTGAATTTACGGAACGTTTTGGCCATGCTTTGGTCCAACACATATTGCGACATAGCAGGCACGTGCCTGTCCAGATGGCAAGTGAGTAAGCTCTGAGTCAGTTATGCGGGTCCCATTGCGAGCCACGTGTCAAATTAAGCACATCATCGTTTTGCCCTTCATTCCAAATTCATGTCTCCCCTCCTCTTCCTCGTCCCCTCAACCCGCGTGTTCTTCGTCACAACCGAATAGGTAATTTCAATCTCAAGATTCTCCTTTATCTGTTTGCTTTCAGGATTTTTTTTTGTAGTTTTATTTTCCATTAATATGTGTTTCTAAGGGAATGATCTGCGAGAGAAATCTCCATTTAGGGCAGAAGCGGAGCAATAGAATACCAGAGTGTGTTCGAATTGAATGAAGTAAGAGAATAAGAACTCATATTGAAAGAACTCTTGATCATTTTCAGTTTCCGTTGGATTTGATTAGTGTAATAGGAAATGTGGGTGTTTTCAGTGGGTTCTCGAATGCGTTATATAGATCGTATGAACGTTGTTGTCCCCAAGCTCTGTGTTCTTTAGTTGGAGATCTCATGAAATGGGTCTGACTCATTTTTTGTGTTGGCTTGATTATGATGCTTGCTGGGTTGAAATTTGGTTCGTATTCAAAGTTTGGCTAAGTTGGAATTTTGCTTTTGAGTTTGACTTATTGTTTTATATGCAAATTTCGTATGTTTGATGGATCAACTGGGTTTGATCAGGGATTACCATGAGTTGAATTGGAAGTATCAGAACATGTCAGCCGAATGATGAGTGATTGTCTTGTTTGTCTGAGTAGAATTCGAATATACTTCTTCACGTATTACAAAATCAAAGAGAGATCCGGTTCATAGCCGAAAACGGGAGTTCTCAGTTGAATTAAGCTTAAGGTCTGACCGTGGTAAATAAATACGATTGCTTAAGAAACCTGGATTTCTGGTTTTAATGGAACTTTAGAATGGTGTCGGATCAGGCAAATTAGATGCTATTATTTTTTTTTGCGTCGTGCCTATTTAGCACGTCGTTATGCAGAATGCTTAGGTTAAACTTCTTGAGCAGGTGGCTATGGTGCAGCGGAGTCAGAACTGCTGAAAACTGAAAGAATGGACGAAGAAGGGAATATGAGCTCCTCCGCCAAAAGAATGTCGGGCGATCAGTATTTCCTATTAAATTTCATCATGAGTAATTACTTGGGGCCCGATCTGTATTCTGATAACCCAAGATGTTCAGCATCTCAAAGGCTAGCGAGAAGCTTGCCGCCTTACACTTTGAAGCATCTGGGATCTTCGTTTCTTAGCGTGGCACAGCTTGAAAGCTTGTACTACTACATACTGAGATATGCTAAATCTAACCTTGTTATTGAACCAAACATATTTCAGACATATCTGAAAGGCGATCTGCCTTTGGTAACATCAGATTCTGCTGCGCAGTTTCGACAGTTCACGTCCTTTTTCCCTTTGAACGTTCATGAACGTAAAAGATACTCTGCGACTCATGAGATTGTGAAGGGGATTGTTCTTATTGACAATCCTGCAGTGTCATACATAAACAAGGAAGATCTCCAAAGATTCAGATGCTTATCACGTTTGGATGACCTGAAAATAGACAGTGTGATATCGTTGTCCTGTCGTCGTCGGCTGGATGAAAGCCAAGGAGAAGAGCAGTATTTCTCGAGGAATGGGGAAGTGATGTCAACCAGTGCTGTCTCCTACCAAAACCGCGATTCATCCTCCCTTCAAGAAACATGCAAGAGGAAAAACGAGGAAACGGTCAGTGAGAATGCGGCTTGTGGAACCAGCAGAAACTCCAATAGATTTCTGGTGACATACAAGAGAAGGCGGCGCAACAGGTGTCCGAAAATGGTCGTAACTCCAGAGAACAGAAACACCAGTGTTGAAATAAACAAAAGAGATCAGCCTGTGGTGCAGCCGGTTGCAGCTGTTCCCAGCATCGAGGAACACGTTTCAGATGCATCGATCAAAATGACTGGAACCGCGGCTAAAAGAACTCTCGGTGGGGTTGGCATGGTTGACATAGGTATCAGCAAGGTTGCTTACTTTTTCCAGGTTTCCTTGCCTGGCATCTGCAAAGGTTACCGTAAGACCCTCTACACCCTCCATTAGTCTACATTTATGCATGCATTTGTTTAGCTGTTCCATATAGACATACGGGCGTAATGCAACTCTGATGTCTTGCTTATACATCTCAGCATGATTAAACCGAACCCGCAGAATTTACGAATTACAAAGGCATGAATGTTTGTGTTTGTGCAGGTGAATTCAGTTGCGAGGTTGAATCAGATGGGAAGGTTATTCTCCAGGGAACAAGGAGCGGTGGCAAAACCATCAAGAAGCGGTCGCGGGTTTTCGAGATGAATCTTCGGCAGCTTTGTCCACCGGGGCCGTTCACTCTGTCGTTCACTTTGCCGGGACCAGTTGATCCTAGGCTCTTCTCTCCTAATTTCCGATCAGACGGTATCTTCGAGGCCGTCATTATCAGACACAAACCTTAACTATCCAGTTGCTTTGCTTCCCAGCTTCCACAAAGTCGGAACTCAGAACTCAAGAGGGTCGTGGTGATGCTGCTGATGTAATAAAATCAAAGCATGGAACTGACACTGCATGTACAGATGTAGTTAGTGTCTTTCTTTTTTCTAGAAGCTCTTGTTCATATTTCCACGAATGGACGAGCTATTTCTATATAAAATATTGATTTTTAGTGTCTACAGATTAGTTATGGCATTGCCGTAGTTTTTGTGTTTTCCTTTTGTTTTTTGTTCTACAAGTTCATGTACATATTTCAACGAATGCACGAGCTATTTCTGTATGAACTAATCCTGCGACGCGTTAATGTATGATATTTAAAGTTAATGTATGATATATAAAGTTAATATATAAAAATAGCTCGTGGGTATAAATATTTTATTAAATATCATTTAGAATAAATAATTTCATATTTATAAATATTTAATTAAATATCATCTAGAATAAATAATTTCAATCTTTCTTTAATTTTTGTTTTAGAAATTACAAGTTTTAAAAATTACGTTAAATATTGGTTTTGGTAAATATATATGTATTCTATTGATGTTTCGTCTTTGAATTTTGTTAATTATTTCATTACAAAAAATAATATAATAAGAAAAATTGTTTTCGTTTGAAATGAAATTGCAAAATAATATTAGTTGAGATTAAAAGAAATCGAGATACAAATACTTTGTTGTTTGTGTAAATTTTTGTTATTATTTTACTTTATATTACGTTGTTATCTAATTGTGTTTTTTGAAGTCATGTTTCATTACTCCCTTCTTCCATCTCCCATGGTTTCTCCCTCTTATCTTCATCTTCTCCACCCCATCCTCTGAATGAGCTCAGAGTTTCTGTCTCTAGACTTGATCTCGTATTTTTTTCTCCAAATCTCTCTTTCGTCGTCTCCATCTATCGTCTCCTTCCGTCGGTCACCGATTGGATCTCATAAATGCATCCGCAATTTAGTCTCTTCGGTCTCTTCAATGTGTTGTTCCTTCGTTCATTACACAACCTTGTTAGCATCTCCTTTGTCTGGCTCTCATCGACATCTCCCTTATCCATAACGAATATGCTCCTTGATCGGGTTTCGGATCCAGATCGTCCTTTAACGGCCTCTCCATCGTCATTAGAGCAAAATTAAGCATTTTTTTCCACCACCAACAAAGTGGAAGGAGTGTTTAGGTTCGGATTAGGCGGCCAAGTTCCACGCCAACAACCACCCCAAATCCGTCGACATATTTGACCTTGACGGTACTCCCATCTAGGGATTCAATTGTGGTTATGGTGGTGGTAGAGGATGTCAAGTGATGGGAGTGCCGCTCTCTGGCGTGACGGTGAGGCTGACGGCGAGGTTGAAGGAGACAAAGAAGCTGTTGAAGAGGAGCTGAGAAGAGAGAACCTGCGAGGGGAGCTTCTGCACGAAGAACCGAGAAGGAATCAGAAAAATCAAGAAGGTGGACCTGGGCCAAAAAGAAAGTAAATTGGGCCAGGCCAAAAAAAGAAAAAACAGGCCCAGCTTGAAAGCACATGGCCATCAGACGGCCATGAGCAAAATTGAAGAAGAGAAAAAAAACAATTTTTTGTTTTAACGGGTATTATGGCAATTTAAGTAATTAACCATCCAAAAAAACTAAGTCAAACAAGAATGTTTTGCTATTCTAAGAAGTCTGTAACATCTAATTAATGTGTGTTGTCTAATCCTAACTAGAGACACACAATTTCATGTATTATATATGTTGAAAGGGAAATATGAATGGAAGATGTTCTTCTTGCAAAAACACGGAAAATAGCTCACTAAATTCTACACATAATCAAATCCTATTCTGCTGTTAATCCAGACCTTAAAGTTCACTGCTCAAGCACAAATGTGTCTAAGACACACATAACAACCCAGCAAAACCAACATCAAGGTGGTGATGGTAGATAACTTGGTGGAGGAGGCCAAAGCGGTGGTGGTAAATACGATGGTACAAGAGAAGGAGAAGGCGGTCGGGATAGGTCTAGCAGTGGAGGAGGTAGGTTTGGCGGGAGAACATGTGTGGGACAATATATATGGATTCGACGGTTGCCTCGTAACGAACATTATCAATGAAAGATGATCGAATCGGAAACAAAAAATCAAGACAATAATCCAACAGACAAGAATGGCTAGAACATGTCGGTGACAACATCTGACCATTGAAAATTATTAAAAGAAGGGCCATCCACGACGAACAACGGTACATGAAAGCGAAAATAGAAAATGACCATGTTGAACGATCCAGAATGATGGTCCAGGTCATGCAATGTTATCACAACCAACCTTATATCAACCACACACGTAAGTACCGTACCATCTGAATGATATTACAACTGACACGTCACCTAAAACTGGGCATACTTGCAAGGTTTTTAGTATAGATGTAGATAAATTTAAATTAAAATATTTTAAATTTAAATTTAAAAATAGATTCTGTTTTTTATTATTTCATAATCATCTATTGAATTTTAGAATTTAATAAATTGAAATGTTTTAAAATTTTAAATTTTTATTTTGAAGTGTATCACTACATTATATTCTAATATACAAATTAAAAAAAAAGTTTTTTCTGACTGAAATATATCTTTTGTGGTGAGTGAGTGTTTCTATATTTTTGTTCTATTAAAGCAAACCTTCATTTTTCCGCATGTTCACGAGTGAGAGAATACACGTGGCTTCTAATGTTTGGCTATACATGACCAATTGAGTACCGTGACTTCCTTGTAATGAGTCGCTGTGAACTCGGATGTGACTCGTCGAGAGCTGACGATTCTTACGGGGTTGGGAGACTGAGGATCGAACCACAACGGAGCTCCGCCGCCGCTGAGCCACCGCAAAATCTCTGAAGGTACCTTCGGTCACGTCTACTGTGCCGTAAATGTGGTCCTCGCGCGATTTTCTCTACTGACCGTTGTTGCGATGTTTCGTCTCCTTTTATATTAACGGCATTTTAGTGTGTATTTCCCTTCACACGAAGCTATATCTTCGTCCTGGGGAAGATAAATTTCTTGGGTTCTCGCCCATCTCGGTGTCCACTTAAAACTAGGGTTTTGTTTCCGGTGATGTTTGTTTGTGCGATTTCTTTTATATAATCGCTTTTACCCTTTGTTTTCGATCAAACGGACTTGTTGTTTTTTAGGTCAGATCCGTACCAAGGGAGATGGAAATTCATGGCTTTATCGACATTGTTTATTGGGTTTTACTCAAAAAAGTACCAGCTGTCATATTTCTTTTGAGTTTGAGGTTGAAACGCTGGGAATCGGGGATGTTACCCATTGACCATATAGGACCCTGTGATCAAGCTCAGATTACCTGAGAACTGAACTGATGTTTTAGTGTGCTTCTTTGTTTGTGTTTTGTTCGTGCATAACGTTCTCGTGTCTTAATTTTTTGGATTAAGTATCATACCCAGTCCAGAAATCTGGATGACTTTCCAATCTTTAAACTTTAAAATTGGTTCATTAAAAGTAGTCGTCCTCTTTGAAACTGAGTTTGGAAAATTTGGAACATGATATCTGGTTTAGGCTTTGTCAATTTCTGTTGTATTCTGAATTTTTGTCAAAGAAATGAAATTGGTATTGAGCATCTTGACACGGTTTCTCAAACTTGCTACTGTTGTAAAGTAATGTCTCAGCCTGTTTGGAATCTTGCGTTTTGGGTTGTCAAAGAAACGAAAATGGGTTTGAGCATTAACCGTGCTTGACAAGGTGTCTCGAACTTGCTACTGTTGTGGAGAAATGTATTCTTAGCCTCTTTGCTTACGTCTTGTAACATGATCATCTCCTTCTTTTATTGTGATTTTAATAGATCCATTTTCTGGTCGTCCCTTGTGAAAACAAAGCGCAAATCGAGACAATGAACACTAAGAATGATGTTGATCATCCGAAAGTGATACCTCATGTCATTTTGACTGGAACTGCAAAGGAAGGCTGTGTTGGACCGCCAGTGGGCCTTGTCGATATTGGCGTGAGTGAAGCTGCCTACATTTTCAGGGTCTGTTTGCCCGGGATCAAGAAAAACCTAAGTAAGCACCTATCGCTTCTCATGTCATTTTATATTAAGAGAATAATCAAGTGCATTTATAAACTGCTGATGAAAATGATTTTTTCTTGACGTCCAGGAATCCATTATATTGTAGATTGAGTCATTATGGGGTTTGAAATAAAGATATATGTCGAAATGACTACAAACAAATGAATTTAATTTAGATTCCTTATTTAGTTTCAGGTAGATAAGTATTGACACAAGTTTGTAGGGTTTAAATAGAAGCATATGCAATAGGCTGCCAACTAGTTACTATATGTACATTTTAGTGTTTAGTTATATTCTTCATGTCCTGGTGAAGTTAGAATCCGTACAACTGTAGAGAACACTGTGCAATCTTAACCAATAAACTCAATACCCTGTGACAACTTGCACTCTTTTTCTGAGTACGGACGAGTCATGACACAAAAGCTTTCTTCTTTCGGACAGATAAGATAAAATGTGAGATCGAGAAGGAAGGGAAGGTATGCATCCAAGGAATAGTACCAGAGCTAGCTATTCCCAACGACTCAGAGAATGCATACCGAATGCAGGTGCAGCAGTTTTGCCCACCAGGGCCATTTTCTGTCTCCTTTAGGCTGCCAGGACAAGTCGATCCTCGGTTGTTTTCTCCCAAGTTCAGACCAGATGGGATTCTTGAGGTCGTAGTCATGAAATTCGAAGGACAAATCCCTGCTTCGTAGATCCTCCTGACTCTGTAGAACTGGATCTGTTCACTGTATGTGTAAAACTTGTTGCCATCAATGTTCGGTTCCTCTGCTGTACCAAGAAATTGTTAATAAACAAAAGGTGCTGTAACATGAGGAACATGAATACTTTTGAGGGCTTTGAAGAGATGAAATATTATAGTAATGCTTGTCACGATCATGTAATTCTTTTCAAAGTTCTAGACTAGTAGACTAATTGTGGCGCATTGATTTTATGGGTAGTGATGTATAATGAGCTACCGGTTTTCGAGTCAATTTTAGTTGTATTCGGATTTTTAGCAAGATAAGTTGAACATTTTCAGGTTGTTTAAAAATCGACATGAGTTCGAAAGTTAAGAAAAAAAAAATCATTATTTACATAATAATAATATTGTTGTTTTAATATTCTTTGCCTATATACATATATCTATATTATATGGTATGTTTTTGTTGTAATTTATAAAATAAAGGAAAAATTTAAAAAGAAAAATAGAAAGAATATTATTAGTGGAGTTGCGAGCGATTAAATTTAAAATATTTATATTTTTAATATTCTATTTGATATTCGACAAATTGTATTCCTTTAGTATTTTGATATTCGATAACTTTGTATTCGAATTAATGTTTTTATATTTTAGACATTTTATTTTGTTTGATGATTAACATTTTAGAACTCTTATAAAATTAAATGGTTAACCGCGAGCCAACTCGTTTTCTGACGAGTTGAGTTAAGCTAGACTGAATTGAGCGATCTCATTTTCTTAAAAAAATGAGGAAAACCTTAAGTTACCTTTAATGAAATTTATTACTGGTGGTATGTCTATGCAGAGTCTGAATTGCAAATTTTTTATTATTATTTCTTTTAAATTTGAATTAATTTTTCTTTTCCACTAACATAAAACCACAATAGTTTGAGAAGAAAACAAGAAGATTGCACCGAAGTACTTTTATGATATGTCAAAACTCATTTGATATCTCTAAATGTGTAATGAAAAGATGTATAACATTTTTAAAAGTCTGAATTGCAAATTTTTTTATTGTTCTTTCTTTTAAATTTGAATTAATTTTTCTCTTCCATTAACTTAAAACCACAATAATTTGAGAAGAAAACTAGAAGATTGCACCGAAGTATTTTTATGATATGTCAAAACTCATTTCATATCTCTAAATGTGTAATGAAAAGATGTATCATATTTTAAAAAGTCTGAATTGCAAATTTTTTTTATTGTTCTTTCTTTTAAATTTGAATTAACTTTTCTCTTCCATTAACATAAAACCACAATAATTTGAGAAGAAAACAAGAAGATTGCACCGAAGTATTTTTATGATATGTCAAAACTCATTTGATATCTCTTATTGTGTAATGAAAAGATGTATAATATTTTAAAAAGATATATAAATATTTTGAATTTCCATTTTTATAGGACTCAAACATTTAAATCTAAAAATACAAATCACATGAAAAGAATTTCGTACAAAAGAACATTGTACATGCCAAAATTTTGATAGATTAAAGATATTGAACGAATAACAACATATGATATCACACATAATGCTCAAAACATCATTCAGTAGATGAAAAAAATGCAATTTCCCTCAAAAGAGAAAGCGTGGAAGCGAGGTATACCTTGAATTTGCTTTAGAAAAAGAAAGTGTTTACTTAATGTTATACACATATTATTTCGCTCTATATTGTGCGTCTGGTAAACCATATTTGTCATGGCTCATAATTTTGTCTCCAACGATGTGTGTGAAAAAGAAATTCTTTTTTTAGTATTCATAAACCTGGCCTAAATCATCTGAAAAAGTTTTGAGTTAACAAATATTAATTGAAGAGTTGAATTATATGTAGAAATACAATGTTGAAGCATATGATGTTTCAAAGAAATAATATTTCCATATGAAAGTCGTATAATGTAGAAAATAGCTCATTGTGTGGATCATAACGGTGGTAAGTTACAAAACATGAAAATTCATGATTTCTATGTTTTGATGCAATGAAATTATTTCACTAGCTATGTCAAAACTTCTCCCTTAAATCATTCACGAGTCGTTATACCATTTAGCTCATTTTTGAAGATATTTACGAGAACATTAATAGTTAATGACGTACGAGTTTTGAAAGATAATATTCTATATATCTTATGTGTTTTGGAAAAAAACTTTCCTCCTTTTTGATGTTATGGAACATTTAATGATATAACTTCCATGAAGCTGAGTTGGATTGTCCTGTACAATTTCGATGAATATATTCATTCAAACAATTCTTTTTCCATCTTAAAGGGAAGATGAAAAACAAAAGCTGAAATAAATGATAATTGTAAAGCAATACATGAAAAAATATATTATACATTTTCACAAAATATTATTTTAATCCTCACATTGCAACAAAATCTAAGCACACATCTCAAAGAAAAAATACAAATCCTACGTTTATTACTTATATTCTTGATATGTTCTACACAACTGGACGATTGATTGGGAAAGTTATGCAAAGATTGTTGAATGAACCAAAAGATGTAGAAGATGAAAACGGCGATGAATTCAATGAACAATTGAAAGAAGACTCGCCAATTGAAGAATCTACCGAAGAAGAAATGTGATATCTATAATGTAATATATAAATTTATGTAACTTGTAAAAATTATTTTTTTTTTAACTTCATATATTCAAATTTCAATGGGCATCCGTTGGCAATGTCAATGGAAACCCATTGAAATTTTAAATCATGCTCAATACTTAAGAAAAAATTTTAAGGTTTCACGGTTTCAACGGGTATCCGTTGGTAAATTATAACATATGTCTGTTGAGAGAGAGTTCATCAGGCAACGGATGCCCGTTGCAGGACTTACAACGGCTATCAATTGTAGAGTTTGCAACGGATTCCCGTTGCGAAATGTCATCATGGCTATTCTACGCTAGGTTGGCTCGCAATGGGCATCCGTTGCAATTTCCAACGGATACCCGTTGCAAGGGGAGATGTATAGTCGTTTCGACGTTCGTTGCCTCGGGAGTATGCGCTACCAACGGGCATCTGTTGGAAAATTCAATGGATGCCTGTTGCAAACTCAAAACGTCGTACCAATTTATTTCATTTGTTGAGTGGACGTTTTTTCCAACGGACATCCGGTGCAGTTTTCAACGAATGCCCGTTGGAAATTTCTGTATATTAAACCTTGAACAGTTTCATTTTTCAACACATTCTAAAATAAACCATTTCTCAAATCTTATAATCTCTCAAATAAAAACCACCCTTAAACACAAACCAAATATGAGGGCTAGACGATTTACCGGATATGGTGGTATATTGGCGGGCTCGGCAGAAGCCTCGCCCTCACCTCCACCGCCACCATATTGGCCTCCTTCACCAATATCAGCACAACCGATATTTGATGAAGAAGACGATATAGTGGATATAGATGCCTTGATCGATAATTTCGACGAGCATCCTATTTTTCCCGATTATCGATCCTGAATGTCTTGACGAGATATTATGGTAAGAATTCAATTAATAATTTATATTGTTTTTAATTATAAATATTATCTAATTATTTCATTTTCACGTGGATGTTTGATGTGGATGATGTTCTCAAACATACAAACAACAACATCATTCAGGGATCGCTAGAGGATTGCCTCTATTATTCCTGCCAGGTAACTCCATAAGTTATACGCCGTCGATGATGGTGTACTTTCATTGTAAGTAAAAAATAATATAAAATTTAACTTTAAAATGATTAAGTACCTTTATTATAAACTAGTTTATTATAATTTATTTTGCCGCGTACATAGAGATGACGAAAGAAGGATACGTCACGCATCTACACAACTTGGATGCATGAAATGCAAGCTCGGTTGCACTTGAGATTAACAACGCCAAGCACAACTACTACAAGAAGAATACCAAACCGACATGGGAAACAGACGAGGTATTCAACAAACTTGCCCAACATTGGGAGTCTGAGGACTTTAAGGCCAAGAGCGAGAAAGGCTAGAATGTCGGTACAACGAGAAGGTTTTCGGAGATGGTCTGCATCGCCATACTTCGGGATCAAAATCATTCTCAAAAAAAAAAGAAAGAATTGGTAAATTTCTTTTCATTATTATTTAATTTTTTTATTTTATATAATTTTTATCTAATTATATTTATGTTATATAACAGATACAAAGAATAGGAAGAGAATCGATTCTTCTTGAGCTGGTTGTAGAAACCCGCGCCAAGAAGAAATCCATCGTCGTGGAAGAGAGCGATGAACCAGAAATCGTCGAGCTTCGGGCGGAACGGACCATGAAAGCTGTGACAGATAAGATCTCACAACAATCACAAACCTGCGGTTCAACTCCCGACGATCTTAGTCCATTACAAAAGGACAAAATTTATTTGGAACTCCCGACGATCTTAGTCCTTTGTAACAGGCATCTGCTAAAATAAAAAATTCCCGCCCTTTTGTAATGGAAATCCGTTGCTACTTCTCGCCACACGGCCAACGGGTATCTGTTGCAACCGTTTAATTCCCGCCGTTTTACATGTCAACAGACAGGCAACAGATATCCGTTACAATGGTTCAACGGGCATCCGTTGCATTCCATGTAACGGGCATCCGTTGCACTATTTGTTACGGGCTTCCGTTGCACGTTTTGTAACGGGCATCTGTTGCAGACTTTGTAATGGGCATCTGTTGCAATTGTCCAACAGATTTATCCGTTGCCAGACCGTTGCAAAATTTCAACGGATGGTGTTATAAATCGCAACAGATCTTGATTTGCAACAAGCGATTCCTAATAGCTCTTGATCCGTTGCAATCCGTTGGGAATCACCTGTTTTTTATAGTGTCATGCCAATGGAACCAAAAATTCGAATCTATGGCATGTACCAGAATATGATCAATGATTTTACTTTAAAACGAGACAATAGGTAAAGGATCTTTTATTATCTGAATTTGATATGAATGACTTAGGATATGCAAAAAGGATTGTTAAGGATGGATATTTAGAGAGATAGATCCATCAATAAGTTGGCATTATCATAAGGAGACTACATAAAGGTCTTAAGCTCATTTAATATAGAGAATGTAAAAGGCAGTCTAAACACTAGGACTACATTTTGAGTTGTGCTTAGGGTAGAAAGAACCCGAACATGATGAAAGTTGCATAGAGTCCTTATGCAAATGAAGTTGGTAGCATCATGTATGCTATGCTAAGGAGTATGTCAGATTTAGTGATATGATTCTAGATAGAGTTTTTGTTGTTAGGATGATGCAGTCTAAATGAAACCCACTAGCAATTCGATTATAGAATCTAGAACTTGTCTTCCCAAAGAAAGGATGTTCTAAAACCTGAATACAACATGACTAAAGAACCTCAGATGCAACGAACTTGTGATATAGTATTTATAAATAGGTAAATAACCCAAAATCTCTCCAATTGTTCGATAGCTAAATCTCTAGGATTAGCAAGACAAAGACGATTTTATTAATCAAAACTTAGATAATAATGTCTTACAATGAATCATATATTTATAGGGACTAAATAATAATGGATATGCTAAATATAATAATACAACTAAAATAAACCCTGCACAAATGCTCGGTCGAGCGATGTAACTGATCAATCGAACACCGTTTAAGTCTTAACTCTAATTCTAAAAAACTAAAGTACGTTCGACTAAGAAATATCTATGCTTGAACGAGTTCTCCCACGCTTGGATGAGTCCCTTAGTACTAGGGTCGATCGATCAAGCCATCCACATGCTCCATTGGTCCAAACGTTTCACTAAGGTTAAACAGTCCTCTGCTCGAGCCGAGCGCATTAGCCGTATCCTGTTTAGCGATTTTGCTTAGGTCATGCAGATTGTTGCTCGGGCTGAGCGCGTATGACTCTCCTAGCTTCTTACTCCTATCGATCTTATCCACTTGTAGGCACATCACATGAGCTTACCTAGATGTCTCTTCATACCCTTGTATGCCTTAGTAAGTTTGTCTGCCACCAATCAAGTAAACAAGTTCTGCATGCTCTTACCTTTAGCTCTGGTTATTGGTCCATGTGTTGTCGGTGTCTTAGGCAGAGCCTCATCCTCATCATCTCCTCCTTCTTCAAAATGATTTGACACAAGGCTTAGGAGGAGATTGTAAGGAATAAATCCTTGTGTCGCAATATTTCTGATTTTTCTTTCCTTAGGCATTAGTGATTTAGTTTCCTTACAATATTAGCTAATTTATTTAAGTAGAAAACCAGAAAAGGCTGTCAATTTTACAGCACAATTCGGCGTTTGTGTTCTTACTGTTTTTTAAGTTTTGTGTGTTTGTGTTTTTGGCCTGTACTTCACCGGCAACCGTTGGTTGTCTTTCCGGCGAAGTTCTAACACAGCTCATATAAGTGCTTTGTTTTCAACAGACTTGAAGAATCATCTTGTAATATTTAAAAACTTGAGAGATCATCCGTTCGATCCGTTCATGTAAAACTCCCCAAAACCTCGTGAAATAATAAAAAGGATCTTTTTTTTTTTCGAAATGTAGGATTAAATGAAAGGTTTATTAATCCGAACTCGTAAAACTGTATATAGCATTCATTTCGATTTCAAGATTCATTGTTCATATACAGTTTTGTTATTCGTCGATTAGAGAATCTTGAGTTCAATCCGTTGAAAGAGTGATATCATGATGACCAAACGCAGACAGGTTGTAACTAAGAAGATTCTGTGATGCTAGCGAAATCATTTGGTTTTGATGGGGAAAGAAGCCATTTTGTTGATTCCACACATACCCTCTGGCTTCCCTGTGCTCCTCTTCATCCTGATGTAACCTTTCTCTCCCCATCTCGGTCCCCATGAGTTCTTCACAATGATGTAATCCATCCCCTTGCTTGATCCATACCCAACTGCGGCCACTCCGTGGTCCAAATCTGTCCCGCACCGACCATCAAACACACCCTAAGTAAACAAACCGCAAATCAAGCGTTAGTGAAGGAATTTCGTATTCGTGGTGATACATATGAACGGTATAGTGAACTTACACCGCTGTAGAATTGGAAGTCTCTACTAGATGCATCAATCGCCACGCTCAGTGGCTGGTGCGCGAGTGCCTTCAAAAGGCTCTTTTCGTTGTTTCTTGGGACATCTTGGTATCCAGTGATGGTCACAACCTCGGCTTCATCCTTGAAAATATTTGAAAAGGTTTAGAATTCAATTTGATTTATTTAATCTTTTTCTTGAGATCTTATCATACACACCTTTTGCATCTCGCAGGTTCCTTCCTCCATGGCGTAGGGATAGTCTTCTTCCTTACGGAGACCACCGTTGTTGATAATATAATCGAAAGCATTGTCCATCAGACCGCCATTGCAACCATTGTTGTAAGTTGTGTCACAGTCTATGAGTTCTTGTTCAGACAGAGATGTCAAGTTCCCATTCACAATCTGATTGATTCCTTCGACTGCGGCAACGGTAGAGAACGCCCAACAACTTCCTGCAAATAAAGCGAAATGAAATTCCAATAAAATCAAAATCTTTTACACATCACATGTAATCAAGCTAAGATTTCACTCTTCTCTTGAATTACCACAAGAACCCTGGTTCTTGACTTCGGTGACAGCTCCTTTCTTTCTCCAGTCAACAGATTTAGGCAGAGTCTCAACGTCTTCGTAAGCGAACTCTTCGTATGATCGGCCTTCTTGTCGCCTCGAGATCAGGTCGGACTTCAGCCCCATGTACATATTTTTGAACTCTTCATGAGAAAAATCCGCAAACTCGTTGAGCCCGAGCCAATAATTGCTCACTTTTTTGTTAGTCTCATCGATATGCTTCAAGTTTTCTTTGAAAACGTCAAACCTACGCAACTTCTCTTCGACAGTCTCGTAAACCTTCCCAAACCTAGAAATCCATTTCTCGAACAGCTCTATGAGTCTGTCGTGAGATTCCAAGTCCTCGGGTGCGTATCCAACGATGGAGTAATCGCGGGAATCAGCAGAAGAGACCGACTGAGATACCACGATGAAAGCAAGAACAACGCAGAGAACTTTGGAGTGTACAGAGAGATCCATTTCTCTACAACTTTAGACTTTCAAATCTGATGTTTTAAGGTGTTCTTTTGGGATGGTGAACTCTGAATTATATAGGCTTAGGGTTTTACATAAATGTTAATATTTTTTATTTGAAGTTGAGTTGTATGAAGGTTGTGTCTTTAAGCTTGGTTCTGTATCGTTGTTAGGGTTACTTAGAATCCAAGAAAATATCACCAGAGAGACACCATTTCTCATGATAAAGTAAACTATTTCGGACCCATTACGTTTCAGACAAATCTAAAGAAAACAAACCTACTTGGACTCCCCCGCAAGACTTACACAACATTCTATTTTTTCAATATACACACTAAATTTACAAAGTAACCACCCAATGATGAACGAAAGCAACAAAAGTGGAGAATTTCACAAGAGAGACAGAGGTTCCAGAATATTTGTATAGGATTACAAAACAAAAGGCTGATATTTACATATTTGTTTCTTATATATTCAGTTCTTATCAAGTTTGTTGTTCATATACATTTCATCTACAATATTATTTAATTTTTTGTTTTGTATCCGATTTAGTTTTGCGTCATTTACTTCAAAATTTGAATTAATTTTCATTTGCATTGCATTGGGATTATTAGTAATCATAATACTAACAAAACAAAATAGCATAAATATTAGTGAACAGTAAATTTTCCGATGAACATTTTTGGACTTTACCATTGGTTACGGTGTCTCTTAATGGACTGTTGGATCGTACAAATTTTATTCCGGCTTCTGGCGTCAGTTCTCAGTTGTTGATGCCTTCTTCCTCTGCTTCTCTGTGCTTATACCCTACAACCAGTTCGATTTCCACTGCATTCCTCCCTTACCTCTTCAATCTCTTTGTTATTTTGCTTTCATTCTCTGGATATGTCCTTGCAATCTGGTGTGCTGTCGAGCTATGGATCGTTGGATGCTGGCTTGGTGATTGTTCACGGAAGGTCCCATTCCCAGCCGTTCGATGTGCACTCCTCTCATGCTAACCGTCGGATCAGCTCCGGGGTATTTGGAATTATTTGCATAGGGACCGGGCAGCTATGAATCTTTGTCTTTCTTTTACTGGAGCCAACATCGGAACAAAAGAGGCGGTGGACAAGGCGTCGACCGATGAGAAGGGATAGAAGATGGGAGGGAAGCAAATGATGTGGAAATGACACGTATAGGGTTTCTTTTTTTAGAGTTTTATTTTATTTTTAAATTTAGTATTATATTTATTAGTTATTAAAAAAGGTCATTTTATTTTAATAATTTATAAACATGGCCCCGAAAAACTTTGGAACTAAAAAATAAATAAAATGGAGGCAAGATTAACACGTTGAGGGATACGAGTGGTTACATTTTAGTCATAGAGTAAAAATTTGGTTGACTCAATCGGGTAACGATCGAGGCATACAGTCAAAGCAACAAATTGTCGTGGATCACAAGGATTTCTGAAGTTTTTGAATGTCATGCATCAACTTTCTAAGCGTTTCTTGTGTCTGTTTTATATTTTTTTAAAATATTTAATTTGAAATTTCTTTTAATATCTTGGTTATTCTAACGAATTAAATTGGCGGAATATCAGAAATATCATCAAAGGGTTAAATCACTTCAAAAATACCCTTCCCCAAAATAATTATTAAATCCGAAAAATAAAAACTGAGAAAAAGACAAATTTGCCCTTAACGTTCGAACGTGGAAAAATGGAAGTTCGACAGTTTTTCGACGTGAAAAACTGCCGAAAACGAGAAAGCCGAACAGTTTTTCGCCGTGAAACCTGTTTAAAAGTTGATAGCAAGAAAGAAATAAGTGATTTCGAACTTGAGAGGGAACGATTTGAAGTTGGCGAACGATTTGAACTTGTCGAGAAGGAAACTGCCGAAGAGAGCACGAAGAGAGCAGAGTCAATCTTCAATGGCGTCAATAAGTGTAAGTAGTTCGATTTCTAGGGTTTTGCAAGCTTTCGAGTCACAAAATGGTTTATTAATTTGAAATGGGTGTGTGTACCTAGTTGAGTTGTGTATAACCAATGCCCGTGTTTCAAAAGTGATAGTAGTGTTTTAAGAACTCGGGGGATGATTAAACAATACATTTAACATTTTCTTCAAATGTCGATATTATTTATATTATTATCTATATTGATTCTAAATTAGACATATACAACTCAATATATTGTTAATGGCATATTGATAATGGCATGGGTCGCTTGGTCGCATATATGCCAAATTAGGGTCGCATGATCGCATATATTGATGAATAGATGCGAACTCGACGAATTTACGGGTTTGGGATGATAAAATGACAAAAACCAATCAAAACAATACATTTACAACGTCAATCAACGGTTAAAACAGATTGTGACCCATGTGTACCTAGTTGAGTTGTGTATAACCAATGCCCGTGTTTCAAAAGTGATAGTAGTGTTTTAAGAACTCGGGGGATGATTAAACAATACATTTAACATTTTCTTCAAATGTCGATATTATTTATATTATTATCTATATTGATTCTAAATTAGACATATACAACTCAATATATTGTTAATGGCATATTGATAATGGCATGGGTCGCTTGGTCGCATATATGCCAAATTAGGGTCGCATGATCGCATATATTGATGAATAGATGCGAACTCGACGAATTTACGGGTTTGGGATGATAAAATGACAAAAACCAATCAAAACAATACATTTACAACGTCAATCAACGGTTAAAACAGATTGTGACCCATGTGTACCTAGTTGAGTTGTGTATAACCAATGCCCGTGTTTCAAAAGTGATAGTAGTGTTTTAAGAACTCGGGGGATGATTAAACAATACATTTAACATTTTCTTCAAATGTCGATATTATTTATATTATTATCTATATTGATTCTAAATTAGACATATACAACTCAATATATTGTTAATGGCATATTGATAATGGCATGGGTCGCTTGGTCGCATATATGCCAAATTAGGGTCGCATGATCGCATATATTGATGAATAGATGCGAACTCGACGAATTTACGGGTTTGGGATGATAAAATGACAAAAACCAATCAAAACAATACATTTACAACGTCAATCAACGGTTAAAACAGATTGTGACCCATGTGTACCTAGTTGAGTTGTGTATAACCAATGCCCGTGTTTCAAAAGTGATAGTAGTGTTTTAAGAACTCGGGGGATGATTAAACAATACATTTAACATTTTCTTCAAATGTCGATATTATTTATATTATTATCTATATTGATTCTAAATTAGACATATACAACTCAATATATTGTTAATGGCATATTGATAATGGCATGGGTCGCTTGGTCGCATATATGCCAAATTAGGGTCGCATGATCGCATATATTGATGAATAGATGCGAACTCGACGAATTTACGGGTTTGGGATGATAAAATGACAAAAACCAATCAAAACAATACATTTACAACGTCAATCAACGGTTAAAACAGATTGTGACCCATGTGTACCTAGTTGAGTTGTGTATAACCAATGCCCGTGTTTCAAAAGTGATAGTAGTGTTTTAAGAACTCGGGGGATGATTAAACAATACATTTAACATTTTCTTCAAATGTCGATATTATTTATATTATTATCTATATTGATTCTAAATTAGACATATACAACTCAATATATTGTTAATGGCATATTGATAATGGCATGGGTCGCTTGGTCGCATATATGCCAAATTAGGGTCGCATGATCGCATATATTGATGAATAGATGCGAACTCGACGAATTTACGGGTTTGGGATGATAAAATGACAAAAACCAATCAAAACAATACATTTACAACGTCAATCAACGGTTAAAACAGATTGTGACCCATGTGTACCTAGTTGAGTTGTGTATAACCAATGCCCGTGTTTCAAAAGTGATAGTAGTGTTTTAAGAACTCGGGGGATGATTAAACAATACATTTAACATTTTCTTCAAATGTCGATATTATTTATATTATTATCTATATTGATTCTAAATTAGACATATACAACTCAATATATTGTTAATGGCATATTGATAATGGCATGGGTCGCTTGGTCGCATATATGCCAAATTAGGGTCGCATGATCGCATATATTGATGAATAGATGCGAACTCGACGAATTTACGGGTTTGGGATGATAAAATGACAAAAACCAATCAAAACAATACATTTACAACGTCAATCAACGGTTAAAACAGATTGTGACCCATGTGTACCTAGTTGAGTTGTGTATAACCAATGCCCGTGTTTCAAAAGTGATAGTAGTGTTTTAAGAACTCGGGGGATGATTAAACAATACATTTAACATTTTCTTCAAATGTCGATATTATTTATATTATTATCTATATTGATTCTAAATTAGACATATACAACTCAATATATTGTTAATGGCATATTGATAATGGCATGGGTCGCTTGGTCGCATATATGCCAAATTAGGGTCGCATGATCGCATATATTGATGAATAGATGCGAACTCGACGAATTTACGGGTTTGGGATGATAAAATGACAAAAACCAATCAAAACAATACATTTACAACGTCAATCAACGGTTAAAACAGATTGTGACCCATGTGTACCTAGTTGAGTTGTGTATAACCAATGCCCGTGTTTCAAAAGTGATAGTAGTGTTTTAAGAACTCGGGGGATGATTAAACAATACATTTAACATTTTCTTCAAATGTCGATATTATTTATATTATTATCTATATTGATTCTAAATTAGACATATACAACTCAATATATTGTTAATGGCATATTGATAATGGCATGGGTCGCTTGGTCGCATATATGCCAAATTAGGGTCGCATGATCGCATATATTGATGAATAGATGCGAACTCGACGAATTTACGGGTTTGGGATGATAAAATGACAAAAACCAATCAAAACAATACATTTACAACGTCAATCAACGGTTAAAACAGATTGTGACCCATGTGTACCTAGTTGAGTTGTGTATAACCAATGCCCGTGTTTCAAAAGTGATAGTAGTGTTTTAAGAACTCGGGGGATGATTAAACAATACATTTAACATTTTCTTCAAATGTCGATATTATTTATATTATTATCTATATTGATTCTAAATTAGACATATACAACTCAATATATTGTTAATGGCATATTGATAATGGCATGGGTCGCTTGGTCGCATATATGCCAAATTAGGGTCGCATGATCGCATATATTGATGAATAGATGCGAACTCGACGAATTTACGGGTTTGGGATGATAAAATGACAAAAACCAATCAAAACAATACATTTACAACGTCAATCAACGGTTAAAACAGATTGTGACCCATGTGTACCTAGTTGAGTTGTGTATAACCAATGCCCGTGTTTCAAAAGTGATAGTAGTGTTTTAAGAACTCGGGGGATGATTAAACAATACATTTAACATTTTCTTCAAATGTCGATATTATTTATATTATTATCTATATTGATTCTAAATTAGACATATACAACTCAATATATTGTTAATGGCATATTGATAATGGCATGGGTCGCTTGGTCGCATATATGCCAAATTAGGGTCGCATGATCGCATATATTGATGAATAGATGCGAACTCGACGAATTTACGGGTTTGGGATGATAAAATGACAAAAACCAATCAAAACAATACATTTACAACGTCAATCAACGGTTAAAACAGATTGTGACCCATGTGTACCTAGTTGAGTTGTGTATAACCAATGCCCGTGTTTCAAAAGTGATAGTAGTGTTTTAAGAACTCGGGGGATGATTAAACAATACATTTAACATTTTCTTCAAATGTCGATATTATTTATATTATTATCTATATTGATTCTAAATTAGACATATACAACTCAATATATTGTTAATGGCATATTGATAATGGCATGGGTCGCTTGGTCGCATATATGCCAAATTAGGGTCGCATGATCGCATATATTGATGAATAGATGCGAACTCGACGAATTTACGGGTTTGGGATGATAAAATGACAAAAACCAATCAAAACAATACATTTACAACGTCAATCAACGGTTAAAACAGATTGTGACCCATGTGTACCTAGTTGAGTTGTGTATAACCAATGCCCGTGTTTCAAAAGTGATAGTAGTGTTTTAAGAACTCGGTGGATGATTAGACAATACATTTAACATTTTCTTCAAATGTCGATATTATTTATATTATTATCTATATTGATTCTAAATTAGACATATACAACTCAATATATTGTTAATGGCATATTGATAATGGCATGGGTCGCTTGGTCGCATATATGCCAAATTAGGGTCGCATGATCGCATATATTGATGAATAGATGCGAACTCGACGAATTTACGGGTTTGGGATGATAAAATGACAAAAACCAATCAAAACAATACATTTACAACGTCAATCAACGGTTAAAACAGATTGTGACCCATGTGTACCTAGTTGAGTTGTGTATAACCAATGCCCGTGTTTCAAAAGTGATAGTAGTGTTTTAAGAACTCGGGGGATGATTAAACAATACATTTAACATTTTCTTCAAATGTCGATATTATTTATATTATTATCTATATTGATTCTAAATTAGACATATACAACTCAAATATATTGTTAATGGCATGGGTCGCTTGGTCGCATATATGCCAAATTAGGGTCGCATGATCGCATATATTGATGAATAGATGCGAACTCGACGAATTTATGGGTTTGGGATGATAAAATGACAAAAACCAATCAAAACAATACATTTACAACGTCAATCAACGGTTAAAACAGATTGTGACCCATGTGTACCTAGTTGAGTTGTGTATAACCAATGCCCGTGTTTCAAAAGTGATAGTAGTGTTTTAAGAACTCGGGGGATGATTAAACAATACATTTAACATTTTCTTCAAATGTCGATATTATTTTTATTATTATCTATATTGATTCTAAATTAGACATATACAACTAAAATATATTGTTAATGGCATATTGATAATGGCATGGGTTGCTTGGTCGCATATATGCCAAATTAGGGTCGCATGATCGCATATATTGATGAATAGATGCGAACTCGACGAATTTATGGGTTTGGGATGATAAAATGACAAAAACCAATCAAAACAATACATTTACAAAGATTCTAAATCACAATACATTTACAAAGATTCTAAATCACAATACATTTACAAAGATTCTAAATCACAATACATTTACAAAGATTCTAAATCACAATACATTTACAAAGATTCTAAATCACAATACATTTACAAAGATTCTAAATCACAATACATTTACAAAGATTCTAAATCAAAACAATACATTTACAAAGATTCCAAATCAAAACAATACATTTACAAAGATTCCAAATCAAAACAATACATTTACAAAGATTCCAAATCAAAACAATACATTTACAAAGATTCCAAATCAAAACAATACATTTACAAAGATTCCAAATCAAAACAATACATTTACAAAGATTCTAAATCAAAACAATGTTGAGAAAAATGACCAACAACTCTTCCCTAGTCTCAAGGAGCCGACCTTTTTTAGGAGCCGACCTTTTTTCATGGATGGTGGTTACCGAGAGCTTAAGAAAAATCATCCAAAAAATAGTTCATTGAGGGTCGCATGGGTGCTTAATTATTTTTCCTAACAAACAATACATTTACAAAGTCAATCAAAGATTCTGCACGCATTCTATTTCCACTGGAGAAATAGTTCATTGAGGGTCGCATGGGTGCTTAATTATTTTTCCTAACAAACAATACATTTACAAAGTCAATCAAAGATTCTGCACGCATTCTATTTCCACTGGAGAAATAGTTCATTGAGGGTCGCATGGGTCGCATGAGTTCACTGGAGAAATATTACATTAGCAGAGAGTGACCCAACACCGTCACCTAAGTCACCCCCGCAACTCGTCAGTGACTGCATAGACCCTGAGTCCGCCGATTACCAAGACCTTGAGTAACACATAGACAGCACGATGCCCTGCGTCGACAATGGTGACTGCGCCACGCAGGTCACAAAGGTAAAAAAGATTTTTCATAGAAATATGGGTTAGATACGCATACTAAGAGAAGAGACGTAGACGTTAACTTATATACATGGGTCGGAAGGGTCACATGGGTCGGCAGACAGGAGTCACATGGGTCGGAAGAAAAGATTCGGACTGCAAAACGACAAGTCCATGGGTAGGAAGGGTCACATGGGTCGCATGGGTCACATTGGTGGCAAGACAGGAGTCTGACAGCAAAACGACAAGTCGCACCGAGTCGCATAGGTCGCATGAGTCGAACAAGGGTATTATGTGGTCGCATGAGTCGTCCATGGGTTACAAAGGTCACAAAAGTTATTCTGATGATATTCTATGAGATATTCTGGATATTTTCTGATATCTTATTTAAATCTGGAATATTTTCGAAGATTGTATAATATTATGCGATATTATATTGATGAATATATTGATGAATAGATGCGAACTCGACGAATTTACGGGTTTGGGATGATAAAATGACAAAAACCAATCAAAACAATACATTTACAAAGATTCTAAATCAAAACAATACATTTAAAAAGTCAATCAAAGACTCTGTACGCATTCTATTTCCACTGGAGAAATAGTTCATTGAGGGTCGCATGGGTGCTTAATTATTTTTCCTAACAAACAATACATTTACAAAGTCAATCAAAGATTCTGCACGCATTCTATTTCCACTGGAGAAATAGTTCATTGAGGGTCGCATGGGTCGCATGGGTCGCATGAGTTCACTGGAGAAATATTACATTAGCAGAGAGTGACCCAACACCGTCACCTACGACATCTCCTGCCATGTATTTGGTCTTCCAGTGAACATTTGAAGAGTGACCCAACACCGTCACCTAAGTCACCCCCGCAACTCGTCAGTGACTGCATAGACCCTGAGTCCGCCGATTACCAAGACCTTGAGTAACAAATAGACAGCACGATGCCCTGCGTCGACAATGGTGACTGCGCCACGCAGGTCACAAAGGTAAAAAAGATTTTTCATAGAAATATGGGTTAGATACGCATACTAAGAGAAGAGACGTAGACGTTAACTTATATACATGGGTCGGAAGGGTCACATGGGTCGGCAGACAGGAGTCACATGGGTCGGAAGAAAAGATTCGGACTGCAAAACGACAAGTCCATGGGTAGGAAGGGTCACATGGGTCGCATGGGTCACATTGGTGGCAAGACAGGAGTCTGACAGCAA
Organism: Gynandropsis gynandra; assembly: GCA_036759665.1. Lineage (NCBI taxonomy): Eukaryota > Viridiplantae > Streptophyta > Magnoliopsida > Brassicales > Cleomaceae > Gynandropsis > Gynandropsis gynandra. Next base: position 22,152,302 of record CM071876.1, on the reverse strand, counting down.
AACGACAAGTCGCACCGAGTCGCATAGGTCGCATGAGTCGAACAAGGGTATTATGTGGTCGCATGAGTCGTCCATGGGTTACAAAGGTCACAAAAGTTATTCTGATGATATTCTATGAGATATTCTGGATATTTTCTGATATCTTATTTAAATCAGAATTATTTTCGAAGATTGTATAATATTATGCGATATTATATTTCCTTTTCCGTATAATATTTTCGAAGATTGTATATTGATTCGACTTCTTTCATAATCTTACGAACAATAGATGCAAAATAAGACATTTTCAACGTTTAAATATTGATTACATAAGGTCTCAAAGGTCACACGGTTAAAAAAAGGAAAGAAAAAAGTTGAAGAAAAAGAAAAAGGAAGTTCGAGAAAGAAGAAGGCAAAGTTCGAGAAAAAAAAGGAAAGAAAAAAAGGTCAAATTTGCCGAAGATTAATGACTCCTTCCCCGCAAGAAATGCTCCATTGACATTTCGGGCTTTGAGTCATGTACGGTGAGTTCCACGGTAGCAAATGACCTCCAACCGTGACCTTAGGTAACGCGGATAGAGCTTGATGCCTGAGTCCGCCGATTACCAAGACCTTATGTAGTGCAGATACATCACAAAGTACTCCATCCATGTTGTAAGTAGTTGTGTGTATCTGCATACAGACTGAGTCCGACGATTACCAAGACATTGAGTAACAAATAGACAGCACGATGCCCTGGGTCGACCATGTGACCTTAACGGTCACAAAGGTAACAAGGATTTTTCAGAGAATTAGATGTTAGAAATCGCCCTTTTGGGAGAATGAAAGACTCGAAACAAGAGATGATTTGGTGCTTGTTGTTGTAGCTTTCCTCCTCTATTTATTACGAAAAATAAATGGACTCCTAAAATCCAGAAAGACAATAAATACAAAGAATGACCAAGGTGCATTCATTGGTAAAATAAAAAGCATAGCTAGAACCTGGAAAAGGCAGTGTAGTCTGACATTGAAAAGACTAGTCGGAAGGGTCGCAATGGTCGGAAGGGTCGCAATGGTCAAAAGGGTCGCAATGGTCGGAGGGGTCGCACGGGTCCAACATATTTTGATTTGAGCTGTATTTTCAAATTTTATTCATATTATGTGTAAATAATTTGTAAATAATAAATTAGTATCGCAGGGGTCTAAGGGTCGCAGAAGGACAAGGGTCGCAGGGGTCCAAGGGTCGCAGAGGAATAAGGGTCGCTGAGGGACAAGAGTCGTAGGGGTCCAAGGGTCGCAGAGGAACAAGGGTCGAAGAGGGACAAGGGTCGCAGGGGTCCAAGGGTCGCAGAGGAATAAGGGTCGCTGAGGGACAAGAGTCGTAGGGGTCCAAGGGTCGCAGAGGAACAAGGGTCGAAGAGGGACAAGGGTCGCAGGGGTCCAAGGGTCACAGAGGAACAAGGGTCGCAGAGGGACAAGGGTCGCACGGTCAAACTGGGTCGCTGGGTCAAATTGGGTCGTAAAGTCGCAGGGATATTTTGGGAATATCAACATTTATACGGGTACTTTTGAAGTTAGAAATATTTTCTTTTTCGGGAAGGGTATTTTTGAAGTGTTTTAGCCCTACAAGAGTATTTTTGAAGTTACCTCAATTAAATTGATATGGCAATATTAATTAACAAAAATTTATGACTTTTTTACTTTGCTTTTAATTTGTAAGATTATCTTGTATTTTCTCAAAATTTTATTAAAAAAATCTATATAATATGTATTATTTCTTTATTCAAAATGAAACTTCGATATAAATTTTGTAGATATCAAAATAATTCATACTATTTATGTCTATTCATTTACATTCTTGTTTCTCCGTATCTCATTGTGTTACCATCACTTAAAGGAAACAAAAGCATTTATTCCATCAATTGTTAATCTCTGATTCTTCTTTTTCTTTAATTCACCGTGACATGCGGGGACGATTTTGTGTATGTCAAGTGGAATTAATGAGGGTCATTCTCTCAACGATCTGTTCTCATATTTTTATATGTCAAATTTTAGTTCTAATCGGTGGTTGAAATATCTTATAAAAAAATTATAGGATTTCATAATTTCTCATGCATCAAATAATAAATAATAAAGTGTCGACTAATATCAATATTCTTTCTAACATGAAAACTCAAAACTCTATGGTGAGACATTTTATATCTTTCATAATGATATGGAAGAACTTTGTTGAATCCTAAGATATATAGACTTATAACAATGAAAGTAGGTTACTTATCTTTAATGATGAGTGTAGGGTTGAATTCAATTGCGGAAACGTGTTTTTATCAACCCGAATTTTAGATCTAGTCATGTTCGGATTAGTTTTTCACGAATATTCAACGATGAAGAAATTAAGAAAAAATTTCGTAATACCTGTCGTTGAATGTGTTGTCGTCGGATGCGAGACTTGATAGCACAAGTCCTCTACGCGTATCCACGACGAGATCGAGATTGCTTTGATGTGGAAATCGGAAAAACTATTTTTCGTTCTTCGTTCTTTTTCTTTTCTGACGGCTAGGGTTTTAGGTTTTTAGAATTGTGTGTCTACGAAACCTCGTATTGCGTTTATTTATAATTATTAACTCTTTAATAATTACGACTTAAACCCATAACTATCAAATATTACATATTAGGCATAGGACTTTCAATCTCCCACTTACCTTTACGTAATATTTCAAATAGTCGAAGTACATGTATCTCCATACACATACTTGCCCGTACATCTTATGTACTAACCCAAAAGAAAAATCAAATACAATTATATTCTTCGATGCTATCGGATGAATATAACTGTATCCCACACTGATTTCTAACAATCATAAGCAGATACCGAGACACTCGTATGCGTGTGACCTCGTAGGTTCATCACTAAACTGGTAGTCAATTAGTCTCACTAATTAACTAATCGAGGTTGGCGTCTAGCAACACTCCTCAACGGCCAGATAGTGTGAAGTAACATCCTTACTCTGTAGAACCATGGTAGAAGGATAATATTATTATTTCCCTCCGTCTTTACAGCTCCGGATAATCCTAGGACATGGTCTGATGGCAAGTCCTAATAGATTATCAACTATGTTTCATGCCTAACATAACTGACTGGTGAATGTTCGCAAGAAACTCTTTTCTTCTCTCATTCAAATGCCCTGACCAAGGTCTTTTCAGTCATTATGTTGCTGACAACATAGAGCTCAAACTCTTTACCTAGAGTTGACGGATTCCATTTTGATCAATCACTAACTGCACAAGCATCTAATCAATCCCAATTTCCTTTCAACTTATATCCCAAGACATAAGGTGTCCAGAATCAAAGAATGGTAGATAACTTGTCAGTTACCATGTTGATCTCAGGTCTAAAGAAATTATAATATTCCAATCCTTC
>CM071876.1:22112013-22145976 GCA_036759665.1 Gynandropsis gynandra | reverse complement strand
TCCCTTAGACGTCTCAAACACTGACTGACTCTTATAGTCAATCAGTTGGTTCAGCATCTCATGCAGATCCATGTCCATCTTGTTCATGTTAAAGTTAACAATGAACAATGACAACATCTCAGGTAACGACTGCAAGATCAAATCTTGAGACAACTCTTTGCCCAGTGCGCACCCCAGCTTCACAAGCTGTTCGATAAGACCGATCATCTTTCGAACATGGGGTCCCACGGGAGAGTTCACAGTCAGTCTAGACTTGAACAGAGCCTCCGACAATTGATATCTTTCCGTTTTGCTCTGTGCATCATACATCTTCTTAAGATGTGCAATGATAGAGCTAGGATCCATCTCATGCTGGTGCTGGAGTTCTGAACTCATTGAGGCTAGGATGATACATTTTGCAGTGTCAAGGTCATCCTTTTGCTTTATCCAAGCGAGCAAGCCATCCTCATCATCATCAACAGGAGATTCCTTGATAGGATTCTCGATCGCATCGAGTAGCTTCTCCTGCTTGAGGACGATTTTGAGGTTGCGGTACCAATCATCGAAATTTTGCCCAACATTTTTGTGGACATCGAGAATGACACGTAGGGAAATTGAAGACGTTATTCGGGAAATCTAGAAGGAAAAATTGCAGCATTTATTTGAACACTTATTTAATCAAATAGATATGGACTTTTCATCTAAATGATTATTTTACTGATTAATACTACAATAGTATTCAGAAATCGTATTTCTTTCAGTAATATTTCCTGAACTAATCATGCATAAGCCCCCTGGTAGTCAGGTCGTTTCTTAAGCATATTAAACAGGTTGTTTTTAATATGGCTCTATATCACATAGTCACCTGGTAGTCAGGTCGTTCCTATTGATATAGTTGAGTTCATCCTTCTTCTCATGGTTGGATATCAATTAAGTTTATGTCCCCCGAGTAGTCCAGGCGTTTACAAAACTAATTGATCCCTCCCACTAGACATCTGATGTCATAGATGTATGAATCGAATTCTTGAACTACATGCCTCCTGGTAGTCAGGCCGTACCATGTAAACGAGAACCTATTCAAAACATCTACGATGAGAAAAAGCCTAAAGATAAAAAATTTATCGTTTAATAACTCAATTATTAATTAAAATTCTTAATTTTAATATGACTATATCACATAGTCACCTGGTAGTGTTTCTATCGATATAGTCGAGTTCATCCTTCAGCTCATGGTCGGATATCAATTAAGTTTATGTCCACCGGGTAGTCCATACATTTACAAAAACTAATTGATTCCTCCCACTAGACATCTGATATCATAGACGCATGAATCGAATTTTCGAATTACATGCCTCCTGGTAGTTAGGCCGTACCATGTAAACGAGAATTTATTCAAAAACGTCTACGGTGAAGGAAAAAACTTAACGATAAACTATTTATCGTCTAAAAACTCAACTGTTCGCGCACATGCTTCGCGTTCGGTGTCGCGCGATGGTACCTGCGATCGATCGTTCGCTCGACGGTCGCACAGAACCGTCGCCATTCGTGGTTTTGCAAGTTCTTCCTCGCCCGTAGGCCGTAATCGCCCTCTCCTTTGCGGTCGCCCGCGGTGGTCGGTAACCCTTAGCCGCCGCCGCTCACTTTCAGCTGCAGGCTCCGGGCTGAAGGACCTGCCGGCGAAGGCGACTGTGACCCCACTCGACCGGCAGCAAATCGCCGGTTTGGCGCTTGAGAACCGCCCGCGAAATGACGATTGGGGTTTCCGAAACCCCTTATGCGTCGTGCTTCCTCGCGCTCGAAAGTCTCCGCCGATTCGCCGCTCGACCCCACCCTCATGTGCCACGAAATGACGATTGGGGTTTCCGAAACCCCTTCTGCGTCGTGCTTCCTCGCGCTCGAAAGTCTCCGCCGATTCGCCGCTCGACTCCACCCTCATGTGCCACCGCCTCGACTGGTTCGCTTGCCCCGATACGCCTCTCGCCTGCCGGCCCTCTGTTCGCGCACATGCTTGCTTCGCGTTGTCGCGCGATGGTACCTGCGATCGATCGTTCGCTCGACGGTCGCACAGAACCGTCGCCATTCGTGGTTTTGCAAGTTCTTCCTCGCCCGTAGGCCGTAATAGCCCTCTCCTTTGCGGTCGCCCGCGGTGGTCCAGGGTAGCCCGCCGCCCTTCGCCTATGTCCGGCGTCGAACGCGCGGCCGGCTAAGGTTTCGGCCGTGTGGCTCACCCTCTCCATCGCCATTCTGGCGATTCTTGTGTGCGCGCGGTACGCGCGCGCGATTTTACGTTTTTTCGATTCGTTTTTCACAAAAAAAATTAGAAAAACTAATCCGAAACATGCATCCAGCTCTGATACCACTGTAGGGATGAATTCAATTGCGGAAACGTGTTTTCATCAACCCGAATTTTAGATCTAGTCATGTTCGGATTAGTTTTTCACGGATATTCAACGATAAAGAAATTAAGAAACAATTTCGTAATACCTGTCGTTGAATGTGCTGTCATCGGATGCGAGACTTGATAGTACAAATCTTCTACGCGTATCCACGCCGAGATCGGGATTGCTTTGATGTGGAAATCGGAAGAACGAAAAACTATTTTTCATTCTTCGTTCTTTTTCTTTTCTGACGGCTAGGGTTTTAGGTTTTTAGAATTGTGTGTCTACGAAACCTCGTATTGCGTTTATTTATAATTATTAACTCTTTAATAATTATGACTTAAACCTATAACTATCCAATATTACATATTAGGCATATGACTTTCAATGAGATGATCTTTTGATGAAAATGAGATGATTTATGTTTCGGCGGGCAATTGGATTTTTTTGAAAAAAAAATTAATCACAATTGAAGAAATGAGTTGAAAGAAATTTTGTTTGGGATGACGAATATTATCAACATAATCATTTCACAAGTATTGCATAATCATTACGCTTTAACATATCAACTTTTAATGTTAATTTAATGGTATGATTTTTTTTAAAGTAACTCTACTTATAAGTTTAAATTTGATTTAAAATTATTGTGTGATAAAACTATTGATCTGTTCACCATCTATGTATAAGTATAATGTTTACGTCCAATTGTCCAATTTCATTAAAAGTTGAGAATAACAAAAAAAACATTTAAGTATACACGAAAAATTAGGACTTTCATAACTTATGCCTATATTTCTTTATGTCCGTCTCAAAATCATGTTAATTTATTCACAGTACATTTCCTCCTTAACGATATACAATTTTACAATTAATGTTTCGAGTCTACCATTGTTTTTACTTTCCTCTTAAAGATAAAATGTTCAACATACAATCTTTCTTAATAAGCTAAGTTAACATTTAATTGTGACAAATTTGATTGCATTTATTAACGCTAATTTAAAACAAATATTGGATTATATTTTCAATATTTACATTGAAGATGCATAAAAAAACTTTTCAAAGCTAACTTGTTTTGGTATCTTTTTTTATTATAGTGCTTACCGAACTCCAAGAAGAGGAGACTACAAAACCAAGGTCGAAACATTACATTTGCACATTCATCTTTTTGAGCAAATCAATTTGCCCAGTTTCTTCATCAAATCTTCCATTATGATCACCAAACCTTTGTCATTACGATTGTTTCATTCTACTGAGAATTCATAAATTGGCAATTGCCAAGTCTGCAGAAGTGCCAAGGTATCCTTCAGTTCACCAAATTTTTTTTTGTAAGAAAAAATCCTAGATTATATCTTCATTTTCTTGCCAATTCTTTATCCAATCTCCCACTCTAGTTTTGAATTACCTCTTCCTTTTCCCACTCTAATAAAGCTAATTAAAAAAATATTGTTATAGAAATCGCTAGTCGGGTGGTCCATCAGTGCCTAGCGACTAGTCGAATTAGTCTGCGACTAGTCGATGACTAGACGTTTTTTATTATTTAGTTTTTTTTATAAATTAGATTTTTAAAGTTATGCAATAACAGAAAAATATAACTTAAAAAATATCATAAATAAAATATAAAGTCCTACAAAATCATAACATAAAAAAGTATAAATTCATTAACCATAATATAAAAATAAAAATAACAAAACATTAAAGATCTAAACATTTAATAGTTTCCAATTAAATATCCCACCTCTTTACGTGGTCCGTAATCGACTTCAAACAAATCATATTTCATTAGCGGAGAAGGATGCTTGTCAAAGATTACATACATACATATATATTACTATATATATATATTTTTTATAAGAATAGTTAATTTTAAAAAAAGGTTAAATTTTCCTAAATAGAGTCTTACCTTAAATGTTTAATTTAATAATTTAATAATAATAACTTTTTCTTTTCTTTTTTTAATCCCAAAAGTTTTCTTTCTTCCTCCATACCTCTCTTTCTCTGTCTTCTTCTTACTCTATATGCTACGCTCTTTCTCATTATTAACTTCTTCTTTTTTCGGGGATTTTCCTCCTCCTCCTCCTCCTCCTCCTCATTCTCCTCCCCTTTTCTACAATTCCTAATCTACCAAATCTACCACAATTCCTAATCTACCAAAATTTTAAAATGCTAAGGACAAACCTGGCGAAGAGGCGGCAACGATTGCCCGAAGAAGCCACAAAGAGGAGAAGAACGCTTGGGCGGCGATTTTCCCCTAGACGGCCGCCCAGGCGGTGACTTCACGATGCCTAGACGTTGGCCGATTTTTCGAAGTGATCTTAGGGTTTTCTGGGCGGCCCCTTACCGTCGACCGCCTAGGACGACTTTCATAACACTGAAAAAAAATCTAGGGCACTCTTCCCACGATTGTGATGCTAAGCCCTAAACTAATTAATTCAATATTGAATAATTATAATCGATAAAGATTTAATTCTCTTCGGTTTTTCATTCAATTAATCAAAAAATATATATACAAAGAGTTTCCATAATTGTAATTGGAAAAATTCCAATGATTTTTTCCTGAATTCATAATTGGAAAACTTCTAGAAAATTTAAACCAAATATGCATAATATATGTGAATATTCCCAATATTCCCCCTGAAGTTGGCGTCTGAATATCCGAACATCCAACTTTCCGAGTAAGTAATCGAATGTGATCCGACCCACAGTCTTAGTAAGAATATCCGCTAATTGATCCTTAGTGTATAGGAACGAAATAGATACTTGTCCAACCATCCACTAATCTTGGAAAAAGTGACCATCAATCTCAATGTGTTTCGTATGTTCATGGAAAATCGGATTATAAGCAATATGAATAGCAGCTTGAATATCATATTGTAGATGCGTCGGCGAGGAAATTTCATCCCCAAGTGTAGAAAATACTTCAAGAAACCATTTGATTTCACAACAAGTAACCACCATAGCTCTATATTCTGCTTCTGCAGAAGGCCGAAAAACTATGGTTTGCTTCTTGGACTTCCACGAGATAAGAGATGATCCCAACATTACAAAATATCCAACAAGAGATCGTCATTAGAGAGGACACACGGCCTAACCAGAGTCACAGTAGGCAAATAGTCGTAGAAAACTGCCGGTGTGGAGGAGAATTCATTGTCCCGGGCAGCTTTTAAGGTATCACACAACTCGTAAGGCGGCTTTCCAATGGTCAGTGCGTGGAGCATGCTTAAATTGTGCTAGAATATGCACAACGTAAAATAGGTTTGGGCGCGTGATAGCAAGGTAGACAAGTCGACCCACTAAACGATGATATTACTTCGGGTCGTCGAAGAAAAGAGCCGAGGACGAGGTCAGTCGATGATTTTAATCTATATATAACATCGTCGGTTTATCTCCACTCAAGCCACATTCCTCAATGATGTTAAGTACATACTTTCGTTGTGTTAAAAAAATCCCATCCTTACTCCGAGCTACCTCGATGTCTAAGAAGTATTTCAATGCACCAAGGTCTTTCATATGAAAACACGAGCTCAAGTAATCCTTGAAAGTCCGTATAGCCTCTACATTGTTTCCCCCGATAAGAAGATCGTCAACATAAATAATGATATGTAAACGCACATTTCCTCGAACAAAGGTGAAAATTGAGTAATCAGAGAACGATCGGGAGAAACCAAACCAAAGGAGAGCTTGGGTAAGCTTCTCAAACCAACACCGAGAAACCTGACGGTGGTGGAGACACATCTCCATCTAAGAAAACAACTTCTTTTTCGACAAAAGAGTTACGTATCGCCTCAACCCAATGATTGTAATTGTCTTCCGTCAGTTCAATGGTAGAAAAGACCATACCAGGATGGTCAGCATCATGTAGATAGAACAAAGATACAGTCACGTTCTCACGTAAGTCAGTCATGGCAATCGTAGGAGTAGAAGTAGCAGTAGAGCTAGACAATATCGAATAATACGAGACCTTAGAGCATTAGTTTTTTGCTCTGATACCATGATAAAGATTAATTTTATTCGTTTTTTCATTCAATTAATCGACAAATATATATACAAAGAGTTTTCATAATTGTACTTGGAAAACTTCCAATGATTGTTTTCAAAATTCGTAATTGGAAAACTTCTAGGAAATGTAAACTAAATATACATAATATATGTGAATAAATCAACTACTCAGTGATACGTTTGAATCCAAACAACATAAATGAAATAGATAGAGTAAGGAGGACAGAAATATCAAACGAGGCGTAGTCTCGAATCGATTTTCCCTTCTCCTTGTGTGTCTCCCGTCAAGAGGGTAGTGAATGGTTGTTGAATGCATGATGAATGAGTTTTTGAATCCGTACAATATATAATGAATTCTGTTTCATTCCCTTGACTTCTTGTAATTCAAAATTTTAATCATTATCGAGCTTATCTCCACTCAAAACGGACGTAGGAGGGGTTACCAAGTCATACTCGACCGTGCATGCTTTTAGGCATTATTTTCCTTGTTTGTAGAACGACTTATTTATTCAAAATTTGAATCATTCTCGGGCTTATCTCCACTCAAAATGGACCTAGGAGGATTTACCAAGTCATGCCATTGTTTGTAGAACAACTTCTTCACATGTCCGACCGTGCTATTTTTATGCTCGGGCCGTGTGTGCATATGTCTGATCCATTCCTTGTCCGTTTTTCGTCCTGTTTGCTCTGTTGTGATCTCCGATGCTCGTAATTTGCCCAGTGTATGTTCTTTAGCTACAAAATGAACCAAATACGCATTAAAACCTATAAGAACATGAAAACACAAAAACAAGTAAAACGAATACAAAATCACACGTAAACATCGCAACTATCGTCATAAACATCTCTAAAATCATGCGAGAATCGTGTACGAAAACGAGATTATCAACTCTCCTTCCTCTTTCTCCTCCAAGCTCCTTCACTTGAGATGCACCATTCCTCTGGCTTTGCCATGGATTTATGTTCCAGATAAACTTCACACGGTCCACTACGTTCATAAGTCCATGATGATGTGAATAATCAATAGCATATGATGGTGCGACAATTCACCATCAGAGACAGAATATACAAAGACAAGGACTACAAAAATGATATCAGATCATATGGGGATGGTACAAACAGGGACCATTGATGCTTCTCTCTTCTTCCTTTACAGGTCAAGAGATTGCTCAGAGAAAGAGAGATAGGGATGTATATGTAGGTTGGTGTACGGTTGATGAATCTAACAAATCTCTGGACGTCGGTGAATTTCTGACATCGGATTTCCCTTAATAATCGACAGAACTATTGCCTATTTCACATTTATATTTACATTTAATTGTATGTGTTATTAATTTCAAGTGGTACTTTCTACAATGTTCATCTTCTACGCGAATGATGTTGTTGTGCGGAAGAATAAGATGAAGAGATTGTTGTCTTCAATCACACGTGTGTAAACACAAAGTCTCAAGGGATGCATAATCTCAAGGGATTGGTTTTGAATTTGCTCGCAGAGGCGTCTTATGCTTAAGGTATGATGGTTCTTGAGCAATACCTTTTCAAACAATCGATGATCTATTGGTTCAAGATTCTTGCCATGTCTGAGTTATTATGCGAAAGCTCTGACTTGTTTCCAAAATGATTTAGAGTTTTGAAAAATGTTAATGCTTTATCTGATAATGTTACTTATAAAAAAATCTAAAAAACATACTTAACAATTTAAGTCATACAATATGCTTATAAAAAATAATAATGATATGTTTAAATTCAAAATAATTATATCAATCACAAAAAATGTTAAAACGAAAAGATAAATTTAATAGAAAAACATGGATGTTATTATATATCATTTAACTTTTTTTGTTGTACTAACGATCTTAAAAAAATTCAATAATAATCACTGAATACCATATCTAAAAAACTGTAATATTAAATGTCTTTAAAATTTAATATCTAATTAAAATTTATAATGATATATAAATATATAGACAACAAAGGAAGAATTAAAAAACATTCTTTAATAGCCAAAAAAGTTGATATTCATATATTTATAAATTAAAATTTAAAATTTATATAGTTATTATAGTTTGTGCATCTCGCAAGTTTTATTCTAATATATATATTTAAAGAATATTTCTGCTTGCATTTTTGTGGCATCACGTTATCTTAGAGACTAAACTAATTTTTTTATAAACACATATAACATTACCATTGAAAATCATTGTCCACTCTTCACTTTGTTCATCACTCTCCCTATCTCTTTTAATATAATAATCTTAAAGTACTCTCCGGTTTGATCGATTGGTAGCTCAAATAAGTCTTCATTGATTTCCTTAAAATCTCTTCGAGCACTTGAGCTTCCATCGCCATTGGCGTAAATCCAATATTTTTGTCGATCATTACTATAACATAATTGTACTTGCAAAGTTTATGCTAATTTAACCTTACAATATCTATGATTTTGGTGCTCCAATGACAATATCACTCCAAAGACCTTTGTTTTATTTCAACTACTGTGATATATGGAAGAAATACGAGAACACACAAAATTATTTAAAGCAATATTCACGTTCACTTTTCAATTAGTTATTTTATTTATTTAACTTGTATTACCTACTTATCTTTCTTTGCACTAACATTTTATAAAATGAATATACCAAACTTGTTTTCTCTTAATTTAATCATTGAACTCTAAAAAATATATACTATAATGTTTTCGTATTTTTTAACAAAATTATTGGTCATTTTTCGTAAGACGATATACAAAATATGTCATCACATTTAATTTTCAGTATCTCTAATATGACGATCTATTCATAACAAATGAATTCCATTTCTATCATTTAAACACGTCAACAAAATCTTTTTTTTTTAAACACATTCTTTATCCATTGTTTCATCTTCTAAAATGTTGCGACAGTTTCTTCTTTGTCTTCTCTTCATCTTCTTTTACGTTCTCTTTTAATGAATAACTCTAAAAAGATTGTCCAAGGCAAAACGAAACGGGGAAATGCATTCATAAATAAATCAAAGAGGGTTCTGGGATAGTCATGGGCTAATCCCTTCTTCTAGAACAAATCTACGACCCGGTCATGAGTCTAAACAACATAAATGAAATAAGTAGAGTAAGGAGCATAGAAATATCAAACGAGCCGAATCAATTCCTGACTCCTTTTGTGTCTCCCGTCAAGAGGGCTCTTGGATGGATGGATGGGTGCTATGTGTGATGAAGAATGTATTCTGGATGATGATCGATCATGAATGATGCCCTTGACGTTTTATAATTTCAAATTCAAGCCCTTGGCCGACTCATTTCCACCAAAATCGTCGGTAGGTCGTTTTACAAAGTCATGCCCGACCGTGCTCCATGGCATGCCTAGTCGGGCATGTTTCATCCGTGAATATAGACAGATCGTTTTCCCATGATGCCCGACAGTGTTGCCTTCAAAGGAGGGTGCCCGATGTGCAAATGCATGTCCGACCTTGCAGAAGTTACGGGGGTGAAAATGTGTGAAATGCCCGACTGTGCTGGCTTGGACGCCCGACCTTGCTGCTCTACCAAGAGAGTGCCCGACCGTGCTCTTGGCTTGCCCAGGTCGTGCATATCTCTCGGGCCTAAAATGCCACAAACAGCCCCACCGTGCATGATGCCATGCCCGGTCATGCACTTGATTATGTGTGAGAGTTCGATCGTGCATTTGATCATGCTCGACCGAGCTGTGTCCTTTGATGCATGCTCGGTCGTGCTGAGTTGTGTGCTCGGTAATGACTTGTTCATTTCTCGTCCCGTTGGATCCGTTGGGACCTTCAATATCGTATTTTGTTCCGTGTATATTCCTTAGCTCCAAAATAAATCGAATACTCATTAAAACCTATAAGAACACGAAAACATAGAAACAAGAAAAACAGACACAAATTCACACGTAAATTTCGCTACTATCATCATAAACGTCTCTAAAATCATGCGAGAATCGTGTACGAAAACGAGATGATCACTGAAACAAGGTTTTGGCAATGAATCCAATCTTAACCGCGTATATGAAGTAAAGAAAACCCTTAATAATCTAAGACAAGAGGGAAAGCCTTTTAACCACGCTTTGGGTGATTTTAAGGAATTATGGTCAAAACTCGATTCTCTAAGGCCTCATACTACGGATCCTGTGGAAATAGCTCAGAGAGCAAACCATGATCAGGTCTTTTGCCTCTTATTCTCTCTCGACGACAAATACAATGACCTTATTCATCACATACTTCGCCAAAACGAGTTTCCCTCGTTTAACAAAGTTTGTATGATGATTAAAAGGGAAGAAGAAGGAAAACGTCTCCTTAAAGGAATAAACGAGGAAGCTAATGTATCCATAAGCACCTTTGGGCAAGCCACTAATATCAAGGCTTTCAAAAAGCAATTCTCTTGTGAGTATTGCAAAAAGAAAAGTCATACAAAGGATCGTTGTTGGATCCTTCACCCCCTTTTGAAGAACAAAAACTGTGATGGCCAAGGTAAGGCTAATATGGCCTCTGAGTCTGAGTTTGTCACCAAGGCAGACCTCGAGGAGTTTTTCCAAATGATTATGGTAGGAAATCAAACAAACAAAGCTGATAAAGAGGGAGGTAATGTTATCTCTGCCTTCTCTATTTTTCGAAACCATATTATAATAGAATCTGGAGCAACAAATCATATGATAAAAAATAATGACTTGCTTAAAGATGTAAAACCTTATAGTGGCTATATTTCTATTGCAAATTCCAATTAAAGGAATAAGGAAGCTTAAGCTTTTCGGTCATGATACAAGGGCTCTCTTCGTTCCAAAATTTTCTAATAATCTTATATGTGTCCAAAAGCTTACAAAAGACCTTAATTGTTATGTTTGTTTCGATTCTAACTCATTTTGGATGCATGATCAAGTAATCAGCAAAGGAAATCTCCTCATGGTTTTATGTTCTCGAGTCTATGTATCGTGATCTTGAGTCCGTGTTTCTATCAAATTCAAATATTACTAAAGTTTCTATGTGGCATGCGAGACTTAGACACCCTCATAGAAAAGTTCTAAGTATCAATTTTATTGATCTTAAAGATAAACATGAAGCTTGTGAAGCTTGCATCTTAGGAAAGCACGTAAAACAAGTTTTTCCAAACTCTCTTTCAGTTTATAAAAACTGTTTTTAACTAATCCATTCAGATGTTTGGACAGCTCCATGTGTTTCTCGTGATCAAAAGAAATATTTTGTAACCTTCATCGATGAAAAATCAAAGTTTACATAGCTTTATACTCTCTCGTCTAAGAGTTGTGTTTGTAATGTGTTTGTAAAGTTTCATAAGCATGTTTGAACTCAATATGATGCTATGATAAAATGTGTAAGGACTGACAATGGTGGATAGTATACTAGTCTTTAGTTTTGCAGGTACCTAAAGAACAAGGCATTACACACCAAACCTCATGTCTCTATACTCTGCAACAAAACGGAGTGGCCAAGAGGAAGAACATCCACCTAATGGAAGTCTCGAGAACTATCATGTTCGATCGAGATGTTCCTAAAAGTTTTTGGTCCAATTCGGTCATGACTGCATGTCACATCATTAATAGAATTCCAACAAAGTTTCTCAAGGACAAATCACTTTATGAGGTATTAAACTCTACAAAACCTAATCTTGAGTACTTTAGAACTTTCAGTTGTGTGTGTTTTGCTTTTATTCCTGACTCACAGCGAAACAAGTTCGAACCAAGGAGCACTAATGCCATGTTCATCGGATACTCAGTAAATAAAAAAGGCTACAAGTGTTTCGATCCAAAATCTCAANCGTTAGAATTCCAACGGATGTCCGTTGGAAAAGTAATGATGACTGCAGAATTTGCAGCTTTTCGCAACCGTTTTTCAGGTTTCCAACGGGCATCCGTTACAATTTGTAACGGACGACCGTTGGAAAGGCAGACGAGCCGCCATTTAGCCGTTCGTCGCATCGGGAATGCAAATTTCTAACGACCATGTTCATCGGATACTCAGTAAATAAAAAAGGCTACAAGTGTTTCGATCCAAAATCTCAACACGTAATGGTGTATCGCGATGTTATGTTCCTCGAAGACAAGAGCTTTCATGATAAGATCACCTGGGAAGATATTAAAGGAATCTCAAAACCAAATGATATAGGTTTATCCCTTAAAAAACTTAGTAAATTCAATTTCAAAAACTAACAATGAAACAGTTCCCCTGCCAAGTATACCTGAGTATCATGAAGACCAAAATGATCAAGAAATCTAAAAAAAATGAAGAACAAGAAAGCCATGATGAGATCATACCTTCTAAACAAATCATGAGGAAGAAACTACGGTTTTAAATCATCAGAACGAAGAAAAAAGCCATGATCATAACCAAAATGAGGATCATGACGTCGATGAAGTCAAATGAAGGATTCTAAATGAGATAGTGCCTCGGAGAAGCACTAGAATAAGGTGACCAATCTCGGATTGGATTCACAATCCTATTCAATGGCGTGGCAACCAAACACCCTATTTCAATGTGTGGCAACCAAACACCCTATTCTAAACTTTTGCTCTTTAGTATTTATCTCTACTGAACACAAAGCTTTTATTAGTAAAATTGATAGGGATATCGAGCCACAAACCTATAGAGAAGCCGAAGGGAAGCTAGATTGGGAGAAAGCCATGGACAAGGAGCTATAAGCCTTAGAAAAGAATAAAATATGGGAACTTGTCCCTCTTCCTAAAGAAAAGAAGACCATAAGAAGCAAATGGGTATACAAAATCAAATATAAGATTAATGTGAGGTAGAACATTACAATGCTCGCCTTGTAGTGCAAGGGTATAATCAGAAGTATGGGGAAGATTATACTGAGACTTTTGCCCATGTTTCTAAACTTCATTCTGTTCACATTATCTTTTCTGGTGCTATTAACCTTAATTGGAGTTTGTGGCAGACGGATGTTAAAAACGCTTTCCTTCAAGGGGAAATAAAGGAAGAGATCTATATGAAACCTCCCCCGGGCCTCCAAACTGAAAAAGGAATTGTATGCAAACTAATGGAAACTCTCTATAGACTTAAATAGTCTCCACGAGCTTGGTACACTAGGCTCTATGATGCTATTTTAAAGTATGGTTTTAAGATGAATGAGGCTGATCATTCCATGTTCATCATTTGAAACAAATCCGATATCATCGTTCTCTTAGTTTATGCTGATGATATAATCATAACAGGTGATGATAATAAAGGAGTAGAAAGTGTTAAACGTTTTCTAAAAGAAACTTTTGATATAAAGGATCTAGGTGAACTTTAGTACTTTCTTGGAATTGAAGTAACTAGATCTAATGATAATCTATTTCTTTCTCAACGAAAATATCCTTTAGATCTTTTGAATGAAACAGGTATACTCGGATCTAAGCCGAACAAGACCCCCATCGAAGAAAAATTCCAAGACTTGCGTGAGGGAGAACCTTTTCATGACAATACAGATGCCTTGTCAGTAAGCTAATATACCTCACGATAACAATACCTGACTTTTGTTATGTTGTGAATCAGGTCAGCCAACATATGCATGCTCTGAAAGAACAACATTGGAAAATGGTGGACCGAATCCTCTGATACATCAAGAACGCTCCAAGAAAAGGTTTTCTAATGAGTAAAAACAATGATACTAGTCTAATTGGGTATTGTGATGCAGATTGAGCCGGTGACCACAAAGACCGAAAATCAACGACGCGGCTTTGTACCTTTTTCGGGGGAGGGGGAATCTCTTCATTGCGATAATCAGGCTGCAATTCATATTGCCTCCAACTTAGTGTTCCACGAAAGAACAAAAAATATTGAAGTTGACTGTCATTTTATTCGAGAGAAGCTCGAAGATGGCGTCATTGAATTCACATACACAAAGCTCAAATCAGTTGGTCGATGTCTTCACCAAAGCCACAAGTGAAAAGTATGCAAAGATCTCCATAATCGGATCGGCCTCATAGATATCTTTAGTCCCAAGGCATCGAATTCAAGTTTAGTCGATCGTCCCTCGAGCTCATAAGTGTTGTACTCTTTTGCCTTTGTCAGGTTTTTTGTCCCAATTGGGTTTTCCTCAAAAAGGTTTTAATGAGGCTCCACTTATGTTGCTCTTGAACGCCTAAGCTTGAGAGGGAATTTTAAGTATATGAAGAAAATATGTGTTTTCTTCTTCTTAACGTTCATTTGCGTCCCACGTCCCGCTCTATGTGTTCAGACGCGTTCTTCTTCAAGTTCGGCCACATCCCATGTCCTGTGTCCTATCAAAGCCAATTTATGAGCTCTGCGCTCTCCTATGCCTGGTTGACCGCTCTAGCTCATGCATGTTATATCTAAACTTGTGCTTTGTATTTGTACTTATATTTTCCTTATTTTTCTCTGTTTTAGTTGTTAGTATTGTTGTATAAATATGTACCCTTGTATGTAAAGCAAAACATAAGAGAATAGTTAATCTTATTCTCTCTAAATCTCTCGATCTTTCGCTCGCTCTCAATCTCTCTCAAGATCTTGACCTTTTCTCAATGCTTCTAAACTTGCTTTCGCTGAATCATCTCTAGTTTACAAAATCTACACTTAATTCGAGCGAGAGGAACCATTTACCTTTACAATCACTCGACCGAGTGTTTTTAACGTCATGACTGCTCGGGTCGAGCGTTTTTTCTGGTTCTTTTTGCACTCATCCAGAAAAGGTTTTCCAAGGTTCTTGTGATTCATATACACAAATATAGTTCCATAAAATAACGTTCTTAAAAAAATCCCCAATTCAAAGAAACATATCCTAAAAGAAAAAAGATAGTCTAAAAACAAAAGGTTCAGGTTTCCTTTCGAACAACGCTCGTTTATAGTCCCGAGCTCGGCCGTATTTGCTTATACTCTCGAGGATTTTGATCAGGCTTCTCCGGGAGTGTTCTCGCTGCTCGTGTGGTGGTCATTGCAAGCAGGGAAACTTTATTATCCAATAATTTGATATGCGTATGGATTTATTTTATTTGTTGTCCGATCATCCGCTTGAAATCTTCATCATCTGCCTTTATTCCGCATAGCTTTGCATTGTAAATCTTATGTTCTTGCATCAAATGTGAGAATATACACTTGATATATTCTTCCACCTCGGTTGTTGTGGGGCCATAGGAGCTCCCGCCTGTTGGTAAACTGGGTTGTGTTGTGTCGGCCTGTTTTGGAAGTCTAAGGTGGTCTTGAAAATACTTGCAGCTGATAGTTCTCCTATGATTGATTATGCACGTTGGTGGTATTATTGGAGGAAAAATTGAGCTGATTTCTTCAACCTGGATTGTACGTGTTCGAATAGAGGATATTTGCCACGTAACTCACTTCTTCTCCCACTTTCTTTGCTAGATAAACTTCTAATTGATCGCCCTTGTACCCTTGAAGATTCATTGATGTTGTTGTTATGCATTTCATGTTTGACATATGTAGCTTTATTTCAGCTAGTTTGGGTTAGAGGGTTTGATAACGCCTAATTTATCCTAATATTTTCATCTCTTTCTATGGTTAGTTTTATAATAATTTTGGATTTTATTAAGCATCAATTAGCCTTCTTCTAGCGTTTTCTCGTGTTATGCTAGAAATGAAGTTATCAGGATACAAACACGAGCAAATGCCGCAAAACTAAGCAAAACCAAGCAAAACCACATTTGGTTCAGCTATGCACGATCAGCATCCGAGATTCCTAAAACCACAAAATGGAAACGGGATAGAAAATGTAAACAGTTGGCTGCTTACACAAAATGGAAACAGCCGCTGCTTACAAGAAAAGGAAATGCACGGTTGGGTTACAAGGAATGGAAACCGTCGGCTGATGGACACAAAATGGAAATGCAACTGCTGGACAAAATGGAAACGCTTAGCCTACACAAAATGGAAACGCTAGCCACTAGACAGAAAACGAATACACATGGCTGCTGGACAAAATGGAAGTGCACGGAAAAGAGGAAAAGGAAGCCAGCCGAAAAGGGAAAAGAGGAGAAAAAAGGAAACATGTGCAAGCTGCATGAGAGGAAGAGGAAACTAGCACGAAGAGAAAAAAGAGACCAGGTTTGGAATGAGAGGAAGCTTGGATTCTCTCACAGACGAACAGAGCAGAAGGAAGAGAAGGCTAGAGACGGGGCGGTGAACTCGGAATGCGGAGGAGCTATCGAAGACTATGGTGTTAGAACAGGGAAGCATCTCTTTCTTTACCTATGCTAAGATAGATTTCGTTCCTGTTTTTTTTTTCTGAATCCAAGTATAGATCCATTGCCACGGTATAGAGTTTTTCCGATGTGTAATGAAGGCTGGTGTTTAATGCTTGGTTATAGTATTTGATCACTTTTAGATTGATTGGTTGCTCTTTATTCTTGCCGATCACTTGAATGAATGATCTTAAAAGTCTGATTGCATCGGAAGATGGATTAGATTTTGGAATTTAGCCATAATTTGAGGTCTTAATCGATTTAGAACCTTGACTGGTCAGCCGATTGAACTCAGGGATTAGGAAAGCGGTCTTAATGTGATTAGTATGTTTATTACACAATTGGGAGATTGGTAGTACGCATGCTAGATAGTGGGATTAGGCATCAGAAGAGTCATTTCCTAGGAAAGAGCTTGAATTCTCTGAATTTGTGATAATATCTATAACCATGATCTTCAATAGCACTTCGTTGCATTATTGTGTTGGATTTGTTTGGATCTTAATGCTTTACCCGAATTTGTTCTCTCAACTGGTTTGATGGGTCGTTCTTAATTCTTTCATATTGGTTAATCACTTGTTTGAATGAGTTTAGAGGTTTTTCTAGGCTGGAAAGTCATATTGAAGTCTTATAATTAACCCTAGAATTAATTAGATTAATGAGAACCTTGATCGGTCAGTTAATCTATTTAGGAACCGTGATAATTGAGGTTGAGGTAGAATTCCCTATTAAGGTTGAGTTCCTAACGAATCTTAATGCATCTAGATATTCGATTTGTTGCATCGATAGATGAGTACGTTGATTTCCTAGGTAGTGGATTTAGGCATCAAGAGAGTCATTTCCAATAATTGATTTTGAGTTCCCTATTGATTGAGATAATCCGATTTCATGATCATAGAAACGTCCATTACATGTCCAGACATTACTCAAAATTTGTGGTGTTTTATCTTATTGCATTTATCCCGTTTAATTCTTTTAGTCATTACTTTGCATTTTACTGATTGATTTATTACTTATCCTATTCATTAGTTACATAACTCTATAGCTGCATCGGTTCCCAGTGTTCGACCCTGGTACTACATGATACATACGTTTGTGGAAATGTTAGTCTAGATAATTTATTACTTGAGATTGATCACATTAGGGTTGAAAACTCGTCCGGGAATTCCTTTTAGGGAATTCTCCTCACGTATTCGCTTGAAGCATTCTGCTTGTTCACCATCTTCTCGATATGTTCCTCTACTTGGGTGAAATGGAGGTTGTGCAATGATCCTCCACATGTTGTACTAATCTAGATACAGATGTCCTTTCAGAGTCCCTTAATGAGCGTGAATATGAGGTAATTTTGATCCATCCTATGGTGCGGGTACGCACACCGATGACCTTTGAATCATTTCCAAGCCTTGTACAGTGTCTCACCATTCTCTCGTATTTCGACATTTGTGTCTTGTGCGAAGGGAAGAATCGCATCATGAACTGCTCCCCTAGCTGACTCCACATGTTAATGGAGTTTGGCACCGATGGTCAATAGCATGTCCGCCTCGTTTGCCACCCCCTAGATCTGCTCGAGGGAGTCACATCGCATCTTGAATCTCATGAGGTGGAGGTTTGAGTCTTGATTTTAGCTTCCTTTAAATGTAATTTGGTTCATCATCTGCAAAATTGATAGTTGAAGCTCAAACCAGTTGTGATCAATGTTTGGGCACCGAATACACTACCAGAGTTGGGTGTGCGCTGTATATGCTCTATAAGTCTCCTCCTCTAGCACTACATTATCGACGTTGTTTGCCATCTGCCTCCTCTTTACTTGATAGTCATTCCTTGTCATTTGTGTAATGCTCAACGTGTTTCCCCTTAGTTTCGGAACTAAGTAGACATCTCTAACGATTTTTCTTCCTTGATATTTTTACAGTGACATTCCCCTTTCCAGCAGTCATTAACAACTCTCCATTTCCCAATCGAATTGGAATTCAAACACTTCTGTCCAAGTAAGTAAACTGCTTCTCATTGTGCATCATATGGTTTGATGCACCGTTGTCTAGCAACCAAGTGTCGTTGCCTAGTTCTTGTAGCGTGTCTTGGTTTGCTGTGAATAATAGTTCTTCATTGTCTTGTTCATCTTCTTGTGTTTGATGTGCATGTCCTTGTGTTGACTGAAACTTTCGGTGTTTGCATTCCTTTGCTTGATGTCCCATTTTACCACATACAAAACATGGTCCTTTAAGTTTATATTGCACAGACTAATCGGCATTTGCATGCCACATACAAAACATGGTCCTTTAAGTTTATATTTCACAGACTAATCAGCATTGGCATTCTTGTTTTTTAAGTAGCATTCATCCTCATTGTGGTTGTTCCTTTTGCACACACTGCACCATTTTTTCGTGTTTGTTTTCTGGTTCGTTTTGGAAGCTTTAGGCCTACTAGAATCACTGTAATTTCCAGCCCGTTGTTTCTGAAAACTTGCCTTGAGAGCTCCCTCTCCTTCACTTCTCTTTTGGCTTATAACTCTTTGTTCTCGACTTTGTAGTGCATTGATCAAGTCTGAAACTGTTAGTGTCCTTAAATATTTTTTTTGCTCTATTACTTCAATTGAAACTTCATAGTTCTTTGTCAAAGAACCTAGAATTTTCTATGTCAACTCGTTGTCTGTGACTTTTCGTCGTAACTCCTCATTTCTGCACCTAAATTAGTAATCCTATTGGAATAATCCTTAAGTGTCTCCCTCTCTTCCATAGATATATCCCAAAATACCTTTTTCAGCTGTTGCAACCTAACCATTACAGCTCTTTCATCTACTTGATACTCTCCTTTTAATGTTTTCCATGTTGTGTTAGTCGTTTCTATCTCTTGGATTTGTGTGAATATGTCTCATGTGACAGCTCTATATATGATTCTTAAAGCCCTTTGATCTTTTATGTATTATTCTTTCCATTCTTTCAGATTGTCTTGTTGTTCTTGAGTTGTGTTTCGTCCTAACTTAGACTGTTGCGGTAAGCCCTCGGACACCACTTCCCACAATGCTTCTGACCTAAATATGGTCTTCATCTTAGCTACCCAACCATTGTAGTTTTTGCCTTAAAAAATGGGCACAAATTCCTTTTTTGTGCTCATGCTTGTTTTTGCACTTAGTCTCTAGGTTTTCCCTAACGTTTGTGATAGGAAAATACATGTTCTTTGTTGTTGTTTTTCCTATCTACAGATCTGTTTCTGCAGATTTTTCGCTTTGTTTTCTTGCTTTTGCTCCCTCTTGGACAGATTTAGTACGTCTTTTGTTGTTTGTGCTGGTTTGTGGTTGTTTGTACATCTTTGTGCTTTTAGGTCTCCTTGAATCTTACTGCTCAAATACCATTTGTTGGTTGTGATGTTTATTCACGAGCTTAGGATTGGTTAGTCTCATGAATTCTCTTCTCCCATGTTCATAGTGCAAATCGGAAAAATAAAAAAAAATGGATGGAATTTAATTGGTTGTGGTTATGATATTGCTGGAAAATATAAATTGGTTTTTGGTGTTTTGCAGAATGGTTATCTTGGATAATTTTGGTGGTGATTCCTTCTCACCCTCTTCTCATTTCATATATGTAAAATAACCTTACAAAAGCATATATAGTCTAGTTTCTATATCGAGGTCTAATTTACACAATTTCAACTTAATCTAGTCTCAATTGTTCTTCCAAAAGTGACACTTAGCCGTTTGAGTTTCTCCAACTCTATACTTAGTGTTTTTCTGATCTTTTTTCAGGGATCTTTAGCTGGGTTTCCACGGGCTTCTTCAGTGTTGGGCTGGAACACTAATGGGCCGTGAACTTCTCCTTTTCCAGGTAATACTCCAGCCCTTGGTCTTTTCTTCTATGGGTCGTCGTAGGCCCAAGGTTTATCTGATGGCCTATTAACTTCTTCACTTTGCTTAGGGGTCTTCAGCTTCTCCACCATTCCATCATTTTCAGCTTGGTATGCATCCTCTCCGTCGAACCTAGGGCGAAATTAAGGTTTTGTGCATCGTCTTCCGCTGGTGGTTGCTGCCTCCTCTCTGGTTTGTCGCCTCCTCTCTGGTTCTCCGATGACAGCGGCAAGGGTGAATCTCTAACAATTTCCTCATGCTTCATGTGTCGGGCCTGTATCTCCCTGATTTTTTTCTCCTTTTTCCTTCCTTTTCCATACTGTTATATTAGTTGGCCAATAAAAGCAATGGCTTTTATTAAGAGCCATATGTACCGTGTGCACCGCAAGAGCCTCAACAGCTGATTTTTTATTTATATATTGCATGTTCCCATGTTCGTCTGTAACTCCTCAATCACCTATTAAAAGAAATTAACCAAGATAGGAATTGAGGGCCTAAGTGATGAGGACATCGGACACCAGGACGACCAGAGGGCCGGACATGCGAGCGAGGAGGCAACCCGAGGCACCGAACAAGTGGAATCCTCTCACGGCCTAATCACGACGGATCGAGCTCGGAGCTTAAGGACCAAGGCGGCCGAGATTGTGAAGGACGCATGGGAGGCACTCGTCCGTGAAGACCACTCGTCCGTGGCCGTCGACCGGGTCGCGACCATCTTCAGCATCAGCCCGGGCGCCTAGGACGCCCAAATGGCCCAGACGACCTGATGACGTCACTCACGCGCTCACTACGGTCACATGACGTCATGGGGACGCTCCAGCGCGTTCAAACGGTAATGTGATGTCACTCCCACATGCCCAACGGTAACATGACGTCACCCCCGCACCCCCAACGGTCAGATGACGTCATTTGGTCATTCCAACAAGTTTTTGGCCCATTTTTCCATTTTTCAGACTATTTTCGGCCAATAAGGGCTATAGGGCAATCATTTCATGTATTTTAGCTCCTTTTAAGGCTTGAGACTTGCCTATAAAAGCAGTCTCAGCCTTCATTTGTAACCAGTTTGGATTTTTAGAGTGAATATAAGTTTGAGAGAATTTTACTTCTATTCTAAAACGTTTCCGGGAAACATCTTTGCCTTCAATTCGTTCCGGGAACCTTTGAAGTGCGTCTTAGACTGTATCAAGAGGCTTCTGCATCTCTTGTGGTGTCCAACATTCCATCCAACTCAAAGAAATCCCGCTTAACAAATGAGGATTTCGGTTCACTGAATACGCGTCCCGAGCCGCTTAACCCGAGCGTGTATCACTAAGGCAAGGGCCTAAGGGCTTTCTTTCTGAGTTTACCTGCATTGTAGTAGGTAAAGGTGTGAAGTAACGTGAATGATAAGGAGAGGAAGCTCATGCTACTTTTTCTACGTAATTTCTAATCGAGACACTATATCTGTACTTATGCAATTTCCTTTTGATGACAATGAAACCTCAACAACTCATAGGTCAGAAGATCGATCATGATTGTCCAAACATACACTAGATTTTCCCTGGTTAAGGGACTGTTGATCTTTTGCTCATGAACTAATATTTGATTTCATGAGCTCTTAACACCTTAATCCTTTTTGTGCATGCGAAAAGAAATAAAATGGAACTGTCTCGTTTGATTGTGCTATGTCGTGTGCTTGAAGGAATGTTGTGTTTGGAGAGAAATGAAAGAACACACGGCTGAGTAATTTTGGATGTGATACCATTTCACACCCTTCCTACTTTTCATATATATTCGGTTACAAAAACCATTACAAACCCTAACACTATATTCTTCAAAATAGGTCTCTATATTAGCCTTTTTCATGCCCTTACACTGCAATGTTCCTTACCTTTAATATCATGTTTACCATTAGTTTGTTTTACCATATTAACCCCTCTTCTTTGTGTTTTTCCCGCATGGGCTTCTGCTGGATTCTTCTTGTTTGGCTTCAAAACGCATGGGCTGCTCGGGCTGTTGAATTGTTGCGGTCGGGCTTGAGTTCATGGATTTCGTCTTCTCCCGTGATGGGCTTGGCGAAACACGCGGCCCACTTCACCGCATTTTCCTGAAGGGTTCCAGAGTATTCCTCAGAACCCCCAACACTCTGCTCCTCTCGATGCTTCTCTTGAAGCTTCTCTCCCGTCGCATCGCTCCCACACCGTTGAGAGTTTACAATCTCCCTCTTGAGCGGCCATGGGGCGATTCCGATCCTCCTCCTCATCACGGTGAACCTCTCTGTGCGTAGGGGCTTCGTCAAGATGTCAACCAGCTGATGTACCCCGAGCACGAACCGTAAGTGTAACCTTCCCTCGATCTGTGCTTCTCGAACCACATGGAATCTTATCTTAATGTGTTTAGTCCGCTTATAATCTATTGGATTCTTCCCAATAGCAATTGCAGCGGTACTATCACTGTAAATCGGAACCCCTCCCTACATGCAAAACCCTAGTTCTTCGAACAAACGTGATAACCAGGTTGCATGATTAGTTGCTGAACTTAGAGCTATATACTCTGCTTCGGCTGTTGATTGAGCCACAAAAGATTGTTTTTGTGTTTCCCAGCTAAACACAGAACTACCTATAGTGAAACAAAACCCGCTCATGCTACGCATATCAGTCGTGCTCCCTACTAAATCTGCATCTGCATATCCCACGAGTTCTGTATGTTCCACTTGCTTGAATTTCAAACCAAAATCCTTTGTTACTTTAACATACCTTAGCACTCTTTTTGCATTTTGTATACTATGTACTGTCGGTTTTGCATTGCCTCGTGACAGGTATGAAGCTGCAAAAGCGAGGTCTGGCGTGTGGACGCAAGGTAGAGGATGTCGCCTACCATGCTCCGGTACACAGTTGTCTCGGTAAGTTCTTCGCCATCCTCCTTTTCTTTGCAGTTTAAGGTCAATGGTGTAGTGACTCCCTCTGAGTCAAGCATACCGAACTTCGAAAGAAGTTGGATAGCGTACTTCTCTTCACTTAGAAATATTCCGTCTTCGAGGTAATTAACCTCAAATCCCATAAAGTATTTAAGTGATCCCAAATCACTCATATAAAAAACTGAGCTCAAATTGACCTTAAATTGTTCAATCATTTTAAAACTACTCCCAGATAGGATAATATCATCAACATATAAGCAAATCACCATAATATTACATCCTTCCACTTTGATGTACATTGTTGCATCACAATGGCTCATAACACATTCTTCTTGTAAAAAGAACGTTTCAATCTTACTGTACTAGGCCCTCGGTGCCTGTTTTAAGCTATATAACGCTTTATTAAGTCTTAAAACCTTATGTTCTGAGCCAATTACCTCATATCCTGGTGGCTGCTCCACATAAACCTCCTCCTTAATCTCACCATTCAAAAATGTTGATTTTACATTCATCTACTGTAGTGGCTATCCTTTCTGAGCTGCTATTGCAATTAGAGCCCGAATCGTGTCATGTCTTGAAACTGGGGAAAATGTCTCCCCATAATCAAGACCATAAGTCTGAGTGAATCCTCGTGCCACCAATCTAGCCTTGTACTTTTTTATTTTTCCTTCTTCATCCTTTTTATCTTATAGATCCACTTGACTCCGATAACTTTCTGACTTGGTGGTCTCTCGGTGAGATACCAAGTCTGATTTTTATGCAACATATGCATCTCCACATCCATAGCTTCCTTCCACTCTGTATGTTTTATAGCTTCTTCGTAAGATATGGGTTCAACCACAGCTAGGTAACAATTCTCTTCTGTTTGTATCCCTTCTGTGTCATCCTCTATTCTGTATAGGTCACTGAGTCTTCGTGTCCTATGAATTTCTTGAGACGATTCACTCGTATTACCAGTGCTAGCCCCTTCTGAAGATGGTGTATAAAATAGTGAGAGTTACAGAGGAGTTGCAGGTGGTGTGGTCCTCCTGCAACTCTCACTTTGCTGTCCAGAAGAACTCCCCACTTCAAATGTCGTAGGTACTCCCTCTGGGTTGTTAACTCCCTGTGGATGTAGGAAACTCATTGGAACTCATGGCTCCCTCTTCTCCTCTTTTGTCTCCCAATCCCAACACTGCTCTTCATAAAAAAATAACATCCCTTGATACTTCTATCTTGCCTGTCTCAACCACATAGACTCTGTAACCCTTACTCTGGCTACTGTAGCCTACAAAAACTCAAGTATGTGACTTGTCATCCAATTTTCCTCTTTTCTGTGTTGGCACCATCTTGTAACATAGGCATCTAAACACTCTTAGATGTCCGATAGAGGGCTTATGTCCACTCCAAGCCTCTAGTGGGGTTTTATCTTGTAATTCCCTCGTAGGTAGTCTATTTTGAATATATGCTGATGTAAATACTCCTTTGCCCAGAATTTGTTGGGCATCTTCTTGTTTTTAAGCATACATCTGGTCATCTCCATTAGGGTTCAATTCCTTCTTTCTGCCACCCCATTCTGCTGAGGAGAATAAGCCACGCTTAACTATCTCATAATCCCCCTTTCAGCTAAATAATCTGAGAATTCCTTCGAATTAAACTCAGTTCCCTTATCAGACCTCAGCTTCTTTACCTTCTTCTCTACTTGGTTCTCCACTTGAGTCACAAATTTTCTGAATATTCCAAACACGTCAGACTTAAGCCTCGAAAACTACACCCAAGTCATGTAAGAGTAATCATCTGTAAAAGTTAACAGAGAGATACTCCCATCTAACGAAGGTGTGTCCATCGGTACATACAAATCTATGTGAATCAAACCCAGAATTTGCTCCGCCTTGTAGTCTGATGTCTTCGGAAATTCTTGTATGTGTTGCGTGCCTTTCATCCAAGCTTCACATACTTCCTTCACCACAATTAATTGTGGTAATCCCTTCACCAAGTTACCTTTCTGCAACTTTTCAAGATTATGTAATCCCGTGTGACCCAATCTCTTGTGCCATAAATTAGATACCCCATTTTTTTCTTCAGCAACCCTTGCTTCTTCCTTGACTATCCTCCATTTAAGAGGATATGCTTTCTTAACCATAGGCACGTCGACTACCTTTGAGCCTTTGGAGGTAAATATAAATTCAAATTAATTTAATTAGTTAAACTCTGTTGGCTACTTTAATAATATTTATGTCTAGATTTGAACAGGTTCTTATATTTGAGAATGTCCCAGTATTGGCGGGCACATTCCGATTGATCTTTACAGATGAGGAATTCTTTGAACGTTCAAGGATGTGCAAGATGGTGTACAAACCAAAAAAATATGTGCAGATATAGCATGCACAATTTAAGCGAAGAACTTAGGCATGCAAAGGTTAGTCTATTTATTATCAATTTCTAACAATGTTGTGTCACACGTTATACCACAACGTTTATAACGTGTATAACCTTGATTCTACTTTGTGTAACACTTCTTATTCTTTTTAACTTTCAGGACATCAAAAGTATTGTCCCCCTAATAGACCCAAGATCTTGTACACGACAGATCTTGAGTTGGAAGAAAAGCTAGAGAGAAAGCTCTAACAAGCGGGAAAAATTCATTACTTAGGAGGTCCAGTGACGTGAAACTGTTGAGCTAGGTGATGTATGACATGAAGGACTATGTTCATGTTGTAAACTTTGCTAGAAGTTCAAAGATTACAGCGTTTGATGTTGATGACCCTAACCAAAGAGATTTAGAGTGAGATATGATTTATTATTTATTATTTTAATTTTCTTCTTGTTTTTTATTTTTTCTTCGAATAGACCGACATTGTACCATAACATTGTACAACGTGTGGTAGTCACGCATCGTACAATGTTTTACCACACATTGTACCTCAACGTTGTACAGTGTGTGGTAGTCACACGTTTAATGATATTGTACCACAACATTGTACAACATGTATAACATTGGTTGACTCGTCACAATTTCATGAATCTAATCTTATTTTTCACCATCTACAACATGTTAATGAGGGCCTTGCGATGTTGAGGAAACAAAAATCCAAATTACCTCTTATGGACCAAAGAACATTCATCACCGATGAAATTTTGTTTCAATATTTTGGCAGCTTTTTGGATTTGTCCGATTCATTTCCCTATGTCTATAGAAAATTGTAGGCTAACATTGATATGGTGTATTTCATCATAAACACCCAAAACCCTATAAACAACGAACCAATTCATTAGAATGGTGTGAAAGCGTTTTTAGAAGCCAAGGAGCTCCTTATGTTCGATGTTTCAAGGAAGATCTACAACAAGGATTAGATGGACAAAAATATGAAGCCTTTTTTCATGGTTTTCCTGAGATACTCAAAAATCTGGTTTAGCATGATTTTAACACGATTTTCTCAATTAAAGGATAAACCGTGCCACATCGAAGGTGTGGTGTAAAATAAAGTTAATGGATAAATTTTGTAATTCTTAGTTCCGAAATATATTATATTTTTTTATATATTATTGAATATTGTGTTTTATTATAGGGGAAATGATTATGGACCATTGTGCATAAAATTCATCAAACATGAGTTGCTCAGAAGACCACTTTACGAATTCTCTAATGACAACGTCTGCGACCTCTTAATTAGACTTGTATGTGACATACATATTAATGGTAGGGTTTTGTAATTTGTAAATTTTTAAATTTTGTAATATATTATGGATAAAAAATTTAACAAAGAGAATTCTGTGTGGTACACCAAAATGTGCGATTCAAAACTTGAAGAAACAACAATTATTAAATAAATAACAAAAAATAATTAAAATTGAAGAACCAATAATACTTTGTGCACAACGTGTGATCAAAGTGCTTGTACTTAACACTAACATTATACACAACGTGTAATACAACTTGCTTGTATTTAGTATCAATGTTGTATACAACATGTTTGTACTTAGCATCAATTTTTATACATCGTGTGATACAACGTGTTTATATTTAATATCAATGTTGTACATAATGTATGGTACTCGTGCTTGTACTTAGCACTAACATTTTACACAATGTGTAGTACAACGTACTTGTACTTAGCACCAACGTTGTGCATAATGTGTGGTACAATGTGCTTGTACGTAGAATCAATGGTGTGCAAAACATTTGATACAGTGTGTTTATATTTAGTACCAATGTTATTTGGTATAACGTACTTGTACTTAGCACCAACGTTGTGCAAAACATGTGTTACAACGTGCTTGTACTTAGCACCAACATTGCGCACAACATGTGATACAACGTGCTTGTACAAATATTTTGTGGATTCTTAAATCATCTTAATAGAACTTTGAACAGAAATCATGGATTTGTATATCATCAGAACATCCTTTGACAGCGACAAGACATCGTGGATTCATATATCATCATAAATATTTGTGTTCAAAGTTATATTTAAAAGAACAATAGGCATTGGAATATGTAAGGATGGTTAATAATATTCCCAATATGTCTTATCGGATCGGTTTGAATGAAATTTGAGAATTGACGATTTTTCCTCTAGAAAAAATAAATAAGCTTGGAAGAAGAATCATTTAATTCAGATACCTTCTACTGGAGAACCGCAATGGAAAGGATGTAGAAACGTTAGTCAATAATTGACTTACAGAATAAACTAACACGAAAGAACTTTTAAGTATTGTCAACTTTAAGTATTATTTTTGTATAAGTATTGTTAGCGTTGAAGTACTATTTTTGTATAAATATTGTTAACATGTAAATGTGTGTACAATATTTGTGCTAAGTACTAACACGTTGTACCACATTGTGTACAACGTTCGTGCTAAGTACTAGCATGTTGTATCACGTTGTTTACAACATTCGTGTTAAGTACCAATATATTGTATCACAATGTGTGTGAACAATGGTCGTGCTTAGTACTAGCACGTTGTACCATATTTTGTACAATATTCATGCTAAGTACTAGCACTTTATATTACATGTACAACGTTCGTATTAACTACTAGCACGCCATGTACAACATTTGTGCTAAGTACTAGCATGTTGTGCCACGTTGTGCATAACGTGTATGATAAGTACTAGCACATTGTATTATAACTTGTGTGTACAAAATTAGTGCTAAATACTAGCAGATTAATCCACAATGTGTGTGAACAATGTTTGTGTTAAGTACTAGCACATTGTAACACGTTTTGTTTAACAATCGTGTTAAGTACTAGCACATTGTTAACAACGTATGAGTACAACGTTTGTGCTAAGTACTAACACATTATACCACGTTGTGGACAATATTCATGCTAAGTATAAACACAGTATATTGCAATGGATATGTACAACATGTGTACTAAGTATTAACACGAATGTTGTACCACAGGTTTTGTACAATATTCGAACTAAATACTAGCATGTTATACACTAACGTGTGTGTTTTTGCTAAATACAATCATGCCGTAACAAACGTTGTGTACAAAATTTGTACTAAGCACTTGCACATTGTACCTCAACATGTGTGCAGAGCGTATTGCCACTAGCTTAGTCCATAATGGAAAATATACAAATATGTTTTTTAGTTTTAGAGTTTAAATTTTAAATTTACACATATTTCAAAGCATAGATACCAAAAAATTATTTATTAAAAATAAAATAAAATTAATATTTTTCTAGAAACCAAAAATGTAAAAAACAATTTAAATTATATATATACAAGCCGATATATATATACATATGAATATACATATATATATATAATTAAGTATACATGTATATGTATATATATATATATATTCATATCTATATATGGATATATAGATATATACACATAGACATATGAATTATACATATATACATATATATATATATAAATATACATAAATAATTATATAAGTTCATATTCGCCGAGGGATTGGTACTGAATTCACGAAGAAATACAAACTCGAAACTTCTACAATATCTCGATGAACCAAAACTAGAGATGGTGAAGAGGTCAGAGTCTCGAAGCTTCTCTAAACTCTCTAAAACATTTTATTTGATGCCAGAAGACGAATGGCACCATAAGGATGACAGAGAATCCTTGATACATCTGCAAACACTTCAATTTCAATGAAAAAAAAAAATTTGAAATGAAAAAACCATTTAAAATGCTATATTTTTTATCGATTCAAAATGTATATCGATAATCACAAGGAACAAGTCCTATTTAGTCGTCAAGGGGCGAAAATGAAAGTAATATTTGTGAAAAAGAAAACTAAAAAGGTTCAGAAAGAGAAATAAAAAGAAAATAAATTATTTAGTTGTTACAAATCATAAGAAAAATAACCAATTTTGTTGGATTTGTTGTTTTGAAAAGTGAAACACCTTAATCGAGTTCCTCTTGCCTTTCTAGGACGTTGTTGCTTTGAATGATGGTTTTTAAATCTTGAATTGATTTAGTGCTTGATTCTTGTTGTAGAATGATGATACTTCTCAATCTTACTACTAATAAAAGGCAAGTAAGCCTGCATTTTTTTCTCCAGTCCACGTGTCGCGATGTCGTCCGTTCAGATGTTCCTGAGGCGACGTGGATGGTCTCGAACGAACGGGTTGTGGACGCGGGTGACTTCCGACACAGAAACCCGTGCACCCGATGCTTCCACGTGTGTATTGCGGTTTTCCATGTCTTCTCGGCCGTTCGATTGAATTAAATGAACGGTGCGATTTCGTCACCGACCACTTAGGAACGATCTCGACCGTCGCTTCATTTTAGGGTTTTATTACCTTTTACGCGCTTTGTCATCTTCATTTGGTCTTGCCGTTCTACTGCGTTTCGTTCTGGGTTTCTCCTGCGATTCCCTTCGTCTTCGATTTGCTGTGTGTTCTTCTCTTACGTTTAGTCGTCAAAATTGGTTTGTCATCTACCTTGCTTCATTTTAAGCTTTTATTAGTCTGCATGTGGTTTGGCCTTTTCATTTGTTGTTGTCGTTTCCCTCTATTTGTTTCTGGGTTTTTTATGCGACTCCGTCGGTGCTTTGTGTTTTGTAGGTTTTTTTTAACATTTACTGATGACCATTGCTTCGTTATGTAACTTTGTCCGTCTTTACTGTATTTATTAGTAATGGGTAATTTTGGGTGAGATATAGGGTTTGTTATGGATTTTAGGGTTGTCATTGTCGGTTATTATTAGCGTCTTATTCGGTTGGTTTTGGGATTGTCTTTGCGATTTCGTTCGTCGCTTTTCGTCGATGTTGCATTGTGTGTGTTCCCTTTTAAATTTGCCATTGAAAATTTGTTCCGTCGGCGTTTCGTTTTCGGTTTCCTGTGTTCGTTTCTGTTTTATGCTTCCGTTGTTGGTTTTCAATTCTATTCTTACGGCTGGGTCGTTTCTATTTGATACATGTTAAATTGTGTTGGTTTTTTATGGTTCTATTCCATGCATGTTGCGTTTTATTTATTAGTTTTGAATTTCCTTACCATTGGTTAGTTGTTACTCTTCCATTGTTCTCTA
This sequence comes from Gynandropsis gynandra, assembly GCA_036759665.1. Lineage (NCBI taxonomy): Eukaryota > Viridiplantae > Streptophyta > Magnoliopsida > Brassicales > Cleomaceae > Gynandropsis > Gynandropsis gynandra. The sequence continues at coordinate 22,115,221 of CM071876.1, read as the reverse complement.
TTGGCCGGTTTATGAGGTGTATCTAGGGTTTCCTTTTTAGCATTCTGTTTTAGGGGTACGTTTGTCGCATGGTACATTCCAGTTTTCTGTTCTGAATATTCTTTCAAGTTCTTGCTTAACGTTATGATAATTTTAAGGCATAGTTGGTTCCTATCAAAACTAAAATTATTATTTTGATTTCTATTATTACTACTGAGATGTACGTTCTTGGCAATTCTTATCCATGATTTAGGATAGTTTATATTTTAGGTATATTTTAGTTTTTAGTATTCTTCCAGGAGCAACTGTGTGCCGATTTCCTTTAAAGGATTTCCGTACTAATGTTCTCCGTTTTGAACATTTTATCGGCTATTGGGTTAAAATTGTTGTGAATTTTGGTTTGAATTATTGTCATTATCGTCCATCCACACCCATCTTTCTGGTATTCAATTTGTTGTGAATTTTAGGATTGACATTATATATAGCATAGAAAACGTTTATTTAAAATATATTTTATTTCTTAGGACTTATTAGAGAGTGACTGTGTACCGATTTCCTTTAAAGGATTTCTGTGCTGATGTCCTCTGTTTTGAATATTTGGTCGTTCTTTGTGTTAAGTTTGTTAATGGATTATATAGGTTTTGTTTGATTGTTTGTTATTATCGTTTATTTAAATTGACATTTGTGGTTTTGGATTCTTCGTAATTTCGAACTTCTGCATTGTATAAATTACGCAGTGCTACTGAACCGTATACCTTTTAAGACTTTTTAGGGAGTGACTGTGTACCGATTTCCTTTAAAGGATTTCTGTGCTAATGTCCTCCGTTTTCAATATTTTGTCCATTTTTTTTGTTAAATTTGTTAATGGATTGTATAGGTTTTATTCAATTATTTGTTATTATCGTTTATCTAAATTGACATTTGTGGTTTTTGATTCTTTGTGAGTTCGAAGTTTAGCGATATATAAACTATTGATTGTTGCTGAACTGTATAATTTCTATTGATTTGTTAATATTATTAGGATGCATTGGGTCTGATGTTTTGGGATTTAGATTTCCCTAAAATTTCGATTTTCTCTACTGCACAAAACTTAGGTTTCTCTTCTCTGGATTTTTAAATGGGCTTTTCTATGAATTTTTTTGGGCTCATACGTTTGGGTTGTTGTGGCCTTCTCTCCGTCGACGAAATGATTATTTTTTTGGGCTTCGTTAGTTTATTTCGATTATCAATTTTGTTTTGGACCTTCTGTTTCAACATGTTTATTTACCCTGAATTTCACGGCCCCCGAGCGTCACTTTTTTGGCCCTTTTCCTGTTCATTAATATGGATCTGGGCCTTCTATGTAAACCTCTTATCGATTTAGTTGTTTCAACTGCATGACACGTTTAACTTTTATATTTTTACCGTATTGAATTTCTTTCCAATATCTATATATGCAATGTATATGTGATTTTTTCCACGCCCATTTGTGTTATTTATAGTGAAACTTTTTGGATTATGGATAGCTGATGTGGATACCTATATTTATAATCTCATTCCATCTGGCGTTTTACTGAATTGATGTGTCTTTTTCTTATGTATTTGTCTGCCTATGTGTCCTTCTGCTGTGCAAATTTTACAGTGATTCACCCTGCCTATTATTTACCTAGGCCTCAGTCAAACTTAGCTGTTGAAATTACATAACACCTGTCCTGTTTGTATGCGTTATTTCATCTGCAATTATCTTTCATAATAATACGTGTATATAATATGTATGTATGTATTTACTTGGGTCTATTTATATACAAAATTTTTAGTTACAGTTCATATGTTTGACTGTATAAGTCGTAAAAGCTTCTAAACTATTTGCCGAAAACCGAGACAGTTCAACTTAACTTGAAAAATATGTATTGTCCTTTAACGGATATCCGTCCGACACAAGAGGTTTCATTTAGGATCCGAGTTCGTGTCATCCGTGTCTGGAATTTTGATGTTGTTCCAGTTCCGCGTTCAACCTCGAATTGGGAAATTGTCCTATGCGATGAATGGGTAAATTTTATTTCAGTTTTTGGATTAATGATATTGATTCTTTATTGCTGTATATGACTGTTTCAACACGAATTTGAATCCCCGTAACTGGTTTCGTGTTCTGTAGGGTAACCGAATACAGGGATCTATAAAATCCAATTTCTGGTTCCGCCATCAGCGCTTCCTCGTGGAGGGCGCATGTTGTGTTATAGGTAATTTCAACGTCAGTCGAAGTCACGGAGAGTACAGAGCATCGTCGCTCCCATTTAAAATCGTGTTCACGTCTACAACCGTTGTCCGCCCCGGCGCTGATTTATCCAACTCCAACAATTTCTTCAAATTTGCATCCTTCGAAGACATACTTTCAGGTGCCTTAGAAGAATCAGTTCTTATAGGTAAAGTTTATTAACTGCTTTTAATTACTGTATTATACGTAACATTGAAATCATTGTTTTTTCATATCTCTTGCATTTTTGGATTTCATACTGTCCATCTTTTTTGGCAGATGCAATTGGAGAAGTCACCGCTGCTGGAGAGTTGACGGATGTAACATATCCCGAGCGTACAAGCAGAAGATTGACAATTCAGATTCGTAACTCTCGGTAACTGTCATATTGAATACATTAATATAAATTTCTATATAGATTTTGTCCATACCTGACAGATTTCTAACTATTAAAACATGTAGTGCGGAACTGTTCGAGTGTACTTTATGGGAATCATTCGCTCAGCAAGCCTATGATTCTATCCGGAACCATCACACTGGCCCGCTCGTGATAATATGTCAAATGTTTAAAATACGGAGCTGGGGTGGTATGTTCATTCATCCCAATTTTTTCTCGCTGCGATTTTGATTCGTTCGTTTCAGCTTTGAACCAATACATTTATAGCTCACTTGTGAATCATGTTTTTCTATTTCTAGGTTGCACACAGATTTTTTTACTTACCGTTTCGAAGGAGATATTATTAAGAGACTTATGTCAAACTGCGACTGAAATATTAATATATTCGTGATATGTATATAATTTGTGTTTGATGTTACTTTGCAAACATTTCCCTGTACATATCTTTTCACAATAGGATTCCAGTATCTTATTCCCATTTACTTCTCATTGCTTATAAAAAATCCCCTTCCTGAAATTATTTTCTAATACAATTTCATCAATATTACGATTCATTTGACTGCTAATTGGTTGATTTACATATTAATTTATTCAATACA
>CM071876.1:22093337-22106535 GCA_036759665.1 Gynandropsis gynandra | reverse complement strand
TCCAACAAATACAAACCTACCATTCCATTTCCGAAGGAAACAGTTTCCTATCATGTTGTGTTTCGCGATGACAATAAATAAAAGTCAAGGTCAAAGTATTAATCAAGTTGGTGTATATTTACCAAAACCGGTATTCAGTCATGGACAATTATATGTAGCAGTATCCAGAACTAAAACTAGAGCAGGACTGAAATTTTTTATCTTAGACGAGAATGGTAGGTATGCAACAAAAGCAACCAATGTTGTATATAAGGAAGTTTTCAATAATATTTAATAAAAAAATTTACATTTATTGTATTTTTTCCTGTATATAATATATATTAAAGAAAATAATTTTTTTCCCAATCCGCGCGGAGCGCGGGGTTAATGCTAGTTCGCCATAAATTACTCGAATTCTCTTTTTTATTCTATTTGCAATTATACAAGTATATATATACTTGTATAATTGTTAACATATAATAATTGCATATTTCTTTTTATAAAATAGTCAGACTAATGAAATTATAGGAAACCATATCACAATTTGGCCTTTCATTTTCCGAAACTAAAACAAAATTAAAAAAAAAGAATTTGTTTCGTATTAATCGAAGCTTAGTTTGTTGAAACAAAATCAATATTCAGCATTTAAAAGTTACAAACATAATATTTTGGAACATATTTATATTTTGTTAATAAGGTATAATCTATTAATTGAAAACATCTCATTAAAATATATTTATTGATTTTAATATACGAAGATTATATTTTAACTAAGAGAATATAGCATAAAAAAAATATCCAACTATTTTATTTTAACCTATAAAATATTAATTATTATCTTTAATCTAACAAACCGAAATGTATTTTTTTACTTTAAAAACACTAACTTTGGGATATGATTAATTTGATAAATTTGTATTTTTTAGATAACACTTAAAAATTCAAAGAGTTAAATATGATTTAATGTTTTTATTTGTGTATGGATACGATTAATTTGATAAGTTAATGTTTTTTTAGACAAACTGTAAAAATTCAAAACTTTTAAGTTCAAAATAATAATTTGTGTTTTATAGGCAAAAATTTAAAAATTTGATATTTTCTATATTATATTCTTAAAGTTTGTTATTAAGATAAAAAAATTGGGTTTTTTTAGATTAAAGATAATAATAGTTTAATATTTTTTATCCTATATTCCCTTTAACTATTTTTTTTTTATACATGAATTAACAAGTAACTTGAACTTGATACAAGGATTATGTGTACTAAATTAACTTTTGAAGGTATACATGATACATCGACGTGTCATTTGCACGAAATATATTCGTAGATTTGTATAAAAATAATTATCTTAGTATAAGAATTATTTTGAAAATAATATTTAGATCATGTACAACAATGGAAAAATAAGTTAGTTAACGTATATTTAATACTTTGAAATAATTTCATTATTTCAATATTATTTTCTCTATAAATTAAAAATTCCTTAACAAGATTAAAAGTATATAATCATTTTTTATTTTAATTTATACAAATAGATTAAATTCATTGAAAAACACCCTCGTAAAACTAAAACACTTTAAAAATATCTTTCCCAAAAAAGAAAAAAATTTTAATTTCAAAAATACCTTTATAAATGTTGATATTCCCAAAATACCTCTGCGACCTTACGATCCATTTCGAGTCAGCGACCCAGTTCAACCTTGCGACTCTTGTTCCTCTGCGAACATTGGATCCCTGCGACCTTTGTCTCTTTGCGACCCTTGTTTCTCTACGACCCTTGGACCCATGCTACCCTTATTCCTCTGCGACCCTTGGACCCCTGCGACCCTTGTTCCTCTGCGATCCTTGGACCCCTGCGACCATTTTCCCTCTGTGACCCTTGGACCCCTGCAACCCTTGTCCCTCTGCGACCTTTGGACCCCTGCGACTCTTGTTCCTCTGCGACTCTTGTTACAATAATACTAAATCCACAAAAACAGTGATACTAACAATATAGTCAAAAAACATGATTTTTTCACATTTTATTCCTCTTTTTGAGATAAACCATGCTGCGGGTTGCTAAAGGCAACCCGCCCCCGTTTTCGAGCTCAAAATCCTTTATTTAGGTCGATACATAGGATTTTTAAAGCCGAGAGATGCCATTTCCGAGTGTCTTAGAATACAAATGTTATTTCTTGTCAATACTCCGCTTGCGTTGCGTTTGTCTCTCGGATAATCCTTTTGTTTCCTATTTCCTATTTGCGTTTGTCTCTCATTTGCACCCCTCGTGACCCTTGTACCCACTGTGACCCGTGTCTCCCTTCGACCCTTGGATCGTGCGACCCTTGTACCCACTGCGACCCTTGTCTCCCTTCGACCCTTGTACCTCTGCGACCACTTGGACCAATGCGACCCTTATCTTCCTTCGACCCTTGTACTTCTGCGACCCTTGTACCTCTGCGACCCTTTGTCCCTCTGCGACCCTTGGACCCCTGCGCCCTTGTCTCCCTCGCAGGGTCAAGGGTCGAACGGGTAAAAGGTTCGCAAGGGACAAATGGTGCGACCCTTGCGACCCTTTACACTTTATTATTTACAAATAATATGAATAATTTTTTAAAAAAATTACAATGTACAAAGTTGCTTCCTATTTGCATTTGTCTCTCGTTTTGCACCCTTTTTCCGTTTTTTGTTTTTATTTTCACGTGATTAGACAACGAAAACAATGAAGTGTACGACGGGCTTTGAAATACCATAAGTTTGCGTACGAAGCTCCAAATTGCATGATTGTTTTCACATTTTATTCGTCTTTTCGAGATAAACGATGCCGCGAGTTGCTGAAGGCAGCCCGACCACGCTTCCCAAAATTATGTTACAAATAAACTGTTAAAAAAAGAACAAGTTGAATCAACGAGTAAACATATTTTTAGACCCTTGGACAATGTGACCCTTGTACCCTCTGCGACCCTTGTACCCTCTACGACCCTTGGTCCCTCTGCGACCCTTGTCTCCCTTCGACCCTTGGACCGAGCGACCCTTTGTCCCCTGCAACCCTTGGACCCTCTGCGACCCTTATTACAATAATAGTAAATCCACAAAAACATCGATACTAAAAATAATACATTCTATTGAATAATAGTAAAAAAAACCAACCAAATTCAAACATGAATTTTGTTGTTCAAATGAGCTTCAAAGCAATCAAAATACAATGGAATTCAATCTAGGAAGATTATAGGGATAAGAAGTAGACAAGGTACATCATCAAGAACGGTGTCCAATTCGACTTTGAGGGTACAACCCACGTTAAAGCCATTATCGTCACAAAACTTTGTCTAACCCCTGGTGATGTTAGCGCCACCGTGTTTCACGGGCCTTAGATCTACCTCCCAAATTTCTGTGTAATTGGTTATCAGCTCAACCTTACATCGTCTATCGCAGAGACCATTCAACCTCGCAAACTCTATCGAAAGTGTCTGTGATAACCGAATAAGTTTACAACAACGCCAAACTAATGCATATACGGCTTGATTTGATATTCACATTTTATTCCTCTTTTCGAGATAAACGATGCCGTTGGTTGTTGAAGGCAGCCCGACCCCGTTTTCAAGTTCAAATGCTTTATTTAGGTCGATACGTTGGATTTTTAGAGCCGGGAGATGTCCTTTCCGAGTTTGTTAGGATACGAATGTTATTTCTTGTCAATACACCGGTTGCGTTACGTTTGTCTCTCAGATAATCCTTTTGTTTCCTCTTTCCTATTTCCGTTTGTCTCTCTTGTTGCACCCCTTTTCCGTTTTTTGTTTTGTTTTCACGTGATTAGACGACTAAAACAAAGAATTGTACTGGTACCGTGAAAATCCTCTCACCAAAAGAAGATGACCCTGACATCGAATCGTCGTCACCAGTCGTTTACATTTTTGGCAAGATGATGATGATGATGATGAGAGTTAGAGAGAGAGTGTGTGTGTCGTTATTAGAAAAAAGAAACAACTGGAATACGAAAAGATATGACCTGACATCGAATCGTCGTCAGATGGAATTCGAAAAGTTATTTCAAATTTTGGTGAAAAGTTCGGCGAAAATTCTGGTGAAAATGAAAAATGTCAAAAACCAATCAAATGAGAGTTTCATGAGAGTCGCATCATATTTGGTCGCATGAGTCGTCCATGGGTAATGTTTGGTCGCATGCGTCGTCCATGGGTCATATGTGGTCGCATGAGTCGCATAAGTCGCATGAGTCGCATAGGTTGCATGAGTCGTCCATGGGTCATATGTGGTCGTATGAGTCGTCCATGGGTCATATGTGGTCATATAGGATCGCATGAGTCGTACAAAGGTCTTATGTGGGCGCATTAGACGTCAATGGGTCATGTATGTGTTCGCATTAGACGTCCATGGGTCATGCTTGGTCACATGAGTCATACATGGGTCATGTGTGGTCGCATGAGTCGTATAAGGGTCATATGTGGGCGCATGCGTCGGATGGGTTCCCGTTTAAACCTGATTCTAATTTAATCCGATTGAGCGTCGCATAACGGGTCATATTGGGTCATAATCTTACGAACAATAGATGCAAAATAAGACATTTTCAACGTTTAAATATTGATTACATAAGGGCTCAAAGGTTACAAAGGTCACAAAAGTTACATAAGGTTACATAAGGTCTCGAAGGTCACAACGGTTAAAAAAAGGCAAGAAAAAGGTTGAAGAAGAAGAAAAAGGCAAAAACAAGTTCGAGAAAAAAAAAAGGAAAGAAAAAAAGGTCTTCCTATTTCCTATTTACGTTTGTCTCTCGTGTTGCACCCCTTTTCCGTTTTTTGTTTTTTTTCACGTGATTAGATGACTAAAACAATGAATTGTACGACGAGCTTTGAAATACCCTAACTTTGCGTACGAAGCTCTGAATTGCATGATTGTTTTCTTATTTTATTCCTCCTTTCGAGATAAAAGATTCCGCGGGGTTCTGAAGGAAGCCCGACCCCGTTCGACTTCCTTATTTCTCCTATTAATTTCTGCTCTAGTGTCAGAGGGACTGCAGCATCAGCATCAACATCACTCACGCTCTCCTTCCTCTTAGGAAGGAAGCCCGACCCCATTTTCGAGCTCAAAATGCTTTATTTAGGTCGATACGTTGGATTTTTTGAGCCTGGAGATGCCGTTTCCGAGTTTATTAGGATACGAATGTCATTACTTGTTAATATGCCGCTTGCATTGCGTTTGTCTCTCGGATAATCCTTTTGTTTCATTTTCCTATTTGCGTTTGTGTCTCGTGTTGCACCCCTTTTCCGTTTTTTGTTTTGTTTTCACGTGATTAGACGACTAAAACAGTGAATTGTACGACAGGCTTTGAAATACCATAACTTTGCGTACGAAGCTCCAAATAGCATGATTGTTTTCACATTTTATTACTCTTTTCGAGATAAACGATGTCGTTTTTCTACGAAGATGTTTCATCCATATCTGAACATCGGGATCGTCACATCCCTCGTAATCTTCCAAATCAGAAAGTAAAGTTTCCTCTTCGTGTTCAGCACGAAGAATACTTAGAATATCCTGATAAACAAAAAAATAACAATTATTACCCAATGTGACCCTTGTGAACCTTGTGTAATTGTTACCTTAGAATCTCCAATCTTCCTTATCACATATATATACTTCGGGTTAAAATTGGATTTAACCATCTTCTTGTACATTCATTTTAGAGCCGGTAGATGCCGTTTCCGAGTTTGTTAGGATACGAATGTTATTTCTTGTCAATATGCTGCTTGCGTTACGTTTGTCTCTCGGATAATCCTTTTGTTTCCTCTTTCCTATTTGCATTTGTCTCTCGTGTTGCACCCCTTTTCCGTTTTTTGTTTTTGTTTTCACGTGATTAGACGACTAAAACAATGAATTGTATGACAGGCTTTGAAATACCATAACTTTGCGTACGAAGCTCAGAATTGCATGATTTTTTCACATTTTATTCCTCTTTTCGAGATAAACCATGATGCGGGTTGCTGAAGGCAGCCCGACCCCGTTTGGAAGCTCAAAATGCTTTATTTAGGTCAATACGATGGATTTTTAGAGCCGCTGCGAACCTCTTCCGGTCATCGGAATTCTTCGCCTTCACAAGCTTTTCACTGACTTGTTCGGGGGTCACCTTTCCACGGCCGAAATTCTTCAGCCTGAATGTGACACTCATCATGGACTCTCATCATTTTTCCGCTTTTTGTTTTTGTTTTCACATGATTAGACGACTAAAACAATGAATTGTACGACGGGTTTTGAAATACCATAACTTTGCGTACGAAGCTCAAAATTGCATTATTTTTTCACATTTTATTCCTCTTTTCGAGATAAACCATGCTGCAGGTTGCTGAATGTAGCCCGACCCCGTTTCGAGCTCAAAATGCTTTATTTAGGTCGATACGTTGGATTTTTCGAGACGGGAGATGCCATTTTCTGCTTGAATTCATACACAAATTTCGGCTTTGGCGCCACCTGCAAAATGACCAATTACGAATACATTATACTTCTACCGACTTAAGCGATCCATACGACTCAACCGACCCGTGTGACTCAACCGACTTGTGCGACCCATGCGACTCAACCGACCCGTGTGACCCATGCGACACAAACAACCCTCAGACACTCTGCGACACTCAACCGACTCACTGAGACTCAACCGACCCACGCCTCTCAAACGACCATTGCGATCCATCCCACTCACTGAGACAACCGACTCACTAAGTCGAAGATGTTCATGCAACTACTGCGACCCTTGCTACTCAACCGACTCACTGAGTCGAAGATGTTCATGCAACTCCTGCGACCCTTGCGACCTAACCGACTCACTGACACTGACACTCAATAAACCATTTTGTGACTCGAAAGCTTGCAAAACCCTAGAAATCGAGCTACTTACACTTATTGACGCCATTGAAGATTGACTCGTGCTCTCTTCATCACTGTTGCTGCTGATTCTAGCCATTTTCTTTCTCGCCAACTTCAAATCGATCCCTCTCAAGTTCGACATCACTTATTTCTTTCTTGCTATAAACTTTTAAACAGGTTTCACGGCGAAAAACTGTTCGGTTTTCTCGTTTTCTACAGTTTTTCACGTCGAACGTGGGTTTTTTCACGTTCGAACATTAAGGGTAAGATTGTCTTTTCTTCATTTTTTTTCGGATTTAATAATTATTTTAGGAATGATATTTTTGAAGTGGTTTAACCCTATAAAAATATTTCTGATATTCCGCATTGAAAAATCTTCTTGAAAATTCCAAAAATTAAAAATTCATCAATTTTGTCGAAGTTTTTTATTCATCAAACCCCAATATCCCCTAATGGTATTATCATATTCTACATTTACCTAGCTATCAAGTGCATAATATTATTTTTCAGTTTAATATGTTAGATATTTTCTTATTTTGATTGATTTATTATGTTTTCTAACTACATCTAGATCAGGTTTAACATAATTCACACAAATATCATAATACTATATATTCCAAAATTTACTTTGATCCATATTCTTTTATGTGAAATTTCCTACTTTCAATTACAAAAAAAAAATATGTGTAGTTTTCTTTTTCTTGTTTCACCTTATTTTAAGTTATTTTTTGAATGGAACATAAGCAGGCCCCTAAATTTTCTTTTATATATAAGGTTATATGCAAAATTTTGAACTACAGAAATACATCTGGACCTTTAGTTATTTTATAAATATTTAACCATCAAAATATTCATCTTAGTATTAAAACTCAAATTACGTAATCATTTTAATTATTCCAATAATTTTCCACATGGTACATGTGATCATTTGTTAAACTAATTGAGTTTAAGTGCACAATTTTATATTAGATATATTTTTATTTGTAATTTTAATTAAATCATGAATGATAAATCAATGTGGTAACATGTCATTTTTAACATAATTCTTTCCAAATATCACAAATGATCAATTATTCGACATTTATTCTACCAATGAAAATACAAAAATCATTATGTATAACATATACATCGTCGTTATGTCTATTTGAGTAATATACGATAGTATGACTAAATGATACATAAATATAAGAGAAAATGGCATAAAAATTTCAAATTATTTTATTTTATCCTATAAAACATGAATTATTATCTTTAATCTAAAAAAAATAAATTTATTTTTTTGCCTTAAAAATATTTAATTTAGGAATATAGTGTAGAAAATACAAAACTTTTTAATTTTTTCCAAACACAAATTATTACTTTGAACCTAAAAATTTTGAATTGTTACATTTTGTCTAAAAAAGCACAAACTTATCAAATTAATCATATCCATACACAAACAAAAACACTAAATCATATTTTAACTCTTTGAATTTTTAAATGTTGTCTAAAAAAACACAAATTTATCAAACTAATCATATTCTAAAATTAGTGTTTTTAAGACAAAAAAATATAAATTTAAATTTTTTTTTAAGTTGAAAATAATAGTTCATATTTTATAATCTAAAATAAAATAGTTGAATATTTTTTATGCTATATTCTCCAAATATAAAATAACTAAGAAAATAAATATAATGAGCAAAAATTTTCGCTAAAATTTCTCGGAGGCTAATTCCTTAGTTAACAAATGCATTAGCATAAGATCGATACTAATATATTAAAAGGTTTTTTTGACTTCTTTTACATCGAATTGCTTTAATTATAATGTGTATAACATTTTTAGAGAATTTATATTTTTTTCAAAATGAAACTAGATATAGAATTTTCACAATAAATTCTCAGTAATTTTATATAAAATCAACAATTACAAATTCTGAGATAAAGTTTCACAACCTCAATGCATACCACAACGGAATAATGTTTTATTTTGTTTTAGAAAACCCGAATTCTTGTAACCGGTGCTACGCTGCCAAATGTCAGATATTTCATACTTTTATTGATGTACACTTATTATTCAAAGAAATAAAAAAGATCAGCTTTTACATAATTCATGCAATGCAAATACAATAATATGATATATTAGAATAATTAACCCGATCCATGTTCTTTGACGCAAAACAATGTTCTGACGGCTTAAGCTTTCTTTATTTCCTTTCACCCTTTTTGAAGGGTTTTTTTTTCGATGGTACATAAATAGGCCCCTGAACTTTCTTTTTATGGAGTCTGATGAAAAACATTGGATAAGGAGGGAGATTTTTAATTACAAAAATTTTAAAATAACCATTTGCTTTTAATTCTTTTAGAAATACTAATCCATCAAAGTATTGAGGTTAATAATTGAAGCTCAAAAGTCTAAATTAAATAGAACATAATTAAACTAAATCAATTGAAAAAACACAAATTTCAAATTTAAAAGCCACATGATAATTTGAAGTAAAACAACATATACATACATGATTTCAGTATTTTCCCTCCGATTAATATATATATATATATATATGTTCACAATAATAATTCATTTTTATTAATAAAGTATATAATTTAAAATTTAAATATCTAAAATTTTATATTAAATTTAGTTTAAAAGCTATAAAACTAATTAGTTTAAAATGAAAAATTAGTTGATTGACACAATCAAAATAAAAAAATTAAAATTTAAAATGTATATAAAATTTCGTTTAACAAACAATATCTTGAAAAACATTTAGTTTAACAACTTAAATAATTTTCAGACACTTTATGAATATAATTTATCTTTTTTAAAAAAAATCTACTTAATATTTTAATATAATAGTTTGTAATGTAATCCTTTAAATTTTTATGTGACATGTTCATTAATCCAAAGAAAGATGATAAAACCGTATATTTTACGGTGTTTTCCGTTTGGGATTTTCTACCAAATCAAAAATTTAAGATTTACTTTTAATATCATTTCCTTAAAAGGACAAGTCAATTCATTTTTTCTTTAAATTTACTTTCCATATTAACTGACTTTAAAGGTTTGAATCATTCAGTAGGTGTTTTTTCTTTCTATCTTCGATTTATTTGAATATTATTTTAAGGTTGATTTACATTTATATATAACTTTTAATGTAATAATTTAGTGGTATTCATTCATATCTCATTCCACAAGAAAAAAATGTATATTTTTAAAAGAAAATTAGATTTATAATGATTAATTTTAATGCGACACCTTTGAAGCAAATGAGAAGTTCTTTCTAATTTAAAAAATAAAATATAAAAAGAAAAAACATGAAGTTGGAAGAAAAAAGAAACATATGAGGAGATCCACAAGAGGTGGAGACACGTGGAGGGAAATGCTTCGAAAGATTTGCAAGCACGACCCTTATGCGACAAAATCCAAAAGGCCAAACTCTAGTTATTCATTTTTGGTTATTTACTTTCGGGATAAAAAATTTAAACCTTTTAAACCATTACAAATTTTTACTTTCGTACCCCAACATTTTAAATTAAGCATAAAGGTATCGATTGTTTATTATTTTAATTCACAATGTTTATATCACTTAGAAGCATATAATATAATTACAAAACTAAAAATACATACACGGATAAATGGATTATAAATATTTTTATTTATATTGAAAATATAACAAGTGGGAGATATGTTGTTCACATCATTAATCCCATAGAAATATAACAGATCAAGAGATAAAAAAATAACATTATAAATGTAATGTTTAATCGTTTTCTAAATCGTGGGTATCATTTTTAGAAAGTTCTTTAAAACTGAAGATTATAATTTTACATTATCTCGATCATTTTCTTCATATTTTGTTTATATATATATATATATATGTATATAGTCCATTTTGGGACTATTTAAATACAAATATGTTTCAATGTTAAATTATTCTAAAAGAATCGTTTAAAAATATATAATCTATTATATACTTTATAGAATCGATTTTTTTACAGTTATCGAGAATACTATATACATTTACAATAAAAAACATGGAGTATATATATATATATATGCGTGTGTGTAAATTAACACCGTCTTTGCTCGGGCAAAAAGACGTGAGAAAGTGACAAAGCACTTATCCTTTAATTTCACATGCCACAAGGCCCATCACAGCTACGGCTTGTTCACGTCCAATCGAATTCCCAATTGCCACTAAAATATATAAAAAAAAACATAAAAATCTAAATACCTCTTCAAATCACTTTTTTAAAGTTGAACATGTATATGTAAATGTTATATATTTTTTTTGTCTAATTCCGTCTAGATATCATTTAGACGGTTGACGATGAGTGATCACCAATGACGGATTAGTTACCAATAAACGATTTTAAATTTTAATGTTTTTTATTTTAAATAGTTTTATTTTAATATTTTAAATATAGATATAACTCAAATTAATTTTGAATAAATAAATTTATGTAAAAAAATATTCTAATAATAAAAAATATCTATATATCGACTAATCACCAACTAATCCGTCAAAATATTAAATATTTATAGAATAAAGTCTATTCTCTTTTGAACGAAAATACAAAATTTTAACGATTAAAAAATGATATAAAATGATGTCCAACTACACAATAGGTTTACGATTACAAAACGATTGATCATATAAATTCGTGTATAATTTTAGAAAGAATCCAAACAAATCTCCGCAGAAGAAAAGATCCAAGTTAAACAAACACATAACCAAAATTCATTGTGGACGATGTGGTGCATCTGGATATAATATTAAATCTTGTAAACAAACACGAGAAGTCTAGGTATTTTTTATAATTTGTTTTAAATTTTGAGAAAATATATCATTTTTGTTGTTTGTTATTTTTCAGCAAAACGACGATATCACATATACTCTCAGCCTCCAGAATCTCAAATTATATCATTCACTATTTCTCAAGACGTTTAGGTAACATGTATTTTGTAACTTTTCTTAGATTATAACATTGTCTAATATGTTTTATTTTGACATATTATAGCGTTGGCAAAACCATTTTGAAGATCATTTGTGGACATCATGTCATATTTTTTATGGTTTTGAAATCGTGAATCTATTGTGTAGTTGGACATCATGTCATATTCTTTATCGTTTTATAATCGTTAGAATTTTGTGTTTTCGTTCATGTTGAAGATATTTTAGTATCTTTTATAATTAAAGTTTACTTATTTTAATATTTTTTTATCAATCATCAAAATGTGGATATAAATAACCAAAATTTAAAAATATGTTACTATTAAAAGTAATATGTTACGTTATAAATTTTTAAATGTAATATGTTGCGTTTATAAGTTTAAATATAATATGTTGCATTTATAAATTTAATAAACTTTAGACAAAATAATAAAATATCGAAAATGTAATGTGTTTCATTTATATTTTATTTATATATTTTAGGGGAGATAAGATTAATTTCTAAACTTTAGGGGATATAAGATTACTTAATAAATTTTAAGGAGTTATATAATAAATTTCTAAACTTTAAAGGGATATAAGATGACTTAATAAACTTAGGGGAAAATGGACTAAATGTATAATATTTAAGGGGAATAGGCTAAAAGTCAAATAGTTTGGGGGGAAAACGACTGTTTTAAATAAACTTGACAGAAAGTTAATAGATTTTTAAATAAACTTGACAGAAAGTTAATAGATTTTTAACGAATGGAGAAATATGATGAGTTTTGATAGTTTAGGGGTAAATATGAATATTAATAATAATTTAGGGGGAATATGATTAGTAAAAAAATTGAGTGCAATAGAATTAAAGCGCAATAGTTCAAAGAGAATAAATCTTTGTCCCAATATATATGATTCTCTAATTGTCGCATAGTATTTTAAATCACTCTTTATAATTATTATAATTAATAATTAAATTATGTTAGACAAATAAACTGCAAAGTTTAAACTCAGAAGTTTGTAGAAATTGTGAACGTTAACACCTATGTATTATAAAAATCTTTCCTATTAAACTCAAAATAATCATTCTAAAATTTATTCATTCCCATTTTTTTAAAGGAGCTAATTAGCATGAAAATGTTGTTAAATATGGGTTTGAACTTAACTAATCCCAAAAGTTAGCTAAAAAATTTACACTACAAGAAAAATAGGTTTTAGGAACCGAAAAATTGGTTCCCAATCCGTCCCTAAACCAGTTTAGAGACGGATTAGAGACGACCAGTGGTAGTATTCAATCGCGCGACTCTAATTTTTTTCAGTCTCCAATCCGTTACTAATTAGGGACAGAAATTTTAGTCCCCAATCCGTCCCTAACTAGGGACCGGAAAAGTAGTCCCCAATCGGTCCCTGGATTTGGAAACGGACAACAAACCGTCTCCAAATTTGGAAACGGC
>CM071876.1:22077066-22090002 GCA_036759665.1 Gynandropsis gynandra | reverse complement strand
TGGACAAACCAACGTACCCGTTTCTTTGTAAACTTGTTGATTCGTCGCCATTGTCATAAACTGTGTGACGCCTTCTATAAACTCTTTCGATACGCTTTGAGGTTCTGGATCAATTCTTCTGTACATCCATTGTCTAGAATCGAAAATGTTCGATCTTGATGAAGATGCCATTATATCGCAAACACTATAGAAGTTATGGGGTGAAAAATATGAGAGTAGCTTATGAAAAACGGATCAATGGTTGAGGGGTTAAATAGATTATTTATACACGGATTAGGAACGGATTAGGGACTAAGAGATTAATTTTCCGAAAAATCGTCCCTAAACCGTCCCTAAATCTGTTTTTGAAGTCCTAAATTTAGGGACGGTTTCAAATCCGTCTCCAAATTTGGAGACGAATGGTCTGCCGTGTCTAATTGGTTCCCATTTAGAAACGGATTAGACACGACTCCTCGGTATCCAAATTTGGGGACGGATTAGTGACGGATTTCATCGTTCGTCTCTAATCCGTATCTAATCCGTTTCTAAATTTAGGGACGGAAATGTCGGTTCCTAAATTCCGTCCCTAATTTCCAATTTTCTAGTAGTGTTAGGATTGTCTAATATCATATATATGAGTTCAAAGTTCATGTTCTAGCCACTATAGAACAATTTATCATAACACTCTCCCTCCCCGATTCAGTCCTAGAACGTGGACATCACAATCGGGGCCCAAGGTCAATATATTCAAATCAGAACGAAATAAACTCTGATACCATGTTAAATATGAGTTTAAATTTAACTAATCCCAAAAACTAGTTCAATAGTTATGATTGTACACTACCATAAATATGAATCCAAAGTTCATGTCTTAACCAATACGAATCAACTTATCATAACAAATATTTATGAATTTCCAAAAAGATAATATTACTTCAATGCTAATATGTTAATCAGAAAATACCTAAATTCTAGACACTAAAAATTTACAAAACCAACAATATTCATATCATATAATGCTTTTGGAAATTAATTATCTTGCACAACGGAAACACAATGGCGTTCAACCAAATGCAAACGCAGTTAATTTGCATGATTAATTGCGTGACTCATGCAAAGTGATTATTGCTATATATATATATATATATATATATATATTAGTTAATTTCAAATTTTATAAGTTTATGAAATTCTAGACACAAACAAATGGGATTTCATTTTGTTATATTTCTTACAAAACACAATAACAACATAATAAAAATACAATAAAATAATTTTGAACAATACTATAACTCTATCGAAACTTCTGATTTTCAAGTCATTGATGGTTTCAGTTCAGATAGAAAATACACTTTTACAATGATGGTTTCGTTCAGCATTCCATTGTAATCTATATAAATATAAAGACTATTTATTTCCCCTTTTTTATGCTTTTACACATGAATTAGGGCATATATCAAACATTTAACTCAGATCTACTTGAATAAAACTAAAAAGCACTTACTGTGTCAAGCATAATTTTTTGTTAAAATTTTACTGCAATTTAATCATTTAAATTATTGTAAATGTAATATAGATATTAAAAAGATCCTAACATGAATCTAATGATAGAAATTTTCAATAATCCTTTTGTCAATTATTATCTCCCTTACTCAACTAAGTACTCCGAAGCTATGGATAATTTTGGGCGATTTATCAGTCCCAAATTGAAGGGCTTAATTGTTCATCTATTTTCTCATATTTTTAAACAAATGTGTATTTTTCAGTTACCCCATAAACTAAATCGACATATTTATTATTCCAAAATTTTATTTAAATATTATTGAAATTATCTATTCATGATTTTTTCACATTAAAGAAAAACAAAAGAAAAAACAGATTCCATCCACTATAAAAGTTTACCTAAAATCTTTGGATTCTCCTCGTTACTCTCTCTATGATGGAAAATGCGTGAGGGAGAAAAAAAGACAGTTACTAAAGTTTTTCACGAAAATCGGAAATCACTCTTAATTTTTTCTCGTTTTTTAATGTTTAATTTATTTAATTTAACCTCCTTCAATTATATATGTAAACAAATCAGTATTTAAAATCACAATAATTATTTATTTAAATTCAAGTGAACAAAATTATAATATTAAGGCTGTACTGAGTTAAATTCCATCTGGAGTAATCAAAACTCTGTTTTTTTAAATAAATTTCGATTCCCACTTAAAATTCCATGTCATAAATTTTCTTTGGGGTACAATCCTCGTGAATCGTTAATTTTTTTTGCCTTTTTTTAGTCATCAGCAATTTTCGAAAAGGCAAGAGCTTTTTTCTCTTCCGAGAAAAAAGTATCCCACCGGTGAGAAAATGTTTTTGAACGTTGGTGACTGAAAGGTTGAAATAGTTTCCTAATTTTTATCCCTATTTTCTCTCCAGATTCTCAAGCATCTCTCTTCTTTTCTTTAAAATAATTTTCCGACAAGATAATTTGGAAATTTTGGGGTATTTTTCTTTTTGATAATACATCAGAGCAGAAGGAGAAAGCATTTTTCTTTAAATCTCTTGGGGGAATATGGATAATTGATAGCTTGGTCAACATCATTGATCTCTAAATTTGCTAACTTTATATATACCCTTTTGACGTCTCTCTCCAACAATATATATCGAGGGGCCAAAAAAAAGTGGTCACCTGTGCCTTTTGAAAAGGTGGTCATCGAGTTTTTTGTTCTCCAAAAAAATTATACTTCAGAAAAGGTTTGTCTTTGTTGTTTTGTTGCAGAAAAGTGAAGGAATTCTGGGTTCTTATGATTGCATATATGTCTGTCTTACTTTTTCGCTTATACACGTCCTTTTCATCTCCGGTTGTCTGCATTTTCATCACCTATTGATGATTCTGAGTTAGGGTTCTAATCTGGTCGATAAATTCTTCTGGGTTTATCAAATTGTCATGTTTGGAGCTGTTTCTTTAGTAGATCTTGTTTCATTTTTTGTGGGTTGAATGTCTGACAAATACCAGAATTTTGACATGGGTGATCGGAATTTGGGTTCTGCATTGGAGGACCAATGACGCTGATCACTGATCTGATTGGATTTTATATTTTCCAGGGTTTGTCTGATATTGGAGTTCAATTGTGCTTGTTCGGAGAATGAGGGGAGCAGCGCTTGTTGCCCTCGTTGCCGCCATTGGCAATTTCTTGCAGGGATGGGACAATGCAACCATTGCAGGTTTGTTCTTCTCATACTGTCTGGGTATCACCATTTGAATTGATTGGATCAAGATGAGAATTTTGTGTCATCGATTCGGTTGTGGCTGAGATTTGTGAGATGTAATAACTTGATACGCAGGGGCTATGGTTTATATCAAGAAGGACATGAATCTGGCCACCTCTGTGCAAGGTCTTGTCGTGGCCATGTCGTTGATAGGGGCCACGGTCATCACAACATGCTCAGGACCCATATCTGACTGGCTCGGGAGACGCCCGATGCTGATATTCTCGTCAATCCTATATTTTATCAGCGGCCTGATAATGCTTTGGTCCCCAAATGTCTATGTCCTGTGCTTGGCTAGACTTTTGGATGGTTTCGGTATTGGTCTTGCAGTGACCCTGGTCCCCGTGTATATCTCTGAAACTGCTCCTCCAGAGATAAGGGGACAATTGAACACTCTTCCTCAGTTTACAGGCTCTGGTGGAATGTTCTTGTCGTATTGCATGGTTTTCGCAATGTCTTTGGGTGAATCACCTAGTTGGAGAGGGATGCTTGGAGTTCTTTCCCTTCCTTCTCTCGTCTACTTGGCTTTTGCAGTGTTTTACTTGCCTGAATCTCCACGGTGGCTTGTGAGTAAAGGAAAGATGGTCCAGGCTAAGAAGGTCCTCCAGCAGTTGTGTGGCAGAGAGGATGTTTCTGGTGAAGTTTCTTCTTGCTCTCCTTTTTTGTTTTATTGCTCCCGTTCCGCTACATTTTCAACAACGTTCATTAAATTTGCATGGAATGCGTGACTTTAGATTCGACGAATAAAGGAATAGTAGATCGGAAAGTCTTTTTATTTCCATGTTAGAACATTTTACATATAAAGCCTCGCCTCTGATGCGGTCTAAGAACAATGAATGCAATGTGCAGTTAAAAGTTCTTGGCTGAAGAGCAAAGAACTATGAAGCTGACCACAATGGTTCTGATCTGCAGATGAGCTGGCTTTGCTAGTCGAAGGTCTAGGGATCGGAGGAGAAAAAACAATGGAAGACCTCTGGGTAGCCCCGGATGATAAAGATGTTCATGATGCTTCTGATGAGAATGAGAAATTCCGGCTTTATGGAACTCATGAGAATCGTTCATACATTGCCAAACCTGTCCCGGGACAGAGTTCCCTTGGACTCCGCTCACGCCATGGAAGCTTAGCAAACCAAAGCATGATCCTCAAAGATCCACTCGTGAATTTATTCGACAGTCTCCATGAGAAGTTTCCAGAGGCCAGTGGAAGCACGCGAAGCGCAATTTTCCCAAACTTTGGGAGCATGTTCAGCACTGCTGATGCGCCTCAAATTAAAAACGCGCAGTGGGAGAGGGACGTGGAGAACCAAAACAAGGATACCGATGACTATGCATCTGATGATGCTACAGGTGAAGATTCTGATCATGATCTGCGCAGTCCCTTGATCTCTCGCCAGACCACAAGCATGGACAAGGACATGATTCCACATCCTACCAATGGAAGCACCCTCAGCATGAGAAGGCACAGCACTCTTATACAAGGAAACGGTGAAGCAGGCGGTAGCATGGGCATTGGTAACGGTTGGGTGATGGCATACAAATGGAATGAAAAGGAAGGTGTATACAAAAGGTATTATCTGAAAGAAGACAGCGCTGCATCTCAACGCGGCTCTATCCTTTCACTTCCTGGTGGTCACGATATAGCTGGAGGTGGTAGCTATGTACATGCTTCTGCTATCGTTGGCCAGTCTGCTCTCGGGTCCAAGTTAGGCCTCGGTTCTGCTGTATTGCCTCCGGAGAAAACCACTACTGAAGCGCCCCTTTGGTCTGCTCTTCTTGAACCCGGTGTCAAGCGTGCTTTAGTTGTCGGAATTGGAATCCAGATTCTACAACAGGTGACATCTCTTCTCTTCATCCTTTTCTTCCCCAACTTTATCGAGGTTATATCCTTAAACCTGGACTTGTCACCTGTTTGCAGTTTTCGGGTATCAATGGAGTTCTCTACTACACTCCTCAGATTCTCGAAGAAGCGGGCGTAGACATTCTTCTGTCAAACATGGGACTCAGTTCCATCTCCGCCTCATTCCTCATCAGCGCCCTCACAACCTTCCTTATGCTCCCATGCATCGTAGTTGCGATGAGGCTCATGGACGTGTCGGGAAGAAGGTATTTGTGATTTTCTTCCCGACTCACTCTTATCGAATCACTCCATGACTGAAAACAACAATCATTCTTACGTGCAGGGCGCTACTTCTTGCAACAATTCCAGTTCTCATTGTGTCACTCCTAGTCCTAGTCCTCAGCGAACTGGTGCACATCAGCACATTCATCAACGCAGCGCTCTCCACTGCTTGTGTTGTGATCTACTTCTGCTGTTTCGTGATGGGATACGGTCCCGTCCCCAACATCCTCTGCTCTGAGATATTCCCAACTCGAGTCCGTGGAGTCTGCATTGCCATATGCGCCATGGTTTTCTGGATCGGAGACATCATCGTCACCTATACACTCCCTGTTCTTCTCAGTTCGATCGGTCTGGTCGGAGTCTTCAGCATCTACGCCGCAGTGTGCGTCGTCTCGTGGATCTTTGTGTTCTTGAAAGTTCCTGAGACCAAAGGAATGCCATTGGAAGTCATCACTGAGTTCTTCGCATATGGAGCTCAACAAGATCAGCCTGCAAAAGATACATAGCCCTTTGATGATGCCCATTCCTCAGCGATGCTATAGAATCTCTTAATCGGATTTGTTTCTTATTTTCTGCTGTTTTCCTAACAGAAAAAACCCTAAAATTTTCCCCAGAATTTTCATCTGTTGTACTTAACAGTTAAATAAATTGTTTTCTGCTTCGTTTTACTGAATTTTCGAATATTGTCAAACAATACGTACATTAAATTTCATTACAAAAAAGCATAAACTTTCAAAATTTTCTCCATTTACCGAAACGGATAATTTCACATCCTTTAAAAATGCGTAGATATAATAATACATAAATTTAAGTTTGATTTGATAGGTTTGGACATTGTAGTATGAGTTTGACATCTCTAGATTTATATTCCTTGTCTTAAATTTTGATAACTATAAATTGAAAACCTTTTCATAACAGTCTTTTTTATTAATAAATTCATGATTTATTCTATTTGTACACATAATTTAATCTTAAAGAAATATATAAACTTATGCAATAACAAATGAATCTAAGACATACCATACAAGGTTCTGTAATCGAAATCCAATATCAGCGTGCTTCTCATGCATATTGTTACGAACTACATAAATATATTTTATTAGGACCGGATAAAATATTTGAAGTATTCATATCCGATTCGTATTCGATTTGTATTCAAACCGAAAATTGGAATATCCGTTGACACAAATATAAATACAAATATTAGAATCAGAAATTCGACAAATACAAATACAAATATAGTCTCAATTATCCGAACTATTCGTATCCATAAATACTAAATAGAAAATGCAATTAATATATAGATACATATATAAAAAAATTGATTTTAATGATTGAATTGGAAATAAAAACATTACTAATCTTATTTAAATATTTATTACATAAATATATAGATAAATATGCAATATATTTATGATTGGAATACTAAAATATCAAATATTTTAAAATAACTAATATCGTTGAAGATTTAATTTATACTCAAGAATGGTTCTAATCCAAATGAGTTGGATAATGTTATAGAGACATTACAATATATGAAAAATAACAGAATTCACTAAATATATAACTTTTTTACGAGTTTTATTTTAGTGTATAATCTAACAATTTGTTTCATTATTTTAGGTTAATTGAAGATATTCGCATTGTAAGGAATTTTGGGGCCATATATGTATACTTTAAATGTATGGTGCCATTATATTATTAGCCAAAACTAAAGTGATCTTGTATAGTAATTTATGGCTAAAGAGTGCAATTGTTATGAATTAAAAGTGTAGAAACCAATTCGTAATTTCTAATTTGTTGAGGGGCTAAATTAGAAATAACTAAAGTTGTATTTCTATAAATACATGGGTTGTGGGCCCCAATGAACATATAGACAAAAGATAAAAATATTTTGTTTCATAAGAGGAGAAACAAAAGGTCTCTCAATTGTCGAACAATTGTTCATTGGAAGATTCAATCCGAAGTTCTTCCATATCTTCGATGGATCAAGGTACGCTTCCGCAATTTTATATACTTTCTAATTATTACAAGTGGTATCAGAGCATGTAGAATTAGAAAGAAATAATGATTTTTCCTCCTTTTTTTGGTTGAACGTATGATTGGTAATGAATATAAATTTAAAATCTTATTTATAACAAATAAATTAATTGTGGATCAAAATTTTTATTTGTTATTTGTTAAGGATTATGCAATTTAATTTTTTTTTTATAATCTGATTTGCGTAACTTAAATGTTCTAACCTATCAAATTGTCGAATATGTATTTTTTTAAAAATATAATAAGAAATCGACAATTGTAATTTTTTGAAATTTAAAAAAAAGGAAAGGATGGATTCAAACTTGGGTTGGGTGATTGGGGCGCTGGCCACTAGGCCAAGCGCAATTCTCAACCAAATTGGAGAACAGATTTCTATTTATAAAACAATTCTGTTTATAAAGATATATAGATACATATTGTGTATGTATCTCCCTTTCCAAAAGCAAAACTACCAAATTTCATATCCGAGAATTCAATTTTGTTATTAACGAGACCCATACCTTTTCTTCATAAGGAGATGCGCCTCGACGGACCAATACCGTTTCGGTTTGGTGTATTTTTTATTCGTCGAAATTGTACCAAAAAAAAATTGAATGTTTCCACGAAACGGTGTCGGAAATAGATCCCGACGTTTCATCTGTAGTTATGTTTCGTGTGATGACGTTTCGTGCAAAATAACGTTTTGTGGGTGATTGTATTAAATTTTACCGTTTTGTGACTCTTCAGTTTTTTTTTCTCTTTCTTCCGTTTACTATTTTAACGAGGAAGAAGGAGATACATACGTACATACGTATGTATGTATGTATGTATGTATGTATGTATGTATATACTTCTGTTTTATTATTATTAATTATTATTTTTTTATAAAAAAAGATTTCGAAACGGTAAGTTTTGATTTAAAAAAAACCCACAAAAAGAGAGTAAATGCACCTCTTTGGAATCGAACCCGAGATCAAAGATATAGTACTGGTTTTGGGAGCGCATAACCACTAGGTCAAGCACAAGTTTTAGTAATGATAATGCATGCTCCTATTATTATAACATATATATATATATATATATTGCGTTATCGTATTCCCGACGGTGTTTTAGTTTCAATCGACATTTGCGTCATAATTTCAATGTTGTACAGATTCAATATTTTAAATGTTTAATTGAAGCAATATGATACCAAAGTATTCTCTATTGTGAATATTTCATATGAAAAGTATTGAATGTTATATATGTGAATATTTATGCGAATATTAATCGACCCAAAGGTAGATTCATATTTGGCCGAATTTCATATATACTTGTGATGGTAAATATATGATAATAATAAGTTTGACATGTAATAAAAAATCAGTCCAAAGAAAGGTTTATTATTCATGTCTTAATTATCATTGTTTGATCATCACATCAAGAATACCACTAGCTGTTATCCAAAGACTTGATATTGATGTTGCACTTGGTATCTTGATTTATATTTGTACAATTTTTTATTATAATAGTTGATTGATCTCATTGATCATGTTATCGTATATTCTCTTTTCAGTTAATCTTGCTGCGGTATCTACCAACATTGGTATGATTCCAGTCCTTAATGGTTCCAATTTTAAGGAATAGAAAGATAAGGTCAAGATAGTTCTGGGGTGCATGGATTTGGACCTTGCATTAAGGATTGAGCCACCAAATTCCCCTTCAGATTCAAGTTCTTCTGAAGAGAAGAAAATTTATGAAAAATGGGAACGCTCAAACCGCGTTGGTCTTCAAATCATTATGAGCACCATTCCAGAAACCTTTAGAGGCAGTGAAGAGCCAATCTCAAAGATTTCCTTACTGAGCTTGAAAAGCGTTTTGTACAAAGTGATAAGCTGAAATAAGTATGTTATTGTACCGCTTTAGCACCATGAGATATCATGGTAAAGGAAGCATAAGGGGATACATTTTGGAGATGACCAATATTGTTTCAAAGCTCAAGACTCTTAAGATCATCTTCTCGAGGACCCCTCAAGTCCAAGTCTTCCAGCCGGGCCGGCTGAGCTAACGAGGATTTACAGTCCTTTGCTCGTATAGAAAAAAAGATGTGTTTTGTCGCGTCCTCTTTTTTTTTCTTATTTTCCTTCCGCTCTAAAAAAAAAGGGAAAGGGTTCTCTGAAGATGTTCTTGTGCATTTTGTCTTGAATTCTCTCCCTCTACAGTTTAACCAATTTAAAATAAGTTATAACTATCAAAAGGAGTCATGGTCTCTTAATGAGCTCATCTCTTATTGTGTACAAGAGGAAGAGAGGATGAAACAACAAAAGACGGAAAGTGCTCATATAAAATAAGTTATAACTGTCAAAAGGAGTCATGGTCTCTTAATGAGCTCATCTCTTATTGTGTACAAGAGGAAGGAAGAGAGGATGAAACAACAAAAGACAGAAAGTGTTCATATGCTTCATACCTCTAAAGGAAAGGGCAAAAGAAAGAACTTTGAAAGTTCTAAGAATAAAGCTGCAAAGGGTCCAGAGAATATTTATGTGGGAAATGGAAAATCAGTGGAAGTGGAGGCAGTTGCACATTTTAGATTATTAATGTGTACTGGTTACTATTTAGATTTAAAAGATACTTTTGTTGTACCGTCTTTTAGACGAAATTTGATTTATGTTTCCTATTTGGATAAATTCGGTTATTCTTGTTCATTTGGAAACAATCAATTTAATTTGTCATTAAATTCAAATATTGTTGGAACCGGTTCGCTTTCGGGTTATGATAATCTTTATATGCTTGACACTGTTGAAACATACCATACAAGTTTGAATTCTGAATCACATGGTATAAAGCGTAAACTTAATGACGCCACTTCAGAGATGCTATGGCACAAACGTCTTGGTCACACCTCTAGAAATAGAGTTGAATGACTAGTGTCGGATGGAATCCTAGATTCCATTGACCTCACAGATTATGATGTTTGTGTTGAATGCATTAAAGGTAAACAAACCAAGAAAAAGAGAATTGGTGCATATAGAGCTACGGAATTCCTAGAATTGATACATACGGATATTTGCGGGCCATTTCCAACTCCATCATGGAATGGTCAGGAATATTTTATATCATTCATAGACGATTACTCTAGATATGCATACTTATATCTCATTCATGAAAAGTCTAAATCGTTGGATGTGTTCAAAGCTTTTAAAGCTGAAGTTGAGAATCAACTCAACAAAAGAATTAAATCTGTCAGATCTGATCGTGGTGGTGAATACTATGGTCGATATGATGGTTCAGGTGAACAACGTCCAGGACCTTTTGCTAAGTTCCTAGAAGAGTGTGGAATTGTCCCACAGTACACCATGTCGGGGTCACCTAGCATGAATGGTGTAGCTGAAAGACGAAATCGAACACTTAAGGATATGGTAAGGAGTATGTGATGCGTTGTCAAAGTTAAATAAAATAACCTAAACTACCCGCAAGTGCACGACACGTGTGTAATATTTTAGGGGTCGATCCCACAGAGACTACGCAACACTATCTAAACCCGAACTATGAATCAAACTTGCTAACGAACGAATATGGATGAAGAATGAAATACTGAAAGTAAATATAACGACTTGGGTTCTAACGGTAAGACAAACGTCCTAGGAATCCAGTTTCACCACAAGACTACCGAAACCAACGATCAATCTATCTATCATGTGGACTGGTCGAAAACCAAGTTTGAAGCATTTTCATGTATGGGGATGTCCAGCTGAGGCAAGGCCTTACAAGCCACATGAAAAGAAACTGGAACCCTGAACAGTTAGCTGTTACTTTATTGGTTACTCTGAGAGATCGAGAGGTTACAAATTTTATGATCCCAAATTAAGGTCAATTTTTGAGACGAGAACTGCTATGTTCTTTGAGGATATCGAGTTTGGTGGGAGAAATAAAGTTAGGAACATTGTCTTTCAGGAAGAATTGGTTTCAGTTCCTGAACCTATTCGTATAGCGGTTTCAGATGAAACAAGTTTGGATCCTCAATCTGACATTGTTCAAGAAAATCAAACTCAACAACCTCACGAACCTGAGCAACAAGATCAATTGCCTTTAAGGCAATCTACTAGAGAGAGAATGAGCGCTATTTCGGATGATTATATAGTGTTTCTTCAAGAACACATGAGGAAAATAATAGTATGGTGGATGATGATCCAATCAATGTCCATCAAGATATTAATAGTTCTAACTCGAAAAAGTGGATTAAGGCAATGAATGAAGAGTATAAATTTATGCAAGACAATAAAGTTTGAGAATTAGTCCCTTTACCAGAAGGTAAGAAACCCATTGGTTGCAAGTGGATATTTAAAACCAAACGGGATTCTAAAGGTAATGTGGATAAGTATAAAGCTCATCTTGTAGCTAAAGGATATACTCAAAAGGAAGGGAATGACCATAAAGAGACTTTTTCTCTAGTTTCATCGAAAGACTCTTTTAGAACAATCATGGCTCTTGTTGCACATTATGATTTAGAGCTTCATCAAATGGATGTCAAAACAACGTTTCTCAATGGAAACATTGAAGAAACGATTTACATGAAACGACCAGAAAACTTCGTATCAGGAGATCCGAACAAAATGGTTTGTAAATTAACAAAATCCATATATGGGCTCAAACAAGCATCTCTTCAGTGGTACTACAAATTTCATCAAGTGATTATCTCATTTGGCTTTGAAGTGAATCTTGTTGATGATTGTGTGTATCACAAGTTCAGTGGGAGCAAATTCATTTTCCTGGTTTTGTATGTAGATGACATATTACTTGTCACAAATGATATAGACATATTGCACGAAACCAAGAGATTTGTTTCACAAAATAGGCATATTGCACGAAACCAAAAGATTTCTTTCAAAAAAATTTGAAATGAAAGATCTTGGTGACGCCTCCTTTATCTTAGGAATTCAAATCCATCGGGATAGTACCCATGGTATTTTCGGTTTATCACAAAGGAGCTATATCGATAAAATACTCAAAAGATTTGGCATGCAAGATAGTAAACCAGGAAACATTCTGGTCGCTAAAGGTGATAAATTTAGTATCAATCAGTGCCCTAAAAATAATCTTGAAATTCAAGAGATGCAGAAGGTTCCTTATACTTCAGCAGTTGGGAGCCTAATGTATGCTCAAGTATGTACACGTCCAAATATTGCGTACATTGTTGGTGTGTTAGGTAGATACCTAAGCAATCTAGGCATGCAACATTGGAAAGCAGCCAAAAGAGTCATGCGATATTTGAAGAGAACAAAAGATTACATGCTTACTTATCAAAGATCAGATCATTTGGAGATCATTGGGTATTCTGACTCTGATTTTGCTGGATATCAAGAAAGTATGAGATCTACTTCGGGCTACATCTATTTATTGGTTGGTGGAGCTATTTCTTGGCGAAGTGCCAAACATACACTTATAGCATCATCAACCATGGCTGCAGAATTCATAGCTTGTTTTGAGGCATCAAATCAAGGAATTTGGCTGAGAAACTTTGTCACATGACTGCGAATTGTAAATGGTATAGAACGACCATTAAAGATATATTGTGACAATAAATC
>CM071876.1:22039828-22070495 GCA_036759665.1 Gynandropsis gynandra | reverse complement strand
TTTTTCCGTGGTCACAAAACAACAGGTAGTTCATTCGCTCTACAAAACAACGGCATGCGATGTCATATGAAAAAAATGTAAACGATTTGAAAAATATCAGATCAAATTATAACTTTTCTGATACACAAGATCCATATAAATGGCGAGTGTAGAGCATACTTAGTTATTTCGATCTTACTATAATATTGAAATATATAAAAAAATTGTAATGATTAAGAGAAAAAAAACCTCGAAAGATTGAAAGAAAAACAGAGCTTCGTGCTGATAACGTATTGTAAAAGAAATAGAACAATATTATAAGAGAAGAGAGCAGGAGAGAGGAGGAGATAATTCTTATTGAAGAATGATTCTCAAGTGTCCATTTACAAATGAAGTTGCCTCTATTTATAGGCTTACAAGGATAGATGAAGAGACAAAACAATGTAGATAAATAGATAGAATTGTCATAATCACATAGGATTAATGATGGACAAAATACGAAGAGTTTAGAATCTCAAAAGACATTCAGATAATAATTATTTCATAATAGATTGTTAAATTTTATCCAAAATATATTTCACCAAAGAAATTGAATTAATTAATTTTGGATATAAAAGTAGGAAATTAAGAGTGTCTCATTATAAAAAATGTCAATGCTAACTAAAAATGCCTTTAATTCATATTGTCTAATTCAATGTAATTTCAATGCAATAAATAACGTATTATTTTAATTTTTTCATTTAAAAATATAATTCGACTAATTTTTTTTATCAAATATGTTATTTTTAATAGTTTTTTTAACATTATGTAAAAATCTGTTCATATTGTGAAAGTATTCACACGTAGAATCTTAATTTTTAAAAATTTTGGTATTATCACTTACAAAAAAATTAGATGTTATACCAAAATTTCAAAACAAGATTTGTTAAATTGAAGAATTAATTGAAATAATAGTTTCAATTAAAAAATAAACGATTGTCAATTATATAAATATTATATATATATATATATTTATAATTCATACAACTCGTATAAATAGTTTGGATTTAACCAACCCATATACATCTACACTATCTAACAGTTTTAAAGCGTACAAAGTCTCCTTTTTTTTTTTTGAAGAACACAAATATTTTTCATTTATAAGCACTTATTTTTTTTTTCCGATAAATAGTTTGTTTGTCCTTTCCTAATTATAACTGGAGCAAGCCGATAATCTTTTTGGACATATCTACAATTGAATTGTTTATCAAATTTGTTTTTAAATAGGGGTTTTCTATTGAATGTGATAAAAAAATATTTATTTTTTTAAAGAAGATGAGAAAATAAATATACACCAGAATTTTTTTTTTCAAAATATTTATTTTATTTTTACTTCAACAAATCATACACTATTTCTATATATAGACTCATAATAAATGAAAAAACGATTGCAAAATTCATGATTTTGATAAATGGCCATTGGATTTAGAGACGAAGGAAATTAGAAACACAAAGAAATGATGATAAGTCCATTCAATATTGCACAAGAGAATAGGCTTTGAGAAAAAAGAAAGAAAAAAGCGGAAAGAAAGACCAATAGGTAAATAAAGCTAATTCATTACAAGTTCAATTAATAAATTAAATAAAACTAATTCATTAAAGGTAACATGTGGATCCGTGGCGCAATGGTAGCGCGTCTGACTCCAGATCAGAAGGTTGCGTGTTCGATTCACGTCGGGTTCAACTTCCCCGATCCATTTCGATCCACCAATATTTTTGTTTTATTTATAAATTAGAATTTAGAAATATTCTAGACATGATTGTTGGAAAACGAGCTAGCAGATGGATTATCATAGAATTTAAGTAGTAAAATAAAGATGAAATCGTATATAATACGATGTTTTGTATACTAAACTATATCGGCTTTTGTGTAGTAATAAAAATATATCGATCTTTTAACACTACTTAAATAGGTTAATTTTATGTATTCCACAATTTCAAATGTTTTCTAAAATTATCAAAACTTTTTTTTATCAATTAGAACAACACAAACCAACGTTGGTTTAAATTATTGGCAATATATATTTGTATATATATATATATATATTATAATACGGATTATTGAAAGTTTTTATATTTAAATACGGGTTCATAAGTTTAACTATTTTCGGTATTGTTAAAATAAATGAACAACCTTGTTAAATAATGTTAGAACTTGATTTTGATGTTGTCCTATTCTTTATGTATTTTTGTGTTTATTTGACTAGTATTTAGAAATAAAACTATCCAGATTATGTTGCTATTTTCTCTGAAATTCTGATTGCAATTACGTCTATTTGAGAAGATTTAGCTTATCAATAAAATGGAAGCAATATACAGCTTAATAGGGCTCTCTTTTTATTTACCTTATCGAGATAATAGTGGTATCAAACCCACGGTTAAAACACAAAAGGCAATGTAATGGTTTCTGAATTTTTTTTTTCAGCAAGGAGTTATGTCACATTAAAAATGCTCGACTGAAACACTTTTATTTTTATTTTATTGTTCAGCCCGAGTAATCATATATATATATAAAAGGGAGGGATGATGTTTCCTCCCTGGTGCTGAGGAAAAATCATCTCTTTCATATCTAAATCATTTTGGTTTTGATTGCCTGTTCATCTCCTTCCTTTTACAATTGTCGTTCCTATTCACACCGGTAACCATTTTCATTCCTCTGTCTGTCTCTTCCCTTCCCTCGCTTCTTCTTCGCGCCCCTCCCCTTTCTGAACTGCCCGTTCATTCGCTTCTTCGTTCTATATTCCCTCTTTGTACGCCTCTGCTGTTTTCCACGTACCCCTTCGGCTTCCTCCCTGCTCGTGGAGAACAAGCCGACGGCCGATTGGTGAGGCGTTCTGATTTCCCGGTTGGTGAGGCGTCACCGAGCGTTCTAAATTCCTGGTTGGTGAGGCGTCGCCGAGCGACAACCCTACTCAGGGAGAGCACGTGAGCGTAGGTAAGTTCTCCATCCCAGTTGAACCCAAGTCTTTCGATTGTCTGATGCAGCCTTTTACTCTCCATGCCTTTTCGAATTTTCGAGCCGATTTTGATTTCAGACCCCGGCGAACCAAAAGGGAGCAACGGGCAACGTTCTGATTTCCCGGTGGGTGAGGCGTCGACGAGCGTTCTGATTTCGCGGTTGGTGAGGCGTCGACGAGCGACTCTTCCTCCACCCTCGCGCTGCCACGTCATGAGGGAGAAGGAAAAACCTCCTCATCCCTATCTCTCTTCCCTTCTCCCTCCCGTTTAATGGCATTAAAGAAAGCTTATTTTCAGATTCATTGTACATATTCATTGTGAGGAGGGTTGAATCATTGATTTGAGTATTTTTCAGGAAGGGGAGCAGCGATCGAATCCGACTGTGAAGCAATTCCAACACGATCGGTGATGGCTAGGCCTGCACGGGGATAATGAATAGGTACGAGGAGCACTCATGGATTTGACCCGTCTGTCTTTCTTCACAATCTTCTGCACCGAATGAAAGGATTCTTCGTCGCTCTCATGGAGAAGAGGCAGATTGAAGCATAGATTTCGAGTGTGATACATCATTCTGTGCCGCCCTTGTCACCGCTACATCGTCTCATCTCCTTGGTCGTTTTGCCATCATCGAAATGTCTCAACCTCCCTCGAATTGTTCGTCCATCCTTCACTAAGCCAGATAAGGTACATGACATTGATTCTTGGAAAGGGTGTAAGTCTGGTCATGCTTAAACTGTAAATATTGAGCGTGTTGGTTGGTTTGACACTTGGGTGGACATAGTGATTCCCTCTAGAGGACGTGTTTCGTTTGTTATATATTTTGCTGAGGGGATGAAGCAGCTTTCGGGAGTTAAAAAAATTTATCCATTATTGTAGAATCCATACGAGCTGCATTCTAAATTGTAATTGAGTCTAAAAGTGCCACATGATTCAGTAGGTTTTACGATACATTAGCGATGCTCTTCATTTTGTAGATAATATTTTTTTTTATTTATTTCAATTGGAATTTGGTCCATGCAGTGGCTGTAGGCATTAACATATGCGAGAAATGTGAAATTCTTTTGACCATATAAGACCGTTTATGAAAGAGATTAATGTGTGTTACAACTAACAGGAATTTGCGGAAAACGTCTTAGTCCTTTCCATTGATCAGTAAAAGACTTAAATACACAAGCGTATGAAAATGTAAACTAGAACTCTTTCTTTTAACTTCAAGCATGAATAGGAAACTTAACAAATTCAGCTACAAAACATATATATTGCAATATTCTCGGATATCCTCGGATCGTATCTCCTCGGATCTCCAATACTCCCCCTCAAGTTGGAGCATGTAGGTTGTGAATGCCCAACTTGCGAAGAATATAAGAGAACTGTTGCCGGCCTAGCGCCTTCGTGAAAATGTCTGCCAATTGTTCCGTCGTACGCAAATGTGTAGTGGTGACTCGGCCCTCCTTGATCGCGTCACGGACATAGTGACAATCGATCTTGATATGCTTCGTGTGCTCGTGGAAAACTGGATTCGCAGAAATGTAAAGCGCCGCTTGACTGTCGCAAGATAAATGTGCCGGCGGTACGTCCACACCAAGAGTCTTGAGAATTTCCCGTAACCACTTGAGTTCACGACATGTGAATGCCATTGCTCGATATTCGGCCTCCGCCGAAGAAGAAGAAAACATAGCTTGTTTCTTCGTTTTCCACGAGATTGGTGACTGTCCGAGCATGATGATGTATCCTGAAATAGAACGTCGTCGAGAAGGGTCGGTCCCCCAGTCCGAATCGCAGAATGCAGAAAGATAGAGAGTGTTGTCCGACCGCAACAAAATCCCCTGTCCAAGCGTGCCTTTCAGGTACTTAACAACCTTGATTGCCGCGTCCCAATGATCCTGAGTTGGAGATTGCATGAATTGTGCCAACGTTTGAACAGAATAGGCCAAATCCGGTCGAGTTACCGCAAGATAGACCAGTCTCCCCACAAGACGTCTATATTTCTCCGGGTCCGGTAAGAACGCCGCCGTCGAGAATGCCAATTTGTGATTCGGTTCCAAAGGTATATGAGATGGTTTGGCCGCAAGAAGCCCACACTCGGAAACAATGTCCATCGCATACTTCCTTTGTGAGAGTATGATCCCGTCGTCATTGCGTGCCACTTCGATCCCCAAGAAATACTTAAGCGGACCCAAATCTTTCATGTGGAAACACTTGTGTAAGTATGCTTTAAACGTAGTAATGAAAGATACGTCGTTACCACCAATGAGGAGGTCGTCCACGTAGATGATAACGTGCAGTCGGGTCCGACCCTTGACATAGGAGAACAACGAATAGTCTGCGTAGTTCCGAGTAAAACCGAATGCGAGGAGGGCTGTAGTTAACTTCTCGAACCAACACCGTGGTGCTTGTCGAAGACTGTATAATGATTTGTGTAGTTTGCACACTAAAGAGGAGTTTGTGTGTTGAAAACCTTGAGGAAGACGCATGTATACCTCTTCATTCAGATCCCCGTGAAGAAACGCATTGTGGACATCCATTTGATGCACATCCCACTTCTGAATCGCAGCAACGGCCAAGAATGTTCGCACCGTCGTCATTTTGGCCACCGGTGCAAAGGTTTCATTGTAATCAATGCCTTCTTTTTGTAAGTTCCCGAGGATGACGAGACGGGCCTTATAGCGCTCAATACTCCCATCGGACCGATGTTTCACCTTAAACACCCATTTACAGCCTATGGGTTTCTTTCCCGGCGGTAATGCTTGAAGAGTCCAAGTTCCATTGTTTTGCAAAGCATCGATCTCTTCTTGCATTGCCGCACGCCATTTAGGATTCTTGATAGCCTCGTTATAGGACTGTGGTTCACGAGCTTCAGATATCGCTGCAAGAAAGGCTCTGTGTGTCGCAGAGAAACGAGCACAAGAATCATAGTTGGTGATTGAATAAGGAAGATCCGCGGTCGAGGACGCGACATATGTTGGGTTACCTGGGACGACGACAGTATATGTGGCATACGGACGAAGGAGCACAGAGGGTAGCTTGGGTCTGTGGCCCCGTCCGAGAAGCTCGCCCTGCTCCATCGGCTCTCCCTGTTTTACAGACTCCCCCTGTGTATCATACTCACCGTGTTGGTCAGATGCCGGAGGCAGAGTGTGTTGATCCGCTGCTTCATCCGTTAAGGCAGGAGCTACCGGAGGTGCGTCCAGTGGAGGCGTGCAGGGCAGGGATTGTGACTGATTAACCCTGCCACTGTCAAAGTAAAACCCGAAGAAGTCCCCGACACTAGCAAGATCTGGATGTGCGGAGAGAGTCTCACGTGAGGGCGGCTTATGTGTAAGGAGCGGTGTCTGGGCAAACGAAAAAATATCCTCGTAAAAAACAACATCTCGAGAGTAGAGATATTTTTCCTCTTCCAAATCGTACACACGCCACGCCTTTTTAGCATCGGGATATCCAAGCAAAATACACTTTCGTCCCCATTCCCCGAATTTGTCCCGCTGCGGAGTCTTGTAATGAACAAAGCACAAACTTCCAAAAACGCGGAAGTGTTCATATGACGGAGGCTTGCCAAACAACATCTCGTAAGGTGTTTTGCTGTCCAATAGAAGAGACGGTGTGCGATTAATGAGATACACTGCTGTCAACACACAATCGCCCCAGAAATCAATCGGTAAATTGGCCTGAAATCGAAGGGACCGAGCCACATTCAAAATGTGTCTGTGTTTGCGTTCGACTCGCCCGTTTTTTTGAGGAGTGTCGACGCACGAGGTCTGATGAATAATACCCGCTGAATCAAGAAACGTACGAAGTGCTAAAAATTCCCCGCCGTTGTCACTGCGCAGTATTTTAACTCGCTTGTCAAACTGTCTCTCGGCCAAACTGCAGAAATTCTGAATCAGTTGTGCAACCTCATGTTTCGCATGCATCAAATAAATCCACGTGGCTCGAGAAAAATCATCGACAATTGTCAGAAAATATCGTTCCCCTTGCTTGGTCGGTATCGGATATGGACCCCAAACATCACAATGTATTAGACCAAAGGCAACTTCAGCTTTATTATCACTTTCAATAAAAACACTTCGTGTTTGTTTAGCTCTAAAACAAACGTCACAGGGAAAATGCGGGGAAACTGAAAAATCCAAAATACTAGATAAACGAGACATAATCTTCTCCGAGGGGTGTCCAAACCGCCGATGCCAAAGCTCCATAGTAGATTTAGCCGAAACCATGTGAGCGAATGCTGCTGTTCTTTGGCGGAATTTGTACACGCCATCGATCTCCTCAGCTACTCCAATCGGGATCTTCGTGGAACGATCCTGTATGACGCAAATCCGATCAGAGAATGTGAGGTGGAATCATCCGTACCTTTTGCGAATGGCAGAAGCCTCAAAGAGGCCTATGAAACGAGGACGTATTACAGAAATGTAGTCATCCCTCCTCAGGTGGTTTATACTCGCTATTGTTTGGTTCTGTTAATCCTTATCGTCATGTCTAATGGTTGTTTTGTTATTGCATCGATGGAAAAATACCTCGCGAGAACAATTCGGATAATCTGGGCAACCATTAGTGTTGGAGACAGTTAAATTGCTTCAAAGATACTGTGATGAAGCAGCAAAATCGGGCTAAAGAAACCGCATAAGTCATATACGGTGAATCAAGTACAACGCGAAGGTCAATTTCCGCTTCAATTCATTTGCTACCAAAGGTACCGGGAAGATTTTTTGCTACGCTCAATGTATACTTCTTTGGCTCTTTCAGCAATATTTTTTTCTTTTTTTGACTACCCATTTTGGATTATTTTCTGTCAATTTTAGATGCCCAACAACTGTTACTTATTTGATGCTCTTTGACTTGCACTTTAGTTTCTTAAATTTCGTCAGCGGTAAGCCATTGAGCTTGATGATGTTATATTTCACCAATGCATTAATCTGACAAGATTTAGCTCAGAGAAGACTTAGTTTTGTACCA
Source organism: Gynandropsis gynandra (assembly GCA_036759665.1). Classification (NCBI taxonomy): domain Eukaryota; kingdom Viridiplantae; phylum Streptophyta; class Magnoliopsida; order Brassicales; family Cleomaceae; genus Gynandropsis; species Gynandropsis gynandra. The sequence continues at coordinate 22,062,566 of CM071876.1, read as the reverse complement.
CCAGATGGTGAATCTAAGCTACTGAAGTATGTTTGAGATAGTCATCTGATTTGATGTGTTTCATTCTAATTCATACTTTCACTGAGGATGATTGAGTTTTCAATCAATTTTAAGAATATCCAGTTTGTATATTTTAGCCAAACAAGATGCTTACGGTTAAGTTCATCAAGTTTTGTGATGTCATGTCTCTGTTTCCCTGCATCTCGTGACACATGCTATGTTAATTTTTCTGAATTGTTGTATTAGGTATCGAATAATTGAAGGTGTAAATCTGCATGTTCGTGCATTACCAACAATCAAGGAACTTGGTCGTACACGCATGGAAGTAAATGTCAAGGTATGTTGCTTTCCTTATTGAAAATCTGGTACACAGATCTGTTTCTTACAATAGATCTCTTGTATGTTTCATATTTTACAGGTGAAAAGTATCTTCGGTGCTAAAATGTTTACTCTTGGGGTTGTAGTCAAAATTCCAGTGCCTAAACAAAAAGCAAAAACAAATCTTCAAGTGACATCTGGTCGTGCTAAGTACACTCCATCAATAGATTGCTTGGTCTGTGAGTGAGTTTACCATTTCAAAGTTTCTGACAGAAAATGTTCACTGGTGTAGTGGTCATTGATTTTCTGACGAATATTATCGCTCTATATATCAACCATTTATTTGCTGTAATCTTTTTCTTTAGAATAAGAAAGTTTTCTGGTCAACCAGAATCCACTCTAAGTGCAGAAGTTGAGTTGATCTCAACAATGGGGAAAAGAAATCTTGGACACGACCCCTAATTCAGATGAAATTTCAAGTCACTGATCATCGCCATTCAGGTCATTCCATTTCCATATAATAAAAAGCAAATTAAGCCAAATCTTAACACCTTTTTACGTTTTTTTCTCTTTCCAGGTGCCCATGTTCACAGTTTCTGGTTTGCGACTCCATTTTTCTCAAGGTGCGGATGAATTATGGTTTAGCGGCATGAGAATAAATCTAACCCAATTCAACCCTACTGCGGAGTTGAATTGGAAACTGGCTTTCATTTCTTTATTTCTTTAGACTCCACAGGGACAAGGAACTAGATTTTTCTTACTTTTGGATGCGGCTAGATAATATTAAAAAAACATTGATAGTTTAGGGTGTTGAAAATACTGAAAAATGTAATGTGTTGGATGGCCGGTTTTGCTTTATATCAGTAATTTTATTAGACGAAGTTTGATCAGCTCAAATTCTTCTCTTTTCTTTTTTAGTTTCTTTTTCATTTCAGAAAGTTGGATTGAGTTGGAAATTTCTCCTTCTTGGTGTAAAATGTCCTGTGAACATATTTGTACTTCATAAGTTTCATGTTGCACGACTATTAGGGAAATCCATTTCATGATCTTAAGACCTTTTGACTATTGACCCATTCTTATGCTATTGTGCATATCATTTCCAAGAAAGAGGAGAAACAAAAATCCAATACTGCTGATGTTTGTGTTTTAGTTCAGTCTTATATTTGGTATTTGAGTTTTATTAATAAATGATTATGTTACATGCAATAGGATGATTTTGTACAGGGAAAGCGTCTACGTTTGAATGATCATCGTGTTTCCTCGCTATGTTTTTTACGAGATTTTTCAGAAATTGAATGAATGATTAGATTTTTTTCTTGTGGAAAAGAGAGTTATTGGGAAAACCTCATTACATATTTGATCTAAACGATACATATATCAAACATAACAATTGAATTAATGAATTATGTATAACGTTTAACAAAAATATAATATCAAAAAAACCGCGCAACGCGCGGATATCACCTAGTCATATATATAAAAAATTTTTTCTCCTCCCTCGCGCTGCCACGTCAGCAGAGGAGAAAAAAATTTCCTTACCTTTCCTTTACACCGCTTAGCCTTCCTTTCATAAGCCTTAATGTCCGCTTTTTTCCAGATTCACCCCTTCTTCCTTCCTTCCTGTTCGTCTTCCTCTCTGCGTCACTCTTCCTCTTCAAACCCGGCCAAACCTAGGATCCTGATGGCATGCTTGTGTTTCTAGGTCAAAACAGAGAGCGGGTATGAGAAGTGGAAGGCGCTTGCTTTGTGAGATTGATGGAGCCGATAGTGACTGAGCAACGTTGAGGCGTGGCAATTGATCGGTCGCTTTTGCTTTGTGAGCTCGATGGAGCCAATGGTGACTAAGCGATTGCTTTGTGAGATCGATGGAGCCAATGATACAGTCGCCGGTACATGCGCCGATAATGGCTTTCCTGAGCCCGCTTCAACAATTCCGAAGGTAATACTTTGAGTGATACAACTTCTTCCCTTCCATTTTCATCCTCAAATTCTTCTTCCTCTTCACTGGTCCGACGAAACAATGGGGAGCAACGGGTGACAATCAGCCAATTCACGCAAACGGATACATTTGAAGCAGTTCTTTGAATCCTCGGGTTCTTCTTCCTCTTCACAGATCCGACGAAATAGAATGGAGCACCGGGAGACCATCGATCGATTCACCTAAATGGATATATTCACCGATGCTGCCTTTCCAGAGACCACTTCGATGATGCCGGCCGATTAACCCTAGCAGATCCCCATTTCAATGAATGTATTTGCTTAGATGAATCGGCCGATGGTCTCCCGCTGCTGGACCCATGGATCTCGGCCGAAAGTCTCCCGCTGCTGGACCCATAGATCTCGGCCGAAAGTCTCCCGTTGCTTCAACCCTATCCCTTCTCCACCAAGGTCAAAAGGCTCTTCTTTTTCAGAATGGGGAGCAGGGGTTTGTCGGCTTTCTGTGTTTAGGCCTCGCCTCCTTTGCCATCGAGGTACAGAGGTATGTAAGATTACTTTGCTGACTTGATTAGTTTCCTTGACAATGTGGGACGTAATTTTCTGGAAAATTGTATATGCAATGTGGTCCTTTGACAAAATGACAAATTTTATAAATTTCCATTTGAATGTTTCTAACGGATTCGCACTGAGAATGCATCTGTGTCAGGACATGTACCGGAAGGAAATGAGAAATAGCACAAGATCCTTAGGTGCAGAAGCGCGTGGAAGGCCTCTGAAGGTTTCTATGATATGATAAAGGGTCTGCAGCGATACAACAGGGCTTGGCATCTAGACGATGAAGAGAAAGAAATGATGCAGAGGTGTCTCAGAGAGCAGAGTGCAAGTGTTGATGATGCTATTGACGTTGAAGAAACATAAATCATATCTGAACAACCTACTGACTCGGGATTGCAGGAAAATTGGACTGTGCTTAAAGATATGTTTAGGCAGATGTTCCAGACAGTAGACACGAAGAGAGGGGACGAAGTTTGATACACGTTTCGTCTCATAAAAGCGTCATTCTTGCTCTGATCTGAAGTTCCTCTAATCTAAAGTTTCAAATCCTTTGGTCATGTAAAAAAGGCCCTAAGAACATCAAGGGCGAGTTTGGTGAAGGGAGCATCGCGATCTATTGCCAACACCGCATTTGATTGTGGCTGCTGCAATTAGACCATATGTACGTATATTTATGTGATTTAGCTGACTTAAATCAGAATATGGTGCTTGAATCTGCTATAAAGTGGAACAAAGTTATGAGAACAGGAGGATTAGAGGTCAAATTAATGGGTGTTGCTCTAAGTACTATAATGTTCAATGTGCAAGGTGGGAAGGACACATTGGAGGTAAAATTTGGCACTTTGACATTGTCAATACAATTGATCGCTCTAGACATTATATATCTTCTTGTGGAAAATTTTCAGTTGAAGGATTTCATCTTTCCCCCATCGGAGGCTTATGGGGTTAAGATAGGGGAACAAGTGTTTCGAAGACCTGGCGATCCTCCCCTTGAAGAAATCATTGAGAAACATTACAATGAAAGGAAGGATGAAGGCGATGATGGCAGAACTGACGATGAAGCTCAAGTTAAGGATGAGTTATTGTTCTTATGAAGACAAGGAGAAGTAAGATTGTCACTACTCAATGGTGCAAGGACGAGAATGAAATGAGTATTAGAAAATGACACTTTTTCAGTTTATTGCTAAAGGTGGTGAGCTCAATAACCTGAATCTTGGTAATGCCCTATGCCACTGTTCTCTCTTTCTCGGTGTTGTATCCCTAATTACATGATCCACTAATATTCAGAAATTCCAGTACAAGATTCTTATAACTACAATATGTAAAAAGTGTTGAGAGAAGGCCATTAAGAAGAGTTGTCAGAAGCCATTTCATTGCTTGAGGTTTATTAGTTCACCCCATTTCCACTTAGTAACTTTACATTTCCATACAAATATCGTATCATCTCTTACTTACCTATTACTTATATTTAGGCTATAGTTGCTGCATGTAGAAGATTATATTTGTCTTTGTTTTCTTTTTGTTGAGCAATCAAGAGTGTCTTATATCTCTAATGTATAACGCTTCCCTTTGAATATTGAGTATCGTGAAAGCGTGTATTGCCATTTCCAAATTCATTCTATATTCTAGGATGTATTGTTCTCATGCTTGATCATTTCCAAATTCATTCTATATTCTATGATCCATTTTGAGTTTATGCTTAAGAACATGCTTGGTGTCAGGATCAATTTTGTCGATTTTCATGGTAATTCTGGGTTCATGGTAGTTCTGGGTTTGTTTTCGGTCTCTTCGGATGCTTCTGGGTTTGTTTTCGGTCTCTTTGGATATTTCTGATATTTCCTTTCATGCATATTTTTGGAATAGCATGCATGGTGGGTTTGTGGTCTTGAGCGGCGGCTGGTTCTAATAGTTTAGTCCGTAAATACTCTTTCTGAATCTATTCATTGCATCTCTCAGGTTTCGGTGTTTCAGCGTTGTGTAGGTTTTTGCAGGTTTCGGCAGGTTTGTGCAGGTTTCGCTGTTGGAGATGGTGATTAACAAAGGAGGAAATGTTCCGGAGAAAGAGCCATCACGGAAGATGATATGGATGAAGTTAGTGTTGGCCACAAGACTAAAGCTAAATTTCTTGAAACTTGCTTTCAGCGAATGAAAGTCTGTTTTTTATATTTAAGTTTAGGTGTTGCAGCAAATGAAAGCGTGTGTCGCCATCATCGACTCATCAATTAGGCATTTCAAACCATGGTACGCCTTCAATCCCGGAGAGAATTCCGATAAGGTTTAGGCTCTCTTGCATATCAGGTTCAAGATAATGTTTAACGTAAGGGTAATTCATTCCAATGAATTCGTGTAAGATATTGTTTAGGTCAATTGAATAGATTTGAACTTACGTCACATTGGGCTGCAAAAGTTTGATGTGGAGTGTTAGAGCTCATATCTGATCATAGGGAGGGTAATTTGTGCAAAGGTAAATAATTTACTCTATAGCATGTTCTTAATCAACTTCATCTTTGACATGCTTTATGCCTTTCAATTTGCCTGTCAGCCTCTTAATTTCCAATTTGAGTTCATGCTTAAGAACATGCTTGATGTTAGGATCAATTTCTTCGGTTTTCATGTCAAACTTAAATTAGTTTATTTTTTCAGATCCTCATCTTCATTTATTTTTTTAGATCCTCATCTTCATCTACAATTTAAGAAAGAAAAGTAGGAGGACCAAAGGGGGCAAGGATCAAATTCGTTGATTGGTTACTCCAACTCATCGTCATCACTAAAATCATCCACTGAGAAACCATCTTCCTCGATGTAATGTCTGTATGTAGTGATTACATATTGTATCCACTACGGTATTTATTAGATTCTCACATGGGAGTTTTGTGCTCATCACCATGCAGAACTTCTTCCCCGTCGTTTTGTTGGACCCTAGGTACTAATTTAACAGCTCAGATTGGTTTTGTTCAGCAGCACTGTGTCAGCCATACAACTTAGATAATAATTGTGTTCAATGGAGTTCTCAGATCCTTATCTTTGTCATTACCGAGTGCAACTGAACTTTTAAAGAAATATGATTATGTGTCAGATCATTTTCTAATTATATTCAAGTTTCAGGTAGTTCAAGACTGGAATTAACATTCGGTTTAGAACTGAAGGCAACTTTTTTTAACCATGCAGGTGAATCAGGTACTTCAAATAGGACAGGAGTGTCAGAACTCATTATCTGAATTTGGATTGAATGGAGCTCTTCAACAAGAAGACTTGTTTGCAAATGGCAACATGTAAGTTGATGAATCTATACAACTTCTCCCTTTTGTTTTTTCATCAATCCGATTTTATTGTGCATATTTTCTGATGGTTTGATCCATTCTAAGGGATGCTAAATGTTTGCTTCAGGATCGTGGCTGTTGGATGTCACTTAAAGAGAAGCTTGGAGTCGCATTCACTAAATGACTTGGGCTTTTCCAAGAGATATGTCCGGTGTTTGCAGGTATTCTCTCCATTTAGTTCTTGATTTCGGCTCTATTTTCACAATCTTTGGTATTCTGATCGCTTTCTCCTATTTTTTTTCCTTCTCTCCTTTGATGAAACATATATCTGAGGTTGTTACCAGCATGAGAGATCTTATTGCCTTCTCCCGCGACAAAAAGGTTGGTCCAATTGGTAATTTTATGCTTGACTGCAAACTTTGTGCTGATAACATTGTTCAGGTTTCTTTGTGCAGGTAAGATGTTGTTATTGGTTCTGTCAGATAATGTAATGATGTGTTTTGCTTGTGTTTCTCCATCTGTAGAGGCATTGAAGAACTACCCATGACATATGAGCTCGATTAAACTCCAGATGCAGAAAATCCAGGAGATGGAGCAACTGCGAAATGCTCGAGGATTTCACATGGATAGGAACAGCCTCAACCAGGTGATGGCCTTGCAGAATCCTAGGATAAACATCCCCATGAACAGTAATAGCCATAATAATCATATGGCACATGGAACACATTCGTTAGTCGATTGAAAGGAGATCATTCTTTGAACAATTCCAGCCACGAAAAGGAAAGGCTTGCTACGATTTCAATCTCGCACTTTTCTCGCCATAGGAACCAGATTGATGAGTCTTCCTGTTCTTACTTCTCATGAACATTGATTGGGAACTAAGGAGAGAGATGAAGAAATTGTTGCCATGCATGCTTCGCTGACTTTGAAAGATCAAGAACTCGATAAAATGCAGAATGAAATCACAAACAAAAGAAAAGAGGTCTCTGTGGCTATTTCTGAAATTCAAATCAAATCTCAGCTTCTAAGAAAAGCCAACAAAGTTGTTAAGAGACATGAAGTGGAAATACTTGCACTTCAGATGGCCATCAAGGCGAAAGAGGAAGAGCTGGAAGATTTAGAGGCTACAAAGAAACTAGATATGGAAAAGCTTAGAGAATCAGAAGCCAATTTGGAAAAGCAAACAATGGAATGATTGATAGCTCGGGAAGAAGTGAAAAAGCTTGAAGAGGAAGCATTGAAACACATAGTAGAAGCTAATGAAACCATGGAGGACTTCGTAAGAGTGAAAAAACTGCTTACCATTGTTCTAGGTAGCCATTAATGTTGGAGAAACCATTAGCATTTGAATGCATAGGAGTATATTGCTAGATTAGCAGACAAATATGCCCAGAAAAAATCTAACCAAAACTCAAGGTTTATTGGATGACAGATAAGGACATTGTGTGCAAATTTCTGCTCGTGTCTAAATGTGATCTACATGACAATTTATACTTTTATGTGCTGTGATTTTTGTACCAGGCTGGATGATTCAATTCTTATCAAGGAGACAGTAAGGGCGATGAACTATGTAATTGACAAAGGGTAAGCATTCTCTTGGGGTACGAGTGAGTTGTTTGCTTTAATTTTGTTGAATGACTAAGCATAGTGGTTCAGAGTTAGAGAATATTGCATAAGGTCGGTTATTCCAAGTCGAATAGGGCATTGGAGCGACCAAGGTAAGTTGGGAATTCTGAATTCGTATCCTCTCCTCTAAAGTAGTATCTTCGAGTAAGTTTAGGGAAAAAGATTTTCTTTGTTAGATAACAGGTTTTTCATGAAGAATTTTGTTATCCTTTAGCTTTTTCCATCAACTTGATTCCATTATTATTTTTTCTTTGATTTTCTATGATGCTATTGGATTGGATTTTGTGAATGCTCTTACGTATCGATTTGGTGCCAAGGTCTTGATATGTGAATGATTCTTGCGGTTTGGTTCTTATTTGTTGTTTCCCCACTCTCATCTATCTCCTCCCTAATGGACTCAATAATATCTTGACAACTTCTACGCCTCACGTCCTCAATTCTTCAGTAGTTTCAACCTCCATCAAGGATCTACATATCTAGCACCATGGATTGAGATAATTTCCCACATGGTCACAAATGCGGACACGGATTGGCATATGGAGACAACTCAAAATCTAGAACGATGGGTTGGGATGATCTTTCTTTTGATGTTGTTTGAAGTAGCTTGTAGAATGCTTGGGACTCTTTTTTGGTTTTGTCAATATCTTTAAAACTCTAATCATTATGTCTAATGGTTGCTTTGTTTTTTGTTCAGTTGGTGGAGAACGACCCCGAAAGACTAAATGCCGCTGTTCTAGGTAGCCATTAATGTTGGAGAAACCATGAGCATTTGAATGCATAGGAGTATATTGCTGGATTAGTGGACAAATTTGCCAAGAAAAAATCCAAGAAAAACTCATGGTTTATTGGATGAAATCGGTGATGTTTTATACAAGTTCTATATATACAAATATGTTAAAATTTGTAAATACCATAAATATATTTACTGAAATTCTACATTCTAACTATTTTCTCCTAGAAAATCTAAAGATATTCAAACAACTCTTTCTTCTTTTATAGCAAGCTTCTTATTCTTCTTTACTGGTTAAAATCCCGCATTATATTGGAAAAATAAAGCGGCATAGACATCTTCTCTCATTGAGTATCACATGTTTAATATTCATAATAATTAATATAATTTGAAAATTTTAATTTTTTACCGAATTATTAAGTGATTGTACAAAAATAAACTTTAAATATGTCATCCTGATTTCAAAAGAAAATATCATGCGCTAATATATTATTCTTTATAAAGATATATACATAAAACAAATTAAAGATTCTATCATTATAAATCCAATATCGATTACAGATTAATTTAAACATTGAAAAAAATCTTTAAAATAAGTTTAAATAATCATTCATTACATTATATAACTTTATATTACTATATTATTTGAAAATTAAATAGATAAAAAATATTCAAATAAAATTAGAACTTCAAAAACATCTGTGCAAATCGATTGAAGAGACCTTGGTTGAAAACAACATTGATTAGCTCATTAATAGATTTTTTTTCTTTGTCTCTTCCATTTCTACGATCAATTAACATTTGTTACGAAGAAGACATACGTGAATAATGTTGTCTGGTTACCTATATTTTTGCAATAAGTGATCACTGGGATATTATGATATTTTGTGAAGTTGTGGCGAAATTCTGTATTTGGAGAATAAACTTGATTCTCTAAATTAAAGGGTCTCAATTCATCTTTCCCATATATTAGTTTGCTACTCTAGCTTAATCGATTATTTTCATTCTTTTACGTTTCTATTTTTTATTAAGTTTAATCATAAATATCTCGCACAAATATTTGACTACTTATAAGTGGTGGAAAGTGAATCCCAATAAAAGAAAACATATATCTAACACTTGATGCAAATTAATTAAACTTTGAAAAATATTCGAAATGCACTATAATCACACGTCAATAAATTACATCAAATTATATTGATCCATTATTCTAAAATTAAATAAATTATCATATGCAAAATAAAATCAAGATTGATCCACAACAAGGAAGCATTCCATAACCCTAACGAATCAAAATTGACCAGCTGATATGACCAACATGTCCTCAGCAAGGCACGTGAAATTTTTAGTAGTGACTCCAGATTATTTTGGGTCTTGTATTTATTAATCTGATAATATTTTGAGGTGTCGTGCAAATTGAATTGCATTGCACTGTACGAGAGTGGGTTAAAAAAGAATACGATATTATATACAAATTGTAAGATAAATATATTTAAATTATCACAAATCCGCGCGTAGCGCGGATATCATCTAGTTATTATAAAGAAAATATTTAGATTGAGCATTCATATTGCTTGGCCACCCATATTCTTACAAAAAATTCTTAGATCAATGAATCACATTGTTCGGTGGAACGTAACCTCCAGTAAGTTTGTGTGCATTTCTAAAGAGAATTCGTTCGAATCGTGTAATATTTTACTCGGTCCAAAAATTCTATGAGAAAAAAATGCTTGACTCGAGTAATATTTACTAAATCAAAGTTATTCAAATAAAGAATTCGTCTAGATCAAGAAATTCTCATATTGATCGGTCGTACAGTTCTCATATTGCTTGGTCGAGTATTTGCTCGTCCGAAACCAATTTTCTATTGATAATTTATTCGACCCGAACAATCTAACTATTCAGTTGAACGAAGTTATTGTTATGTCCATCCAGTATAACCGACCACTACGCTCGGCCCGAGCAACCACTTACTCGTCCATCTTAAAATTGATGTTTTAAGCGAATTTTTGTCCGAACATTTTAAAATTTAAATCTATAGACAACCATACGCTTTGATATCTTTGTAAGTTTCTTAAAGGGTAACCCCCAATTGTTTGTTCAAGTTTTCCCAAATTCCTATCTTTGAAAACATGTTTTAAAAATCCAAAAATGAGATCTAGAATTTTTATGGAGTAACAATTTTATGGGTTGTTTCACTAAATAATCAACCAATAGAATGAATTTACTAACTTTAGTAGATTGTAATTATTAAATAATAAAATGAGTTTCGATCGCATGAAACGTCTACAAGGTGATCCACAATGGTGTCCTTTTCGTTTTCAATACTTTGACGTGGTTCAAAATCGAATTCACTATGAATTCTCTTTGTTTTCCTATCCGATTTTCTCTTGAAATCTTTTGGTTTATGTGGCTCTTTAGATTCAATATTTTGTGTTTAGGTTAAGGCTAATTTATAACAATTATAAATTAACTTCCATTTAATCACTAAATCATCCATAACTATTAAATAATTACATTTAGAGCACTTTAATCATAATAAACATACTATCATGCCATTCTTTACTTATATAAATTTACTTTCTCAAAACAGGTTTTGCAAAGTGTCCTTGTAGACATTCACTTGTTGTCAAGATTGATGATAATGGAAAACTACTTCTAGTGTGTCTATATGATTTCATATTTACAAATAATTTTTCTGTCATGCTTGATAAATTCAAGAAATCTATGAAGAATAGTTTGAAATGATTGATTTAGTTTTGATGCCTTATTTCCTTAGTATAGAAGTGGTATAATCAAATAGTGAGATACAAGTAAATGTTACAGAATCTTGAAAATATATCATATGAAAGATTGTAATCCTGAGACTATTCCATTGGATTTTACTATGAAGTTACATAAAGATTGTGATTGGGAAAAGGTGTGCATCACACCTCACAATCAAATTATGATCAACTTGATGTATTTATCAACAATAAGACAAGTTATAATATATGTTCTAAGTCTTATTAGGAGATATATGAAAAATCCAAGTGATATATTTTTTGCTGCAAAAAGGATCTATGTTATCTATGAGAACCCGAGAATTTAGTTTCTTTTATAAAACAAACAGAACATCATAATTGCTAGGGTTTATTGAGATTGATTATGTATGAGACCAAAATGATAGAAGGACAGCTTATGCACATGCGTTTATTTTTAATTACCACATTGTCAAGTATGTTGGTTGAAGTTGCTGCAACAACTTGGTCTGTCAGGCCATTTGGATGAGAAAAATCCTAGAGGAGCTACACTTCAAATAACTCATTACGACTGCAATAATGTGTGACAAAAATACAATAATCAAGTTGTCAAAGAATGTAGTGATATTGGAAAGAAATAAGCATATGAAGTTTTTTCACCGCGGAAACTCAAGAGTGAAGGAAAATTTGATCTAAAATTTTGGAAGAATGAAGACCAAGTTAATTACACATTTACTTAAGTGCTAATGAGTTGTTTGAAAAGTTCATAAAGATGTTTGTATAAAAATATATGTATAAATATGTAATTTAACATTCTCTAAGTTCAATTTGCTTTAAGTTTGTATATTTACCTTAACAACAACAACAATAATAATAATCAACTTTTACCCCAAATATAAATGGCTCACTACGGAATAACGGTGACCGCTCCTGAACATGCGAACACCGAATGAAATTTAGAGTTCAATCCAAACGATCCTTTTCGTTCTTTATTCATCGTGAATACGAGCAATATAACCAAATGTAAATCATTAAACTACCTCACTCGGAGCATCCAAGTTTCGATTCTCCTTGTATGTCATGGTCTTGATTGCTTTATCCAAGATTACCTATGTCGACGAAAATAATCAACACCGATGGGGTTTTCCATCCAAATCCGGCCTTCGATTAATGCACGAGATTCGATGATTCCCATTGACGAGCTTCACAAAAATCTATTGAATCATGAATCCAATCTTATGGCCTTGGCCTCGTTAGTGTCCTCACTATCCACTACGTCGTTTAACACTAATTCTCGTTGTCATGGATCGTTAATGCAAAAAAAAAAAAAAATCTATAATAATCTGAGGGAAAACATTTGACCACATTATCTCAATAGGGTCAACCTACACATCCAATATACCACAATCCTACTGCACTATCATATATGTAAATTTTAAGAATTTAAGAGATAAGATATCAAAGAAGGAGACGAAAATGATTTGTAAACTTTAATATATTTCCATTACTCTCAAATTTACTCGATACAACTTGAGTTTATACAGCTTTTAAAAGGATAAATATGTCATATAACTCATACCAATCTTGAATAGATTCGTAACAAATCTGAAGAGGAATGCAACCAAGTCCCAACCTAACGCTTAGCTGAATTCCTTTTATGCCCATGGTTGTTGTTGAGATTGTTGCTGAATCTGTTGTAACTAACTGCCATTGGAGTAAAGCTCTATACGCAAGCTTGTAGAAGATGAGATTGTGTTTTCAGCAGTAGAAACCTCTGCTTGAGAGTGAGTGTTTACATGACTGACACCCTCTTCTTGAGATACAGTGTCTGAGTCTCTAATATTCCCCCGCAAACTGATGGCAAGAGGTTATCCAACGCCTCAGTTTGAAACGTAGGTGAATAAATTGGTCCTTAGCTAGTGACTTGGTAAAGATATCAGCCACTTAAAACTCATTTGGAATGTGTTTGATTATCACATATCCTAATGCAACTTTATCCTTTACAAAGTTATAATCAAGTTCTATATGTCTGGATCGACTATGAAACATTGGATTTGCTGTGAGATGAATGACAAAAAAATTATCACAATGCAAGGCGGAAGGAGAATGCTATGAAATACCAAGGTCTCTTAGTAGAAAGGATATCCAAGTGAGTTTTGCAATAGTATATTCTAAAGCTCGATACTCTTCCTTTGTGGAAGAACTTGAAACTGTAGGATGGCGTTTGTCTGACCAAGAAAGGATGTTGGAGCCAAGAAATGTACAATAACCAGTAATAAATCTTCTTACTTTACATACTGTCCAATCACTATCACTGAAGCAAATAGATTCAAGTTGGTACTGGAATGAATATGTAGACCCAGATTTGTTGTCCCATTAATGTATCTCAAGATCCTTTTAACAAGGCAAAGTCTGAAACCGTTGGATTGTGCATCTTTTGACAGAGAAATTCACATCAAAATTAATTTCAGGCCTAGTAATTATCAAGTATTGTAAACCACGAGCTAGGCTTCTGAAATATGAAGGATCTGAGAACATATATATGTTGCTGAAACATTCTAATCAAGCTTCAAAGGTAGAGGAGTTTCTACAGGTTTACAATTCTACATCCCATCCTTGATAAGCAAATCATTAGCATATTTCTCTTGATGTAAGAATAACCTTCATGAATGATAAATTGTATGGATACCAAAAAAATTAATCTAAAGAGCCAAGATCTTTCTAGCAATTTTTTGTTTCAAAGATTGGACAAGTTTAGCCAAGATGGATGAAGAACTTCCAGTAATCATCATGTCATCCACATATAGTAAGAGATAGATTTTATCATCACCATTGTTAAACACAAAAAATGAAGGTTCGAACCTATTGTAGATGAACCCAAGCTCCAGTAAAAAAATTGTTGATCTTGTCAAACTAAGCACGATGTGTTTGTTTTAGTTCATAAAATGACTTATTTAGCCTACAAACATATGAAGGATGGGTAGAGTTCTCAAACCCTTGTGGTTTTGTCATCATCTTCTTGCAAATCACCATGTAAAAAAGTATTCTTAACATTAAGTTGAGTGATAGGCCAATAATTTACATTAGAGTAGCAATGGCAAGAACATTTCTGACATGACTAAATGTCTCATTATAATCTACTCCTTCTTCCTGATAAAATCCTGTGGCTATCAATTTAACCTTTAGTGTGTTTAATGTACCATCTAAATGTAGCTTGATTCTAAAAATCCATTTACACCCAAGAATATTCATATATGTAGCAACAAGAACCAAGGTCCAAGTATTGCGAATTTGTAAAGCTTCCATCTAAGATTTCAGAGCATTACACCATCCATCATGTTTCAGGGTTGAGATAACTGATTTAGATTCATGAGTAATGTTTGTGGTAGTAAGGAGAGTGTAACAAGGGATTTGTTCAAGAATACCAGATTTTATCTTGGTATTCATAGGATGGTTGTTTTGTGAAGTTGTTGAAATTGTATTTGTTGGTTCAGATTATATGGGTGAAATATTTGTGGAATGAGTGTTTAACGGAGAATTGTTTTAGGATAAGATTGAGTATTTTATGGAGAGGTGATTTGAGGTAAAGGATTAGGTGATGATATATGAGAAGGTAAAGTAGGATATGCAGAAATAGAAGGAACAAGTAAGGGTGAGGGAGTTTGATACCTTGGAAGTATGGAAGAATCTGAGGCTGAGGATAGCTCTTATTGAAATCCCAACTGGCCAGGTTTCAGTAGAGGAGTATTAATCTGGGATGAAATACTAGGATAAAAATCCAAAAATGGAGATGAGATTTCATGAAATGAAGCATGCCTAGTGATGTAAAATTCCCTAATTGGAGGATAAAGAAATCTGTAGGCTTTGTGTTTCTCACTGTATCCCAAAAACACACACTTTAAAGAACTTGGATCAAATTTGTTACTTGTGAATGGTTGTAAGAAAGGATAAAAATAACGACCAAACACTCTGAGAGATGAATTATCAACATTTCTTTTGAATAAGACTGTATAAGG
This sequence comes from Gynandropsis gynandra, assembly GCA_036759665.1. Taxonomy (NCBI): domain Eukaryota; kingdom Viridiplantae; phylum Streptophyta; class Magnoliopsida; order Brassicales; family Cleomaceae; genus Gynandropsis; species Gynandropsis gynandra. Next base: position 22,047,382 of record CM071876.1, on the reverse strand, counting down.
ATTGTATTTATCCAGAGGTGCAGCAGGAAGCAAATTGTTGATATAATTTGCAGTAGAAAAAGCAAGTCCAAGTTTGAAATAGCATTGACAAGCCTAACTCCGTGATATGTCTATTTTCTCTTTCAGCCAATCCATTTTGTTCAGGTGTTGATGGATATGAAATAATATGTTGCATTCCATTATCTAATAGATGACTTTGAACATCAATGCTACACCACCATCACTTTTAAAGCTTTTGATCTTTTAGAAAAATTGATTTTAATTGGATAGAACTAACAAAGCCTTTAGAAATTATCAACAAGTATAAGATAATACTTTAAACCGTGAATAGAACTAATATGAGCTGGACCCCATAGATCACAATGTAGACGTTCTAATGGTTTTGTAGCATGAAAGTCAATATGCACAGGAAGGCAGACGATTGCTTTTTACGAATTGACAGGATTCACAAATATGAGTTGTAGAATTACTGATAAAAATGGTTTTGACTTGGTTAAGATGATGCAGAATCTGATATTAGCGTGCCCCAAATGTTGATGCCAAATTGTGTGGCTTGCAGTACATTGTCTATTTGAGCGGAAGGTCTTGAAATCTAGTATCTGAAGTACGTAAATTTAATCCTCTCGTGTTTGTTTCCTTTGGTTATAACTTTCTGTGTTAAGAATCCTTTACACAACTACATCAACATCAAAGATAAAGTAGCAGGGATAATCTTGTGCAAGATTTAAAAGAGATAACAATGATTAGGTTGATAGATGGAACAACCAAAACATCATTGATAGAAAGCATACCTTATGGTGTAGATAAAGTAGATGAACCAACACGAGAAATGAGAAAAAAAGATTCATCTCCAACCATTACATTTTCTGAACCATTATAAGGAATGGAATGTTGAATATTTTGAGTAAAGTTTATTATATATGTCGAAGATCTTGAGTTAGGAAACAATCAATGTTGGTTTGTTGATGCAGATTTTGCATTAGCAAGGAATTATCAAACGATGCCAATAACGCAAAGCATTATGACATGTTCTTCCATAACTCTGGCAGATAGGTCTAGCGGAAGAACTATTTTGAACATTACCACCAATAGTATCATTAGTATTTAGAGGTTTAATCACATAAGGAGAAGAGAAAACCACTGTTGGAAAACCTATTCCCCTTGTAGAATAGTTCATGTTATTTCCTCTATAGTGTGATCTGCCACCTCCTATATATCCTCATCTTCCATAATTTGAAAACTGAATATTATATGCAGAATGTGGAGAATGAGCATGAAAGGCTAAGTGATGAGACATATTTGAATGTTTGACTGGTGTGTTGGTCAATATCAAACTACTTAACTGAAAAACAACATCATCATAAGTTGTAAATGGAGGTTTGTGCATTGATGTTTGTATAACAGTTGTAAAAGTCTTGCATTCTTTCCCCAAACCATGCAATAGACGAAATATCTTCATAGGTTCATGTATTTGTTTTCCAATAGAGTTTAACTTGTCACAAATAGCTTTGAATTGTCCTAAGTATTTAGACATTGATTTTCCATCTTTTGATTGCATTTGGAAATATGCTAAGAGGTCAAATTCATGTGAAATAGACCTTTGATTGTAGTGATTTATAAGAAAATTCTAAACATCCATTGTTGAATCCATTCTAGTAATATGAGTAAACACTTCTTTAGACAAGGTTCCAATAATCCCATATTTCATTTGATCCATTTGTAATCATGCATTATATGTAGGATTAGATACCTTGGAACACCATTTTTCTACTCTATTATGAGCTCTAGAAGTTCTTGAATTGACCAATCGATGAATCCAAGCAGCTTTGGACTGTGAAGCAAAGACTAAATTTGAATCTTCCAAAACAAAAAATTAGAGTCCTTGAGTTTGATTGTGAAGACATTTGAAAATTTTACATGAACGGAAAACGGAAAGATAGTTGGAGCATCCATGATTGAGGAAAAACCAGGATCAAAAGCTTTGGTACCATGTGAACTTGAAGAATTCAAGATATAATAGATGAAATAAAGAGATGATGATGATTTGTATACTTTCGTGTATTTCCATTGATCTCAAATGTACTCGATACAACTTGAGTTTATACTGCTTCTAAGAGGATAACAACGTCATACAACTCTTAACAATCTTGAAAAGATTCGTAAAAAATCTGAAACGATGTAACCAAGTTCCAACCGAACGCTTAGTTGAATTCCTTTCACTACAAAAAAAAAGACGATTATCAATGGACGGGGCAACCGATCCGTCTGTTGATATTTTAGCAACAGATTTTTGGAAATTATCAATGACCTAGTGTCCGTTGGAAACCGTTGACATTTTCAACGGATATCAAATGGAAACTTGCATCCATTGATATGTACAACAGATGCATGTTGGAAAGTTTAGAATTTACAGGCTTTCGTTGGAATAATCCAACATGTTTTTCAAAGATCATCCAGTAGTATTGCCAACGGTGATCTGTTGGTATTTCCAATGGATGATCGTTGGAACATGCACTATTTATACATCAAACCCGAAGTTTACCCTCAATCCATCAACAAAAAATATATTTTCAAACAATCTTATCTTCTTCAAATAGAGATATATACAGATTGAGATAGTGGTGTATTCTGTAATCGAGGAAGTTACTCAAGAATTCTTACACGGATTGGAGCATTTCATGAGTTATGCATCGATGCAACCTTTGTGTCAAGAACGCGAGACAATGTTATGTCCCTACAAAAAATGCATAAAATATGAAGTATCGAAGTCAAAAATTGTTTGCAAACACTTTCACAAGGTGGGTTTTTAGAGGATTACAAAATTTGGTTATTTCACGAAGAAAATTGTGGCATTAGAGATATTGTGCAAGAAGCACAAGAAATGAAAAGAAGTGAAGAAATTCTTTATAAAACGCGACGATCAATCTATATATGGAAATGGTGTCGGATGCTTTTCTTTGTGTTGTTAAGCAACCGCATGAAGAGATTCTGAACAACGAGACACACAGATTTTTCAGCCTATTGGATTCAGTGAAACAACCTATATATGAAGATTGATGAATATAAAAACAGACTACAATGTAACTAAAAATTGCATGGATTCCATTTGCAAAACCATGCGTGAATATTTACTTGAAAATAATAAAGCACCTGAGACATATTATGAAACAAAGAATGTTCTAAAAGATTTGGAAATTCCACTTGAAAAAATTGATGTTTGTAGAAATAGGTGAATGTTGTTTTGGGGGGAAGATAAAGAGTTGTTGGAATGTAAATTTTATCGGTGCAAGTAAATTTCGACTAAAAAAACCATCTTCACGAAATATGTACCATATAAAAAGATGTTCTATATGCTTGTAGTAAACAGGTTGAGAAGTTTGAAAGAATAAAAAACCGTTGCCGCAATGAGATGGCACGTAAAACATTCACGAGCGAAGGGATAATGCAACATTCATCGGATGGTGGACTTAGAAAGATTTCAATGAATATTTTCCAAGTTCGCGTATGAAACGAGAAATATTTATCTTTTTCTGTGCACCCATGGTTTTAGTGCATATGGACAATCAAGAAGTCAATATTCTCTATGGCCAGTGATTTTATCTCTGTATAAATTGCTTCCGGATATGTGTATGAAAAGAGAATTAATGTTTCCGACGTTGCTGATTCGAGGACCAGAACATCTGAAGAAAGTTTCGATGTTTTTGCAGATCTTAATTCATGAATTAAGATATTTGTGGAACATTGTAATTCTTGCTTATGATGTAAGTACAAATCAAAATTCCACACTGAAAGTGGTATTGTTGTAAACAATTAGCGAATTTCCTGCCTATGGAATGATATCTAGATGAAGCACGCACGGGAGACTAACATGTCCATATTATATGAAGGATATAGATTCCTTTCGACATGTACATGGAAAGAAACCATGTTCATTTGATTGTCATAGAAGGTTTCTTCCTCGTGAAAATACATTCAAAAAAGATAAAAAAAACATTTTTGAAAGAACCTGGTAAAAAAAGAAGAGGCACCGTGCATGCAAACAAGAAGACAAATCCTTTATGAACGGTTAAACACGATGGGAGATCTACAAGAATCGGTAGAATGCGGTGGATATCTTGAGAATCAAAAACCACAAGGCCAAGGTGAATGACATAATTGGTATAAAAATCATATTTTTTACAAACTATCATATTGAAAATCACTGATATTACGTCATAATTTGGATGTTATTCATATTGAAAAAGAATTTTTCGATAACATGATCAACATTGTTTTGAATATTACTCGGAAAACGAGGGATAACATACAATCAATTGGAAGGCAGTATGTTGAAGATCTGAATTGGAGTTAAGAGACAGAAGGCATCTATCCCAATATTCGTATTGTTTTGTCCAACGAAAATAAAATTATTGAGGCGGTTAAAAGAAGACTTTAAATGTCTAGATGGATATGCATCAACAGGCGGAATATCAGATATACCCTCATAGGGCTAAACCGCTTCAAAAATACCATTCCCTAAAATAATTATTAAATCGAAAAAAACTGAAGAAAAGACAAATTTGCCCTAAATTTTCGAACGTGAAAAAACCCACGTTCTGCAGTTTTTCAACAGGAAAAATTGTCAAACCGTGTCAAAAGCAAGAAAATCGAACAATTTTTCGACGTGAAACTTGTTTCAAAGTTTAAAGCAAGAAAGAATAAGTGATTTCAAACTTGAGAGGGATCGATTTGAAGTTGGCACGAAGGAAAATGGCTAGAATCAGCAGCAATAGTGAAGAAGAGAGCATGAATCAATCTTCAATGGTGTTAATAAGCGTAAGTAGATTGATTTATAGGATTTTGCAAGCTGTCAAGTCACGAAATGGTTTATTTATTTGAAATGGGTGGGAGTATCAGTGAGTCGGTTGAGTCGCAAGGGTCGCAGGAGTTGCATGACCATCTTCGACTCAATGAGTTGGTTGTCTCTATGAGTGGGTTGGGTCGCAATGGTCGTTTGAGCGTCGCAGACGGTCCAAAGGTCGTTTGAGTTGCATGGGTTGTTTGCGCCGGATGGGTCGCTTATGTCATTGAGTCGCAAGGGTCGTTTATGTCATTGAATCGCAAGGGTAGTTTGAGTCGCAAGGGTCGTCTGAGTCGCATGGGTCGCTTGATATTATGCCCCATGGGTCGCTTGATATTATGCCGTATTGATCGCTTGAGTCGAATGGGTCAATTGAGTCGCAAGGGTCGCTTGAGTCTCAGTGAGTCGGTTGAGTGTCGCAGAGTATCTGAGGATCATTTGAGTCGCATTGGTCGCACAGGTCGATTGAGTCGCATGGGTCGCTTAAGTCGGTAGCAGTATAATATATTCTTAATTGGTCATTTTGCAGGTGGCGCAAAAGCCAAAGTTTGTATATGAATTCAAGCACATGGACATAATGCCAAAGATCACCACCAAATGTTTTCCTCACGAGAAAATAAACGTTGGGAGGAATCTTAGATGAATACGAGTTGTATTACTTCGAGAAGGAGTCACAATTTAGGCATTTATTCCATTTCTAATGTGACTCCACATTGATGAAGGTTCAAATGTCTATCCTATTAAATCACTCAGTGATTATACGGGACAAGAAGGAGTTGTGGTTAGTCTTAAACGACATTCTCTTCCGGTACCCTATAGTGGAGCATACACTAATTTTCGGATTGAAATGCGGACCATATCCCAAAGGATAGGAGTCCAAAAGGGGTGACACATTCAGGCTGAAGACTTTCGGCCTTGGAAAGGTGACCCCCATACAAGTCAGTGAAAATCTTGTGAACGCGAAGAATTCCGACGACCGGAAGAGGTTGGAAAATTTGATGTTGTTGGTGCAAGTTATGGCTCACAAGCCTTCAACATAAAACTCTATCTGCTATGATCTTAATGACATGGTTGATGATTTGGAATTTGTGAAGGCTTTCTATAGGGGCGTTACACATTCGAGAAGATTGTGGATACTTGCCGCAAGCATGTTAGCGGGGAATCACCGAAACCAAAATGGTATTGTTGTGGTCTCATGATCCCACTAATGGTAAGTTGTATATATTATTCGAATAACTTTAATGTTTTTTTTTTACTTTTTGCATTATTATCATTTTGTTTTAATGTTTCAGTTACTTCCATTCCAAACTATCCTTAGTTTGGACGGAAAGGGATGGTATGTTGAGGTTGTGGATGCGCATCCATCATGCCCAAAAATGTGCAAGAAGATGGTTAAACCCAGTTTTAACGCGAAGTATGTAGATGTGATAAGGCAGATCGGAGATTCTAAGATAACAATTACACAAGGGTCATAAGAGAAACAAGGGTCACAAAGGGTAATAATGGTTATTTTTGGTTTTTCCGGATATTCGAAGTATTTTTCGTGCTGAACACGAAGAGGAAGCATTACTTTCTGATCTGGAGGATTACGAGGGATGTGACGATCCCGATATTGAGATATGGATGGAATATCTTCGTATAAATTCGAAAGGTATTTGTTGGGAGAATATACGTAAGCAAGAACTGCTGATATGAAAAGCAACTCTTGGTGATCCAAAAAAGGGGAAAGAAAAGGGACTAAGAGGAATGAGAGTGTGAGTGAAAAAATAATAGAGGTCCAAGATGATGAAGACGAAGGATGAGTAGGTGTTGCTGATGCTGATGTTGCAGTCCCTCTGACACTAGAGCAGAAATTAATAGATGAAATAAGGAAGTCGAAGAAAAGAATCATCAACGTCATAAGAGACCTTCTAAGGGATGTCGGAATTCATTTGCCTAATCTAAAATCAAAGGCTGCCGAGAAAGATGCGAGCACCAAAAACCAATCTTCTGGCATTGTTAGTGATTATGATTTTGAATTCCTTCGACGTCCAAATCAGTTGTCGAGAAAAGAGCAAAGCGAAGAGCCGGTTGACTCTAGAGATGGCTCAGAAGAGGATTTGGCAAACATTGCTCCTGATAAAGTTCCACCAATTAAGTAATATTTAGTGAAAAAGGTCATTTGAGAGTCAATTTCCATTGAGGTCGACATGGGTCGCAAGAGTCGGATCGGTCGCAGGGACATATAAGTCGTAGGGTTGCATAAGTTGCTGGGTCGCTAGAGTCGCATGGGTCGTATGGGTTTCATATGTCCATGGGTCACTGGGTCACTAAAGTCGCATGGGTCGCATGTGTTACATAATCAATGTAACGAACAATGAGTCTAATGAATGAAGTAATTTTATGCAGATGCTCCAGTGAGTCCTGTTGAAGAGGTTCACACTAAAGATATTTTAGTGGGTCCTGATAACACGTAATCCGTTGTAGTTTTTATATCATTCTTAGGTCTAGTTTTAAGTAGATTGCTTACATTTCCTTCATTTACCGAGTTTATTCGAAGACTTTATCTACATTTCGTGTTTTGCATAGGAAACGAAGACTTGAGGAGAAACACGAGTAATTATGGCAATCTAACCCCGAAAACGTAGTTGAGTAACAAGGTTCGACTTGTGCGAGACCATGGATTGGAAGTGAGCACTCAAACACCGAGCAAAAGGAACGGAAACAACAAATCA
>CM071876.1:21999739-22034600 GCA_036759665.1 Gynandropsis gynandra | reverse complement strand
GACGTCGGAGCAAGCGTAAGCGTGCTACCATTGTCTTTGTATGAGAAATTGGATCTTAAGGGTAAGATGGATCTTTGACCGACGAGAATGGCGCTAACCATGGCTGATAGGAGTGATAGGATACCCGAGGGAAAGCTGGAAGACGTGCCTTTGCAGGTAGGAAAGTTCTTCGTCCCGGTTGATTTCGTTGTATTAGATATGGAGAAGGACGAGAAAATTCCAATCATCCTCGGTAGGCCGTTTCTCAATACGTCAAAGACGATCATACATTGTGCTGAAGGTAGACTCACACTTAAATTCGGGGATGAAGAAGTGGAGTTCAATCTGAACGACACACTTAAGCAGCCATGTATGGTGGATTCCGTATTCCACATCGACGTCCTAGAGGAGCTAGTCGACGAAGTCTTCGAGAAGTTTGGGAAATTGGAATCTTTTGAGATGGCTCTTCCAGCAGCTAGAGAGGGACTTTGTAAGAACCCTAATGAAGTGAATCTTTATACGAAGCTGCTGGATGAAAAGGATACAAAAGAAATCCCGAACCCCGAGTTAGATGAACTCCGAGCAGAATTCTGCGCGACCCGAGCACAGCAGGTCGCAACCTCAGAAAAGGATGGATTTTCGGGTAATCCTCATCAAGGAGACTTCTCAACTCATGCACACATGAGTACAGATCAGTTGGAGAGGGATTCAAAAGGATGGATCCTCGGATAATCCTCATCAAAGCGTTTTCTCAACTCATGCACACATGAGTATCGATCAGTTGGAGAGGGATTCAGGTCTAAAAAACGTTGCAAACCAGCGCACAACCCTCCTAGAATGCAAGGCAGATTCCGGCGCAGAGCAAACAGTTTACATCGATGGTTCATCCATTCATAAAGCGCCTAACAGCCACTGCAAGCGTCCAGCATCAAGTTGGGACATTGATAAGGCATCCAAGATGAAGATTAAGGTGAAGATTAGGGACGACATGACTGATCGGGGAAGGAATTCAATTGATCCGCGTGCTATACTCCATCGAGGGCATTATGCACGCAAGATGCTACGCACACAACGACGTCGAGGACGTCCATCTAATGGGTAGCACATTTTGGTCAGGCTCATGACCTTAAACAAGCGCTTATCGGGAGGCAACCCGACTTTTGCATTTTTCATTTCATTTTCGGACTATTTCTTTTTCTTTTCATATTGATGTACTTGGTGGATCGTATTCCTCTTTTTGGATTGTGTGAATCTTTTTCGCAGGTTCTTCGAAGTCCATATCATCCTTGAGGAGGAGACAAAAATTCGGGATTGGAAGTTATACAAGGTGCACACGTTCCAACTCTTATTTGTTTACGATTTCCACTCGATACTCTTTAATTCCCGACGAGATAAACTTTCACATAACGATGTTGCATAACGATGTAACGAAGTTCTAAAAGGATAATTGGTCTTAAGTACTATCATGAGTTCAAGGAATTCAAGCTCTCCTATAGGAACTGACTGGCGTAGACTTGTCCACTATCTAGCATGCATATACCAATATATCTATTGTGCATCTTACATGCATAGACGCATTACGACCGCTATCCTAATCCCTAGATTCAATCGATTGACCTGGCGTAGATTCTAAATCGATTAAACCCTAAATAATGGCTAAGTTCCAAAGTCTAATGCCCTGGCGTAGATTTATTAGACTTCTAACATCATCAATCAAGTGGCGTACAAGTATTGAAGCATTAAGATCAGCCAATCAATCTGAAAACATGATAAAATACCGAATTCATTCATATCAAGTGGCGTACAAGCATGAAAGCATTAAGATCCACCATTCATTAAGCGTAAGAGTTCGTTACAACATGGCAATGCCTCTATCCGCTCGTGCAGGCCACTTGCCCGACCGTGTGCCCTCCTTTCAGCCCGAGCGGGCACCATGCCCGATCGTGTGATTCTTGAGCCTGAGTCGTGCAAAGCTACTGCGATTTCTTGGCATCAATTAGCCCGAGTGGGCACTCCAATTCCACCCGAGCGGGCACTCCATCATGGTCGTATTCCTTGAGTTCCCGAGTCGTGCAAAGCTACGGGGGTAATTGGCAGCAATTAGCCCGATCGTGTACACTTCCAATGCCCGAGCGGGCATGTCTTGAAATGTTGTTTCCGCTCCCTTCGCTCGGTGTTTGAGTGTTCACTTTCAGTCCATGGCCTTGCACAAGTCGAACCTTGTTACTCAACTACGTTTTCGGGGTTAGATTGCCATAATCTCTCGTGTTTCTCCTCATGTCTTCGTTTCCTATGCAAAACACGAAATGTAGATAAAGTCTTCGAATAAACTCGATAAATGAATGAAATCCAAGTAATCTACTCGAAACTAGACCTAAGAATGATATAAAAACTATAACGGATTACGTGTTATCAAGAGTCAAGCTAAAGACCATAAACAAGCGCTTCTCGGGAGGCAACCTGAGCTTTAGCAGATGCGCATAACAGACAGATGTAATTTCAACTCGGGAAAGAAGAATACACTAGTTGTACATGTTCTCCACTTTCTTTATCCTCTCTCGAATTTTAACATGTGAGTTCCTCTCACAATTTTTGAACATCAAGATTGTGTTCCATTAAGTGTAGGGTGTTACTCTTTAAGTGATACGTTGGCAATTAGGATTAGACATATATTTATTATTTGTTATTTTAAAATTTTAGGTCATTTTTTTCTTTTTTTTTAGGATTTTTACCGGATATAAAGTACGAGACTTTGAGATTTAGCCATTTTTGTGTAACTTTGTCGAATTAGGAACAAATGCCTAGGTTTGCTGAAAAATAACTTTTAGGTACTGACTAGTCTAATAGTTTTGCATGAATCCATGGCTTATAGTTGTATTCCTCCCCCTAGGTTTTAGTCGCAAGTGTCCATATCTCCGTGTATACCGTATAGTCTTTGTTAACTCGAACACCTTTTAGATTTACTTTTCTGTTTTTATAATTCCACGGGCTTACACTCTGTTTTCAATGGAATTAGCTTCTAGCTATTTTGGCCTTACATTGACATGAGTGCATTGATCTCAATGGTTCGGGTCTAAGCGATAGGTTGAGGCGCGTTTTTACATCCTAAGGTTTAGAGTTGATGCGTACAAAAACTTGATTGCGTTATCAAAGTTAAATAAATAACCTAAACTACCCGCAAGTGCACGGCACGTGTGTAGTACTTCAGGTGTCGATCCCACAGAGACTACGTAACATAACCTAAACTCTAACTGTGAATCAAACTTGCTAACGAACGAAATATGGTTTGAAGAATGAAATACTAAAAGCAAATAAACAAACTAGTTCTTAAGAATGAGACAAACGTTCTAGGAAACCGGTTTCACCACAAGACTACCGAAACCAACAATCAATCTATCTATCATGCAATCCCAATCAAGTTATCTAAGGCAGATGATCCTAATATGATATCTACCCTCTTTCGAGGCATAAACATGTGATCTAGTAAAGTTGCCCCCTACTTTCGTGGCTGACACCTTGAACTAAACCCATAAGACCTGTGATTCATCCGTTTTACCCTCAACCACTGCTACCCTAATTTCGTGGCCTAACCTTGGTTGTTCTAAACCTGATCTTCTAGGACTAGAATTCTCCTTTCGGAACTTCTCCTAACCCCTAACACATGCATCTATGCGGCCGTCGCAAACACAAGTCATTTAAGCACTCAGATAAAGAATAGATAAACGAAAATGGGAAGATGCATTCAAAGATAAATCAAAAGTGGTTCCGGGATAGCCATGGGCTAATACCTTCTCCTAGAACAAACAAACTACTCGCTCATGCGTCCATAAACAAACATAAACGAAATAGAAGGTCTAAGGAACATGAAACTCAAAAGAAACCGAAGTGTCAAGTTGATCTCCAATGCTCCTCGTAAGTCTCCTTCGCAAGAACCTCCTCCTTCTCTCCCTCGATCAAGAACTGAATAATGAATGAATGAATGTCGATCTCTAGCCCCTTTTTCCTCCTTTAAGGTCGTTTTCCTTATTGTATGAGTCCCCCACAAACTTCCATTTGTTTTAATTTTCCTTATTGTATAAGTCCCCCACAAACTTCCATTTGTTTTAAGTCAAATTAACTTATTTTAAGTTGCAAGTGACGGTCGCGACCCGCTCGGGTAGAGAAAATGACCCGATCGGGTACGGCGCGGAAGATCGCGCAACAACGCGATAAAAAGGGGTCTGCCCGCTCGGGCACATATGCTGCCCGCTCGGGCTCATGCCCCGGGCGGGGTATTTCTCGCCCAATTCGTGCTCAATTTGGTGCCCAAAATCGCCGTAACAAATGCCCGCTCGGGCTAGGGTGTTACCCGCGCAGGTAGTGGCTATTCCAAGCCGATTCTCATCCCGTTTGTCCCGTGATGATCCTCGATGTTGGTACTTTGTTTCGTGCACGTCCTTTAGCTCCGAAATGAACCGAATACGCATAAAAACCTGTAAGAACATGAAAACACGAAAACAAGTAAAACGGATATGGAATCATACGTAAAGCAACACATATATATCATAAATATCTTTAAAATCGTGCAAGAAATACGTATGAAAACGAGATGATCACGTGACCTTATATTTAAGGTCTAAACGATTCTTCAATAACGCAACATCTTCACTCCTCTATGGTTACAAGACCTTATGTGTGTGCCAATTGGCAACCTGGGTCTAAGTAGATAGTTGTTCTCTCCAACTCCAACATCCTAGAAACGGAGCGTGGAATGTTCTATAGAAGAAAAAATTTATGAGAGAAAATTAAAAAAAATAATGAATAAATAATTTGTCTTTAGGAAAGGTGTCTTACGTATGCATGGCTAAATTGGTATGGACATTTCTTGGATGTTGTTTAGGGGGTAATGAAATAAACTTTGGTGATGTGTTGGATGGCACGGGTCGTGGCTTTCAGTCGATAGAAGTCTGAACTTGGTTTGCCTAGGTCTATGTTCGTGTGACACGTTGTTGTGCATAATGGCTGATTTTTCGAAGTACGTGTGCTAGTATATAGTTGTTGTTTGACTCTTCTTGTGCTTAGCTGTAGTTTTGTTTGAGGACAAACCAAGGTTCAAGTCTAGGGGAGTTTGATAACACGTAGTTAGGTTAGTTTTAGATGTAAGAGTTTAGATCATTTATGTGAAATTTGCATAAAACGAGTTACAAAACCGACACGAATTAGTCCTCTATCAATTCTTTTTGTTGCTTCTCAAGTTTTAAGGCGACAAGGCCTAATCGAGCTTAATGATGTTGATTCCTAGAGTCAACTGTGCATACTTGGAGCTACAACCCACTCGGAACTGATTCACACCAAATAACGGCACGGAATACCCGAGCATTGAGCCAAAAGAGCAAAAATACAAAGTTAACACAGCCTGCTCGTGCTCGTAGAAGGCCCCGCTCGGGTTGCACCCATCCGAAGTTTTAGCCCAACTTGGGGTGCCTTTTACCCCGTGCATGCTGCCTGTAGGCCAAGAGTCCGAGCGGGTCCTACACTTGAGCCCGCACGGGTTACATCCACAGAAACTTCTGCCCACCTCAAAGAGCTTCCAAACACGCACCGGTTGCCTCAAAGACAAAGAGCTCGAGCGGGTCCTCCATTTGAGTCTGCATGGGTTGTGTGTCATAACAGAATACATAGAAGCATTCCAATTCTGAGAGGGACGGCACAAAACCTTAGGAGGACGAAAAAAAAACACATAGAGGAGGCTTAGGAGAAGGTGGAAAACAAAGAAGACACCATTGGAACATCGGTGATGAGATAGGGAAGTCCGAGGCATCGTATTCCTTACTCTTTATCATGTCTAGTGTTTTTCTATCTTGTTTTGTATCAGAATCTATGAGTGAGTAGGTTTGTAGCTATGGGTTAGGGACGCCAGTTTTATAAAGGATGCTTGTGGTTATGTGTTAAAGCTTAGATCTTTCAAAGTTTTCTTGTGTTTCATTTCTACGATCAGTGCAATGAATGTTCTATACTTGTGTTGTCCACTCAGTAACTTAGGATCTCATGTTTAACTCAGAGGTTAGATTATGAATCCGGAAATATTGATTGTTGATTGAGTTCGATTGATTAGAATTTGATTGGTCGGTTAATCGACTCAAGAATTAGGATTGCAAACCTAATGCTACTGTAATTACGTGTTAATCACTGCTTGGAGATAGGATTGCATGTTATTGTGGTTAGAAAGTTTAGGTGTCGAGAGAACCATTCTCTACATACGAGCATGTTATTTCATGTTATTGTGGTTAGGGAGTTTATGGATCAAATCGCCTATAACATCAACAACATCAAGATGGAGATTCCAGTATTCATCGAATGGGTGATGTGGAAGCATACTTAGATTGGGAGAGGAAAATTGTGATGGATTTCAATTGTCGTCAGTATTCCAAACTCAAAACAGTAAATCTAGCTTCAACAAAGTTCATTGAATATGCGCTTGAATGGTGGGTTGAGCACGCTTATTCATGTTGATGGTATGAAGAGAAACCAATAGTGATGTGGATGAAATGCGTGAAGTGATGAGACGTTGATATGTACCCTCTTATTGTAATGGAAAGGCAAATCAACGTCCACAATGATTGGTTCAAGGGAGTCGAAACATAGAGAACTCCTACAAAGATACATCCAGACCAAGAGCATGAGGTACAAACAAATCCTTTATACGTAATCGTGACATTATATGTCTCAAATGTCAAGGTCGAGGTTATTAAACCAAAGAGTGTCCAAATATTGGCATTACACAACATGGATGAGAAATTACTAAGGGGCAAGAGGTGTGAGCATTTGAGTGACCATGAGATCTTAAGAGAAATCTAGACAAAAGCCTGTGAGAGCACACCCATGGGAATAACGTTTATTTCCTTGAGTGTGAGAGAGAACGTGATCTTGATACCGCAACCGATGAATGTGCTTACGTACAAAGAGGTGTCTAGTTTTATTCCTAATTCAATATAGGGTTCTCAAGATGTTTTTTGGAAGAAGAAACCACTAGATAAAGTGAATGGGCTAGATTTGGTGTTGCCGAGAGATAAGTTTTGGGTGCATACGCAAAGAAAAGATCGTACAAATGGCATAAATCAAAGCTTCTCATGCAACAAGACAAACCTTTTTTAGTTTGCATACGCACCAATCTAGTGTTTCCTAAATTGAAATGTTGGATTTGAGGACAAAACCTTTTAAAGAATGGGGAATCATGTGAACGAGATCTTGGATCCTTCACAACTTGCACGAGGACAAAAATGAGAGACAAGGCAAAGGAGATTCAAGATATGTTCGCTCGGGGACACATAATAGGGAGCAAGGCAAAGGAGTTTCTAAGCGTGTTCGCACAATTGGGCATGAAAGGGTGGCTAAAGACTGCATGAAAACACTCAGTAACACGTAGGAAAGACCACAAGAAGTCCTTACGAGGAGAGGATGCCGAAAGAGCAAGAAACATGAGTATTAGGCAATATTCGGCCAGTGCAGATTTTTGCTCGGCCAAGATGTACGGTTAGAGAAAGAAATGCTCTACCCAAGCGTTTACTCTTGTCTACTTTTCCTTGGTTTTTTATGGTTGATATTTATGTGGCTCTCGATGAGCGATCCAATCGCTCGACCGAGCAATTTTACCAGGTTTTTCTCTGTTAGCTTATTTTTTCGTTTTCCATTATTGTTTGGTTCCTATAAATAGAAAAATCATGGTATGACATTCAAAACAATTAGTTATGATTTGGAAGTCTCTTTTCTTTGCTAATCCTAGAGATTTTGCTACCAACTCTTGGAGAGATTTCGAGCTGTTTTCAAATTATCAACACTAGATCACAAGTGTTTTGACATTATTTGTTCGTCTGAGGTTCTCTAGTCAAGTTGTAGCACGGGTTTATGATGTCCTTTCTTCAGAAATAAAAAAGTATAGGGTAAAATATTAGGTCACTAGTTGGTTTTATTCCAATTCTATCCTCCAAAAAATAGATTATCAATCTAGGATCTTATGAGGTGGTATCTCTCATGTTAATTCGACACCAAGGATGGTGTCGAGTGCAAGTCTGGGGGAGGCATAGATTGATATCTTATCCACTACCTAGGTTTCATTTAGGTGTAGTTTAAGGTTATAATAGCTTTTTTAAGAATCCTTTAGGCATGAGTGGAAATACATTAGTTTAGCCACGAGGTAATCGAATGATGTGTATGAAATTAGAAAATCATTTTTTCCCATAGCTACGTATAACAATTATAGAATCAACTAATTATTTTGAACGAATGGTCGAACATAGTTGACTTGGAGGAAATGAGTTTAGGTTGATTTTATTCTTTTGTACGATAAACTGAAACTTAGTCATATGAGGATCTTTCCTAAATAGTAGTTTCAGGTTTATCTATTTCCCTATGAGTTTTTTCCCATTCTTTGGAATATTATGCCTTATTAATCTTATTTGAGTTTATCGTTTCTAGTGTTATATGCCTTTTTTCACTCGAATAAGAGCTAGACATTTCACAAGGGGGTGACGGTAATCATCACATGTGAACTTTAGTTCTGGTTACCCGATCTCTTTACCCTTTTCATATGATCATAATGTCCTATACATTGAAAGAAAAGAAGAGATAATAAAAGGGGATAACAGGGGCCAGTCTCGAGAAAAAGAAATATGCAGAAAATATCTTTCACCACATTTTTCGAGCCTTTCCTTAACTATTGGAACCGAACTACTCTTATGATAGTGATAAGCAGACTTGAGAAATGTTCTTGGTAGGATTTTGAGTTTGTGCACAACATATTTCTAATGTTAATATGAATTCCACGACTTAGAATCTTTCCATAAGTTTGAAAACTCTATAGCAAACTAGTTCGATTTCATTCACAACCATTGTAGGCTAAGCAGACATGAACGTTCTTGAAATCCTTGTTGATCTCAGTTTTTCTTTTGCTCCCTTTCCAATGTTAATCATTGATTATTTTTGCTCGAGGATGAGCAAAAAGCTAAATCTAAGGGATTTTGATAACATTATTTTCACTCCATGATTGGTTGAATGTTTCTATTAGGTTTTGGATTGTTTTAGTCTTTTGTACGTTCAATTTTATGCGTTTTGGGATGATTTTATGATCTTGTAGGCACAATTTGGAGAAACGTGACCAACTTTGAGCATAAAGCGAGCATCAAGAAATGCAAAAAGTATAATCTGAGATCCTTTTCTATCAATCTAAAAAAGACATATTTTTTAAAAACTAAGAAAATCTTTAAAAAGATTATAATTGAATTTTTTTCCTTATAACCTACAAATCTTTTTCAAGAGATGGAGAATGTTGTGAGAGCGAAGAGACATAAAAAAATGCAAGAACAATCGTATTTTTTTAAAATAATTCAATCATATTATCAAAAATATTTTAATTATTTATTATTTAAAAAATTATTATTTAATTACTTATAATTTTTAAAATATTATTATTTTTTAAAATATGATATTGTAAATAATATTTATATATTTATTATTCGTAACCTACTAAGATTTTTCAAGAGAGGAAGAATGATTTGAGTACGAGAAGACATCAAAAAATGCAAGAACAATCGTATTATGTTACAAGGAATTATTCAACATACGTCTCCATCTAAGGACATGTGTATTGAATGTATTATCAGCCGATTCACCTTCTCTCAAAAATCTAAACCCCTATCTAATGTTAAAATCACTGATGTCTTCATCTAATGACCTACGGGCTATATGCATTATTATCCAATATCATCATCCAAAACTGATTCATCTACCTCTCGATGTGATCATTTGTTTTGTGTAATGCATATGATCTAGTGTGATCCGACATCACCATCTGAATTAAACCATTTCACAATCAATTTAAATGGTCTATTCAATAATTGAAAGAATAAAACAGGTATCAAACCGTAGAAGCAAAAAAAAATAAATCTGATCATTAAATACAAATACACAAAATTCTAGTCTAAATAATGGATCAAACTTATAGATCTAAATCTTAAGAATAGAACTACAATGCAGTCTGATAACCTTATCATTCTTTTGCACGATTCAAAGGATTTCATCTTACCACTCTTAGTTTTTTTATGTATTTCTCATCCCCATATGCCTAGTGGCATCTCCAATTTATAGGAAAGATCACTAACACTTAAACAATCAAAATTTTGAGTTATTAGGTAAATTCAGTAAAGTGCTCGGCCGAGTTGGCTTCAGCTCGAGCCGAACAGTTGGTTGTTACATGTTTTTCGATGCAAATCGGTTCCAAGTCTAACATTTTGAGGCAAATCGCTCGACCAAATAGTACAACACCCGGTTCGAGTGAACCTCTGGTGTGAAAAGCTTCCCTATTTGATTTACCGCTAGACCGAATTGTTCATCGCTTGAGTCGAGCGAATCTTCAGGAGTGACTTAGGTATTTTTTATTGGTCGATTGATTAATTGCTCTGTCCGAATGATTTCTCTGGAACTTCTGAGCATCTCAATCTTAACTACTCGATCGAGTATTTTGTGCTCGAGTCGAACGTTTCCTTTGTTTCTATCCTTTATGCTTGTTTTGTGCTAAAAGTTGATCATGTTTCTCCATAATGTGATATTTAGCCCTTGTTGCTTACAATATCATAAAATGAATAAAAAAACGTAAAACGAAACTAAAGAGACTAAAATAATCTCAAAATAGTATAGAAACATGCACAAATCATATAGTGAAAATTATGTGATAAATGGCCTAAGGTGAATTTTTTGCATTGTGTTTTGATCACAATATCACACATGGTTCTCAATTAAACCCTTTAAAGCTTACATAAATTTCAAGCGTAAATGCTAACTTCTCGCGATGATCTAAAGGCCTCGTGCAGGTTGAAGTGCACGATGACCTCGATTAGAATAGGTTACATAGGTCAAATCTTTCTATAACTATAAAATAACAAGGAAGTTGACACCATTCGCTAAAATAAATAGCTTTGCACCTGAAGTGGTTTTAATATGAACGTTTAATAGTAAGTTTTGGTACAAATAAAATCTATTTAAGTCATATTGTCAAATAGGTGGAGCTTCATATATGTGTTCTTATAAAAAAAATAATTCATGTAAAAGATATAAACCACTCTCCCATGATTTATCATTTGTTTATAAGGTTTTAAAATTAATGTTCCACTATGAAATTATATGACAAACATAAGACATTAATCACATACTAATGATAATCATATATATATATATATATATATACACACCGTTGTTGTATTGTTACAATAGTACACCCAATTTCTTATAGTTGTATAATAATAGGAAAAACAGTCTATTCCCCTTGAAAATCATGATTTAGTCCTATTTCCCCTTTAATTTTGACCCTCATCCTATTCCCCCTCGATTTTCAATTTTCATCATATTCCTCTTTGAAAATTATATTTTACCTATTTCCTCTCCTCAATTTTGACCTCATCCTATTCTTTCCCCCCCCCCCCCCCCCCCCCCACCACACCCCAACCCCCTCCCCCACCGCCTCGCCTCGCCCCACCGGCTCACCTCCCTAGAACCCCAAAACCATCGACCGATCTAGCCAAAATTAACCATCTGAAAACCATATCTAAAAACACTGTGAACAATGACCCAATTTTGACTATATTTTGACCCAATTTTGATTTTAATTTTGATTTTGATTTTAATTTTAATTTTGATTTAATTTTAATTTTGATTTTCATTTTGATTTTAATTTTGACTTTAATTTTGACCCAATTTTGACTCAATTTTGACTTAGTTTTGACTCGATTTAATCCTAATTTGTACTTAATTTTGAAAAATATTTTTACTTAATTGTAACTCGAATTTTAACAATAAATCAAGTTAATTATTCAATTTAATCGATTTACTTGATTTGATTTCGAATAAAATTAAGTACGGTTTTCTACTTGAAACCAATTTTAACCCAAAATCGAACCCAATTTTGACTCAATTTTCACCCAAAATCAATCCAATTTTGACCCAAATTATGATATCAATTTGACTCGATTTAATCTGAATTTTTACTTAATTTTGACCCGATAAAATTAAGTACGGTTTTTACTTAATCCGTAATTTTAACCCAAAATCGACCCCAATTTTGACTCAATTTTACTTAATTTTAATCCAATTTGTACTTAATTTAACCCAAAATTTTACTTACAACCCAAAATCGACCCCAATTTGACTCAATTTTAACCCAAAACCGATCCAATTTTAACCCAAATTATGATCTCAATTTTGACTCGATTTTATTCGAATTAATCCGAATTAAGTATAAATTGAAAATTCGATTTAATCCGAATTAAGTGTAACTTGAAAAATTCGATTTAATTCGAATTAAGTATAAATTGTGATTAAATCGAGTCAAAATTGAGTCAAAACTAGGTCAAAATTGATTTAAATTTTGACCAAATTTTGGTTTTAATTTTGACCCAAATATGACTCAATTTTGACCTAGTTTTGACTCAATTTTGACTCGATGTAATCCCAATTTATACTTAATTTTGACCAAAATTCGTACTTAATTTTAACTCGAATTTTAACAATAAATCAAGTTAATTATTCAATTTAATCAACTTACTTGATTTAATTGATTTCAAATAAAATTAAGTACGGTTTTTTTACTTGAAACCAATTTTAACCCAAAATCAATTCGGATTAAATCGAGTCAAAATTGAGATCATAAATTGGGTTAAAATTGAATCGGTTTTGGGTTAAAATTGAGTCAAAATTGGGGTCGATTTTGGGTTGTAAGTAAAATTTTGGGTTAAAATTAAGTACAAATTGGATTAAAATTAAGTAAAATTGAGTCAAAATTGGGGACAATTTTGGATTAAAATTGCGGATTAAGTAAAAACCGTACTTAATTTTATCGGGTCAAAATTAAGTAAAAATTCGGATTAAATCGAGTCAAAATTGATATCATAATTTGGGTCAAAATTGGATCGATTTTGGGTTAAAATTGAACAAAATTGGGTTCGATTTTGGGTTAAAATTGGTTTCAAGTAAAAAACCGTACTTAATTTTATTCGAAATCAAATCAAGTAAGTCGATTAAATTGAATAATTAACTTGATTTATTGTTAAAATTCGAGTTAAAATTAAGTAAAAATTTTGGTCAAATTAAGTTAAAATCAAAACTAAAATCAAAATCAAAATTAAAATTAAAAATAAAATCAAAATTGGGGCAAAATTGGGTCAAAATTAAAATCAAAATTGGGTCAAAATCGGAAGCGGTTTTAGGCAGATTTTTTATAATTGAGGAGGGAATACGATGAGGTCAAAATCAAATGGGGAATAAGAGTAAAACATGATTTTCAAGGGGGAATGGGATGAAAACTGAAAATCGAGGGGAATAGGATTAGGGTCAAAATCGAGGAAGGAATAGGACTAAAACATGATTTTCAAGGAGAAATAGACTGTTTTTCCATAATAATATCATCCATCATTTTATAATTGTTAATATTTGTAAAATTTAACATCGCAAATTCCTTATTTATACTATCACTGAAAAACTCATAATCTAGAATATTGAAAAGATTGTGATTGACTGAATTGAAGAATTAATAATTATCAATATCGATTTTTGAATTAAAATTTTTTAATGTTTTTAATAGGAATTCTTTAAACATAAAATGTAAAAAAATCTTTTAATCATAAAATTCAACAAATACAAAATTATAAATTAAAATGATTATCGAATAAAATATATTTTTTATACATTACCAGAATATGATGAAGTTAATTAATTAAACAGAGAATAAAATTTTAATTCATTGATATGTTTCCAATAATCGATCATCAATGGTAAGGTTTAGGCTTGTCCACAAGTACCTGCAGATGACCAAAAAATCACCCAACCTCGTGCATGTGTACCGGTCACAATGACATTGTTGAAACTTGCCTTTGATATTTTACGAGCATTTTTAAGTGAACCACTAAACGTATTCTTATTTGAACCAATTCTTAAAACAGGTTGCCATATTTTCATTTATAACAAAACAAAACCATTTAAAGCTTTGAAAATTTCCTATTATTCTAACATATACTGCATTTCTATACTACTGATAGATTTTTACATTGGAATTAAGTTAATCCCAAGTATTAAAATTTTAAAAAAAATATCATATTCGAATTAAGTTAATCCCAAATATTTAAATTTTAAAACAGATATACTATTTAAGCATATACTATTTAAACAGTAAAACTCAAATGACCCATAGACACATTATTTATTTATTTATAATTTTCTTTTATATAATAATAGATAAATGGAAGTTCCATTCAAAACACATTTTTATATTGAAAAACTATTTACGACTTGTTCACGAACGAGAAGCGCAATCGCTAATCTAGTATGTGTGTGTAAATATATAATATATCACTTAGGCTGCGTTTGAAGGATTTCAAATACCACATCTAACACTGTCCCATTACACTCTTGTGGCACTGCAACAACCTTGATGAAGTATCTTTGTCCAACATCAACCCACCAGCCTCAACCTCCTTGCAAATGTCCTTGCACTTCACCAGCCGCCCCGAAGCCATATAGATACGGATCATATCACGATAAATATCGTACGTCGGAGTAAAACTAGCTTCCTTGAGTTTGGAGTAATATCTCGTTGCTCTCGACACATCGTTTAGAGCCACAAATAGTTTGATGATAACTCTATATGCCGGGATATCAAGAAGACAGTTTGCTTCTTCCATTTCCCACACCGCAGCCAATGCCTCCCGGTACTTCTTCTCTGAATAACGGCTGTGAATTATCGTAGTGTACATCACAACACTTGGCTCTCTCCCTGATTGCTTTAACCAATTAAAGAGGCTCTCAACGAGTTCGAATCTGCCCAGTTTTACACTAATCTTCATAACCACTGCACAATCCTGTTGGCTCAAGCTAAGGTCTTCTCTTTCTTTTAGTTCATCAAGAAGGGCAGTAACAAGATGGTCTTTGTCAGGGTTTTTACCCAATTCCAGTATCATCTTCACATAAACACCCGGGTCGAGCATTCGCTTGTTAACCTTTGAGATAACAAGCAGCCTCCAGGCTAGATTCAGCCAGCCACCTTCAATAAATCCTTTGACCATTGCCTCAATCACATTCTTACTAGCCAAACTAGCAAACTTATTGAAATCAAAGGGCACTTTAAGCTCATGGTGCCTTGCCAAAACCTGAATAGTGGATGCAAGAGTGCGATCATCTGGAAATAGATGAGATTGATTCTGTGCCCAACAGAATGTTTGTAAAGCTCTCTCAGGCAGTCCCATATGACCCAACTCTCGGATTGTCAATGAAAGCGACCCCTTGCGCAAGAAGTTAACCCATTTGTTGAGGACAACAGAGACATCTGCACCTGAAGGCAGGCCTTTGATCTCCCTAGCCAAACTAATGAGAAAACTTGGATCCTTATGTACTTGCTTGGACACCGACGCACGATAAGATGCCACCAATTTTATGTTTTTCTTTAATGTTGGGAGTCCCAAAGGCCGTATTTTGTGAGGTAGAGGCAGCGGCAGAGGTCTATCTCTGCTCAATTTGTCAGGTTTCTGGGGGATCCTGTTTTGGAAAAGAGAGGATATTGCTTCAATCTCATCTGCGTCCCACACGTTACCATCACCCCCTGCTCCTGGTTCTTCACACCCAACATCATCTTCAATTTCCTCATCAGAATCATTGGCCTTGTCATCAGTTTTGGGTTTTTGCAAGAACAAGTTCACACCAAATTCAGGAGGAAGCTTGGAGCGACGAGGATAACGGAGATTTTTGGTAAGTTTCTTCTCATGATTTCTTCTAGCTGAAGCTTTTACATGAGTGTTTCTGATAATACTTACTGGAAGAGTCGCGTAGAAGCTAGCACAAGTAACAGAGCAATGCATTCTCACCTAAAGTTGCCTCCAGGTTTCAGTCTTTGATTTGCCTCCTTCCATGATCGATCCTGCAATCAAATTACAAAATAAGCGATTCAACCGAAGATAGTAACACAGAAACACGCCCAAGAAAAAGAGCTAAACGCAGGAGATAATCGGTAGAAACCATAAAATCAGTACGAATCAAGACAGCAAAATTAGCGAAATCGAGAGTCAGAAGAGCAATGGGAGGGAAATCAACAGGAAATCGCTGGAACTTACCTTGACGAAAGAAGGTAGGGTTTCGCAAGAGCGACAGATAGATTTATGTGTAAGTGATGCAAGGGACAAAGTCTGGACAAGAGAAGGAAAAGTGGAGAGGGTTTATATCTGTGAGTATAAAAAAATGGGGAAAAAGATTAACCAATAAATTTGGTTAATGATAATCCTAGAAATTATTAGAAATAATAATATTCTTCATTTTTGTGATCCATTTCATTATTTTATAGTTATCTATATAACATTTCTTTATTATCTCTAAAATACATTTCATCAGTGCAACCCCAAAAAAAATTAAACATAAAAAACAGAATAATATATTTTATTTATATATAATTCGATTTTATTAAAAATTAAACTTGAATAATACAACATGTTTACAATCAATGTATTAGAAATGTATAAGATAATTATATATTGTAATAAAAAATTCAAAATCGTTTTTGTGAAATTATTTTATAAAAATCCTATTAGTTTTACTTGTGTTTTATAGTTTGATAGATAAAATTTATTAATATTTGTTTAAAACTAAACAATTAATAAGCATTTTTTAAACTTATATTATTATGTTTTTAGTGAACCACGTAGTTTCATTCTTGTGAGGTTTAATTGCTTTTATTTTCTGAGATCTTTCTATCTAAAGTTTCGTGTTTGGTGATGATGTTTCTATCAATGTATTTACCGGCGATGATATTATTAATTTTTTTTATGATATATACAAAGTAAAATGGGTCTACACTAAAAAAATGCGAAGAATGCAACTGAATTACATATCTTAATACCGTTTAATAAAAAAAATCAAAAGCTAAATGTAGTCACTCTTTAAATTCCATTAGTTGTATATTAAATATTTTTGTATATTTGTGATATTTAAAGGTTATTTATAGATTATATTTAATAATTATTAATTTTTATTAGTTTTTTTATTAATTTAAAAAAAATCATATTCAAATACGGAAACGAATATCCAAATATTTATGGATATTCGAATTTACGGATATTCACATTTACGAACACAAATATTAAAATCGAATATTGGACGAATAACTATTTACAGATAACATAGCAACAACTAAAGCGTTTAAATGTGTGCCTTGCTCGGTGCACAAGATGCGTGGGATGGATGTTGTCGATGCTACAACGAACCAGTTGAAAGCATTGAAAAAGATACGAATGAAGGATAAGATCACTCTCTTTCTCTTATTCCAAGCTGTAGATGAGTCAGGATTTGAGAAGATTGTTGGTGCATCAAACTCGAAGGAAGCATGGGACACTTTGAAAAAGGTATTCAAGGGTGTCGAACGAGTTAAGCAAGTGCGTCTTCAAAATCTACGAGGTGAGTTGGAGGCCATGAAGATGAAGAAGTTAGAAGATGTATTTAGCTATATTACTCGTGTGCTAACAGTGGCGAATCAACTCAAACGCAATGGAGAAACTCTCACCGATGCAAGAGTTGTGGAGAAGATTCTTTAATCATTGACAAATGATTTTGAGAATGTTGTATGTGTTATCGAGGAGTTGAAGAATTTGGAAGAGATGACCATCGATAATCTTGTGGGTTCTCTTGAAACACATGAACAACGAAAAAACAAAAAAGAAGTAAGAGATATTCGAGGAGGCCTTGCAAACAAAAATGATCCAGGAGGACAAAGCGATGTATGCGCAATATAACTGAGAAAGAAGACGTACATGTGGTCATAGTTTTGGTTGCGGTTGATGTCATGGTCGTGGAAGTTACAATGAAGAGAGAGGACAAACAAGACAACATAACTGGCATGGACGAGGCCACGGTCGTGGAAGAGGAGGTCATTCACATCGCCCAAGCGTCAAATGTTAAAACTGTGGTAAATATGGACACTATGCAAAAGATTGCTTTTTCAAGAAGAAAGTGGAAGAAAATGTTAATATAGTCGAAGAAGATGGGAGTGAAGATGATAGTGTTTTCATTATGGCTCATGAAGACGACACATCCGATGGTGACTTGGTGTGGTATCTCGACACCGGTTCTAGCAACCATATGTGTGGGCACAAACATCTCTTTGTTGATATGCAAGAGATATAATATGGGCATGTGTCCTTTGGAGACGCATCGAAGGTTAAAGTTAAGGGTCGAGGAAAGATACATTTTCTCCAAGGTTACCATGGAGGATGTGTACTACTTACCTGATCTGAAGAGCAATATTCTCAGTATAGGTCAATTATTAGAGAAAGGATATTTGGTCTTCATGAAAGATCGAATACTGCAATTGAAGGACAACAATGGTCGATTGTTTGCGTATGTGGAGATGGCAAAGAACCGGATGTTCAAATCCAACTTGCAGAATATACAAGAGAGGTGTTTGCAAGTCAATATGGACGATAAAACAATGTTATGGCACAACATCAACTTCGTCAGTACATTTTTCTTCACCTTACAATTAAAAATATATTAATAATAGAATATATTTTAATTAAAATAAAATTACTAATATATGGTTTACCGTTTTTCGGAAAGTTTATATCCAATCGACAAATTTCGTATACAAATAAATGGGTCGATATTAGAAGAACAAATACATGATAAAAAATAATAAGAGCGCGATGAGCGAATGTGAAAAAGACTTCCACTGAGAGATGGAGAGAAAAGAGACAACCGGAGAATAAGTTCGACGATCGGAGAAGGAGCAACCGAACGAAGAAGGAGCCAGCGACCGGACAATGGTGAGGGAGAGTGTGTGAAGAAAACGACAGAGAGATATGAGGTGTATGAGTTAATGGTCTACATGATTTTATCCATTAAAATTAATCTAATTGGGTTTTGCACCTGATTAATCCATTTAATTTTATTATTGATTTATCAAGATCCATATAGATTTTAAATGGATTGGATTGGCTTAACCCATTAGACCTGACCTAAATTGGCGTTACATGCTTACGTAACCAAAGAATTTGTATGCCGATTATTTATATGCTACGGAATTCAAGAGGGTACATCCCTATGGGATGAAGAATGGGATAAGTGTAGGGTTGATTTAGGTGCGGAAACGTGTTTTATCAACCTGATTATAGATCTAATCATGTTTAACGATTAGTTTTTCGGGGTTTCAACGATGAACAACTTAAGAAACAATTTCGTAATTCCTTTTTCGTTGAATGTGCGATAGTCGGATGCAAGACTTGATAATGCAAGCCCTCTACGCGTATCCATCGGATCTGCTTTGATGGGGAATTCGGGAAGAACGAAAACTGTTTTTCGTTTTTCGTTTTCTTTTCTTTCTGACGGCTACTAGGGTTTTGATTTTGTGATTTTGAAATCTGATAACGAAAACTCGTTTTTCGTTTATTTATAATTATTAAATTTTAATAATTACGACTTAAATCCAAACTATTAAAATATTACATAAATGGCATAATACTTTCAATCTCCCACTTGTCTTTACGTAATATCTCAAATAGTCGAAGTACATGTATCTCCATATGCATACTTGCTCGTACATCTTATGTACTAACCCAAAACAAAAACAAATACAATTATATTCTTCGGTGCTAGCGGATGAATATAACTGCATTCCACACTGATTGTCTAACAATCACAAACAGATACCGAGACAATCGTATGCGTGTGACCTCATAGGTTCATCACTAAACTGGTATTCAATTAGTTTTACTAATTAACTAATCGATGTTGGCGTCTAGCAACATTCCTCAATGACCAGATAGTGTGAAGTAACATCCTTACTCTGTAGAACCATGGTAAAATGACAATATTATTATTTCCTTCCATCTTTACAACTCCGGACCGTCTTTACAGCTCTGGATAATCCTAGGACATGGTCTAACTGTCATGTCCTAATAGATTATCAACTATGTTTCATGTCTAACATAACTGACTGGTGAATGATCGCAAGAAACTCTTTTCTTCTCTCATTCAAATACCCTGGCCAAGGTCTTTTCATTCATTATGTTGCTGACAATATAGAGCTCCAACTCTTTACCTAAAGTTGACGGATTCCATCTTGATCAATCACTAACTGCACAAGCATCTAATCATTCCCAATATCCTTTCAACTTACATCCCAAGACATAAGGTGTCCAGAATCAAAGAATGGTAGATAACTTGTCAGTTACCATGTTGATCTCAAGTCTAAGAAAATCATAATATTCTAATCCTTTCAAAGAAATTCCTATTGACAGTTCAAATGGTAATGCAACCATTAGGAATTCTCCCTTAGGTTCTGTTCAATGATCACATCTCTATGTGCATCATCCATACATGTGATTTAGTAAAAGAGATCTACTAATTTCTATCAAATAGAAACCATCATATCCATGTTGATCTATCCGAATTACTAATGTCTTATTAGTTATCCTATGATCAAGCACGATTTAGATTAAGTTTTACCAAAACTTGACTCTCTTTATCATGATCTCTATCATGATGACAAGTTTCTAAAGTTAATCATGGACTCTATCATACTAGCTATGAAAATATATACACATATATATTATGCAAATATCATCAAAATGATAAAATAATGCCATTTTATTTATTTATGAGTGTTCAAAAATATATGACATAAAAATAGCTCTTAAATAGTTACAACAATTGTACTATTCCTAGAACTAATTCCAGCATGTCATTTTCCAATCCAATCTTCAACTTGTGCTTGTCAAACTCTTTTGAACCAAGCGCCTTTGTGAGTGGATCTGCTGCATTTTCTTTTCCTTCTACCTTTTGGATTTGAACGTCCCCACGCTCAACGATTTCCCTTATTAGATGGTACTTCTACAGAACATGTTTTGATCTTTTTATGAGATCTTGGTTCCTTAGCCTGGGCTATTGCCTCGATATTATCACATAATAAAGGATCTGGTTCCTTTATCGAAGGTACCACACCAAGTTCAGTTATGAACTTTCTCATCCAAACTGCTTCCTTAGCAGCTTCACATGTCATTATGTATTCTGCTTCAGTAACCGAATCAGCTACAGTAGCTTGTTTGGAACTTTTCCAACACACGACACCCCTATTGAGGCAAAAGACATACCCCGATGTCGATCTGCTATCATCCTAATCGGACAAAAAGCTGGCATTCGTGAACCCTTCTAACTCCAAGTTAGAATCTCCATAAACGAGGAATTGGTCTCTAGTCATTCTCAAATACTTGAGAATGGTTTTCACCAACTTTTAATGTTTCTCACCGGGATCTGCCTGATACCGACTCGCTACACTTAGCCCGAAGGCTACATCAGGCCTCGTACATGTCATGGAATACATGATGGCTCCCACTGTGCTAGCGTATGGGATCCTATTCATGTGTTCTCTCTCTTTTTGAGTCTGAGGACAATCCTCTTCGGAGAGAGTAATTCCAGTGCCTATCGGTAGATAGCCTCTCTTGGAATTTTCCATGTTATACCTCTTCATGATGGTATCAATGTACTGGGACTGTGATAGTCCAAGCAACCTCCTTGATCTATCTCTATAGATCTTTATTCCCAGAATATAGGTTGCTTATCCCATATCTTTCATGGAGAACTGTTCGGATAACCAAACCTTAGGCTCCTGCAAGGTTGTTTTGTCATTTCCTATAAGTAGTATGTCATCTACATATAACACAAGGAAAATGACGATGCTCCCACTGAACTTCTTGTACATGCAGGGTTCCTCATCGCATCTAACAAAGTTGAACTTTTCAATTGCTTTGTTAAAGCGAATGTTCCAACTCCGAGAAGTTTGCTTGAATCCATAAATGGATCTCTGTAGCTTGCATACCATGTTACTATCAGATGACAATGTGAAACCCTCAAGTTGAGTCATGTAGACTTCTTCCTTGAGCTCTCCGTTAAAGAAAGCTGTTTTCACATCCATTTGCCATACTTCGTAATTATAGTGCGCAACTATAGCAAGTAGAATCCGAATAGACTTAAGCATTGCCACAGGGGAGAACGTTTCTTCATAGTCAATACCTTCTCATTGACTATACCCCTTTGGAAACTAGACGGGCTTTATAGGTCTCTACCTTACCGTCCGCTCCAATCTTTTTCTTGTAAACCCATTTACAGCCAATTGGCCTAGAATCCTTTGAAGATTCAAAAAGTCCAAACTTTGTTGATCCTCATAGATTCCATTTCGGATTCCATGGAATTCCACCATTTCTCAGAGTCTGAACTCTACATAGCTTCCTTAAAAGTCTTGGGATCATCATCTATATGATCAGCCCCATACTCTTGCACCATCAGATTTAATTTGTTAGGTGCACGCCGAGTACGTTCAGACTTTCTCAGAGGAACTTGTACTAGAATTTCTTCCTATTTTGGGCTTTGTTGTTGATCCTTTTCTCAAACGAATTCCGGAACCGGTTCCAATACTAGTTCTTGAACAGGCATTCTATCTTCAACCATTGAAGATGGACGCCTTGTCAACTCCAAAAGATCCAACATAGGCCGCTCATTTTTCATCACATGCTCATGAGCTGGTATTAGTTCATTTGGTTCTTGAATATCATCAAGAATTATTTCTTCACCATAATTTCCTTCGGCAAGAAATTCCCTTCCTAAAAAGGTTGCACTTCTCCCCACAAACACTTTGTATTCAGAAGGGTGATAGAAATAATATCCCATAGTTTCTTTGGGATACCCAATGAAACAACACTTATCAGACTTAGCTTCAAGCTTATTTGATTGTAGTCTCTTGACATAAGCCGGGCATCCCCAAACCATTATGTGTTTTAGGTTTGGCTTACGTCCTTTCCATATCTCATATGGTGTATTCGAGACTGCTTTGGTGAGAACTTTGTTTAGCAGATATACATCTACTTCTAAAGCATAGCCCCATAAGTTCATTGGAAGATCAGTGAACCCCATCATGGATCTCATCACATCTAATAAGGTTCGATTTCTCCGTTCGGATACACCATTATGCTGTGGTGTTCCAGGAGAAGTTCACTGAGACAAAATCCCATTTTGCCTTATATAATCAAGAAAATCATGACTCAGATATTCTCCACCTCGGTCAGACCTCATCGTCTTGATGGTCTTTCCAGTTTGTTTCTCAACTTCACTGCGGAATCTCTTGAACATTTCAAAAGATTCAGACTTGTGTTTCATAAGATACACATATCCATATCTAGACATATCGTCAGTGAAAGTTATGAAATAAGAATATCCTCCTCTGGCTTGAGCTTTCATAGGTTCACATACATCTGTATGTATGAGTCCTAGAAGTTCAATAGCTCTATCTCTGATTCCAGTAAACGGAGATTTGGTCATTTTTCAGTGAGACAAGACTCACAAGTTGCATATGATTCATCATCATATTGACCAAGAAGGCCTTCTTTATGCAACTTCTTTATCCTTTTCTCACCTACATTACCTAGTCTATAATGTCAAAGGAAGGTCAGATTTACTAGAATTATCTTTCTCTCTTCAAACCAGAAATATGCATGTTAATCATATTAGCTTTTGCATTGGGTAAGACATAGATGCCTTGATGTAAATAACCATTTGCACATAATTCATCATTATGAAAAATAGAGCAAATTTTATTATCGAAGATTGTTTTATAACCACATCTATCTAACATAGAAATGGAAATTATGTTTGAAACAAATTTCGGAACATAGTAACAATCTTCTAAAACCAAGGTCTTGCCCGAAGGCATACAAAGAGAAATCGATCCTACAGCTAATCCCGCAACGCTTGCACCATTCACAACTTGTAGGTTGACTTCATATTTATTCAACCTTTTATTGATCCTCAACCCCTACAACATATTGCAGATGTTAAAACTACTACCGGTATCCAATACCCAAGTAGAAGAATCAATAGTAGTTAAAGAAATCATAAAAACATTTTTCATGTAGGTATTACCCTCTTTCTTTTTTAGAGATGCAAGGTATTCCTTACAATTTCTCTTCCAATGCCCGTTCTTCTTACAGAATAAGCACTCAGCATCACTTTGGTCACATCTGCCCCTTTTGCCCTTGGGTTTGGTCACACCACCCTTGGACCCATGGGGCTTCTTCTTGGGCTTTTTGTTGCCCTTGTCCTTCTTGGAGAGAAGAGCCGACCATCATTACGACACTAGATCCCTTAGACATCTCGGACATTGACTGACTTTCATAGTCAATCAGTTGGTTCAGCATCTCATGCAGATCCATGTCCATCTTGTTCATGTTAAAGTTAACAATGAACGGTGAGAGCGTCTCAGGTAACGACTGCAAGATCAAATCTTGAGACAACTCTTTGCCCAGTGTGCATCCCAGCTTCACAAGTTGTTCGATAAGACCGATCATCTTTCGAACATGGGGTCCAACCGGAGAGTTCACAGTCAATCTAGACTTGAACAGAGCCTTCAACAATTGATATCTTGCCGTTCTGCTCTGTGCACCGTACATCTTCTTAAGATGCGCAATGATAACACTAGGATCCATATCCTCATGCTGGCGCTGGAGTTCTGAACTCATTAAGGCTAGGATGATACACTTTGCAGTGTCAAGGTCATCCTTTTGCTTTATCCAAGCGAGGAAGCCATCTTCATCGTCATTAGTAGGAGATTCCTTGATAGGATTCTCGATCGCATCGAGTAGCTTCTCCTGCTTGAGGACGATCTTGAGGTTGCAGTACCGATCATAGAAATTTTCCCCAACAAGTTTGTGGACATTGAGAATGGCACGTAGGGAAATTGAAGACATTCTTCGGGAAATCTAGAAGGAAAAATTGTAGCATTTATTAGAACACTTATTTAATCAAATAGATATGAACTTTCATCTAAATGATTATTTTACTGATTAATACTACAATCGTATTCAGAAATTGTATTTCTTCCAGTAATATTTCCTTAACTAATCATGTATAAGCCCCCTGGTAGTCAGGTCGTTTCTTAAGCATATTAAACAGGTTGATTTTAATATGGCTCTATATCACATAGTCACCTGGTAGTCAGGTTGTTCCTTAGCTAATCATCATTCAACTCATGGTTGAATATCAATTAAGTTTATGTCCCCCGGGTAGTCTAGGCGTTTACAAAAACTAATTGATCCCTCCCACTAGACATCTGATATCATAGACGTATGTATCGAATTCTTGAACTACATGCCTCTTGGTAATCAGGTCGTACCATGTAAACGAGAACCTATTCAAAACGTCTACGATGAAGAAAAAGCCTAAAAAAAAATGATTTATCGTTTAACAACTCAATTATTAATTTTAAAATTAAAATTCTTTAATTTTAATCTTAATTTTTTTCGCCTGCGGGTTACGCGCGCCCGCCCGGGCTCACGCGTCACGCCCGCGCAGGCTCACGCGAAGCGCCCGCTCGGGCTGATTCAGACGGAGTTAGGGTTTCTGAAACCCTGCCACCGCCGCCGCCGCCCATCGGTCGCCCGCTCCGGGCTTGAGGAACCGCCGGCGAAGGCGCCTCGGACCGACTGTCAGTATCCGGCATCGGGCGACTGCGAGAAACTGCTCGGCAAAGAGGCGATTTGGGTTTCTGAAAACCCTAACTACGTCGTTCGCCCTTTCCCGCTCGACCCTCGGCGTCCATCGTCGACTCGCACCCGGCCGACGCTTTGCCCGCTTCGTGCGTCGCCGCCTGTGTTGAAGACGCGTCGAGCGCTCGACAAAAGCTGCTCGTGTTAGGCGTTCACGCGATGGGTGAACATAATCGTCGCCTCCTTTCGGTCTCTCCTGCACCGCGCCGGTCAGGCTGTGCCACGCCGCCCTTGCACCTCGCCGGCCAGGCTGTGCCTCGCCGCCCCTGCGCCTCGCCGCCCTGTCGAACGCACGGTCGGCTAGGGTTGCGGCCATGCACAGTTCTGATTGTGGTTCTTGTGTGTGCGCGCGCAATTTTTACGTTTTTTCGATCCGATTTTTCACAAAAAATTCGAAAAACTAACCCAAAACATGCATCCAAACGCTCTGATACCACTGTAGGGTTGATTTAGGTGCGGAAACATGTTTTATCAACCCGATTATAGATCTAGTCATGTTTAACACTTAGTTTTTCGGGGTTTCAACGATGAACAAATTAAGAAACAATTTCGTAATACATTTTTCGTTGAACGTGCGATAGTCGGATGCAAGACTTGATAATGCAAGCATTCTACGCGTATCCACGCCGAGATCAAATCTTCTTTGATGCAGAATTCGGGAAGAACGAAAACTGTTTTTCATTCTTCGTTTTCTTTTCTTTCTGACGGCTACTAGGGTTTTGATTTTGTGATTCTGAAATCTGATAACGAAAACTCATTTTTCGTTTATTTATAATTATTAACTTTTAATAATTACGACTTAAAACCAAACTATCAAAATATTACATAAATGACATAATACTTTCAATAAGTTTGAAGATGAAGGTAAAAGTTTTTGTCTTCCTTTTACCAATTAATGTTTATAGTTAAGCATTAACTAATTTATCTCTGCTTCTCAGGGTTTGGCAACGAACTCACGTCTGAAAAATCCAAACAACATGAAAATGGCTCTGTTGATGATGGTAGTCTATCACCTGAGTCATCTTCTCATCCAGAGACGAAGCATGGATGTTTTTCAGTAACCATAGAACGACACCTTGACAGACGCGGCCCCTTGTAGTGATGATGAAGCTTCAAGAAGTCCTGGAGGCAGTCCTTCCTCAAAGACTGTTGTTGAAGCATCATCTCCAGAATATTCTCATGGAAAGAGAGCTGAATATGACGCCGAAAGTCACAGGTAAGTTATTTCCCGGTGTGTTAATAGATGGTCACAACTCCCTAAATCCCTTTTGTCTCATTGCCAATAGTTTACGAGTGATGTCAGTGTAGAATTTACTACGCTGTTTGAGTGGCAGGTTCTTTGATGACTAAAATTGGGCTAATGCATTTGACACTAACTTAGATGTGGATTTGGTCTAGGAATTTTAGTGCATAAAAAACCAGGTTAGTATAAGAATCCACAGAGTGATCTTGTTTATTGATTCGGCTTCAAATTTTCACCAATGCATCTGTATGCGATGTTATTTCATCCTACATTTTACCAAACCGTAGTTCTCTTAAATAAGAACATGTCTTGAGATTTGTTGATGCTTGGCACAATAAGAACTCGATAGGAGCATTCACAGTGGCAACACCAAGAATTTCTCTTAAATTTTTTTTACTAAAAGTATTGCTAATATAGTTCGCTGTAGAATCTAAAACTCGCTATTGATGTTATGTTGGTCCTCTTTTCTGAATTGTTGAGCTCCGCTCACATTCATACCTAAGCTTTATGTTGTGATATTGACGTAGTAAGATGGAGATTTGTTCGGGTCCAGTAGCGATTTTGATGTAAATCCAGGAAAAACTGACTCTGCAAGTCCTGAAGCGTGACTCAGAGGAAGAGCCCGTTTGTGTTCGATAATTTAATTCCTAGTACACCACTCTCAAGATTCGGGAACTCTCCACCGAGGTCTCTGAAGCTATTCAAGGAGTCAAATCTGGAGAAAGCTCCTCCAAACACATCTCAGGGTTCGATTCCTTCAACACGAGTGACATTGGTGTTTCATCCCAACCTGAGGCCGTCAGCAGTTCCAAAGAGCTTTCTCCAGATTTGACTCCTTGAATAGCATCAGAGACTTCGGAGGTCACAATTTCTCATCGGATTACATCAAAACCACCAGAGGCTTTGGTGAGCCATCGCTCTCCAGATTCGACTCGATACAGAGGTAAGGATTTCGGTTGAATTCCAAAATAATGTTTTAAAAATTAATTCTAAAACAAATTGAATTTTTGTTCGGAAAATAAATTATCATTTGAATACCTTTGCTGTACATTTTTTAATTGTCATTCCACGCACGTTCGTCTTTTATAAACTTCAAATTTTTGAGTTTTTACATTAAAAATATTATTTATGTGATACATTATACATAAACTTTATTATTATTACTATTACTAGGTGATACCCGCGCTACGCGTTGATTTGTGATCATTAAAATATGATCATCTTACGTTATGTTAAATTTATTAAATTGAACATTTTCATTAAATTTGATATGTGTACGGGCCAATATGATCACAGCAAATAAAAGTTTCAATGTATGAATTTGATATATAGATTTATAAGTTGTAGTGAAAACTAATAGTGAATATTTCTGCAATGTACTTAAAATTGTTGACTTTAAAATGACGGAAAAAGAAATTGCATGATTTAAATCGTACTGTTTTAATGACTATTCATCTTATCCATACCTGCATAAGGAGTGAGGTTTAAATTTAATCAATAGAAGTTTTTGATATTTCATAACGACATTTCACAAATATCATTTGTAGTTTGGTAAAAAATATGCAAATATAAAAGTAATAGATTGTGACTGATGCAAAAAAAAAAGTGAAGATATCTTTTAATCTATATCAGCTGTGAAGTAACACATAATGTACAAAGCTAAGTGTGAAGCAACACAGACATTGTTTGTAAACATTACTATGCTCTTTTATCTTTTTTCCAATTGTGGTCGGGGACCCAATAGATTCAAATCAATGGTGGCTCCATTACCTTCCGCAGATCTCCCTAGAGCATTATTTGCCCAACAAACGCAGAGAGAACTATATAAATCCATACTCACTCTTTGAATTGGCATGTCATTGGAAGCCAGAAAATCTAGAATAATTTACAATGAATTTAAAGCTGAGTAAGAACGCAAAATCAAGGGGGAGCGAGAGAGAATAGAATCCCAATAAGTGGCTCTTATTCCAAATCCAGTGACTCATTATAACGTGAAGAATTTGTTCTTCTTATGCACTTGTATTTTTATCTAGTTGTTACCAGTTCTGTAATATATATGTATGTACATATAGGCCGAGATATATATAGCCATAGATATGATATGTAAAATGGTATATAAGGCATGCTAATGATCATCTAGATATGAAGACTATGTCATCCACAAAACTCAATACAAAAGAACTAAAAACACCTTATTTTTGTATATTGGGATAAACACTAAGTTTTAAGAGTAATATATACAGTTTCCTTCCAATGTAATATTAACCAATGAAAAACATCAATTGATTTGATGAAGCTCTGAAAGAAAGAAAGATTAAGCGATTAAGCGACATTATATGTTTCAGATTTGGCTCTCGATTAAGCGATCGGTGCTGCTATTGTATCGACCTTTTTGGGACGCCAAAATGGCTTTTGAAGAGATAGAATTGCCTCGTTGCCTATCGAATACATCACTCTTACTTCCCATTGTATGGATTTCACCTTCCTTTCGAGGTCATTTATCGTTTCTACAATCTCCCACGTTCATCATTCCATGTGGACTAAGTTACCTATCGACTTCAGTCATAATTGGCATCAAATTTCACATGTGATACGAAAAGAAAAGGTGAAAAGCATTGCATGAGATAATGGATCAGATCAAACGACATTGGCACTATGTTGGAAATACAACTGAGATGTGTAATTGATGTGTATACCTAGTCTTTAGGATTGAGAAAAGATGATCAGCGAGAAGATCATAACTTTTGGATTAAGTGTTGAAAGATTCACACCAATCGTGATACATTCCAAATAAACCTCGTTTATATAATTTCAAGATTGTAAAGGGAATGTTTCTAGAAGCTTTAAGCAACCATTGTAGGTGCAACATATGGGACAATGCCGAGAAAGCAAGATCTCGATTGATCCTAAAGCCCAACATACAATCTGGTTGTGACGGGCTGATATATTTATTGGGCTAGATCCTTTAAAGGTTGCACGAATAGGTATGCAGTAGCAAACAATCTGTCTAGATGGATATGAATGAATAGAAATACCTCTTTTCCCCATTTGGTTTTGTCTTTGTAGGCGCAACCAATGATGTGAATTGATTCTTTTAAAAGTGCACTATGCGTGGTTGTAGGTCGATTGCCACCTAGTTCCATGATGGTGGCTGCAATGAGTACAAAATATTGGCCAAAATGTTTTCTACAACCGCTTGTTGGGCATGAGAAATGGTATGTCCTCAACATAAGCTGAAAGAAAAAAAAAACATAATAGGATGGCATGTAAACCCATCAGTTATAAAGAAATAGGAAAATGGTAGACGTAAGTTCCTAAAGTTTTCTCATAGGTTGCAACCGTTTATCATCTCTTCCATTTCTTCGAAACTTTAAAGACGATCATGAGAACTGACTCGGTTTAGACGCAATTCATTAGCCAGTCACTCAGAATGCAAAGGGTCCTAAAAGAATACACTTGAAAAAGAGAATACCGAGGCTAACCGTGTCTGCAGAGTTAAAGAAACCAACAGGTAACTCCATGTACACCATGAAGGCATGCGCATGAATTCCGATGTTTGGAGAGCCCCCGGAGCATAAGCAAATACTATTCAAAACAACGAATCAAACGCAACAACAACAGTTACAATAATGCATTGCGATAAAGATAAATACTAACAAATTGGCAAAAAAAGAAGATAAAGGGGTCAGCCAGCCAAAGATAAATACGAATTGATACACGCAGATATATGGAATACCCAACTTTGGAGAAATCCATTTATTAGTCAGCCACCCAGAACACAAAGGGTCCTAAAAGATTACACTGGAAAAAGATATTACCGAGGTTGATCATGTCCAAAGAGTTTAAGCAACCAACAGCTCTTTCAATGTTCACCATGAAAGTATGCGCATCAATTCCAATATCTGGAGAGCCCCTGAAGAAAAAGCAAAAAAAAAACAATGAATCAACCCAGAAAATCTAAGACCAATTTCAACAGCAGAAATCAATCCCTCTACAAACAAATTATGTTCGGAAGCTTCTAATGACGTCAAAATAAACCTGAAATCAAAATTAATAATGAGACACAAGACTCTACACAGTCCAGAATCCTTGACAAACGAAGTGAATGCTTAATACATAAAAAAATGTTTAAAGACATTCTTTTTGAACCTCTATGGCGGTTTGCCCATGTAAATAAACATGAAATCAAAATTGATAGTGAGACACAAGACTCTAGACAGTTCAGAATGCTTGACAAGGAAGTGAATGCGTAATAAACCAAAAAGTGTTTAAAGGCATTGTCTTTGTACCTCTATGGTAGTCCGACCATGTAATACATGTTCTTTGTCAATGCTCCAATTTAAACAGTCAGAGTTCCTTCTTCCTTTATAATCAGTGAAGAAGATGTCTGGATTATCTGTTCCAAATGCCATTAAAAAATGCTGATAGGAGGCTTGTTGAATGACTTGGTTGCAATTCTCAACCTTCTTGAATGACATCTTGATAGGAGGCTTATTAGCAAGTGTCCACTTCACTGTTCCGGGCGAGAATTTGTCAAGAAATTCAAGCAGAACCCATCTAAAAACATGCTTTTATTGATTAGAAAGAGAAAAAGAGAGAGCATAAACAAAAAAACATCTTTTTGCAAATCTACAAGTAACCCAAGTAGCTATTCCTACACTGTTGATCCAAGGTCTGAAACATCTCTCTTTGCTGGAAGTTTGAGCATTATCCGTCATCATCTCAGGAAACGACATCTCTTGGGCGTCAACTGTTAAACCATTCCTGAAAAATAGTAACATATGGTTCTGAAATATCCCTTTAAACCCACGAACATGAGAAGAAACTATGACCATTCTTTATCCGTTGTCACTTTACCTATGTTGGAAAATTTGGGCAACAAAGGCAATATTAAGATTCGTCGAGCCATCCACGATTTCCTAAGAAAATATGCATCGCTTGCAGTCCAGCTCCTCAACTTGTTCTAGAACCTTCTTTGCCCTTTTTGCAGGTCTTTTGTCTCTAAAGTTTAGATAGTGCTATGCTCAGGCGCAAGAGCATTTAGCAAGTGTGCATAGGGCTCTCCATCCTGAAACAATGAGGATTAGCCCATAGCATCTGAAAAAGCTAAATAGACTTGATTGGTTACCTTAAAATCTGAAGAGAAGTTTGTCACTTGCTTCTCATACCATATTTTTTCAGATGGAAATTCATCCATTTTAATAAAACGTTTTCAGAACCTAGACCTATGAGCTCTTTTACATCCTGAAATTTCCATATGATAAGCAAAAAGGTATATAAATCAGTTTAAACCGATATTCAAATCAATGATAAAGGATCGAAAAACTTCAATGTAACTGTCATCGACGAGCTCCACGAGTTGAGGAGTTTTGGAGAAAACCTCTCAATAAAATGAAACTTGTCTTCTGCATTAGCTTTTCAAATGCTTATATAGATATTGTAACTGGTGTATTTCATCCTAATTAAGCTAGAAATAGAAAGACTAAAAAACAACATAACAAAAGAATTGTTCCAACTTCTTTCTGATAAAAAAGACCAAATCATATATATATATATATATATAAAGGTGGTTTTTTTCCTCCTGCTGCCACGTCAGCCGGAGAGAGAGAGAAAAAACCCCTCATGTATTCAGACTTTCATTTCTTCTTGTCCGTTGCCATGTCTACCTCTGCCTCTTCCCCTCCCTCTCCCTTAATTCCTTCTCCCCTTCAAGTTCATGAAACCCGTTCCTCTGCCACCTGGTATTTCTTCCCTCTCCCTTTTCCATGTCGTCTCCCTTTTTCTCTCAATGGAGGCAACAAGAAGGAGCATGAGTTCGAGCCGACGGTGCCCCCAGCTCACGTGGGGAGGAAACAACGGGGAGCAGGACCGGTCTCGGCGGTGCGATTGCAGCTCTCTTCAACCTGCTCATGGCTATATCGATCGGTTTCGGCTTTGGAAATCACCTACACCTAATGGCTTAAGTCGCTTTTCCCATTTCCTCGCTGACCCATCATGCAAAAGGTACACCGTTAGAGTGAGTGCGCTTGACTACTCCTTCGACTGATTGTTCGCATCGAATCTCAGGTTCTCTATTGCACTCCCGACATGGGGTATATGGAACTACTTCGGTAGAGTCTTCGCCAGATTCGTATCCGAGATCATCCTCCAAAGGTACAGAATCCCTAGACCCTTGATCTCGCCCTCTACGTCGTCAGTGACATCATCATCGCGTACCCATTCCCTGGTTCGGTGTACGTAGCCTCTATTCTGATCGGATTCACGTACGGAGCCCAACTAACCCTTCTCTTCACGATATCTCCGAGCTCTTCGGGCTCAAGTACTTCTCCACGCTCTTCAATTGCGAACAACTGGCAAGTCCGATAGGTTCATACGTCGTCAATGTTCAGGTGGTCGTGAAACTGTATGATACGGTGGCGATGAAGCAGTTGGCGGCGAGAGGGTTGAGGAGAGAGATGGTGAAGGAGTTGACTTGCATCGGAAAATATTGTTACAGGTTGTCGTTCTCGCTTTAAGCGGCGACGAATTTGCTCGGAGCGATGTATTGATGGTCTTAGTGATCAGAACCAGGAAATTCTACAGAGGCGATATCTACAAGAAGTTCATGGATGAAATGGCTTCCAATGAAAAAGACCTTGCTTTGACTACCACTGCTCGATTAACCCTAGCGGATACCCATTTCGGTGAAAGTATCTGCTTAGGTGAATCGGCCGATGGTCTCCCGCTGCTGGACCCATGGATCTCGACCGCAAGTCTCTCGCTGCTTTAACCCCATCCCTTCTCCACTGAGGTATAAAGGCTCTTCGATTCCACCTTCCATGGCCTCAGCGAATCAAATACGAGGGCGGTGAGGAGATGCAACAAGCCTGGAAAGTCTTTGCTTTCACACCGGGGAGATAGTAGGTAGGGCTGGTAGTTCTTCCGGAGTTTCCTCTTTTCCGGTATGTTCCTTCCCCTTTTCATCACTTGGATGGATATTGCATGGCCGTTGAGCGGTGGATTTGGCCGCAAGTTCGTGGAAAATTAGGGGTTTTGATCATGAAATTCTCCCCTTGTTGTCACTGGGTCAGGAAGGAGTCGAGCTAACCCGGAACGGTCGTTTCATAGTTTTGGAAATGGTGGAAATTAGTGGGAACCGTATCGATTAGTGATTTAAGAAATTGTTTGAAACCAATGTCTCGCGTGGGGCTGAAGCAGCGGAGGCAGAAGGGACCGGGCAAATATTGGAGAGGAAACCAATGGCTTTCGCAGGTGCCCTTCAGATCAATATGGTAGAGTTTTTTCATCTGTCTTGTGTTTATTTCTTATACGATATCTATGAACCTTTTTGTTGATGCAGTAAAAATTGGTTCGAGTTTTATGTATGTCGTTTCAGGTGATTGAGAACATTGAGGGAATTTGAATTTAAATTGAAGAAGGCTGGAACGAGTCAACTAGAAGATCAAGGAGAAGAATAAGGAACGATTTGAATCGACCGGATTCAATGCTGAAGATTTTCAGCACAACGGCGCAGCTGAAGACCAGGAGGTGGTTGCTGAGCTGTGAGAAAGGCAGATAAATTGATCTGAAATAAAGAAGGAAGATCAACGAGTCTGAGAAGTATCTGGGGAGTGCACGAAACAGAGAACAAGAAAGTTCAGAGTTTTAGGTGCACTTAAATAGATACTGGGTTGAAAAGAAAACAGTTGTGAGTTGTATTTACACGTTTAACTCAGGGGGAGTTAAATGGGTGGAAATCTTTAGTACATTGTAGAAAACAACAAGTGTACGTAAAGATTGACAAGTAAATAAACATATAATGTTTGATATTTTCTAGTCCAATTTTGATCATTTGCTTATTAGTCATCTTCTACAAGCTTTCAATTGGTATCAGAGCAGGTGACCATTGTTTAGAGTAAAATCTAAAATCTGGTTGAAGATCCAAGAAGAAGACTAAAATGGAAGGACCGAGAGACATGTACTCGTTTGGTAAACCAGTCATATTAGATTCGTCTAATTATGGGTACTGGAAAGTAAAAATGCGTGCAAGCATTCGAGGAATTGACGAAGA
>CM071876.1:21973592-21995923 GCA_036759665.1 Gynandropsis gynandra | reverse complement strand
CAAAAAGCAAAACTCTACGTCACTTTCTACTGCTGAAGCTGAATACATTGCTCTGGGAAGCTGGTGTACTCAACTGTTATGGATGAATCAAATGCTTATGGACTACGGTATGAAATCCAGAACTTTTACTGCATGGTGCGATAATACTAGTGCAATTGATATCTCAAAAAATCCTGTTCAACATTCTAGAACGAAACACATAGAGATAAGGCATCATTTTCTGAGAGAAAAAGTTGAGCAAAAGCAAATGAACGTTGAATATGTCCCTACGGAACGTTAGCTCGCAGATATTTTCACAAAACCTTTGGACTTAAATCGTTTTATTTCCTTGAGAAAATCTCTTGGTGTTTGTGAGCTTTGATCATACCTTGCATAGTACATTGATGAATTTGTGTTTTTGGAGCAGTAAATGATTTCATGAAGAAGGAGAAAATTACTGTCATGTCTGCATGTTTTAAGTACACTTAAAAGATTTCTGTTCCATGTTTGAGTACTATCTTGTTCTCTGAGTAGTTCAGTTTTCAAGTGCACTTAAAACCACACTTATTCCTCTGACAAATTTTCATTTTTTTTACGCAAAAAATATCATTTGTATTTGTCATGAGTATATGCTCGGGTCTAAGTTGGGAAGATATTCAGTTTCAGTTATAACGTCCTATGACACAAAGCCACAAATTGTGCTTAAATACTCCTCTATGTCTTCATAAGAGTATACCTAAATAAAGGTAGTCAAGGAGCTTGTTATATGAACAAAAGAATGTCTATACAACGTCCTAGAAGCTGTGATGGAGTGCTGAATAATGATAATAAAAAAAATGTTGATGAAGAGTAACCGATTGTCTTAAGTGGAGAAAACATTTCGTTAAGTGTACTTAAATATTCAGCGTTCACAGTTCTTAGCTAACTCTTCATGTTTTTGTTTCTGTTTCAAAGATCATTCATCATGTTTATGTCAAGTTTTCTTTGATCTGACAAGCAAAAAAAATACACTTGAGCTTTTTTAAAACTGGCGGCTGTTTTAATGAGATGGATGTTTGTGGCTGATGTGAGTGGGCATTAAATTTGAAATTTTGAAAAATACCCCTTATTTTTCTCTGAAACTGCACCTTATACGCTAAAACCGTTTCATCTGTCTCTTTTGGTTACATCTCAAAAACCCTAACCTGCGTCTCTTGAGAAAAAGAGTACATCTCCCTTCCTGTTGCAGATTTCCTCTATTCGAAAATGCAGACTAGAAGTTCATATTTTGGGTTATCTCCGGATGATTCCCTCATCCTGGATGGTAATGAGGTGAAAATGAAGGATTTGGTGTTTACTCGCAATCCCCCGCGAGTAAATGGTCGGCGATACAAAGTCATGGCGACAAAGTTCTATGCTAAAAACAAACGACAGAACATGCGACCGGGCGCCTCTCCATTAGTTCACCTACGTACACATTCTGACAGTGACATTCGAGTGCCGCTTGATCCTGGTATGCAGACAAATCCACCAATTCTAATGGGTGAATCTAGGGCTGAAACTACATCGGAACAGCCTCCAAGCCCTACTACTGTCCCAGCCCAGTCTAGCCCTGTTCATATTTCCTCTTCTAGTCTAGAGTCAACAAACCCTACAAAATCGCCGGAATCAGAAAGGAACATTCCGGTCTCTGAAACACCGCAGTCCCCTCCAACTGCACGCAGAGGTACCCCAATTTCTCACTCACAGGCTTACTCTCAAAAATTCTATAAGGAATCATATAAGAGTAGGTTTAGGACGTTGAGGGAGAGGGAGATTTTCTCTGAAAAAGGGTTAAGTGTACAGCAATTTCAACATCTGTCTGTTTGGAACGTTTTAGTTGACAGAAAGCTAACAAGCACAGTCACTACTATGACTCCCATTTGCAAGGAATTAGTGTATGAATTCTATGCTAATCTGTCACCGGAGATAGAGGATTCAGGATCAGCTCAGTTTGGCACCACGTATGTGCGTGGTAGAATTTTGAAGTTCAGTGCGGCGGTCATTAATGACTTTTTGGGTA
The DNA here is from genome assembly GCA_036759665.1 of Gynandropsis gynandra. Taxonomy (NCBI): domain Eukaryota; kingdom Viridiplantae; phylum Streptophyta; class Magnoliopsida; order Brassicales; family Cleomaceae; genus Gynandropsis; species Gynandropsis gynandra. The sequence goes on along the minus strand of CM071876.1, from coordinate 21,993,903 downwards.
CTCCGCATATACCCATTACTCGGAGTAAAGAAATCCAGCTTGATTTGGATATGGATACTGTCACACAGCAGTTGATAGAGGGCAAGATGAGTTCGTGGTCTGGACAAATCCCGAACTCCAAACTGCAATGGGAATATTCCCTGTTAAATAAGATTTCCCGAACGAACTGGATACCAAATAAGAAATCGGATGCAATTCGGCAAGATACCGCAGTATTTCTTTACTGTGTGAAGAATGACATTCCCATCAACGTTGGGAAAGTGTTTCTGGATGTTATTGTGGGACTTGGAGTATCCAACTCGACCAAGTTCATTCTTCCGTTCCCTTGCCTAATTCAGAATATTTTGGTTCAACAAGTACCCGATATAATTGGACAAACTGAGCCCCGGGAGAATATTCCACCTTGGATCAAATTGGAGAAGCGTTATATGGCAAAGATGCCCTCGGCGTCAACTGCTGAATCTTCGAAGAGTAATTTGGTCCGAGAACTTACAGAACTGCGCAAAGCAGTGACGGAGACCATGGGCTGTATGCTTCGCAAGATTGATGATCTCATCTTGCGTTCTCAGAGTAATCCAGTGGTCTTATTTTTGATATTTCACTCGTTCTAGTTTATGTTGTGACTAATTTTTTTTAAATCTTGTCACATAAACAGGGGGAGAAATACAAAGAGGAGAAGAAGAAGCAGAGGAAACAGAATCTGAAGAGGTTCAGGAGGAATCCTCTTCACGAAGGAACAAAAGAAAAAGAAAGCAAAATTGATTTCTTTTAAGTGCACCTAAAAGACATTTGTTTAAGTGTACTTAATGACTTTTATTTTCCTATGCTTGATGACTTGGTTTAGGGTGTTAAACTTCGTTCTATGATATGCGTGGATGTTTTTACTGCAATATTTTGAATTCCTTGTGTTTCTAACGATTAGGTGTTTTTGTGATAAGAATTCAAAAAAAGGGGGAGATTGTTAATGCAGTAAAAATTGGATCGAGTTTTATGTATATTGTTTCAGGTGGTTGAGAACATTGAGGGAGTTTGAATTTAAATTGAAGAAGGCTGGAACGAGTCAACTAGAAGATTAAGAAGATCAACGAGTCTGAGAAGTATCTGGGAGAGCACGAAACAGAGAACAAGAAAGTTCAGAGTTTTAGGTGCACTTAAATAGATACTGGGTTGAAAAGAAAACAGTTGTGAGTGGTATTTACACGTTTAACTCAGGGGGAGTTAAATGGGTGGAAATCTTTAGTACATTGTAGAAAACAACAAGTGTACTTAAAGATTGACAAGTAAATAAACATATACTGTTTGATATTTTCTAGTCCAATTTTGATCATTTGCTTATTAGTCATCTTCTACAAGCTTTCACTTTTCAACTTTCAAACACTTGGGGAAAAACTTCTGGAAAACCGCAAAGATGAATCAAAGGAGGAAGAGGTTACGGCTAAGGTAAATTCTTTTTGTTTGATATTATAGTAGACCATGTTTTGATTCTGGAAGAATAATTGGAGGGTCTGTGTTTTGAATAAGAAGTTTGAATGGACATTGGTTTATCCGGAATAGAATTAGGGCTGAAACATAGTGCTAATTGTTACCTGATTAGATTGCCAAAACAACTACAGAGAATGGGAAATATGAAATTGTGGTTGATGGGGTTTTTTTAATGTAACTACATATTATCCTAGCATTTCCAGAGGATTGAGTATAGTGTGACTATGTGAAATTGGTTGTTAATTATCTCCTGAGCTTCATTGATTTTACATGTAAATGGTTATTGATGATATGGCTTGACTGAGTATCAAGGGGGATTAAACAATTTTCAATAAGCACAAATTCATCTTGATGAGTCGTGTTCTGAAACTAACCTACTGATTTGATACTGTCTCGGAATAGTTTATCATCATAGGAGCGCTATAGACCATCTTCAATTCAATAGAGAAGTTACACAATCAATTTCAGCGACGCAGAATGGTGGAGAGACAACATTAGACGGAAGCCTGAGATTCATAATGGACGAGGATAAACTTTAATCGGTGGATGAGAATTATGATGACATGTTTGGCTTGAGATATGTATAGGGAATCGATCAAGGTGAATCAATTCGTCAAAGAATTAGATTGTTGCTAAAATTTTTAGGTTCTCTTTGTGGATTTGAGTTTTGGTCTCCAAATTGTGTTCTTGAAGGTGATTTGTTGGGTTTTGTTGAGTGGTCTATCTAAACTCGATTTTTTTCAGGTTGTATTGGTCTCTTTGAGGGTTCGGAGCAGGCGGGTATGTAGTAAATGTCTCCTCCCATCAAGATTTGCCTGTTTATCATACCAAAAACTTGGACAAGTTGTACTTTTCATATTTATGCGTCTACTGTCAGGATTATCTAAAACGAAGTGTGCGATTGAATATGAATAACCTACTGGGGATGCTTCCAAACTTAATGGAGAAATGTAGAGATTGTGTCACAACAATAATTCCAGCTTTTACATGTATTCAATGGAGGAGGTGTATTCAAAGTTTTGATGCATATCTTTTCATTTGTGTGTTTGCAGATGGAAAAAAATAGAGTTGAAAAACTCGAGAAGTATTATCCTAATCTAATTTGCACGCAAACCTTGGGCCATGTAAGGAACCATACTTGCATTACTCTTTCATCCACTCTGGATTTTGCTCATGTAGTGTGTTATTTCTTTTAAATATCCTATCTATGCATAGTTATGTAACACAATTGCTTTCAATTACAGATGGCGATCACATCTGAACGCCTTCATAAGCGATCCATGGTTATGCAGCAAATATGCAAATTGTTCCCTCGACGCTGAGTAAGAATACTAAGAAAAATATATAGTTCTTTGTGCCTTCTAGACTTGGGATACTCCTGAAGGTATTTGCTTCGCTACTACAATTTGTCGTTTGTTAATTTGTTACCTACTTTACTTGGTCTGTATATTCTCAGGTTACTTTTGATGGAGAAGACAAAAATGGTTCCACTTATCTATGTGATGTGATTTGCGATGCACATCTACCAAGAGGTCTTTACCCTCACTCTGTTCCATCCGAAGAGCTTGCAGCCTCTTGGGGGTAATATTTTCGTTTATTTCTGTTTTCAGGTTTGCCCATTATGTGGTGTATTCTCTGATTCGTTTTCTTCTACGCTTGCTGACATATTTTCTTTTTCGTGTTGAGCAAGTACATGGTCCATCTTTTAGACCTTGTGATTCATAACTTAGTTGCTCCTTCACTCCATACCTCAAGTTTTGCAGTCAAAAACTTTGTTCATCTTTGCTTTTGGTGTCTTGCATTCCAAAATTTTTAATATACATTTGAAATCGTCTATCTACAAAACCAAGTTCCTCTGTCTGCTCTTGTCAAACTAATGCCTATGTCACCATAGGGTTCTTGCTCACGTATATGGCAACGAGATTCTTACTGGGATGCACGCCCTTCTTCTAGAAGGTATTAGATTTCTGGAGTTCCTTTCCACAAATATGAACCATGCGTGAGAATCTAATAATTTATAAATCTAAACATATCTATTGACCCTTTGTAGCAGCGCATTCATACCCCAGAAAAACTATTGCTCAACCAACGTTGAGTCCTCATGAACAGATAGCAGTTCTAGCAATTTTGGTGTTGCTTCTATGGAATCCGATAAAAGAGCAGCGCATCTTGATTCTTTAGGAAGCAACAGCTTCAATTATCCTTCGCTTCTCCACATTCTGTCGCGACACACAGAGAGGTATAGCTCTTCTCAAGAAAAGTTTTGCTTGCTTCTCAAGAGGAAGCAACTGAAAACTTGCTTTTTGGAGAATCTTTCTTGTGCTTCTTATAATGTTTTTCAATTCAGATAGAGATTCCATTGTATTTTGTTTAATCGATTCACTAATATCCAATCTTTCGAATATAATTCATTGTGGGATCTTTATGTTCATTCATCTTGCATGTCATTTTTTGTTCCTCCTAGGTCTAGAAGATTGGTATCTATATTCTCTGAGTGTATTGCTTTTTATTGATCTGGTTTCTGCTTCATTTTCGAGGGATTCTCACGGCATGGGTGTGGTCTTGGCATGGATTCTCACGGACTATAGACATCGTAGTCTTTTTTAGGAAGTGAATCTCTTATCTGATTGTACTTTCTTCTTTGCAGATACATAATCTGGGATGCAAGAATCGGATTAAAAGTAGCAACAACTCAAAATTGAGGCGCTGATGCCGCAACGACACTCTCTCTTAGCCACCCTTATCTTCGTTGTTCCGCCTTTCATACCGATCGGTTAACTGTTGTTGCTGCTCTTCCTGTATCCTTTATTTTTCTTTATCCATCTAGGTTTGCTTCATTTCGATGGATTCTCACGACATTGGTGTTTTGGCGTGTTATTATCCATTTTGATTCTCACTATAAGTTTATTTCATCAGCCTTGTGTCTCATTATCAATTTTGATTTCATGTTTATTTTGATGTCATAGGAAGCTTCCGAAGAGAATTTGATGACTTCTTTGCTGAGGGACTAATAGCTGCTGTTGCAATTGGTCTTTGAGCTTTTGGAGAGCTGAAGTATCCATCATTTTTATGCAAGTGGTTTGTGGTTACCCTGGAATAGGTGAATTTCAGGTATTTGTATGTTTTTTTTCCTTCCTCTAAAGTTATCTCCCAAAAAATTATTTGGATTAGGCTGTTTGTGCACTTTGGTTATACGCCTTGATATTGGAAGAATTTAATGTGTTTTTTTCTTTTTGCATCAACAACTACCAGTTACTACTGATTCTTCTCTCTAATTCTTTCATACCAGTTATCGCTGATGTCGCAATGAACTTCAAGCAGAAACCGCTTCTTTCGATGTATACACCATACATTTTTCTCATCAGACGAATGTTTCTTTTTTTCTTCCTCTAAGGTTATCTCCCAAACAATTATCTCGGTTTTGGTTGTTTGTGCTCTTCAATTGCAAAACTTTATATTGGAAATAGAACTTGATGTGTCTCTTTTCTTTTCGCCTCACGGCTACCAATTATTGGAACTAGACTTGATATTGGATTTTGTCTGTTTTGATTCAATTAGCCATCCACATTGTACTTTTTCAGCATCCTTTATTGTATTCTATTCAACTGGGTTTTGCTTCATTTCAATGGATCTGACATCGGAGTTGAAGTTGAAAGTATTTTATTGAACTAAAGGTCAACTCAGCATTAGCTCGAGGAAGAGAGGTAAGAAAATCTGACAACGGAGTTGAAGTTCAGAGGAAATGCAGGCTACAATCAGCTTTGGTAATGATCATGCATCTTTCTCTACTTTTGAAATGCTACTCCAAAATTGTAACGTAAATTCTGCATTCCCTTCTTTGACAGTTTATAAAATTAACCTTTTCTTATAAATGCATGCTTTTCAATGACATCGCAAATTCTGCAGTAACTTTCATTTGATATCTTTTCTCTTCGATAAAAACATTTTGATTTTTTTTTCATAATTTTGTAGTAAAGATACTTTCATTGGATACCAAATGTTGAACCTTTTCTTTTGGATATTGTTCAGTAGGACAAAGGTGAAGTGCTGAAGGCAAGTGATGCCTTGGCAGGTGAACTTTGGGAGCTAGAGAAGGAGAGATTCCGTAGAGGTTCAATATATGGCAAACTACCGAGTTGGGACTTGCATTCTGTAAGTGTTGATCAAAGTTATTACCTTTTAGTCCTTTTCTTTCTCATCATCTTTTGGGTATTGCTCTAAAAATATGCATTAATGAGATAGGAGATTATTATGCAACGGTGCCTCCAAGACGAATATAAAGGTATTGAAGAACGTTAGAGCGAGTTATCCATACATTTTACTGTTTGATGTTGAAAGTGGACGTTTGTTTTCTTTCAGTATCAAAGTGGATGGTTGTTCTCACTGATCACATTTCTAAAGAGATGAATGAATTGGATCTCATTCAATGTCAGAGTATCCACGAGGCCGAGACCGGGTGCTAATTGGCGTGATCTTCCAGATGAAAAGGTTTCTATTATACTTTTTGCTTTACTTCCAAATTCTATATGCCTTAGTAAACTGGAGATCTACACAAAGCAACCACAAATCTCTTGACAATGATAAAGAAAAAAATCCTAAAATAGTTCTCAAATATAGTGTTCTTTATTGACTCTGCTTTCTTTTACGTTACTTGTGTTTGTCCGTTTACTTTAAAATCATTTCTTTCTTGGTCAAATTATCAACTGGGCAATTGGTAGATTTTATACCATGGTGAACTTTCTCGTCTTATGAAAACAAACTCTTGGGGTTGTTAGATTCAGGATATTTTCTTAGGAACTTTTGGCATTGTCAGATTCAGGGTGTTTTCTTAGAAACCATGATCCCACCAACTTGAACTAAAGTAAACAGATCAACACTGACAATGTAAAAGAGGCATTTAGATATTAGACTTTTGCTATCATATATAGGCTATTAATTGAGAAATAATTAAGTACTTTAGATTTGTTTGGTAGCATGTTTGTACCACAAGGCTATTCGTATAAATAATTTTACTGATGAATATTGTTGTTTGCTGGCTTGGTGTTAAAATAAAATTGCAGGGTTCCCGGATAGCTATCAATTCTCAGGGAATACTCAGCACAAGCACCGACAGATAAGGCTTGCCCCTCCACCACTCGCTTATGCACTTGACCGCAAGCTCATTTTGCTTTTTTTAAATGCCGCGATAACGACTTTTTATCAATTCAATATTTCAATTAGGACCGAACATGAGTTGGGTATTTGGGATTTTTAGGTTATATGAACTCATGAGTTTCAAGATTTAGTATTTGAAGTTGAATTCGTCTGACGTGGGTATCCGGTTTTTGGGTATATCAAACATGAAAATTGAATTTATGAATTGTGAATAACGTTCAAAAAACATACAATGTAGTAATGAAAACCACTTTGACCTTCTGGGGAGCTGAAGTAACCGTGCTCCCTTCCCTAGTATCGAGGAGACTAGGAAATAATGAAAGTACCTGAGGGCGGGGTGGTTGCTTCCTCTAAGGTTATCTCCTAAACAATTATTTGGATTAGGTGTTCGTGCTTTTCGATTGTAACACTTGATATTGGAAATAGAAGTTGATGTGTATCCTTTCTTTTTGCATCACAGCTACCAGTTATTGATGATTCTTTTTGCTAATTCTTTGATACCAGTTATTGCTGATGTCGATAGGATCCTCAAGCTGAAACCGCTTTTTCTTCCGAGGTATACACCATATATTTTTCTCATCGACAGTGTGTTTTTTGCTTCCTCTTAAGGATATCTCCCAAACAATTATTTGGATTTTGGCTGTTTGTTTTGCTCGATTGCATGACTTGATATTGGAAATACATGTTGATGGGATATTCAACTTCAGTCCTGTTAGTTTCAACTTCTTGACAAAAAGTTGTTTTCCAGTTGTCACGCTTTATTGCTGATACTTCAACTGTTATTCTCAGAGGACATTTTACGCTAAATTACGCAAAAGATGGTCAGAGAGAAGGATGAAAATTGGATTTTCACTTGTAGTTCTTTGTTCTAATGCATATGAGGAGTTCCTAATTCTGACGTTCATCTATGCAGTTTCGAGATTTTTAACTTTAAGGTATACACATCAGTTACACGTCTTATTTGTATTTCCAGGATATCAACAACGTCGTTTTGCCCTGATACGTTATCTCATTCGCTGCTTTTCACCTCTTCTTTCCGCATCACATGTGCATTTTGCTACGTGTTATGGCTGAAGTCGATTGGCTACTCAGGCCATGAGGAACGATGAACGTGGGAGACAATGTTGAAACGACAAATGACCTCTAAACGATGGTAACAACCATGACATGGGAAGTAAGGGTGATGTATTCGATAGGCAACAAGGCAATGATGTCTGTTCAGAAGTTATTTTGGCGTCCCAAAGAGGTCGATACAATAGCAACTTCCCTTGCTTCATCGATGGGATAATCTAAAACCCCAATGATTATAGAATTTAGACCGCTTTTCTTTCTTTCTTTCAGACCTTCATCGACGCAATTGATGTTTTTTCAATGGTAAATATTACATTGGAAAGAAATTGTATATATTGATCTTGAACCTTTGTGTTTATCTATATATACAAATAAAAAAGGTGTTTTCATTTCTTTTGTATTAAGTTTTGTGGATGACATATTTTTGGGCATGTTTCAATGATAATTACCATACCTTATATACCATTTTACATATCATATCTATGGTTATATATATCTTGTCCTATATGTACATATATATCTATTGCAGATTTGGTAACAACCAACCAAAACACAAGTTCATGAGTAGAAACGTTCATGAGTAGAAACGATTCTTCATGTTATAATTAGTCATTGGATTTGAAATACGAGTCGCTTAGTCTTCATGTGTCTATGACATTGTGGCCATTCAAGACATAGGCGGTTTTCCTGAAACGCCTACCGGTGGAAACGCTTACCGGTGGAAGAGTCGAGGACCGATAGATTGCCGACGGCAAAACTAAGCACCCACACAGGAAATAACAAAAAAGTATGTATAAGATAACAGGCATGGTGAACCGTCAACGATGCTTGACGAAGTGAATGTCGGATAGGAACAACATATGCTTTAGGAATAGATATACCTTTACCTTAGCTAAATCCATTGGTTGTGTTATATATGACATAGACGACATAATTGAATGTACCGGACAATACTAACGTGGTTGTCTCAAATACAATAATACAAGTATTCGTGGCAAAAAATCATCAATTTTTTATTCGGCTTCCATATTCATATCGAATTATTTTTGGATTCATATACAATTCATCGAGATTATGATTAGTTTATACTTAAATAACCGTTAAAGAAACCGTCATGGTCGTTACTTGCATTACTCCCGTTATAATCAATGATAATAAAACATTAGATACCATTTATTTTTTATATATATTTTCTTCAGTATTATTCATACTTACTCTTTCTAAATATATCGAATAAATGTTTTAACGCTACGCTCGTCCTGCTCCACCTGCATCTACATAGATCCATAGCTAAAGCCAATCAAGAAATTCAAGAATAGATACGTTTTCAAATATCCAAATATTATCTCTATCAAGAAATTCTAAAACTGTTATTGATTAAATTTAAACCTCAATAATTATGGAGGTATAGATAGTCAAAAAACCGTATGAAGAATAATCATCAAAACACTACGGCTCAGATCATGCAATTCCTTTTTTTCCTCATTTTATAGTCAATAATTTTAAATACATTGTAAAAAAATTCACTATTAGTTTTCACTACAACTTATAAATCTATATATAAAATTCATATATTGAAACTCTAATTTTCTGTTTTCGTATTGACCTATATGCATATCAAATCTGATAATAATGTTCAATTTAATAAATTTTATACAAATCGTAAGATGGTCATATTTTAATGATCACAAATACGCGTGTAGCGCGGGTATCATCTAGTTTATTTAAAAACAAAAATTTTGACAGTTATTTCGACATGTCCCTTTTAGTTTCTGGTCCAGGTCTTGGTGAAACGCGAAATTATTTTCAAATTAAACTCCAAGTTGACAAAATCTTCAATTTGGGCTTGAATCAGATGGATCATGCTTGATGAATAGATACATCTGATCCAACTTGAATTTCACATTCTTTTGGCCCATATGCTGCCAAAACGTGCTCAACATACATCTCTTGAAGTTTCTTAGCATTTAACTCATAATTGGTCCAATTAGCTTGGATTTGTGCTCTTCTACATCCTACTTGAGTCCAGTTTCTTTTATGGCTTGTTCTTGTCCAATTCAGCTCCAAATGTGTTCCTCGTTATGTCCTCATCATCTCCTCTTATTGAGAAAGATTTGATCTTAAATCTGGCTCACATGTAGTAAAAGGAGACAGATCAGAAACATCAAAGGTTGAGATAATGTTATACTCATTTGTAAGCTCAATCTGATATACATTGTCGTTGATCTTCTTTAAGACTTTGAAAGGATCAATTCCCCTTCGCACCGGTTTAGATTTTCACTGATTTAGAAATATCTCTTTGCATATATGAATCCAAACCATATCTCCTAGTTCGAAAACAACTTCTTTTCACCCCTTGTTTGCTTGATTTGCGTATTGCTTCTTTCTCTTCAATGTGCAATCTTATCTTCTCATGAATCTGCTTCTCTAACCAAAAGATCATGCAAAGAGCAATTGAGAATGTAGAGCTTGTTCTTTTGAAATAAAAATCCCTCATGTTTATAATATTCACCACAAGTAGAAGTTTCACATGCTTTAAACACTTTTCCAAAGTCAAAATCAATAGAATACAATTCCTTAATATATTCAAAGCCAAACAACTTAGAATCAAGTGAAATGATCAGACTATGGAGTCTAGACAATGCATCAACCACAATATTCTCTTTGTCTTCCTTATATCGGATTACATAAGAAAATGTCTCTATAAATTCAACCCATTTAGCATGTCTTTTGTTCAACTTTTGCTGACCCTTTAAATGTTTCAAAGCCCCATGGTCTGTGTGTATGATAATTTCTTTTTGTCAAAGATAATGTTACCAAGTTTGAATAGCTCTTACCAAAGCGTATAGCTCCTTGTCATACGTTGGATAGTTCAGTTGCGCCCTACTAAGAATCTTGCTGAAGTAGCAATTGACTTTCCTTCTTGCATTAGAATAGCTCCAGTACCTACACAAGAAGCATCACATTCAATCTCAAATGCCTTAGAAAAATCAGGTAGATACAAGAGAGGTGAATTAGTTAATTTTTCTTTCAAAAGCTTAAATGCAGCTTCTTGTGCTTCTCCCACTGAAATCCGACGTTTTTCTTGATAACTTATGTTAGAGGTGCGACAATGGTGCTAAAATCTCTCACAAAACGTCTATAGAAGCTTGCAAGGCCATGGAAGCTTTGCACTTCACCAACAGTTCGAGGACTTGGCCATTTTTTGATTGCAGCAATCTTCATCTTAAACTCCCTATTCACTAACCATAAAGCCTAAAAACACCAGTTTATTAGTGCCAAACATGATTTTCTTGAGGTTATCAAACAATCTTTATTCTCGCAAAACTTCCAAAAGAGATTTGACATGTTTAACGTGCTCTTCAAGATTCTTACTATAAATTAGAATATCATCGAAATAGACAACAACAAATCTGTCAATACAATGCCTAAAAACGTGATTCATGAGCCTTATAAACGTGCTAGGTGCATTTGTGAGTCCAAAAGGTATTATAAGCTACTCATACAACCCATGCTTAGTTTTAAAAGCATTTTTTCATTCATCACCTTCTTTCATGCGTATTTGATGATATCCACTCTTCAAATAAATCTTAGAAAACACTTTTGAACCATGTAACTCATCCAAAATGTCATCAAGTCTAGGGATTGCACTACTAGAAAATTCAATATTAGGGATGGAATTTGGGGACCGACATTTCCGTCCCTAAATTTAGGAACGGATTATACACGGATTATGGACGAAAAATGAAATCCGTCCCTAATCCGTCCCCAAATTTGGGTACAGAAGAGTCATGCCTAATCCGTTTCTAAATGCGGACCAATTAGGGACGGAATAGTAATTCGTCCCTAAATTGGAGACGGGCAGGTCATCCGTCTCCAAATTTGGAGACGGGCAGGGCATCCGTCTCCAAATTTGGAGATGGGCAGGTCATCCGTCTCCAAATTTGGAGACGGGCAAGTCATCTGTCTTTGGGACCGTCCCTAAATTTAAGACTTTAAAAACCGTTTTAGGGACGGTTTCTGGACGAATTTTCGGAAAATTAATCTTTTAGTCCCTAATCCGTTCCTAATTCGTGTATAAATAATCTATTTAACCCCTCAACCATTGATCCATTTTTCATAAGCAACTCTCATATTTTTCACCCCATATCTTCTATAGTGTTTGCGATATAATGGCATCTTCATCAAGATCGAACATTTTCGATTCTAGACAATGGATGTACATAAGAATTGATCTAGAATCTCAAAGCGTATCGAAAGAGTTTATAGAAGGTGTCACACAGTTTATGACAAAAATCTGAAACTTCGACATAATCTTGATGTGATGCACATAGAGAAGAATTTTTTTTATAACATCATCAATACAGTACTGAATGTCACAGGGAAGACGAAAGACAATATTAAATCACGCAAGGATCTAGAAGAATATTGCTCACGAGGGGAGTTACATATAAGTGACGACAGTAAAGCGCTAGTCCCGATATTCAGATTGTCAAATGATACGAAATATAAATTGTTGAAATGGTTGAAAGAAGATATGAAATTTCCCGATGGCTATGCGTCTAACATTGGAAGTTGCGTTGACATTCAAGGAGGAAAGTTATTAGGTATGAAAAGTCATGATTGTCATGTATTCATGCAAAGACTACTTCCGATATGTTTTTCTGAATTGATGGAAAAACATGAACACAAAGAAATTGGAGGTATGTGGTTGATTTTATATTAATATGTAGTGTGAATATTTGTTAAATACACTAATAATACTTTAATGTTATAGGTATTGGCCTATTCTTCCGAGATTTATGTTCGAGAAATCTGAGTATGGATGTGGTTCGTCGACTGCAAGATAACATAGTTACTGTACTATGTGACTTGGAGAAGATTTTTCCACCATCATTCTTCGATGTTATGGAGCACTTGACAGTTCATTTACCGCACGAAGCCGCACTAGGAGGTCCAGTTCAATTTCGTTGGATGTATCCGTTTGAGCGATTTATGTTTCATCTGAAGAAAAAGACCAAACAAAAAGCTCGACCGGAGGGTTCAATTGTGGAACAATACATCAATGAGGAAATATCGTTCTTCACTTCATACTACTTCGAGCCACATGTTCAAACGCGAACTAGAAATCCAGATAGATGTTTTGATGGTAGTGTGTGACGTATTCATTTCCAGTACCAGATGTTCCAGACATATTTTGCGAAATTGGTCGATCTGCTGGTATGGTTATCACAATGAGATTTCCATATCGCACATACATATGTTTTATTAAACTGCGAATATCTACAGCCTTTTGAAAGGTAAAATCCCATAATAACTATGGTTATCACAATGATAATTTTGTTTATTTTTATAATATTTATAGAATTTTGTTTCTTTTTATAGGACATTTGATGATATATTGAAGAATACATATACGAACATTGATGATTCTCAACTCCAAGAACTTAAAGAAAAAGATTTCTCCACATGGATCAGACAATATGTAAGTAATGAAATTTTACATAAATAACTTTTATAATATTTTGACGCCGTGTCTAAGTTTGTACATATACTGCAGGTTGAGATGGGCAATCACCCGTTGTGGCTACGAGATCTAGTCAAAGGATCGATTGTAAAAGTTATGAGTTGACTTATGTATTTTACACGTGGTTATAATTTTCACACTTACGATCATGGGAAATTGAAGTCGACGATGAATTATGGTGTATGTGTGAAAGGTGAAAGCTATTGTGCATCGGTCGATGAACCAGATTTTTATGGGATTTAAAGGACATTTTAGCAATTGGAATACCCAGGTATAGAAAACAAGTTTAAAACAATGTTATCCTTACCACATATGACATTTTGGATATTGACTCAGATTTTGATATTTTTTGTAGGTCATGTCGGTTTAAAAGTGATGTTATGTCGATGTGATTGGTTCGATCCAATAATCGGTCGCGGAACAAGAGTAAACAAACTAGGCGTTGTAGAAGTTAACTCCACACGAAGATATACAAAATACGAGCCTTTTATTATTGCGTCACAAGCTGATCAAATTTGTTACGTTTCCTATCCGCATATTAGAAGATCTTCAGGTTGGCGTGTCGCAATGAAGATACTTCCGAGGGGCAAATTTATCGACAACACAGAACAACAACAATTGCCAATGCAACAACAAATGACCGAGATTATTGCTATTGACGATGTACGAAATGAAGAACTTACGCACGGTGAAATGAGGAAATCGAAAGAAATGAAGAGGATCTTCATGAAGATATAGAAGAAAAAGAAGATGTGGAATTTGAATCAGATACAGAAGATTCGACGGAAGAATTGTGTGACTCTGATGATGAATCATGTTAAAACGTTTACAGATTGTTTTTTCTATACTTTTTAATGATGGTTTCTATTTTCTTAATGATTATATGTTTACGAATTGTTTCTCAATGATTATACGTTTTTTGATGATTATCGTCCCGATCTATCGTCCCGATCCCGTTCTATCGTCTCAGGCCCGATCCCCGGTCAATCGTCCCAATCCCGGTCCCGGTCAATCGTCCCAATCCCGGTCCCGGTCAATCGTCCCAATCCCGGTCCCGGTCAATCATCCCGATCAATCACCGATCCCGAAATTGGAGATAGAAGGTTGAACCGTCCCCAATTAGGGACAACCACTCGTCTCCAATTGGAGACGGAAGTTATCCCACCGTCTCCGATTGGAGACGAAATTTATCCACCCGTCTCCAATTGGAGACGGATTTTGTCCCCCGTCCCCAAATTATTATAAATTCTCGCTCGAATCCATCCCCTTCCTCCTCACGCTCCAATCCATCCCCTTCCTAACGCGTCGCCGCCGCGTTCCCTTCCTCCTTCGTCGCCGCCGAAAGTAATCTTAGCGTCGTTCGAAAGTAATATTTGTTTCTTAGCTTTCTTAGGTTTGTATCTCTCTCTTTACGCCTCTACGATTTCTGGGTTTTGGTTTGTTTAATTGGTGGAATTCGAAATTTTCGATTTTTCTCTCGTGTTCTTGCATTTGTGTGTTGTAAATGCGAATCTGCATTCTAGGGTTTGTTTGTTTGTTCTGTCTCTGGATTCTGCTTGCCAGTGTTTTTGGTTTCTTAATATGTAGCTGGGAATTAGAACCCAGTTAAAAATTTCTTCGTTTTTACTAAAACTCCAAACATTTTATGACAGTTCATTGAGACACTCAAATGCTAATTCATGAAATGAGACAATGAATGTTGGGGGATGATTCTTGTTATCTGGTGATGTCGAACTCAGATTCACATATTCTTGCTTGTTGAATTTCATATATTTTTATTTTTTGGATGATGCATGATGCTTTCCGGCAATGATTCCTAGATACTTTTTTCTTTTTGTTTCTCCCAAAAAAAAACCGAGCTTGTTGAGTTAACCATGGTTCACCCAATGAAATATATGTTTAAAAGTGTGTATGTCTATCCGCGAGGGCATGTGTATTTGCAAAACCAGTTAAGAATATTATTTGACTCTTTCCTTTTGAAGTTAATATCTTTTCTAATGTAATTAAATGCTATAAGTCACATCTTATGGTTGTTTGTTGTTCTTTTCATATGTTTACTATCAAATATATAGTTAACTTACACGGGTATGTATGACTTGCCTTCTATTTTACATTCTTAGACTTGTCATTTGTTTGTTTTCTTGCAGCTAAGAAGCATACTTTCGGTGGAGTCGCAGTCGCAGCTAATTCAGTATGTCGCGTCGCGTTGGAAGAGACGGTAAAACGAGAAACCGCCCTCAGTCCGAGGAAAGTGGCAACCTGTCATCTCATTCCCGACATTCCAATTCAGGGTTTGATGATTACATGAATCCAAATTTCTTCCGAAATACTGGATCGACACGATCGAGGCAATATATGCCGTATTATCTGCAAATGCAACCACCACCAGATCAAGTACAGCATCACGATCCGCATATATACGAGGAACCAACAGTGGAAGAAATTTTAGCAATGGATGAAGAGCGACGAAAGCTTCCTCTTATAGACCCTGATCAAAAAAGCGGCGGACTATGATACGTATACTCAATTTCAAATCTCAATTATAAATAGTTAACTAAATGTTAATTTATCTGTCATTGTGATTTGTAGGTTTGGCTTTAATCAACTTAATAGTCACATAACAGCTACGATAACAGCTGATTATGATCGGCTGTGTTACAATTGGAAACATACCGATCCAGATATTAAGTAACGATGGTGGAAATCATTTGTGGTATGTTTTAAACAATTTTTAATTTTATGAAGTAATTTAAATTCAATTTAATTATAATACGTTTATTATTATTGCAGCAAAAATTTTATTGGAATCACGCCCTTACCGGACTAGTAAAGTCCGAATTTGAAAGAAACGCTTTGCGTCTCAAGTCTATTGTAGGTAAATGTCACGCAAACCGATATACAAAAGGAAGACCCAACTGGATGGCAGAAGATATTTGGGATCAGATGTGCACATATTGGGATTCCCCAAAATTTAAGGCAAAGAGCAAGAGAGCAAGTAAATCTCGGCGTTCTGATAGAGCAGGATACGGGATAAGCGTACACACGGCATGATCTCGTTCTTTTGCGGAAGTATACGAACATCTGGTAAGCTTTATTCAATTTTTATGAATTTATATAAAATTAACATTTCATTAAACTATGTCTTTTTTATTTTTTTCGGGCGAAAGAGAAGAGATCCGAACCATCGTATCTAGAATTGTTGGAACGTACGCACGTTAAGAAGTCAGATGGTTCGTGGGTGGATCCCTAAGACGAAAAGCGTTTACGATAACAAGCACTAAAGGAGGCTGAACAATCAAGAAAGCATGTTGAACGATCAGATAGGCGAATGGAAAAGCTTCTGCGCATGATGAAAGCGCAAATGCCTAACATCGATTGGGATGCAGTTCAGAGCAGTGATTCCGACCACGACTAATCGGAACGACTTAGGATTAAAAATGTTGGTTATATGTATGGTTTGTAATTTTTTATGTACTAATATTTATCTTTTAATATAATCGAACTTTTTTAATTTTTTTATTTTTAATTTTTTTAAAAAAAATTAGGGACGGCAAAAAAAATTGTCGTCTCCAAATTTGGAGACGGCAGTTGCTCGTCTCTAAATTTGGAGACAAATTAAGTGGTCCGTCTCCAAATTTTAGAGACCGAAAACAAATCGTCCCCAATCCAGGGACTGTTTGGGGACTACTTATTTCGTCCCTAATTGGAGACGGATTGGGGACTGATATTTCCGTCCCTAATTAGAAACGGATTAGGGACGGATAGCATTTGGAGTCGTGCGATTGGGGACTACCGCTGGTCGTCCCTAATCCGTCCCTAAACCTGTTTAGGGATGGATTAGGGACTGATTTTTCAGTCCCTAAAACCTGATTTTCTTGTAGTGTTGGATGTCTATACTTTACCGTGATTTGATTGACTGCATGACAGTCAACACACATTCTCCGTATACCGTCTTTCTTTGGGACAAGAATCACCGGCACGATGCATGGAGACATGCTTTTCTGAATGTATCCCTTCTTCCTCAGATCATCAACTTGTCATTGAAGCTCCTTAGTGTCCTCCGGATTGGTCCTATCCGTTGATTTTCTTGGAATGCTTGCTCCGGGAATAAAATCGATTTGATACTCCACTTGGAATCTCGTCTAGAAAAATATCATTGAATTCCTGCAAAAGATGGAATAAAACACTAGGAACAGAATTTGTGAGCTCGTTAGTGTTCAAATATGCCTATTTGTACAGAAGTACAAACATAGGTTCTTGTGAAAACAATGTTTTCTTGATCTCTCTAGCTCTCATGAAGAAAATTGTGTTTGATCTCACGGGTTCACACAGGTCTTTGACTTAGTTTTTCTCGAAACCTCACCAGTTTTTTAGTGATCTATCTCATGGTCACACACATTCATTTGTTTCTTCTCATTCTTGATCATTTAGAGTTGGTCTTGAAAGACTTCTTTTGGAGTCAATGGAACCAATCTTATTGTTTTCCCTTGTCCTCAAGAGTGAACTTGTTTTTGTACCCATCGTGTTGAACACATGTGTCAAATTACCAAAGACATCCCAAAAGTGCATGGCCTACTTGCATTGGCACAACATCACAAAGGACTTCGTCGTCATATCTCCCAATACAAAATGGAATTTTGACTTGCTTGTACACCTTAAAAGCATCACTTTCACTCAGCCATGTAAGTCTATATGGCTTTGGGTGTCTTTTAGTTGTCAAACCCAGATTCTCCACCAAAGTCGTGCTTCCCCACTTAATGCAGCTCCCACTGTCAATAATCAAGCAACAAACTTTGTTTTTAACAAAATATCTTGTATACAAAGATGTTCTCACGCTGGATTATCTCCTCTGCTTTTGTTCGCAAACTCAAGGCTCGTCTCATTACCAACAACTCTCCTTTGACAGCCTCTTGTTCTATAATATCTGCCTCCAGAAATAGAATTGATTCAGACTCACTTTTAAGCTCTGTCTCAACTATTCCATCATCACAAATCACCAAAGGTATTCTATTTGCACACTCATTAGCATAATGACCCAGCTCATGGCACTTAAAACACTTACTATCTCGTGTTCGTGATGGAAGAGCATTAGGAGAACCTGATTTCTTTGACGGTGAAGATTCAGATTTATTCTCAGCTTTTGGCATTAACTTTGAGCCAACAAATGCCTCTCATATTTACCAAAAAGTGGCAGAGAATTTGATGAGTTTGAACCGAACCTTTGATGTGATTGGCTTTTCTCTTGATCTGCCTTTCAAACTTAATAGCCAAGTGCAACAAATCTTCCAATTCTACATAGTGTCGAGTTGACACTTTATCTTGAATCCTTTGATTCAAACCGCCAAGGAATCTGTCCATGGTTGCTTCTCTACTTTCCTCGGTGCTGATTCGAATTAAAAACATTTCCATCTCTTTGAAGTATTCATCCACACTTCTATCACCTTACTTCAATTCTCTCAATCTTTTGAGGTTGTCTCGATGAAAATGTTAAGGAATGAAGCACTGAAGTATGATGGTTTTCATTTCTCACCAAGTTTCGATAGGATCCTCTTCATTTCTTCTTCTAGAGATCATGAGTCGATCCCACCAAGCGAGAGCATAATCTATAAAATGAGAAGCAGCAAGTTGATTTTTTTTTTTCGTTTAGAATAATGACGAAGCTCAAATACCAATTTTGTTCTTCTTTCTCATTCAAGGTAAGCTTCAACATTGTCTCTCCCATGGAATGATGAAATCTCATTCTTGATTCCACTCAAATCATCATCAACATGCACATATGTGGTCTTTCACACTGAGACATTGCAATCGGTTCATAAGATTCATACCCACCAGCTTCTATCTTCTCTTCTTCACTAGAGATGTGTTGAAGTTCTCTAGCTCTTCTTGGAGCATGTTGGTGTCTCCTTGGAGCGTTATTCTCTCTTTCTTTAATCCTTCGCTCATCCTTTAGATTTGCACGCTGTAGGTTTTCAACATGATGGGGAGCATTGGAGGAGGTACTAGTTGTACTGCATGATCTCCAGCCTCCCTAACTGCATGTCGTTCATTATCCATGCGATCCAACCTCTCCTTGATTGCTCTAATGGCCTGATTCATCAGTTAGTTTATCTGCCATGTTATAACCTCCATTTGAAAAAGGTTTGCACTCTCCATTTGCGGCTCTTCTTCATGTGAATTTTTTGAGTTTTCTTCCATTTGTTTTTCTGCAAGAGAATTGTTAGTAAAAAGACAGAAATAGACAAGGAAAAGGATGATTAGAGAAACTCACAAACGCTCAAAAGTGTGTTTTACTCAATTTCACACGGTCTCCGTGTTTTCTCTAACAAGTTATTGTGCAAATTAGTTAACTCACTCGATCAGATACACCAAAAATGGAATTCACACCCAAACTGAGCAAATAAGCTCAAAACACAGAGTTGTACAACTTTTGTTTCAAAACTGATCAAAATTGAAGTAACCAGTATAAAGCGTATAAAGTTTTCACAAAGCAAGAGTTTCAATGTTTCTAAACTCAGAATTGATCAAACTTCACAAATTAGAACTAGAAATTCAATAATGAGCTTAAACTGTCACAACCAATAGAAACACACTCAAAGAACACAAACCTAGCTAACACAAATCTAGCCCAAATAACACAATTCAGCTTTTCTTAATGTAATATATGGAATCAGATACAGATTCTTTCTTTTTTTTCTTTTTTTATTCTTATAATTTTTTATTCTCTTTTTTATGTCGATTCCTCCACAAGAGAATGTACACAAACGTGAGAATTCATAAATGAAAGGAACAGAACGAAACACACAAAACAAAACAAAGAACAAAATGAAATAAACTAAAATAGAACAAAATAAGCAAATGAAAACGGGGGATTATCAAAAATGCCCCTGTAGGGCTAAAGTGCTTCAAAAATACCCTTGGCTGAAAAAAAAAGTTTCAACTTCAAATCTACCCTTAAAATATTGATAATCCCATGTTACCCTTGACGACATTTTTTCTCTCTCCTCTAGAGCACCTCTAATTCTCGCGCGAAAATTACTGTTCCCCCACACCACAACAGATTCGGCGAGAGTAGCTTGC
>CM071876.1:21928385-21961135 GCA_036759665.1 Gynandropsis gynandra | reverse complement strand
CCATTTCAAATCAATAAACCATTTTGGGACTCGACATCCTCCAAAACCCTAGAAATCGATCTACTTACACTTATTGACGCCATTGAAGATTGACTCGTGCTCTCTTCTCCACCGCTGCTGATTCTAGCCATTTCGTTCTTGGCAACTTTGAATTTTGCCAACTTCAACTTCGAATCGATCCCTCTCAAGTTCGAAATCACTTGTTCTTTCTTGGCTTTTACTCTCCCAGATGCGGGTTTGGCTTTCCCAGAATGCGTTCTTTCTTGGCTTTTACTCTCCCAGATGCGGGTTTGGCTTTTACTCTCCCAGAATGCGGTTTTTCCCACGTTCGAAAATTAAGGGTAAATTTGTCTTTTCTCCAGTTTTTTTTTCGATTAAATAATTATTTTAGGGAAGGGTATTTTTGAAGCGTTTTAGCCCTACGAGGGTATATCTGATATTCCGCCAATGAAAACAGATTGGTGATCCTAATAGGAAGAACCTAGCTCTGATACCAAATAATATAAACCTAGATCAAATTCTTCCTAAAAACGATGGAATTGATCCCTAAACCCTTAATCAACCCGCTATCTTTAAGAGCCTAAGTCCACGTTCAATTTGAACGGTCTTAGACCTCGATAGAACCTGGATGAAAAACGTAGGAGAATCTAATGACGCCACAACTCGTTCGTAAAAAACAAGTTGATAAGTCCAAGCACGAACGATCACCAATAGCAATATGATGAATTCGAAATTATTATTATTATTATTATTATTATTATTATTATTATTATTATTATTATGGTTTTACACACGATAAGGTATGTACGATTTGTATATGACGTGAGATATAATAATAATAATATTGAATTTGAGTACAATCCAAATTAATAATTTATTATTATAATAATAATTTATATAATTATAAACTTTGGTAGTAACTAATTTAATAATAATAGTTAATAATATTTTTTAATATTTAATAATAGTTAAAATATATTAATAATTAATAATAATAATATCTGATAATAATAATAAATTTATTATATTGTTTTTTAATATATATTTTTGTGTCGTTACAACGTGGTAAAATATACTACGTTGTATCATATCCCGATCTAAAATATTAAAATTAATAGTAATATTAATAAATCTATATATTAAAAAGACAATATTTTGCTGCTCTTTCAGGCTTTCTGGTCTCTCAGCCCTCCACGTCAGCTCCTCTCTCCCACGATCTCGACAATGAAGGTGGAAGTTTATTCGGTAAGTTGTCCGTGCACCTTCTTTGAACTTTTAATGTCACCCTTTTCTCTGATTTCAGAACCCTAGCTCTCTGTGGACATCTCTGTGATTATCGCACAGGCGGAATTTTTCGTCGGTGGCAAAAGGGAAAGGAACATAAAATGGATTATAGCTATGTTGTGTGTAGGTTGTGTATGGATCTGGCGGTCGCATGCGTCGTTCGTCTGCGTTGGATTCGAATTGGGCGATCGACAAGCTTTGAGGAGGAGAAAAGAGGCGACTTTACCAGTGAAAGAGGCAGATGGAAGAAATAGTGGAGACGTGGCGCAACTCATCGATGACGAAGCGGTTATCTGTTTCGACGAATGCCTCAACGCCTCAACCCAGGAAGCGATCTAATGTCAAGAATGAAGTTGCCATTACTGCTATCGAAACTGTATGTATCTCTTCGTAATTGAAGTTTATCTTTGTGATTTCTTCACTTCTGATTTGCATATAGCCTTATGAATTTTCGGTCACTCTCGATTTATTTGTTTTTGGGTGTGGTATCGCTTTTGAAACCCTAGGCGGTTGAGTTGGCGATGAAGGTTACCTCCTATCATTATCATTTATAGAAAAATAATATGCTATCATTATTTTTCAGGGGTTTAACGCTACGGCGCTTGCTTATGGAGCCATTGGAAGTGGGAAGACGTTTACGATGCAGGTTTGTATCGCCAATTTTTTCGTCTTGTTATAGATTTGACGAGTGTGATACTCATCGAATTTGGATTAGAAGGAGAAGATAAGTGATGTCTTATCGGTAGAAACTTCCATTGCAATGTGGTTTCCATAAATACGCCTCAAATGTTCGCTTAATTTCTGTTTGGTTCATGAAAATTTCTGGGAAATTTTGGGTTTTTATCATATAGGAGAGGAAGGAAAAAAATTCTCAGAAATTGGGATCTTGAAATGGTGGTTGTTGAGCTTCGAATTGATTTTCCAATAACTTAGGAAATAATTTCAATTTTTTGTTCTTAATTGGGTTTTTTGTCATATAGGAGAGGGAGGAAGAGTAAAAAATTCTCAGAAATTGTGATCTTGAAATGGTGGCTGTTGAGCTTCGAATTGATTTTTTAATAATTATCTTAAGTTTTAGTTCTTAATTGGGTTTTTATCATATAGGAGAGGGAGGAAGAACAAAAAAATCTCAGAAATTGTGATCTAGAAATGGTCGCTGTTGAGTTTCGAATTGATTTTTTAATAATTTAGGAAATAATTCTAACGTTTTAGTTCTTAATTAGGTTTAACAATTCAGTTAGTTACATTATATCTTCGAATTGCTCCCGTGTTTCAGTTTCTTGCAGGAAGAGATTGTGCCGAGTGTGTCAAATCGGGGGCAGAAGTTTTTTCATTATCCTTGTGAAGTTGGTTAACCTCATTCCTGTCTTCTGGAAGGTGCCAACTTGCAGAATATCTCTTCGCACAGGACTTTCATTTTGGACCCTGCATTTGATAAACCTGAAAATAATAGAACTCTGGGTTTTTTTGGATTTACAAAATGTCGGCAACGAATGATATGCAAAATGCATCAGGGGCTGCAATCATGTAATTAACATTACAAATGATACATATGTGGAGCTTCTATTTATAGCTGAGAATTGGCAGTCATGTTTTCAGAAAACTAACATGGTGCTCGCATTGTAGAGGCTTTCGGATGATACAAGAGAAGCAGGCGCTCGCATTGTAGAGGCTTTCAGATCTCTTGATGTGTCGGAGCCCCGGTAACCAGTTCAACGACACAATTTCAAGTGATGTCAAACTAACATTGAGCTCTAAGGATGCGATTAGCATCACTATGAGCGTGCACAGGCAGATTCTTGCCGCTCACATTAGATTTTGCGCGATGAAGTTGTCGGATCGGTGGCTGAGGCAACAGCAACCGTCATCGTCTTCCCCCTACATTGTTGAGATCTCGGATTGTGACGACATTGAGGTATATATCGAAACGTTGATGTTGATGTATTGCAGGGATCCGAGGAAGAAGCTGATGAGACATGAGTGCCTAGGGTTCTTGGAATTTTGAAGGTAATGTGAGAAATATTCAACTCGAACTTGGTTGTTGAATTATGATGTTGAGGAAAGTCAACGTTGGCCCTTGCCGGCACCAGTCTGATTGAACGAGACTGGTAAGTTTAGATTTACAGAGTCTATTGTTAAAGGGAAGCAAATGAAGGGAAGTAAATGTTTAACATCTTTTTTAATCTATTGTTAAAGGGTGGTGGTGATTTCAGAAGGTTATCCGCCAGAGGTACTGACAAAAATGAATTCAGCCATTAGAGGCATTGACTTGAGCTCGAAGCTATTGGCTCCTGTAATCACTGGTTTGATCATCAGTTTTGTCTCTCTGATGGCGTCTGTTATTACATTTGCGGCGTGGGCCACCGTAGCCGTCTGGATCGAGTATCGGCTCTTCATCTCTCTATAAAGCGGCATTCCAGCAATTGTCCAAAGCAATGAGAGGCATTGCTCGAGGTCCAAAACGCCTGCTGCCACCGTTTCAGTGGCAGAGACAAATACTTCTGCACCAGTTCAGCAGAGCGAGGTGATCGCTTGGGGTGGGACAGCTCATGGAAATGGATCCCGGAAGGGTTTCTTCAGAAGCATGCCACAGGAGCAACAGAAGCAATGGTAATAATAACGACGAGGTGCTTCCAAAACTTCTGCAGTTGTTCTTGAGGGCAAAGACGAGGAAGCGAGGCGTGACGCGAAATCGAGGCCTAATAAGAAACCATGCCTCATTGTTGCAAAGGTACACACTTCTTATTTGTTTTTCTTCATTTTTAGAATTCAATCCATGTTGTGTGTTTGTAGAGTTTGTGAAATGATATGATTTCTTGAAGTTCTTCCTCCGAAAAATGAAAAAAAATTTGATATTGATATAATGATTCAAATGGTTTTCACTTCTTATGAATTGTGAGAGTAGAAGGATGTGTTGTTGATCATCATTGATTTTGCCAAACATTTTTTAGGAATATGTTCTTTGTTTTCTTTCTAGCTCAAACGGCGGGAATGCAGAGAATGCAAACCCAAAAGCCTCACAATTCTGCATATAGTGCATGTAAACGTTGGAGATAATGTCTCGTCATCGGATGTCAAAATAGGTCAGTCTCTACACCGCGAAGCACCAGGTAAAGATCCTTTCAGACCCGATCAAAAGACGCCTATAAAGAACTTCTTCCTCGCTGGCTCATACACAAAGCAGGTAACTTTGAATCTCCAAAGAAAGGAACAAATGCAAGCTTTTACGGCTCATCATAATACGGGTGTTGTTTGATTGTGTGATTAGTGCAGGACTACATAGACATAATGGAAGGGGCAACGCTGCCGGGGAGACAAGCTTCAACATTCATCTGCGATGCGGCTAAAGAACTGGCAGAACAAAGCAAGAAGCTTACTGCGGTTTCATCATCTTCAGTTGCTGACGAACTTAGTTTTGTCTCATGAATCCCATGGTTATTCTTCTGATGGTTAAAATTGTAAAAAGTATGTTGTTGTTTGATCATCTCGTTTTCATACGTATTTCTTGCACGATTTAGGAGACGTTTTTTATACATATGTGATGTTTTACGTATGATTCCGTATCCGTTTTACTTGCTTTCGTGCTTTTCATGTTCTTACAGGTTTTTACGCGTATTTGGACTATTTTGGAGCTAAAGGAACATGCACGGAGCTAAGGAGCAACTTTGGGGATCATCACGGGACAAACGGGACGAGATTGAGCATGGAGAAGCCTCCACCCGGTCGGGTACAAGCCTTACACGATCGGGCAGAACCCACGGGGCTTTGGACAGGACAAACCACACGACTCGGGCAAGCACATGCCCGAGCTGTTGCCTAGCACCCGAGCGGGCACATACCTAGCACCCGAGCGGGCGTTGCA
Source organism: Gynandropsis gynandra (assembly GCA_036759665.1). Classification (NCBI taxonomy): domain Eukaryota; kingdom Viridiplantae; phylum Streptophyta; class Magnoliopsida; order Brassicales; family Cleomaceae; genus Gynandropsis; species Gynandropsis gynandra. Next base: position 21,955,989 of record CM071876.1, on the reverse strand, counting down.
CCCCAGCCAGCAGATCAAGCACCACCACTTCGGTTTTGTTTGGTTTTTATGTTCCTTAGACTTTCTACTATGTTTATGTTTCTTTACAGACGCATGAGCGAGTAGTTTGTTTGTTCTAGGAGAAGGGATTAGCCCTTGGCTATCCCGAGACCGCTTTTGATCTATTTTGAATGCATCTTCCCGTTTTAGTTCATCTATTCTTTATCTGAGTGCTTTAATTTACTTGTGTTTGCGCTGATCACGTAGATGCATGTGTTAGGGGTTAGGAGAAGGACCGAAAGGAGAATTCTAGTCCTAGAAAGTCAGGTTTAGAACAACCGAGGTTAGGCCACGAAAGTAGGGTAGCAACGGTTGAGGGTGAACGGGCGAATCACAGAGTTTATGGGTTTAGTTCATGGTGTCAGCCACGAAAGTAGGGGGCAGCTTGTCTAGATCACGTGTCTATGCCTTGAGAGAGGGTAGATATCATGTTAGGATCGTCCGCCTTAGATAGCTTTAACTGGGATTGCATGATAGATAGGTTGATCGTTGGTTTCGGTAGTCTTGTGGTGAAACCGGATTCCTAGGACGTTTGTCTCATCATTAGAACCCAAGTAGTTTAGTTACTTTCAGTATTTCATTCCTTATTCATCTTCTTTCATTAGCAAAGTTTGATTCGTAGTTCGGGTTTAGGTAGTGTTGCGTAGTCTCTGTGGGATCGACACCTAAAATACTACACACGTGCCGTGCACTTGCGGGTAGATTAGGTTATATTTAACTCTGATAACGCATCATTGTTTACTAAGAGATAAATGGTGTAATAGCCTTTAGATACCATAGATAGACTAAACATGCATATAATTATCGAGAGATTTATGATTAAGTGAGCATTTAAGTACATATCAAAAAATGTAAGATATCCATGGTAATCCAAAATACTATGTTTTTTATAAATTTTTTAGAATTTTTCTCTCGCATCATATGAAATTTATAAACAACATTTAAATCACAACCAATACCTAAAGAAATAAAAAAAAAACAAATAATTATTGTATCTAATCCAATGAAGGAACTAAAATCAATATTTTGTAGGTGTTTTTAAATAATTCATTTTAAAATTGTATTTTTTTCTAGGAAATTTGTCTGAATCCTTTTCTCTAATTTTAATACTTCATGATCTAAATAACTATGTCATGTTCGATCACTTACAAACCTTTCTCAAAGAAGTTGTTTATGTCATTATTTGTGGATACGATGATTTATTTCTGAGGTTCTTCCTGATATTGTTCTAAATTTCAATTTCAATTCACGTTAGCCACCACAAAAACAAAAATAAATTATTATCCCGTGCATCGCGCGGGCCATTTTCTAGTACTAATAATAATAATAATAATATGGACAAATGAAAAAGTGTTATTTTGGACCAATTGAATTGTAATAAAATAATGATAGAATAAATGATATTTTAGAGTTAATATTATTATTATAAAAGATAAATTTAATTTAAAATAAATTTAGTCAAAATCACAAAAAAAAAAGTTCATCCTCGTTAAGAAAATTCATCACTGGAATTCCTTCTAGCCTTAAACTTTTGTCTGTGTATTGTATAGTTAATGATAGTTTTCTGGAGCTGTAAAAAGTATGTATATTTTATTTTCTTACAAATTGTTTATATGTAAATATTGAAATTTAATTTTGTTTTCTTTGGTAAATCATCCCTCATTATTAAGGGTGGACATTTCGGGTTATCCGGACCGATCCAACCCGAAAAATCCAACCCGTGAGATAAATGGGTTTTGTAGAAAACCCATATGTTCGAATCAGTCCGGATTGGATATGGAAGAACCCGAAGAACCCGAGGAACCCGAAAAAACACCTTAACCCTTTTAATCGAATTTTTTGTATATTACATTTGGAACCCGAATTACCCGTTTAAACCCGAATTATCCATTTAAACCCGAATTACTCGTTTAAAACCCGAATTACTCGTTTAAAACCCGAATTACCCGTTTAAACCCGTATTTAAATAACCCAAAAAAACCCGAAGAACCCGAAAACCTAAATACAATTCGGGTTTTTTTGGGTTCAATATTTCAAAACCCGAACAACCCGAACACAACCCGAAACCCGAAAAACCCGTCCCGAAAACCAAATGAATTTTTTTGGGTTCCATTTTTTAGAACTCGAACCCAACCCGAATCCGAGGAACCCGTCCCGAAATCCGTAACGCCCATCCCTACTGATTATCTCTAACAATTCTTTTCATCTGAATTCTAACTTTGCTGTACAAAAATGTATAAATTGAAATTTTTCACTATTTTATTCCAATTATAGTTTAGAATGAATTTAATATGACTGCTGAGGTTGTTTTTTCAAAACATTATTCTGTCAATTTTAGATAAAAATAACAAAATATATTAAACCCTAAACAAAGAATATTATATTTATGAATTTTTATTATATAAGTTTAGAGTTAAAGATTATAATTGCAAAATAGTTTAAACTTTTTTATGGCAATGCATCTTTGTCTGTGTGTTTGTGCGGTTGTTCTCTCTCTTTTTTAAATACATTTATTCGAAAGCAGTGATGTAAAAATTCTTCTGGGCGGCGCATTAGTCGACTTCTAGGCGGTCGGCGGTAAGGGGCCACCCAGAAAAACCTAAAATCAGTCATATTAGTCGGTTTGCGTTTAGGCGCTGTGGAATCGCCCGATTTCACCATTTGGGCGGACAACTATGAAAAAATTGCTGTCTAGGCGTTTTTCAACTCTTCTCCTTTTCGTCGTTCGTGTTTTCCAGATGCTCTTCACCTGCTGCAAGGGTCGCCGGACAATATCTCCTCTGACGGTCGTTGTCTCCTCGTCGCGTCGGATCCTCCTCCGACGGTCGTTGTCTCCTCGTCGCGTCGACTCCCGTTGCATCTCAATGGCCGATTAGTCAAAGGCGGCAAAGAGGATGGGGAAGAGAATGGAGAAAACGCGTGGAAGAGGAAGAGAAGAGAGAAGATGGCGTAGGACTTGAATGGATGAGGATCTGTTGGATGAGAATGAAGAGGAGGAAGACGGGAGATCTGCCGGATGAGAAAGAAAAGGAGGAAGATGGCGACGGATTGGAGAAAGAAGAAAGAGAAAGATCCAAGAAACGGAAGGAGGGATGAAAATAATTTATAATGTTTTATTATTTTATATAATTAGGAAGGAACCCGTATGTGGTAGGGTTTTTATCAACTTTTTATTATAGAGTTGAAATTCATATGTCATAAATAGATTATTATATTAAAAATTCGGATAAGACTCGTGTAATCGATGATGATTTGTATTTTGTATCTTATTTTATGAAAAAATGATTAATATATTTGAATTTTATTATAAATGTCTAAGTAATTATTATAGTTCAATAGTAAGATTAAGAAAACCAAATTTTGATATAATCATCTGATAAATTATTAAGCTGAAAAGTAGATATTTTGAGAATTTATAAATATTTTATCACGATAGAAATCGAGATAATATTTGTTGATTTTTTTCTCTTTATACAATAAATTTTATTTTTATATATAAATCAATTTAAATTAATAAAAATGAAATCGATGATTGAACTGTACGTCAATGTTGACGTGCTTTCACCAAAATTGAACAAAAACTCAAATTTTAATATATAAGATTTAATTTAATTTAATTTTTTTAAACATGATGTTTCATTTATAACATTTCTTTTATTAGTATTATTTCAAAAAATGTTTTTTTTCTTCATTAAGTATGATGATAATAAAATTAAAATAATAAAAATATAAAAGAATGATATGGAAGATGAAATGTTTTTTGTATCCATTCGAATAATTTATGATAAAACAATTGAATTAAAAAATAAAAAATTGAAAGAAGATATGGCGGCGTGAGAAGAGGTAAAAATATTAAAATAGTATTTTTGAACAAATATCTAATGTATGTATATGATATATATATATATTAACATATATTAAATATATATATATATATAACTCTTTGGTTTTATTTCCAATAATATAATAGAATATGGATATAAAAAATATATATCCAATATATATGAATATATTAAACAAATATGTATATATCTAAAAATCTATATATAAATAAACAGGTTTTTAATATGGATATGAAAAAATATATATTTAATATATATAAATATACATTAAACAAATATGTATATACTTTAAAATCTATATATAAATAAAGAAATTTTTGTGGATAAAAAAATATAATCAATGTATATGAATAATTTTAAAATTTTAAATGAAATAGAGAATAAACAACCTTTGGTATTCCAAAAAAAAATTATTTTTTAATATTTAATAATTGACTTCACTAGAAACAATCTTATAAAGATTGTTATATATAATTTAAAATTATTATAATTTACATTTTAATTTAAAATATTTATAATAAATAATATATAAATAATTTAAAAAAAATCCTAATGTTCTTATAATTTATTAATTTTTCACTTAATATAAACATTTTTTTATATTTTCTATAATTTTATTTTAATTTCAACTTCAACCATAATATTTCAATTTAATTTCTAATTATATAATTTCATTTATTTTTATATACTTTTTTTAAAATATTTTTAATACAAATATTAATATTTCAATTTAATTTCTAATTATATAATTTCATTTATTTTTATATACTTTTTTTAAAATATTTTTAATTGTTGAACAAATATTAGATATTTAAATCTTTTGTTAATAAATTTGTATGTATTTATGTTATGATTTTGTATGATTTTATATTTTATATATGATACTTTGCTAATGATATATGTTTTTTTATTATTGTATAATTTTAAAAATATAATTTATAAAAAAAATTAAAAAACGTCTATTCACTACCTAGTCGCTGGTAGCCCGCCTAACTAACGCCTAACCACTTCTGCGTCAATGCTTCAAAGTAAGGTGAAATATATAAAGTGATAATTACTGATTGATGAATCCTATGGACCCACCAAATTTTGTTATTTGGAAAGAAATTGTAATGTGCAATTAGTGAATATATCAATATTTTTTACATTTTCAATGAAAGTTTATAAAATTTAATATCTATTACTTTTCGGATTCGCATTTTAATTAGTGTGAGTATTATGAATTGAATCTTAATATGGAAAGACATAGTATAATTTTTTTCTAAAATGTCATAAAATAAAATAAAATAAAAATAATGATATAAAATAATGGTATTTGCATCCGAAACAGCAAAGTGAGAGGCACATAAGTTGTGTTTCTCTTGTTCCATGAGTACAAATCCAACATCTTATACATAACCTATTGGTCTATCAAAGCTTGAGCCTTCACGATAAAACAAGCCTCTTAAATGTGATCAGTTTATGGTATTCTCTTCTAAGACGAACTTAATCCTGCCCGACCCAACAGTTTTTCGAATTTTGTAAAAACATGGTTTCGATCCGCTTTCATTCTTCTAGCTTACGATAAATGAATAACCATTCGATCTACCGAGAAGGACGAGAAAACAAATTGAAATCTTCAGGATCGGCTAACTGTTGACATGTTTCGAATAAGTCATTACCTGAAGGAATAAGTTGATGTTTTGTCATCGTTTCGCAACTTGTAGTTCTTCCTGAACGCGTTTGAAGGCATATAGAATCGATGATCGCATATTTGCTATCTCTACAAGAGACTCCAGAGCTGCCAAATAAAAGAAAAAAGCACACTTAGATGTCTTCGGAATTCATTTGAAAATACAAGTGGTGATGATGTACCTGTTTCAAATGATAGTTGAGAGCTACGGAGCTTCGGTGATACTAAAGTTCCAAACACTGACAAAGATTTCTTCCGTTCTTCTTTAATCTGGGATTTACATATGTGACAACTGAATTTATAAGCTCGCATATTATGTTTATTAGCTGAGGAATGAAAGATTAATCCAATATCACATGGTGTGGACATACATTGTCACTTCAAAGACAACTGGAAGACTATGCAAGCAGTTAATGCTAACCTTATCAACAGCCGCAAACGATGTTTTGTCTTTTAATGATGGTTTCTCTTCAAAAGATAGCATAGGTAAGAGGGATGAGAAAAAGACAAACATGATGGTTGAAATGTTCTTGGGAAGAGTATAACTATACCCGAAATGCCTCGGTGTCGTAGGTCTGGACTACGAGGCTTGTCCTCTTTGAATTCTGCATCATTCGAGAAGCCTTTTCCAATATCCTTGGATGACCATTTGGACAAAGCAAAATGAGCCTCAGGTTCCATTGAGCCAACTACAAGGTTTTCAGACTTATATAAGTACTTCACTTCCATCGAGCAAAGGTATGTTGATTTAGATCATGAATTTGCAAGCAAATGGTGGCTACTAAACCAGCAAGAGTTTGAGTATACATTGATTTGCTTATATCTAGGTAAGTCTGATAGTATACATTGATTTGCTTATATCTAGGTAAGTATGATAGTTAGACGACTGATAAGCGCATTTGAAGCAAACCGATGAAAAAAGTTTACCCTGTTGTTCAGTCACTTGCACAGTCGTAGCCGCAGGGTGAACCTTGAGGTCTAACAGAGTGCTGTTCACACGTAAAGCTCCCATAGAATGCCGGGCACCAGCTAAATCCAGCCATCCCTGTAATATACTCGTGAGTTACTCGAAGCAAAACACATATTTCTCAGTGGGGAAAACGAAACAAAAACTTTCCAGCTGCCAAGACTGAAGCAACTAGCTCTTTATTCAACCCGAATTCATGCAATTCATGCCTCATCGCCTCAAATTTCCAAACTAGCCAATAATTGAAGAGCTTTCATATTATCCCATTACCCAGATCAACTCTAGGTTTTGGATGCTAAGTTAGAGCACTCAAATCTCAAATAAGGTTCAGCATTCTCAGTAAACAGCAACTAAGTTCGATATGTATTCGGAAATTACAGGTACCTTGTGAGAAATCAACTTCTTCATGACGTCAAACAGCGCAACTCAAGACATAATCTCATTCACACCCATCAATCATCGTGTTTAATATTTACAGGCTAAGTAAAATTCTTCCAATATAGCGATCATCTACTACGTCGTCAAGCGGACACACAAACATCCCAAATTTACAACAAACCCGTCCGAATTTGTTAGACATACAAATGTCTGAACCAACTTCGTTTTCACGAGTTTCAAGATCCCATATCACAAGAATCAGATTGATCGGAAACCCAGCAATAACCGACCAGATTTAGAACCAATCGGGAATAAAAAAAGGAGTATCTACTACCTGGCGAAGCGTTGAATTCAGAGAATCCATAAGCGTTAAGTACCCATCCAAGGAATCGAGGAACCGCAAGGCATTCTCATCTCCTGGCGCTTCCTCCACGTCACCTTCTTCTGCGCCGTTATTCACAGTTAGGGTTTCGTCTCCAGTCTCAGAAATCTCAAGTCCTCCATCACCCTCCATCGCGATTTAACTCCGGCAGAAAAATTAAACAAAAGCTTCAAACTTTTCCTCCCAGGAGAGGAGACAGCTCGAAATGACCACACATAGTTTCATCAACACGGTTCTGAGATCTCATTTTTCGGTTTGATTTTTTTGGTTCGATCTCGGTTGGTTCGGTTCACTAAATGAGCCTACGAAGTATTTGATCGATTAGTTTGGTTTCAAGTATCGACTAGGTTCGAGTTTGGTTTGGGAAATTAATGGTAAAATAAACCCTAATTGAACCGGTTTGATTTCGCGCGGTTTACTTTCTCTCAATCCCTCGAATCATTCTAAAACGGGTAGCTTTTGAGTTGGGTTCAATTCATATTGTGCAAGATTCTGATCTGAAGATTGAATACGATAAGAGGCAGAGATGTTTGACCCTTTCATATAACAATAAGGTTTTCTATTTTAGTGTCTATTTCATTAAATTAATCGTGTAGATTTTTTTATTCAACAAGAATACCATTAAATATAAAAGGTTTGAATAGGAGAAAATCAATGATACAACAAAGTCATTCAAATAAGAGAAAATCCATGGAGTATTATGGCTAAATTTAGCAAATATCATTTAAAAGGAGTTTGATGCTTAATGAAATTAACAATTCTTTTCAAGTTAATTGCATGCAAAATCAATGAGAAATATCGACGAAGTATTAAAGAATTTGAGAATTTTTATGAGTGTCTTTGCTAAAGGTTTGTAATATAAGTCTTAATATATTAATAATTTTGCAGATTTTTCGTTAAAATGATTCGAGGTAGGACTGGACAAAATATTCGAAGTATTCATATCCGATTCGTATTCGACTCGTATTCGAACCAAAAATTCAAATATCCGCTGATACAAATACAAATACAAATACAAATAGTAGACTCAAATACAAATACGAATAGTTCGGATAATTGAGTCTACTATTTGTATTTGTATTCAATATATAGACACATATATAACAAAATTGATTTTATTGATCAAATTGGAAATAAAAAAACATTATTAGTCTTATTTAAACATTTATTATATAAATATATATAGCCAAATATATAACATATTTATGATGGAAGGACTAAAATGTCAAATACTTGAAAATAACTAATATTGTTGAATATTTAATTTATACTCAAGATTGGGTCTAATCCAAATGAGTTAGATAATGTTATAGAGACGTTACCATATATGAAAAAACACATAACTCATTAAATATATAACTTTTTACAAATTTTATTTTAGTGTGTAATCTAACAATTTGTTTTATTGTTTTAGGTGAACTGACGATGTTCGTAGAATCATCCACAAAATTAAATTTAAATGACTGGTGTGGAGATGAATGTGAAGATTTGATATTGTTTTATTTATATTATGAATATTTGCATATTTGTGCGATTTGAAATTTTAGTTTTAGATTATATTTGATGATTATTGATTTTTTTATTAAAATATATATATATATATATATTTTATACGTTAAAAAAATTTAGGTTCAGATACGAATATCCGTATATCCGACGGAAATCCGTATTTCGACAAATATTCGTATTTACAAATATCCGAATTTACAAATACAAATACTAAATTTGGATATTTGCCGAATACAAATACAAATACAAATACAAATAGTCCGATATTCGCAAATATCCGTTATTTGCCCAGTCCTAATTCGAAGGAGAGTGCTTCTAAAATCTTAAACTATTGCGGAAATAGTTTTCTATGGCTCACATGTAGAGGTGTAGTATGTTTGGTTTAATTTTTTATTCAAGGCATGTAAAATACACATGCGAGTGATTGATTGAATAAGTCGAAGTATTCTCATAGACAATTAGGGTACACTTGGAGAACATTTGAAGCCTAAATAAATGATAATGTTTTCTTGTGAAGTTGCGAGAACTCAACAGAAAACCATGTGTAAACTCCATTTTTTTCATATTTACTCATCAATTTTTTCATATTAATTCTATATAATTATGAATTATTTGTACCTTTATTACATCGTAAAGCAACGTTTAGAAGGTCTACACACACCCGATAGGTTGAACCTAATGGTGCAAGAGAATGAGAAAAATCATGTTGATGATGACTAATTGACTTTTGAGGAAGTGATAACACGTATTAGTCCTAATATTTTCATCCCTTTAAAGGTTCATTTTTGTTATCATTTTGGACTTTACCAGCATATTAAGCAAGATTAAGAGCTTCTTCTATCGTATTCTTATGTTGTGTAGGAAGAAAGATATCAGAAGCAAACTGAGCCAAAACCTAACCAAAAGCACGACCGAGCAACTCAAGAAGCCCGACCGGGCTAAAGTGAAGTACACAAGCACAACCGGGCAACCAGAACAGCACGACCGGGCCTAATAAACAGAGAGTGCCCTAAAAGTATTGCACGGCCCAGGCAATCTCAATGCCCGGACGATCACCCGTTTCAAGAGCATAGCCCGATTGGGCTAGTTTCTATGCACGGTCGGGCATGGTGAAAACTAACCAAACGAAAAATAAGGAAACTCGTGCTTCACATAGAGGAAGAAAAAAAAGAATAGAAACAAGGATGAAAGAAGGAGACCAGACCAGAGAGAAGAGAAGAGACATGGTATAGCACGGTTGAAGAGGAGATTTCGGGAACTGGAATCATTCATCCGAGCCACGCTCGGGATGATAGGGAAGATGAATATTTACTTTGTTTATGTTTGTTTCTCTATGAATTCTGAGTAGTTCTCTTATCATGGGTTAGGGATGCCATTGTAATGGATTGTTGATTCTTAATGCTTGATTCCGATTTTGTTCAATCGTATGGTTCGATAGGTTTGTAGTGTGCGTAATGCATTCTTACCTTGTTTATTTCATGTTTGAATGAGACTAGATCCATTCAGTGAGATTAGACACGTATGAATGAAATTAGAGATTCGTCTAGGCATCGAGAGAGTCAGACTTGAGTCTCGGAATTAGCCTTCAAATGAACTAGATTAATGAGAATCTAGCGATCGGTTAATCCATTTAGGAACAGTAGAACTCCCATTGTTCGTCATGCATTTAGGATATAGGTTTACTGCATCGAAAGGTGAGTACATTTCATATCCTAGATAGTGGATTCACTACTAGAAAATTTAATTTTAGGGACCGAAAAATCGGTTCCTAATCCGTCCCTAAACCTTTTTAGAGACGGATTAGGAACGACCAGGAGTAGTATCCAATCGCGCGACTCCAAATTCTTTCCGTCCCCAATCCGTTCCTAATTAGGGACAGAAATTTCAGTCCCCAATCCGTCCCCAATTAGGGACGGAATACGTAGTCCCCAAACAGTCCCCTGGATTGGGGACGGTTGATTTCGGTCTCTAAAGTTTGGAGACGGACCTCACAATCCGTCTCCAAAATTGGAGATGGACCAATTTCGCAAAATATGTCCGGAACATCTAGTACTGGATATGAATACGCCACACCACCATCAAAATATCTGTCTGGATTTCTACTCCGCGTTTGAACATGTGGCTCGAAGTAGTATGAAGTGAAGAACGATATTTCCTCATTGACGTATTGTTCCACAATTGAACCCTCCGGTCGAGCTTTTTGTTTGGTTTTTTTCTTCAGATGAAACATAAATCGCTCGAACGGATACATCCAACGAAATTGAACTGGACCTCCTAGTGCGGCTTCATGCGGTAAATGAACTGTCAAGTGCTCCATAACATCGAAGAATAATGGTGGAAAAATCTTCTCCAAGTTACATAGTACAGTAACTATGTTATTTTGCAGTCGACGAACTACATCCATACTCAGATTTCTCGAACATAAATCTCGGAAGAATAGGCCAATACCTGTAACATTAAAGTATTATTAGTGTATTTAACAAATATTCACACTACATATTAATATAAAATCAACCACATACCTCCAATTGCTTCGTGTGCATGTTTGTCCATCAATTCAACAAAACATATCGGGAGTAGTCTTTGCATGAATACATGACAATCGTGACTTTTCATCCCTAATAACTTTCCTCCTTGAATGTCAACGCACCTTCCAATGTTAGACGCATAGCCATCGGGAAATTTCACATCTTCTTTCAAACATTTCAACAATTTATATTTCGTATCATTTGACAATCTGAATATCAGGATTGACGCTTTACCGTCATCACCTATATGTAACTCCCTTCGTGAGCAATATTCTTCTAGATCCTTGCATGATTTAATATTGTCTTTCGTCTTCACCGTGACATTCAGTACTGTATTGATGATGTTATCAAAAAAATTCTTCTCTATGTGCATCACATCAAGATTGTGGCGAAGTTTCAGATTTTTCCAATACGGCAAATCCCAAAATATGCTCTTCTTGTACCAGTTATGAGTAATTCCATAACCACCAATTCTCGGATGATTGTTCCCTCCGCAATCTATACTCCTCGGAATACCCAAAGCAAGAAGTCGTTCATATAAAATCTCTTCGCCGGTCAAAACTGGAGGAGGAGATTTCCGCACAACTACATTCCTTTTAAAATTTCTCTTGTTGCGCCGTAATGCATCATCAACAGGAAGAAAACGACGATGACAATCAAACCAACTCGTCTTTCTCCCATGTTTCAACTGAAAAGCATCTGTTTCCTCAATGCAATATGGACAAGCCAATCGACCATGCGTTGTCCATCCAGATAACATACTATAAGCTGGAAAATCACTTATTGTCCACATGAGAGCACCTCGTAACATAAAATTTTGTTTCCTCGAGACATCGTACGCTTGAACTCCATTCCATAATTCTTTTAATTCTTCAATAAGTGGTTGAAGAAATATATCCAAACTTCTTTTCGGATGATTAGGCCCGGGAATCATTATTGTTAAAAACAAAAATTCCCGTTTCATGCACATATCCGGTGGTAAGTTGTAAGGTGTCACTATAACTGGCCACAATGAATAATTCTTTCCAGACATCCCAAATGGATTAAAACCATCGGTACAAAGACCTAAATAGACATTTCGACTCTCAGCCGCAAAATCAGGGTATACCTTGTTAAAGTGTTTCCACGCCTCACCATCTGAGGGATGACACATCTCTCCTTCCTGACTTGAATGCTCAGCATGCCATCTCATGTCGCTTGCGGTCTCCACAGATTGATACAATCTTTTTAATCTGTCTGTAATTGGTAAGTACCACATACGACGATATGGAACCGATTTTCCATTCTTTGTTAAATAAAACCGATCTTTTCCACAAAATAGACAATTACTCATCTCCGATGTCTCTCTCCAAAAAATCATGCAATTGTCTTGACGAGATAACTGTGATAAACCACTCTTACAACCATCATAAAGTGGATTCCTAGCACTTTCTAGCATTTCAAAAAACTTTTTGCTTCTTCATTCGGATCTTCTTCAATATTTTCGTTTCTTTCAGGGAATACATTTTGCACCATTTCCACATAGGGGTTCATTTCTACATCTTGAGAAGACTCAAATTCATCATGATGTATAGTGCCCCTACTAAAGTTTTCCACAACATTACTAGGTCTTGGTGCAAATTTTTCTCCATGACATAACCACATGAAATAATTCGGGGTAAATCCTCTTAAATAAAGATGCTTCCAAACAGTTCTCTCATTAACAAATTTTTCATTCTTGCATTTGACACATGGACAAACTAACGTACCCGTTTCTTTGTAAACTTGTTGATTTGTCGTCATTGTCATAAACTGTGTGACACCTTCTATAAACTCTTTCGATACGCTTTGAGATTCTGGATCAATTCTTCTGTACATCCATTGCCTAGAATCGAAAATGTTCGATCTTGATGAAGATTCCATTATATCGCAAACACTATAGAAGATATAGGGTGAAAAATATGAGAATAGCTTATGAAAAACGGATCAATGGTTGAGGGGTTAAATAGATTAATTATACACGGATTAGGAACGGATTAGGGACTAAGACATTAAGTTTCCGAAAAATCGTCCCGAAACCGTCCCTAAAACGGTTTTTGAAGTCCTAAATTTAGGGACGGACGACCTGCCGTCTCCAAATTTGGAGACGGATGACATGCCCGTCTCCAAATTTGGAGACAGATGACATGCCGTCCCTAATTGGTCCGTATTTAGAAACGGATTAGGCTCGACTCTTCTGTACCCAAATTTGGGGACGGAGTAGTGACGGATTTCATATTTCGTCCCTAATTCGTGTATAATCCGTTTCTAAATTTAGGGACGGAAGTGTCGGTCCCCAAATTCTGTCCCTAAAATTAAATTTTCTGGTAGTGATTTAGGCATCGAGAGAGTCACTTCCGTCAATAGAGGTCGAGTTCTCATTGTTTCTGATAGTAGAGGTTAGCGTTCCCCATTGTACTTCATGCATCTAGATGTTCCGCGCTACATCGAGAGATGAGTGATGTTGATTCCCTAGGTAGAGGAATTAGGCATCGAGAGAGTCAATTTTGATAGTCGAGGTAGAACTCCCCATTCGTTCTTCATGCATCTAGATGTTCCGTGCTGCATCGAGAGATGAGTGTCGTTGATTACCTAGGTAGTGGACTTAGATTTTAGTTCCCTCATCGATCGATATAAACCGATTTCATGTTCTATAGAAACATCCATTGCATGTCCTAATATTCCTGAAACCCGTGGTACTATATCTTGTTGAGTCTAGTTCCGTCATTACTTTATCATTTATTTTCCAGTTTGATATCCACCTATTAATCGATCTTCTTCTCGTGATTTCTTGATTCTAACGCTGCACTTAGTCCCCAGAGTTCGACCCTGGTACTACACGAACCGTATACTTGCAGTAGAGTGGTCTATGAAATTCAAAACCTGATTTTCGCACATCAAGTTTTTGAGGCGTTACTGGGGACTAGTTACGGCATTAGAATTAGGATTTCGGTGAGTCGAGATTTAGTCCTTTCAGAGTCTTTTATTTGTTTTTTTTCTGCATTTTTCTTTTATTTTGAGTCGATTGCATCTCTTCCGAGCTAAGCTATTGTTTGTTGCTTTCCTATGTGCAGATCATTCGGTACATGTCTAGGAGTTCGAGAGGCAAAGAACTCTTCTTCGACCCCGATATTGACAAGACTACGCGAGCGTTAAAGAAATAGCAAAAATCAAGACGTAGTGGTTCTGAGAATATTGAGGAAATGACAAGTGAGTGAGAAACAGATTTATCTAGTGAAGAAGAGATGATACAGGAGGAAGCACCGGAAACTTATGGGGCGTACACAGCGCCCAAACACACGCAACTTCTCTCCTGTATTCGAAGGCCTGAGATAGATCCAAACAGATTTGAGTTGCAACCGACATTCATTCAAATATTGAGTCAATCGCCATTTAGGGGACTATCTATAGAGGATCCGAACCAGCATCTTACTCAGTTCAAGATGTTGTGTTCGAACATGAAAGCATAACCCCGGATTAGAAGATGAAACGATAATGTTGCTTGCCTTTCCGTTCTCGGTTAGGGAGCATGCACTCGAGTGGCTCTACACGCTACCTCAAGATTCTATTCACACGTGGAGTCAGCTCGAAGAACGCTTCATGATGCGATTCTACTCACCCCACAAGATGCAGCAATGGAAGAACAATTCATTTATGCAAGAGAATAAAGAGAGTCTTCCTAAAGCTTGGCTGCGATTTAAAGGATATCAACGAGAATGCCCTCATCATGGAATGGATAAGAGATACCTCATAGCTACTTTTATTGAGGGTCTTCGTGACAATGAACAATATTGGTTGAATGCTGCCTGTGGAGGTTCTCTACATGACCTCCCATTCGTTACCATTGAAGCCAAGATTGAGAAGATGGCTGAGGGAAGAAACAATTTGTCTGGAGAGTATAATCGTCGGACACCAGCTAAGGGGCAAACAGCGAGATGCTTGCATTATGTGCTGAGTTCGCCGAGTTGAAAATGCAAACAGTAAACATGCACCAAGCGTCTGGTTCTCACGGATTCCAGGATGTTGCAGAGTTCACCGAGTTGAATCCAGGATGGCCAAAAGTTCTGATGAGCAAAGCAATGAGCGTTTGGCTTGTGATTTGGACCAAGGAAGACATCATGGACGTGGGGCTAATCAAGACACATTTATTCAAGGCCCTATAACTCGTTCAAGGGCTAAGGAAATGAAGAAGAAGTTGAATTCATTCGTTCCAGTCTTTCTCGCACCACAAGTCATATTTCTTGAAGTCCAATTAGATGAGAGCTTGGACCGACCTTTTTTCACTTTAATCCAAGTCTTAAAAGGACCAAGAGAAGCTGGGTAACTCCTACATTTCGTGCCTTATGCTGAAGATATGGAAGAGTTGTTGTTTGGCTAGTTTCCTTATCCGTTTTTAGGAAAACTAGTTACTATTTTCTGTTTTGTTAGAACTTCCTTATTCTCTCTAGACTATCTTTTATTTTGAGATATTTCTTTTTTAATTAGCTCTAGGAGACCTTTGATACCCTATTTATGCTTTGTATTTTCGTGCATGGAGGAACAACACTAGTTTTCAGACATTTTCTTGAGAGTTCTTCTCTGCGGTTCTTTTGAGAGCTAACCTTTGAATTATAAAACACTGAACCACGAGTGTTTATGGCATATTCGCTGCATTTAGTATTCTTAGGCCGAGTTAAATGAGGGTCTTAGGTGCTCAAAACCTAAGGTTTTTGATGGTGGAAATCATGTTTTAAATTTCCTAGACCACTCTACCGCAAGTATACGACCCGTGTAGTACCAGGGTCAAACTCTGGGGACTGAGTGCAACGTTAGAATCAAGAAATCACGAGAAGAAAATCGATCAATAGGTGGATATCGAACTGGAAAATAAATGATAAAGCAATGACGGGACTAGACTCAACAAGATAGAGTACCACGGGTTTCGGGAATACCAGGACATGCAATGGATGTTTCTATAGAACATGAGATCGGTTTATATCAATTGATGAGGAATTTAAATCTAATTCACTACCTAAGGAATCAACGACACTCATCTCTCGATGCAGCGCGAAACATCTAGATGCATGAAGAACGAGTCGGGAGTTCTACCTCAACTATCGGAAATGACTCTCTCGATGCCTAAATCCTCTACCTAGGGCATCAACGTCACTTATCTCTCGATGTAACGCGAAACGTCTAGATGCATGAAGTACAATGGGGAACTCTAACCTCTACTATAAAAAACAATGGGAACTCGACCTCTATTGACAGAAGTGACTCTCTCGATGCCTAAATCCACTATCTAGGATATAAACGTACTCTCTTTTCGATGCAGTAAACCTATATCCTAAACGCATGACGAACAATGAGAGTTCTACCGTTCCTAAATAGATTAATTGATCGCTAGATTCTCATTAATCTAATTCATTCGAAGGCTAATTCTGAGACTCAAATCTGACTCTCTCGATGCCTAGACGAATCTCTAATCTCATTCAAACATGTCTAATCTCATCGAATGGATCTAGTCTCATTCAAACATGAAATAAACAAGGTAAGAACGCATTACGCACGCTACAAACCTATCGAACCATACAATTGAAAAAAACGAAATAAAGCATTAAGAATCAACAATCCATTACAACGGCATCCCTAACCCATGATAACAGAAATACTCAGAATACATAGGGAAACAAACACAAACGAAGTAAATGTTCATCTTCCTTATCATTCCGAGCGTGGTCTCGGATGAATCCTTCGGGATGGCCGAAGTCTTCTTCCGTGTTCTCTCCTTTATCTTCTGTGTGTTATGGTCTCTTTTTTTGTTTTGTGCGTCGTTTTTCTGTCCGAGATGGCTTCCTCCTCTTTATAATTTTCGTTTCAAACCCATACCATATTTTTCCTAGAAAGGGACCCGCGCGGGCTGTGTGCTCTTCAACAAGCCTGAGCGAGCTCTTCATCTTCCTGTGTCGTGCAAAATCTGTTGGATTTACAGCCCGTGCGGGGCTTCTTCCAAGCTCGAGCGGGCTGAGTTAACTCCTTGTTTTTGCTTCTTTCGCTCGATGCTCGGGTGTTCAGTTTGATTCAGTGGCCTAAAGTTGCTCCGAATGGCTTGTTGCTCCCATTATACGCGGTTGAATCCAAGAATCGACATTCTAAAGCTCGAATAGGCCTTGTCGCCATAAAACCTGAAAATCAACAAAAAGGAGTACATAAAGAATGTTCGTGTCGGTTTTGCAATTCGTGCTATGCAATCTATGCGAAAATTATGTAAATTCTTAGCCTAAAACTAACACACGTGTTATCAGTTTTCTCTACGGGTTGTCTAGGGGTTTTAAACCTTTTCTACCACCAAAGCCTAACAGAGAATCGAGGTTCTGGGTTCATATCAGTGGGTAAACAAAGTTTGGACTTTTGTTGAACCTTCACCGAACTCTAGACCAATCGGTTGTAAATGGATTTATGAGAAGATTGGAGCAAATGGAAATGTGGAGACATATAAAGTTAGTCTTGTTGCTAAGGGGTATAATCAACACGATGAAATTGACTATGAAGAAACGTTCTCCTCTGTAGCAATGCTCAAGTATATTAGGATTCCACTTACGATCATGTAACCATGACGTGGACACACCTTGATGTGGCCTTCACGCTAAGTGTAGCGAGTCGGTATCCCAATCAGGAACATTGGAAGTTGGTGAAAACCATCGTTAAATACTTGCGAATGACTAATAACCAATTCCTCATCTATAGAGATTCTAGTTTGGAACTAGAAAGATTTAACGATGCGAGTTTCGTAACAGACAAGGACGAAATCCATTACAGGTTATGTGTTTTGCCTGAATGGTAAAGCGGTCGATTGGAAAAGTTCCAAATAAGCTACGATAGCTAACTCGGTTACAGAAGCAAAATACATCGTTGCTTGCGAATCCGTGAAGGAGGCGGTCTGGATAAGGAATTTCATTAGTGAACTTAGTGTGGTCCTTATGATAAAGGAGCTGGTTCCAATATTATGCGATAATACTAGAGCTATAGCTTAGGCAAAGGAACCGAGATCTCATCAAAGATTGAAACATATTTTGTGGAAGTGCCATCTCACTCGAGAGATCATAGAGCATGGAGATGTTTAGATTTAAAAGTGGAAGGAAAGGAGAACATCATTGATCCAGTCACAAAGCCGTCCGGTCGAAGAAGTTTAACGAGCAAAAATTGAGAATATTTAGAGATGTGACATATTGGAATAGAACTATTGTATGTTAGCATTATTTATAGACATTTAGTTTTAATAATATGGTATTTTATATAATTTGGATGATGAATATATATATATACATATTTATTCATGGGCTGCATATAATATATGTGGTTGTCCATGGTCGATATTGGAAACTCGTTATAATAATGATAAATATCATGATAAAGATAAACAAATTTTATCGCATTTAAATCAAAACGATGTTCTCGGTCGCAGGCTAACCAATAGGACGTTGGTCATCCGGATAGATCAATATACATGTGACAGTTTCTATTGGATAGAAATTAGTAGATCTATTTTACTAAGTCACATATATAGATAATGCATATGGAGATGTGATCATTGAACTGACCTAAAGGGAGATTTTCTAATGGTTTATTTACCATGTATTTGTCATTAGAAAATTATCTGAAAGGATCTAAATGTCAGTTTTCCTTGGACCTTAGGTCAACAATATAATTGACAAGTTATTTGTCATTCTTTGATTCCGAACACCTTGTGCTTTAGAGCATTTTTTGAAAGGATATTGGGAATGATCAATTCTCGTACAATTGATGCTTGATCAATATGGGATCCTTCAATTCATGGTGATTGTTTGAGCTCTATGTTTTCATAGATCGTAATTAGTGATAATGTCTTTGGCCAATGCAAAATGATTAGAGAAAAGAAGTTTTCTCGGGTTCATTTGATAGTCAGCTGCGATAGACATGAAACACGACTGGTAATCTGTTAGGGTTTGACAGTCAAACCATGCTCTAAGATTATCTGGAGTTGGAAATACGGAAGAAAATTCAGAATTCTCTTCACAGTGGTTTGTTGGAATAAAGCATGTTTATTCACGCTATTCGACCGTCGAGGAGTGTTGCTAGATGTAACCTCGATTAGACGATTAATAAGCCTAATCGCCTACCAGCTTAGTGTTGAACTCATGAGGTCACACACTTATAAACGTTCCAGTATTCACCGATAACTATTAGACAATCAACGTCGAAATCAATTGTGTTTTCCACTAGCATCGAAATCACAATTGATAAATGGAATCGATCCATTGGGAATGGACATGTCTTTAAGGATTCCATATAATTGACACTTAGGACTAGGGGTGGGCATCCGCGGGTACCCGTGAGATACTCACTACCCGTGCCCGAACTCGTCCTGTACGGGTAATTGATTTTTGTACCAGTACTCGTATCCGCAAGGTGCGGATACCCGCTTTTCGGGTCCCCGCGAAAACCCACCGAAACTTTAAAACCCGCAGGTACCCGTCCCACAAAAAAAAAAAAAAACTCAAAACTCACAAATACGTTAAATATACTTCAAAAATTGATTAGATTGTTTCTTTCCATTGAATAAAAAATGAAAGGCAACATTTTTGTGGTATCTCGGTATTCTCAACTATAGAAGACATCTATAAACCAAAAAAATAGGCAAATGAGAAATCCATCACAAGAACCAATGGAACTATGCGTATACAACATATCGATCTAGCAAAACAATGAAAGCATCCAAACATCCAACCTGGTCGTGAGAAGGAGCCGGTCACGCAGAGGTGGGTGGCGAGGAGCAAGGGAAGAAGAGAGGGCGAGCGACCGTCGGTCGAGCAAAAGAGATAACAGGCAGGTGGCCGTCAGTCGAGCAGGAAAGAGAGCGAGCGGGTGGCCATCGGTCGAGCAGGAGAGAGAGCGAGCGGGTGGCCATCGGTCGAGCAGGAGAGAGAGCGGGTGGGTGGCCGTCAATTGAGCAAGAGAGAGAGCGGGCGGGTGGCTGTCGATTGGGCAAAAGGGAACGCGAGCGGGCGGCCGTCGATCGATGCGGTCGATCTATATTGCAGGAGGAAGAGGGAGAGACTATGTCGAGGAGAGGGAAAAGAGACTAGGCCATAGGAGAAACACAAACAAAGGGTTAGATGAACATGTTTAACCTAATAACGGTATTTAGGTAATATACATAAAAATAACGGGTATTTTTGTAATTTTACGGGTGTCCACAGATACTCGCTGATAAAACTAAAAAAAAGCCGTCCCTAACCTGAACCATCGAGTTTGAGTAATTTTTCGCGGGTTCGGGACGTGACGGGTCATGCGGATTTTTTGCCCACCCCTACTTAGAACAAGTGGGAGTCTGTTGTAAAAGTTATATTCCTAATTGCAATTAACGGATAAATACAAGGATCTAAAAGTGATTAATTACGATATGATTCCTAAAATTAAGACATATGAATATGTCTTAAGTTTCCACTAATTACAAGATTAACATCTTGAAAGAATTAGATTTTCTGGAAAAAAAAGGAGAAATAGTTTCCCTCGATTCTCGCCACGTTAAATGTTGAACGGTGGACTCGATCTCGGTTGGACAATTTATGGAGGCTCCGCATAATTGGTGTTTCGTCCTGTACCAAACTGCTAAAGGTTAGTAATTCAAGCCATTGGTTTTTCGTTTTTGTGTACCAAACCCAATATCGAAATTTATAAAACAAACTAGATCTCAATTTCGGGTTGTTATAATATAATTCCGCTGCCCAATCCTGCAATCTTTCGTGTATATTATTAAATGGATATATCAATTATTTATATGCTAGAATGAGAATTAGACTACAAGAGTATGTAAACCCATTTAAAATGATTGAATTCCACGGCGAGAACAAAATTACACTTTTCGAAATTTTTAATGAATTTAGGAGAACACTTTTCAAACCTACAAACATCATCTCGCTTGTATAAAATCATAATCGTAATTTAGTTATTTGTTAATAGATGTGCTCATGCTCTTTTATTGGTAACAACTACAGTTTTCGTAAACTCAATAATTTAAATTGTCATTAATCCTTGTGTTCAACCTGAGTAACATACTATCCGTTTCTTTACGGAATAACTAGTATATATAAATTAAAATTTAATATAAATTAGATCACAATCAAATACTACTAAACTAAACTTTAGAAAATAAATTTATTGGATGTTAAAAATACAATTTTGCATATAAATTTATTGAAACTGTTTTCCTACAACAATCACCTAATTTTGAGTATTCTCCCAACCCAAATCGTATTTGCTTTACTTAAAAAACATCCTTACGAGACCATAGTTTGAAAAGTCATCTCTTGAATTTCGTTTTTCTTAAACTCCGCAGATTCCTCCGTGGACGAGCATGAGGCCCATCCGAATATATTAATAAAAATGCAGCGTTTTGGTGGGTCGGGTTTTTGTTTTCGCTCCGAGTGTGGACTCCCGGTTTAAAGTGCCAGGCTGTGTTTGTCTTCTGTGCTCGAGTTGGCGGTTGGTGGCTTCACGTCTCTCCGAATGACTTTTCCGTTTTAGTCAACCTTTTGTCCTAATTTTTTCTCATCATCTTCGTCTTATTCCCTCTCTCCATCGGAAAAAGAACAGAACAGCTCTCGTTTGATTCACGCACCTCCGAGTCAAATACGAGAAATTAAGCTCTCTCGTGGGTTTTTTTCCATGGAGGACGAAGTTCTGATTCTTATGTGACTTGTTCTCTGCTCAGGAATATTTGAGTTGTGGTGCTTTCCGAGCTCTCTAGCTGGAAGAGGAAACTAGGGTTTTTGTTTTTGCTTGTGTTGGAATAGGTACGCGTGCTTTCTTCTCTTGGTGTTTTGGAATTTTGCTCGTGATACTATTCGTGGATCCTTTTTCGTAATTTGGTGGTCTTACTATTTTTGGTTGGGCATTGAATTGTAATTTTCGATTGAGCGCACTGAGTTTTGGGTTCACGAATTGGAAACCTGAACTCGACTAGAACTTTGCTAAATCTGGTTTTATTATTAATTTATTTTACAAATGCGTTAACTACTTCATGTCTTTGTTAATTCGGTAAGGATCGGAGTTGTTTGTCTGCTTTTATTACACTCAAATGTGTTAACATTTATGATTAATCTTGCATATTACGAATTGGGTTTCCTGAAGTTTGGTTCAGGAACTTCTGAATCCTGTTTCTTCATTTTGCTCTTTGTCTTCTATCGGTTTGTAATATACGTTTTCAGAGTAATGATGATGCGTATTTACTCTGTCGTAATAGGGGAACGGGATTATCAGATGGCCAAAAGTTTGGACGGAAGCCAATCTGATGATAGCTCTCATATAGAGAGAGGTGTGGAACGTATTTATGAAGCGTTTATTTGCCCATTGACGAAGAAGGTTATGCGTGATCCAGTCACTTTGGAAAATGGGTGTACCTTTGAGCGTAAAGCCATTGAGAACTGGTTAAAGGAATGTAGAGACACCGGACGTCCTCCATCGTGCCCTCTAACTTCACAGGAACTCAGTACCACGGATCTAAGCCCTAGTATAGCTCTGCGTAACACGATAGAAGAGTGGAGAGCTAGGAACGAAGCTGCTAAGCTCGATAGGGCCCGTCAGTCACTCTATATAGGAAATGAAGAGGCTGATATTTTGCAGGCTTTGAAGCATGTACGTGAAATTTTCAGGAACTGCCAATCATATAGGCATGGTCTACACAATTCTCAACTTACCCGTATGATCATCGACATGTTAAGAAGTAGTAGTCATAGAGTGCGGTATAAGGCTTTACAGACTCTTCAAGTGGTTGTTGAGGGAGATGACGAGAGCAAGGTTGTCTCTGATTTATAGAATTCTTTACAGCAGATAACATTGCAAAGAAATGTTGAACAGCATTTGTTAATTCAATCTTGGTACTTTTACAGGCAATAGTAGCTGAAGGGGACACCGTTCGCACAATAGTTAAGTTCTTACCACACGAGTCTTGGAAGGGGAAGGAGGCAGCTGTTTCCTTGTTGTTTGAGCTCTCAAAATCGGAAGCCTTGTGCAAGAAGATTGGCTCCACACATGGAGCAATTCTCTTATTAGTCAGCATGGCAAGAAGCAAATCAGAAAACGTTACAACAGTTGAGAAAGCAGATAGTACTTTGGACAATTTGGCAGTGTCAGAGGAAAATGTAAGGCAGATGGCTACGAGTGGTAGACTACAGCCCCTTCTAGCTAAAATTGTTGAAGGTAACCTCACTCGCTCTTTACCTATTTATACAAGGAACTGCTCTTCCCTGCTTTCCTTTGATACAAGTGTACTTTTGTCTGTTTTCTTGAAAACACAATAGTTGCACGTTGTAAGTTGTTAAATGTCTGGGTTTCATGGTATTATTTGTTCTCTTTTAAGAATTCTTCAATCGTCAAGTCTCGATTTTGCTTTGTTGATGCGTCATCTTTATGTATGAACTTTAACAAGATGCATAAAACATGATCTGCAGGCTCACCTGAAATAAAACTCTCCATGGCTTCGTTTCTTGGAGAGCTTGCCTTAAATAGTGACTTGAAAGTTCTTGTGGCACAGACTGCGGGGTCTTCTCTTATAAATCTTATGAACAGCCATGACTTGCAACAGAGGGAAGCTGCTTTGAGAGCTCTTAACAAAATCTCATCATTTGAGGGAAGTGCCAAAGTCTTGATAGAGACAGGAATCCTCCCACCACTTATCAAAGACTTCTTTTCTGTAGGGCCTAACCATCCAATCCGGCTGAAAGAAGTTTCAGCCACTATCCTTGCCAATATAGTGAACACCGGTTATGACTTTGACAAGGTCCCTGTTGGGTCAGACGGACAAACTCTTGTTTCAGAAGACATAGTGGAGAACCTTCTACAGCTAGTAAGCAACACAGGTCCAGCAATCCAATGCAAGCTATTGGAGGTCCTTGTTGGACTCACTAGTTCTCCAACCACGGTTCTTAATGTTGTCTCTGCGATTAGAACTTCTGGTGCCATCATCAGTTTGGTTCAGTTCATAGAGATTCGTGAGAATGATGATTTGCGTCTGGCTTCCATAAAGCTTCTTCACAACCTCTCTCCTCACATGAGTGAAGAACTGGCTAATGCCTTGTGTGGCACCATTGGGCAGCTGGGGAGTCTCATTGGCATCATATCAGAAAATACATCAATCACTGAAGAGCAGGCTGCAGCTGCTGGGCTTTTAGCTGAACTCCCTGAAAGGGATTTGGGTCTCACACAACAAATGTTAGGAGAAGGTGCTTTCCAGAAAATCATCTCCAAGGTTGTTGGCGTCCGCCAAGGTGAAATCAAGGGAATTCGGTTTAGGAGTACTTTTCTTGAAGGCCTAGTTCGTATTCTTGCTAGGATTACCTTTGTCTTTGCTCAGGAGCCTAAGGCCATCTCATTTTGTTGTGACAACAACCTTGCTTCAATCTTCGTACATCTGCTCCAGTCCAACGGAGAAGACAGAATTCAGATGGTTTCCGCCATGGCATTGGAGAATCTCTCGCTACAATCCCAGACACTGACAAGAATACCCGAGATACCTGCCCCGACATTCTGTGCATCAATCTTTTCATGTGTGAGCAAACCGCCTGTAGTAATGGGACTGTGCAGGATCCATCGGGGAATATGTTCATTAAAAGAGACTTTCTGCCTCTTGGAAGGACAAGCAGTGGATAAACTCGTGGCCCTTCTGGACCACGAAAATGAGAAGGTGGTTGAGGCAGCACTCGCTGCACTGTGTACATTGTTAGATGATGGGTTAGACGTAGAGAAAGGGGTGAGAGTAGTGGACGAGTTTAACGGAATAATGCCAATACTGACTGTCATGCTGGAGAACCGGACAGAGAACCTGAGAATGAGATCTGTGTGGGCAGTGGAGAGGGTCTTGCGGATTGAAGAGATAGCACGGGAGATAGCGGAAGAGCAAAACGTGAGCTCTGCGCTTGTAGACGCGTTCCATAATGCGGACTTTAGGACAAGGCAGATAGCGGAAAACGCCTTGAGGCACATTGATAGAATCCCGACCTTCTCCGGTATATTCCCCAACACGGGATGAAGTCCTTGAATCATGTCCTCTCATGGTGAGTTTTAGACAACTTTGGTTGTTTGTTACTTTTGTTAATAGCATCAAATTTTCGGGGCATATATATGTATATGTATATGTATATATATATATATTCATGGTGATTTTATGCACTGGTGAGGGATCTCAATTCTTGTGAGTGTGCACTTGGAAAGTATTTGATTTGATTTGTTTCTAAGATGATGGTGTGATGGTTCATTTGTTACGTTCAATTAGTTCATACAACTGCGCCGCGCGATGCATCGGATTATTATTTATTTAGTATAACTAGGTTTTTTCCGCTCGGGCGAACAACATGAATAGCCACGATTTCAAACGACGCAAACCACTATAATCGACAAATAGACAAAAATAATACCCGAAAACGACACAGAATCGTTGAGAAACTGGAAAACAAAAATATCGAAGAGAGAATCGGATCGAAAGACAAATAGATCGATCCCTTGTCTTCGTTTCTGGTCGATCGAGTTGGAGCTCCGGCTTACTGTTTGACACGCCACCATATTGATCCACCATTTACAACTTTAAATAGTTTGATTTGAAATATAAACCATCTCATGCTCATTTGCCTATCAAAAGGGTACTAATGTATTTCATTAACTAATAAATTGTTAATAAGTTGTATCAATTACGGAAATAAATTAGGTTATAACCGGGGCGGGTAGGTTTTTATTTTGAAAAAAAATGTTTGATTAATTTTAAAATAGATATTATTTTTGTACTAATAGATTTTAGAGAGTATAATTGATATTATGGATATTAATTTTTTTCTATTGAAAGTCTATAGAAATTCAATATATAACAAGTTAATTAATGTTTTTAAATTTAAATAAATCTAATAGGGAGTGTATACAAATATTTTTTTTGTAATTATAGTTTTTAAAACTTTAAATCTATTAAGATAAGTTAAAACTAAAATTTGTTAAAAAAACTTAATAATATATATAATTAAAAAATTTTTTTAATAATTATTTTGTCAAAATTTAAAAGTTGATAGTTTATTCAGTTTTATTTGAAATAAATATATAAACATTTTTTGTTTTTAATTATTTATTAAAGTTTATTTATTTATCTATATAATTATTAAAATATATTCTAATTTAACTAAATATTTCGTGTTCCTTTAAAATAATATTATCATTATGTAAAACTCTAATATATAATTCTTTTAAAATAATTTATAAATGATAATTAATGATTTAATAAAAAAACTAGCTGATATGGAGGACTAAGAATTGAGAATGCATAAAAAGAGATAAATTATTCCACTTTTAATATATTAACTAGGGAGGAACCCGTGCGATGCTGAGAATTAAGAATGCATGAAAAGAGAATGATGAGAATTGAGAATGCATGAAAAGAGAGAGATTATTCAATTGAGAATGCTGAGAAAAGAGAAAGATTATTCAAATTTTTTGTTATAGATCTAGAATTCATATGTCATAAATAAATTATCATATCAAAGACTCATATAGTCAATGATGTATATAATTATATCTCATTTTACAAAACAAAAAGATCAATATGTTTGAATTTTCATTATAAACGGCTAAGTAGTTATTATAGTTCAATAGTAAGATAAAAAAAACCAATTTTTGATATCATCACCTCATAAATTGTTAGGATAAAGAAAGATACGTAAATAATAAAAGTTATGTAGAGAAATAATAACTCAATTAATATTAGCCAAGGAAAAATTTGTGGAGAAAGAATAACTTATTTAGTATGATGCCAAAACAGAAAACGCATCAAAACCCTAAAATTCCGGCCGCCGTCCTCCACTCCCCCTACCGGTCCGATTTCACCGCGTCCAATGAACATATGAATTTGTGATTGTTTAAAAAAATATAAAATATAATGTTTTTATTAAATTTTATATATAAATTTTTATAAATAATTATGTTCTCATACTGTCACCGCGATAACCATTTCACAATTTTTCGATAATTTTTATTCTATTATATTAGGTTTTTAATGTCAATTAAATAATTTTTAGGTAAGAGAAAAAGTTTGTTGATGTAAAAGATACATGTATATGGGTATATAAGTCTTTTTGTAATTAGGTCTAACTTTTGAACTTTTGTATATTTAGCCGTTTTGGCTCATTTTGAATCAAGCAATCTGATTTCAAATTATCATGGTATCAGAGCAATAAGTCTAACGACGTAACAAACTCTCCTAAAAATCCGGCCGCC
>CM071876.1:21910510-21926905 GCA_036759665.1 Gynandropsis gynandra | reverse complement strand
TTCACCAACACGTCGTGGCTATCAAGGCAAATGTCAAGCGTGTGGTGTTCAAGGCCACATCGTTCAACGCTGCCCACGCTTCCGTCTTGTCTCCTCCCCCGGTATTCTAGAAAACCCCCCGACGCAACCATGGCAGCGTTCCTCCTCACATTGGGAGCCATGACCGCAAGCTCACCATGCTGTTGTCTCACCCTATGATGCCAACTCGTGGATACTGGATAGTGGAGCATCTCATCACATCACATCGGATCTTACCAATCTTGCCATCCACTCCCCGTACCGCGGAAATGATGATGTTGTTGTTGGTGATGGAAACGGCTTATCCATCACACATACGGGTTCTATTTCTATACCCCTTGACACTAGGCCATTAACATTACGGAATGTTTTATGTGTGCCTAAGATATGCAAGAACTTAATTTCGGTTAATCAACTTTGCAAGACTAATGACGTATCCGTTGAATTTACTCCTTGTGAATTTCAGGTGAAGGATCTCAGCACGGGGGTGAAACTTCTGAAAGGAAGCGCTAAAGATGGAGTTTATGAGTGGCCCGCCCCATCTAGTAACTCGTTTCCTCGTTTTGCATTTCATAGTGTCAAGCCCACTTCGTCCGAGTGGCATTCCCGTTTAGGTCATCCGTCGTCTTTGATTTTGAATAAAGTTGTCAAAACATTCGATTTACCGTTGTCTAAGGATTCTACTTATGTGTTTTGTAATGCGTGTTGTCGGAATAAAAGTCACAAACTACCTTTTTCCACTTCCACTCTTACCACGTCTCGACCACTTGAAGTGATCTTTTCCGATATTTGGACATCTCCGATTTATTCCGTTGATGGCTTCAAATATTATGTCATTTTTGTAGATCACTTTACACGTTATTCTTGGTTGTATCCACTCAAAACCAAATCCCAAGTTCGTGACACATTCATTCAATTTAAAACACTTGTTGAAAACAAATTTGACAAACGCATTGCAACACTCTATTCGGATAACGGAGGTGAATTCATTACCTTACGTTCTTTTCTATCCTCTCATGGCGTTTCTCATTTCACATCTCCACCGCATACTCCCGAACACAATGGTATATCGGAAAGACGACATAGGCATGTTGTAGAAACTGGTCTATCCCTTCTCACGCATTCCTCCATGCCCTTAACCTATTGGTCGTATGCATTTTGTATGGCGGCTTATCTTATTAACCGCCTCCCGACCCCGACCCTAGGCATTTCTTCCCCTTACGAGTGTCTCTTCCAACAACCACCAAACTATACTAAACTTCGTGTCTTTGGATGTCTATGTTACCCTTGGTTACGTCCCTATACAGCGAACAAATTAGAACCTAAATCCGATCCATGTGTCTTCCTTGGGTACTCATCCACTCAAAGTGCATACGTTTGTCTTGATCCGCTTAGGTCGCGCATATTTATATCCCGTCATGTCCACTTCATTGAGTCTACCTATCCCTTTGCCGAGCCTACTAATTTTTTCCCACAAACCACCAAGTCACCCACAACAGCCACCTCTTCAAATAACGTCAACCCTACACCATCCTTCTCGTCACCACTCATTGCTCCGTTACTGGTTCAGCCCCTAAGCTCGGATTCTTCACCGCCGCAATCTTCGGATATTGGCTCTCCACCTTCGGATCCTCCTCATGTTGAGCCCTCAACGTCGTCACAGTCTTCTGACCTTGTTATCTTGGACGTGCCACCGCAACGTCCTCGCACAAATTCACATCCGATGGTTACTCGCTCAAAGAGTACGATCTGCTCTCGCACTCGATGGTTACTCGCTCAAAGAGTAACCGATCTGCTCTTGTCGCTCAGGTTGAAAGCGAACCGGCTAATATTACTCAAGCCTTGAAAGATCCAAGATGGCGTGATGCAATGGATTCTGAGTTATAGGCTTTACATCGCAACCAAACGTGGCAGCTTGTTCCCGCAGCACAAGCAAAGAATATTGTTGGTTGTAGATGGGTGTTCCGAATCAAACGCAAGCAAGACGGATCCGTGGAACGATTCAAAGCTCGACTTGTTACAAAGGGGTTTCACCAAAGACCGGGCATTGATTATCATGAGACCTTCAGCCCGGTTGTCAAACCAACAACCATCCGTGTTATCTTGAGCATTGCGGTCTCTCGTGGATGGTCTCTTCGAGAGCTTGATGATAATAACGCCTTTCTTCAAGGCAGTCTTATGGAGGCGGTATACATGTCTCAACCCCCGGGTTTCATTGATCCTAATCATCCTACTCATGTGTGCAGACTTTAGCGAGCAATCTATGGTCTCAAGCAAGATCCTCGAGCTTGGTATTCGGAACTTCGCACATTTCTTCTTGCTCGCGGCTTTAGCACCTCTTTGGCGGACACCTCTTTGTTCGTTCTTAACACAACCGCGCTACAATTGTATGTGCTGGTTTATGTTGACGATATTGTTGTTACAGGCAATTGCTAATCAAAAGTCCAGCAATTCATTGATGCCCTAGCCGCCCGCTTCTCCATCAAGGACTTGGGTGACTTATCATACTTGGTAGAAGCAACGCGGACGTCTCGTGGCCTACATTTGACTCAACGGAAGTACATTCAAGATCTTCTCAACCGTTGTCTCATGCATGAAGCAAAGCCGGTTCCTACGCCCATG
This sequence comes from Gynandropsis gynandra, assembly GCA_036759665.1. Lineage (NCBI taxonomy): Eukaryota > Viridiplantae > Streptophyta > Magnoliopsida > Brassicales > Cleomaceae > Gynandropsis > Gynandropsis gynandra. The sequence goes on along the minus strand of CM071876.1, from coordinate 21,924,265 downwards.
CCGTCCTCATCTCGTATGACACTTGACATGGGGACTTCCCTCTCCAATCCCACGGAGTATCGGTCCATTGTTGGCGGACTACAGTATCTATCTCTTACACGACCGGACATTAGATTTGCTGTCAACAAGCTGTCCCAATTCATGCATGCTCCCACAAATGTTCATTGGCAAGCCGTCAAGAGAGTCCTACGTTATCTTGCTGGCACGAAGGATCGAGGTATCTTCTTATCCGCCAAGAACACCCTCTCCTTACATGCCTTTACCGATGCAGATTGGGCTGGAGACTCCCTTGATCTCAAGTCCACCGGGGCGTATCTCCTCTTCCTTGGTGCGCACCCTATTTCTTGGTCGTCTAAGAAGCAAACCGGACTCTCCCGTTCGTCTACCGAGGCTGAATACCGCTCTATTGCGTCCACGGCCGCGGAAGTTCTATGGGTCGTTGCTTTACTATCTGAAGTTGGGATCAAGTCATCATCACCACCTACCATCTATTGCGACAACATTGGAGCGACATATCTCAGTGCTAAGCCTGTCTTTCACTCTCGCATGAAGCACTTGGCGCTAGACTATCTCTTCGTCCGCGACCTGGTCGAGTCCAATACTCTTTGGGTTACTCATGTACGAGCCGCGGATCAACTCGCGGACATTCTCACGAAGCCTCTCCCGAGACTTCCGTTTCAGCTCTTGTGTTACAAGATTGGACTCACCGAGGGTGCTCCATCTTGAGGGGGCGTGTAAAGGATACATGTATAGGGGTATATAAGTCTTTTTTGTAATTAGGTCTAACTTTTGAACTTTTGTATATTTAGCCGTTTTGGCTCATTTTGAATCAAGCAATCTGATTTCAAATTATCAGTTGATACGTCCAATCAGATGAGATGCAAGCGCTTTTAAAAATTTTCAAATATTATATTTATAATTAATTTGTCACAAATAGATGGTCATATTAGATATATGAAAAAACGACGATGATGTTATAGTCTTTATTCATTTTAAGTAAAAAAAAAAGGGCAATAGGATATGATTTTTTTTAAATGATCTAGAAAATTATAGTGCAATTTATATAACTAAATAATAAGATAAAGTAACAAAAACTCTTTATATAATATATAAAAAAATACCTAGGTAATAATCTAAATGGAAAGAAATGGTAAACATTGAAGGGTGAATGTGAATATTTTGGTATTAAATAATCTTGCAAGATCTTATGGTTCTTCCATATATAAAATTATTAGAAAACTTGAACAAAAATATTTAGAATAATATTATAATTGGAACACCCAAATCATAGTCCGAATAAGATAAATTTAGCAACTACGTTACATATATCATATAATAATATAATGTAAATTAGTTAATATATCATAGTAAATATTGTTAATAAAAAAAATAAAAAATATTATATGTTACAAAAACATCAAAAAGTGTATTGCAAATTGTAAATAAAAGTTTTGATGTGAACATAAGTTATATTAACATGTACGATGCTTTTATTAATTATAATTTTTATATAAAACAAAATAAATATATAAATATATTACTGTTAATAAAAAATGAAAAATATTATATGTTACAAAAGCATCAAAAGTCTATTGCAAATTATATATAAAAGTCTTTGATGCGAACACATGTGATATTAACCCGTGCAGTACGCAGGCTTCTATTAACTATATTTCTATAGAAAAAAATAAATATATAAATATGTAATTAAGCTAATTTATTTTTATATAATATAATATAATTGTATGGATTGTAATACTGGTTCAAAATAACTCTTATATTTAAAAAATAAAAACACAAAAAATATGATATCGAAATTATTCAGTTAAATAATAAGATTCAATAAAATAATTCATTATGTTGATCAATGATTTTGGGAATAACCACTTCTGTGAATCTTACGTTTTTATCAATCAATAGTAAATCAATACTAATTAGTTGATCACCCTTTTTGACGTTTTTAGCTTACCAAAGACGAAATAAACGGACAAATGATCCATTGATTGGATCCAATTTTGATTTTTATCCAATATCAAACGTCTTGATCCGATTTAGACTCAATTTTAACCATAATTTGGGTCCAATTTTGATTTTTATCCTCCAATCCGAATCAATATGAAAATCAACAAAATTAAACCGAAATTTAAACAAAATTCGATTCTTATCGGTTTGTTCGATAACACTAGATACAATCTTACCACTTTTCAAAACAGAAAAATATAAAATATATATAGATTTTACAACTATTTTTAGTAATAAATGTACATCATTTAAATGCTTTTACCATCATTATAACCATTTATAACACCACGTGCAATCTTATAACTTTTCAAAACATTAAGCAAAAAAAAAATATATATATATATATATAGGTATTACAATTATTTAAGTAATAATTAAAAGTAACCCTTAAAATTCATTAAAAAAATAAAAGAAATCATAAAATAATTTTATGATAAATTAAATCAACTAAAGCACTAAAAATTAATTTATATGAGATATTTTTATAAAGTGAAATATATATTAGTTTATATCTCCATTTTTTGATACATTTTAGGAAAAAAAGCCTATTTCCCCCTTAAAAATCATGCTTTAGTCCTATTCCCCCTCGGTTTGACCTTCATCCTATTTCCCTCTCGATTTCCAAGTTTCATTCTATTCCCTTCTCAATTATCAAAAATCTGCCTAAAATCCCCTCCGTTATTTATCCGTTAACCGACCCAATTTTGACCCAATTTTGACACGATTTTGACCCGATTTTGATTTTAATTTTAACCCAAATATGACTCAATTTTGAATTAATTTTGTCTCGATTTAATCCCAGTTTGTACTTAATTTTGACCAAATTTTTTATTTAATTTTATCAACTTAACTTAATTTTTTATTTAATTTTAATTTTTATTTAACAATAAATCAACTTAATTATTCAATTTAATCGACTTACTTGATTTAATTGATTTCGAATAAAATTAAGTACTGGTTTTTTACTTGAAAACAATTTTAACCCAAAATCGACCCCAATTTTGACTCAATTTTAACCCAAAACCGATCCAATTTTGACCTAAATTATGATCTCAATTTTGACTCGATTTAATCCGAATTTTTACTTAATTTTGATCCGATAAAATTAAATACGATTTTTACTTAATCCGTAATTTTAACCCAAAATCGACCCCAATTTTGACTCAATTTTACTTAAATTTAACCCAAAATTTTAACCCAATGTGTACCTAATTTTAACCCAAAATCGATCCAATTTTGACTCAATTTTAACCGAAAACCGATCCAATTTTAACCCAAAATCGATCCAATTTTGATCGGTTTTTACCTAATTTTAACCCAAAACCTACCCTAATTTTGACTCAATTTTAACCTAGAACTAATCCAATTTGACCCAAATTATAATCTCAATTTTGACTCGATTTAATCCGAATTTTTACTTAATTTTGACCCGAATTTTTACTTAATCGCAATTTGTACTTAATTTTGACCAAAATTTTACTTAATTTTTACTCGAATTTTAACAATAAATCAAGTTAATGATTCAATTTAATTGACTTACTTGATTTAATTGATTTCGAATAAAATTAAGTATGATTTTTCTACTTGAAACCAATTTTTACCCAAAATCGACCCCACTTTTGACTCAATTTTAACCCAAAACCGATCCAATTTTGATCCAAATTATGATCTCAATTTTGACTCAATTTAATCTGAATTTTTACTTAATTTTTACTTAAAATTGGATCAATTTTGGGTTAAATTGAGCCAAAATTGGGGTCGATTTTGGATTAAAATTGGGGTCAATTTTGGGTTAAAATAAGTACAAATTGGATTAAAATTTTGGGTTAAAGTTAAGTAAAATTGAGTCAAAATTGGGGGTCGATCTTGGGTTAAAATTACAGATATAAGTAAAAACCGTACTTAATTTTATCGGGTCAAAATTAAATAAAAATTCGGATTAAATCGAGTAAATAATGAGATCATAATTTGGGTCAAAATTGGATCGGTTTTGGGTTAAAATTGAGTCGAAAATGGGGTCGAATTTGAGTTTAAATTGGTTTCAACTAAAAAACCGTACTTAATTTTATTCGAAATCAATTAAATCAAGTAAGTTGATTAAATTGAATAATTAACTTGATTTATTGTTAAATTCTAGTTAAAATTAAGTAAAAATTTTGGTCAAAATTAAGTATAAATTGGGATTAAATTGAGTCAAAATTAGGTAAAAAATGAGTCATATTTGGGTCAAAATTAAAATAAAAATTTGGTCAAAATCGAGTCGGTTAATGAATAATTAATGGATAAATAACGGAGGGGGTTTTGGGCAGATTTTTGATAATTGAGGGGGGAATAGGATAAAAATTGAAAATCGAGAGGAGAATAGGATGAGGGTCAAAATCGAGGGGGGAATAGAACTAAAGCATGATTTTCAAGGGGGAATATGCTATTTTCCAAAAAAATCATGTAATTCAGAGCTTCGTACGCAAAGTTATGATATTTCAAAGCCCGTCGTACAATTCATTGTTGTAGTCGTCTAATCACGTGAAAACAGAAACAAAAAGCGAAAAAGGAGTGCAACACGAGAGATAAGCTCAAATAGGAAATAGGAAGCAAAAGGAATATCCGAGAGACAAACGCCACGCAAGCGGCGTATTTACAAGAAATGACAATCGTATCCTAAAAAACTCGAAAAGGGCATCTTCCGGCTCTAAAAATCCAACGTATCGACTAAAGGATTTTGAGCTCGAAAACGGGGTCGGGCTGCTTTCAGCAACCCGTGGCATCGTTTATCCCGAAAAGAGGAATAAAATGTGAAAAAAATCATGTAATTCAGAGCTTCGTACGCAAAGTTATGGTATTTCAAATCTCATCGTACAATTCATTGTTCACGTGAAAACAAAAAACAAAAGCTGAAAAGGGGTGCAACACGAGAGACAAATGAAAATAGGAAATAGGTAGAAAAAGGAATATCCGAGAGACAAACGCAACGCAAACGGCGTATGACAAGAAATGACATTTGTATCCTAAAAAACTCGAAAAGGGCATCTTCTGGCTCTAAAAATCCAACGTATCAACCTAAATAAAGGATTTTGAGCTCAAAAGGGATCGGGCTGCCTTCAGCAACCCACGGCATCGTTTATTGCGAAAAGAGGAATAAAATGTGAAAAAAATCATGTAATTCGGAGCTTCGTACGCAAAGTTATGGTATTTCAAAGTCCTTCGTACAATTCATTGTTGTAGTCGTCTAATCACGTGAAAACAAAAAAAAGCGGAAAAGGGATGCAACACGAGAGACAAAAGCAAATAGGAAATAGGAAGAAAAAGGAATATCTGAGAGACAAATGCAACGCAAGCGGCGTATTGACAAAAAGGACATTCGTATCCTAAAAAACTCGAAAATGGCTTCTTCCGGCACTAAAACTCAAACGTATGGACCTAAATAAAGGATTTTGAGCTAAAAAACAGGGTCGGGCTGCTTCCACAAACCCGTGGCATTATTTATCTTGAAAAGAGGAATAAAATGTGAAAAACATCATGTAATTCAGAGCATTGTACGCAAAGTTATGGTATTTCAAAGCCCGTCGTACAATTCATTGTTATAGTCGTCTAATCACGTGAAAACAAAAACCAAAAAGCGGAAAAGGGGTGCAACACGAGAGACAAACACAAATAGGAAATATGAAGAAAAAGGAATATCCGAGAGACAAAAGCAACGCAAGCGGCGTATTGAAAAGAAATGACCTTCGTATCCTAAAAATCTCGAAAAGGGCATCTTCTGGCTCTAAAAATCAAACGTATCAACGTAAATAAAGGATTTTGAGCTCGAAAATGGGGTCAGGCTGCTTTTAACAACCCGTGGCATCGTTTATCTCGAAAAGAAGAATAAAATGTGAAAACAAATCATGTAATTCGGAGCTTCGTACACAAAGTTATGGTATTTCAAAGCTCGTCGTACAATTCATTGTTATAGTCGTCTAATCACGTTAAAACAAAAACAAAAATCAGAAAAGGGGTACAACACGAGAGACAAACGCAAATAGGAAATAGGTAGCAAAAGGAACATCGAGAGACAAACGCAACACAAGCGGCGTATTGACAAGAAATGACATTCGTATCCTAAAAAACTCAAAAGGGCATCTTCCGGCTATAAAAAATTAACTGTATCGACCTAAATAAAGGATTTTGAGCTCAAAAACGGGGTCAAGAGACCTTCAGCAACCCGCGACATCTTTTATCTCGAAAAGAGAAATAAAATGTGAAAAAATCACGTAATGCGGAGCTTCGTACGCATAGTTATTGTATTTCAAAGCCCGTCGTACAATTCAATGCTATAGTCGTCTAATCACGTGAAAACAAAAACAAAAAGCGGAAAAGGGGTGCAACATGAGAGACAAACACAAATAGGAAATTGGTAGCAAAAGGAATATCCGAGAAACAAATGCAACGCAAGCGGCGTATTGACAAGAAATGACATTCGTATCCTAAAAAACTCAAAAAGGGCATCTTCCAGCTTTAAAAATCCAACGTATCGACCTAAATAAAGGATTTTGAGCTTGATACCATGGTCGGGCTGCCTCAAGTCACCTGCGGCAGCGTTTATCTCGAAAAGAGGAATAAAATGTGAAAACAATCATGCAATTCAGAGCTTCGTACGCAAAATTATGATATTTCAAAGCCCGTCGTATAATTCATTGTTGTAGTTGTCTAATCACGTGAAAACAAAATAAAAAATCGGAAAAGGGGTGCAACACGAAAGACAAACGCACATAGGAAATAGGAAGCAAAAAGAGTATCCAAGAGACAAAACGCAACGCAAGCGGCGTATTGACAAGAAATGATATTTGTATCCTAAGAAACTCGAAAAGGGCATCTCCCGACCCTAAAAAACCAACGTATCCACCTAATAAAAGATTTTAAGCTCGAAAACAGGGTTGGGCTATTTTAAGCAACCCGCGACATCGTTTATCTCGAAAAGCGGAATAAAATGTGAAAAAAAAATCTTGTAATTAAGAGCTTCGTACGCAAAGTTATTGTACAATTCAAAGCCCGTCATACAATTCATTGTTGTAGTTGTCTAATCACGTGAAAACAAAAACAATAAGCAGAAAAGGGGCACAACACGAGAGAGAAACGCAAATAGGAAATAGGAAGCGAAAGGAATATCCGAGAGACCAACGCAATTCAAGCGGGGTATTGACAAGAAATGACATTTGTATCCTAAGAAACTCGAAAAGGACATCTCCCGGCTCTAAAAATCTAACATATCGATCTAAATAAAGGATTTTGAGCTCGACAACGGGGTCGGACCGCCTTCAGCACTCCGTGGCATCGTTTATCTTGAAAAGAGGAATAAAATGTGAAAAGAATCATGTATTCGGAGCTTCATAAGCAAAGTTATGGTATTTGAAAGCCCGTGGTACAACTCATTGTTGTAGTTGTCTAATCACGTGAAAACAAAAACAAAAAGCGGAAAAGGGGTGCAACACGAGAGACAAACACAAATAAGAAAATTGGAAGCAAAAGTAATATCCGAGAGACAAACGCAACGCAAGCGGCGTATTGACAAGAAATGACATTCGTATCCTAAGAAACTCGAAAAGGGCATCTCCCGGCTCTAAAAATCCAACATATCGACTTAAATAAAGGAAATTGAGTTCGAAAATGGGGTCGGGCTACCTTCAGCATCCCATGGAATCGTTTATCTCGAAAAGAGGAGTAAAATGTGAAAAACATCATGTAATTCGGAGATTCATACGCAAAGTTATGGTATTTCAAAGCCCATCATACAATTCATTGTTCTAGTCGTCTAATCACGTGAAAATAAAAACAAAAAGCGGAGAAATGGGTGCAACACGAGAGACAAACGCAAATAGCAAATAGGAAGCAAAAGGAATATCCGAGAGACAAATGCAACACAAGCGACATATTAACAAGAAATGACATTCGTATCCTAAGAAACTCGAAAAGGGCATCTTCCGGCTCTAAAAATCCAACATATCGACCTAAATAAAAGATTTTGAGCTCGAAAACGGGATCAGGCTGCCTTCAGCATCCTGCGGCATCGTTTAGCTTGAATGGAGGAATAAAATGTGAAAGCAATAATGTAATTCGGAGCTTCGTACGCAAAGTTATGCTATTTCAAAGCCCGTCGTACAATTCATTATTGTAGTCATCTAATCACGTGAAATAAAAAAACAAAAAGCGAAAAAGGGTGCAACACGAGAGACAAACGCAAATAGGAAATAGGAAGTAAAAGGATAATCCGAGAGACAAACGCAACGCACGTGGAGTATTGACAAGAAATGACATTTGTATCCTAAGAAACTTGAAAAGGGCATCTCCTGACTCTAAAAATCCAACATATCGACCTAAATAAAGGATTTTGAGCTAAAAAATAGGGTCGGGCTGCCCTCAGCAGCCCGCGGCAACGTTTAGCTCGGAAGAGGAATACAATGTGAAAAAAATCATTAAATTCGAAGCTTCTTACACAAAGTTGTGGTATTTCAAAACTCGTCGTACAATTCATTGTTGTAGTCGACTAATCATGTGAAAACAAAAACAAAAAGCGGAAAAGGGGTGCAACACGAGAGACAAACGCAAATAGGAAATAGGAAGCAAAAGGAATATCTGAGAGACAAACGCAACGCAACCGGCTTATTGATAAGAAATGAAATTCGTATCCTAAGAAACTCGAAAAAGGCATCTCCCGGCTCTAAAAATCCAATGTATCGACCTAAATAAATGATTTTTGAGCTTTAAAACGGGGACGGGTTGCCTTCAGCAACCACGACATCATTTATCTTGAAAGAGGAATAAAATGTGAAAACAATCATGTAATTCGGAGCTTCGTACGCAAAGTTATGGCATTTCAAAGCCCATCGTACAATTCCTTGTTGTAGTCGTCTAATCACGTGAAAAGAAAAACAAAAAGCGGAAAAGGGGTGCAACACGAGAGAAAAACACAAATAGGAAATAGGAAACAAAAGGAATATCCGAGAGACAAACGCAACGCAAGAGGCGTATTGAAAGAAAATGACATACATATCCTAAGAAACTCGAAAAGGGAATCTCCCGGCTCTAAAAATCCAACGTATCGACCTAAATAAAGGATTTTGAGATATTAAACGGGGTTGGGCTTTTTTCAGCATCCTGCGACATCGTTTAGCTCGAAAAGAGGAATAAAATGTGAAAAACACCATGAAATTCGGAGCTTCGTACGCAAAGTTATGGTATTTCAAAGCCCGGCGTACAATTCATTGTTGTAGTCATCTAATCACGTGAAAACAAAAACAAAAAAGAGGAAAAGGGGTGCAACAAGAGAGATAAACGCAAATAAGAAATAGGAAGCAAAAGGAATATCCGAGAGACCAACGCAACGCAAGCGGTGTATTGACAAGAAATGACATTCGTATCCTAAGAAACTGAAAAAAGGCATCTCCCGGCTCTAAAAATCAAACATATTGACCTAAATAAAGAATTTTGAGCTCGAAAATGGGCTCGGGCTGCCTTCAGCAGCCTGCGGCATCATTTATCTTGAAAAGAGGAATAAAATGTCAAAAAAGCATGTAATTCGGAGTTTCCTACGCAAAGTTATGGTATTTCAAAGCCCTTCGTACAATTCATTGTTGTAGTCGTTTAATCACGTGAAAACAAAAACAAAAAGTGGAAGAGGGGTGCAACACGAGAGACAAACGAAAATAGGAAATCAGAAGTAAAAGGAATATCCGAGACACTAACGCAATGCTAGCGGCGTATTGAGATGAAATGAAATTCGTATCCTAAGAAACTCGAAAATGGCATCTCCCGGCTCTAAAAATCCAACGTATCGACCTAAATGAAGGATTTTGAGCTCGAAAATGTGGGTTGGGCTGCTTCAGCATCCTGAGGCATCGTTTATCTCAAAAAGAGGATTACAATGTGAAAACACCATGTAATTCTGAGCTTCGTACGCAAAGTTATGCTATTTCAAAGCCCGTTGTACAATTCATTGTTGTAGTCGTCTAATCACGTGAAAACAAAAACAAAAACCGAAAAAGGGGTGCAATACGGAGACAAACGCAAATAAGAAATATGAAGCAAAAGGAATATCCGAGAGGCAAACGCAACGCAAGCGGCGTATTGACAAGAAATGACATTCGTATCCTAAGAAACTCAAAAAGGGCATCTCCCGGCTATAAAAATCCAAAGTATCAACCTAAATAATGGATTTTGAGCTTGATACCGTGGTCGGGCTGCCTCCAGCAACCCACGCCAGAGTTTATCTCGAAACGAGGACTAATATGTGAAAACAATCATGTAATTCGGAGCTTCATACGCAAAATTATCGTATTTCAAAGTCCGTCGTACAATTCATTGTTGTAATCGTCTAATCACGTGAAAACAAAAACAAAAAGCGGAAAAGGGGTGCAACACGAGAGACAAACGCAAATAGGAAATAAGAAGTAAAAGGAATATCCAAGAGACAGACGCAATGCAAGCGGCATATTGACAAGAAATGAAATTCGTATCCAAAGAAACTCGAAAAGGGCATCTCCCGGCTCTAAAAATCCAACGTATCGACCTAAATAAAGGATTTTGAGCTCGAAAGTAGGGTCGGGCTGCCTTCAGAAACCTACGGCATTGTTTATCTTGAAAAGAGGAATAAAATGTGAAAAAAAGCATGTAACTCGGAGCTTCGTACGCAAAGTTATGGTATTTCAAAGCCCGTCGTACAATTCATTGTTGTAGTCGTCTAATCACGTGAAAAAAAAAACAAAAAGTGGAAAAGGGGTACCACATGAGAGACAAATTCAAATAGGAAATAGGAAGCAAACGAAATATCCTAGAGACAAATGCAAAGCAAGCAGCGTATTGACAAGAAATGACATTCGTACCTAAGAAACTCGAAAAGGGCATCTCCCGGCTCTAAAAATCCAAAGTATCAACCTAAATAAAAAATTTTGAGCTCGATACCATGGTCGGGCTGCCTCCAGCAACCCGCGGCAACGTTTATCTCGAAAAGAGGAATAAAATGTGAAAACAATCATGCAATTTGGAGCTTCGTACGCAAAATTATGGTATTTCAACGCCCGTCGTACAATTGTTGTAGTCGGTCGCCCGTCGTACAATTCATTGTTGTAGTCGTCTAATCACGTGAAAACAAAAACAAAAAGCGGAAAAGGGGTGCAACACGCGAGACAAACACAAATGGGAAATAGGAAGCAAAAGGAATATTCGAGAGACAAACGCAACACAAGCGGCGTATTGACAAGAAATGACATTCGAATCCTAAGAAACTCGGAAAGGGCATCTCACGGCTAATAAAAATCCAACGTATCGACCTAAATAAAGGAATTACAAAACGATCATTACGAACAACCAAAGCATTACGAACAGCCAATCAATCTGAAACGATCAAATATTATAACCAAGCATTAAGAACAAAACTTCATTACAAATCGGCAAAACTCTCTAACCCATGGCTATGGATCTACTCGGACATGAACTCAGAAAACGAAACACAAAAGATAACTGTATTCAACATGGATAAAGAATGAGATCCCTCCCTATTCTATTATCGACGTCTTCAATAGCTCCTCCATGCTCCGCCTTCCTCGTTCCGTCCTTCTCTCTCTTTCTCTGTGTCTCTGAGTGTCTCCTCTGATGTCTGGTTCGTCCCCTAGCCCTAGATGGTTTCTTTTCCCTTTAATTGCCCGTTCAAACTTTCAAAATAGTTAGTTCCGGATTAGGCGGCCCGTGCGAGCATAAGTTCAGCCCGGTCGTGCAGAAGGTCAGCCCGGTCGTGCACACTTCACAGCTCGAGCGGGCTAGGTCACCCGACCGTGTGGTCTATAAGCCTGAGTCGGGCTAGGTCACCCGACCGTGTGGTCTATAAGCCCGAGTCGGGCTGAGTTTCGGCGATTTCCAGTCTAAATTGGACAACCTCAGCCCGAGCGGGTCCATTGCTTAGCCCGAGCGTGTACACATCAATTTCTGTCTTCGCTCCTTCGGCTCGATGCTTGAGTGTTCAATTTGGATCCGTGGCCGTGCACATGTTGTATCTTGTCATTCAATCACGTTTTCGGGATGGAATTGCCGTAATCACTCGTGTTTTCCTTCATGTCTTCGTTTCCTACACAAAAGACAAAATGGTAGATGAAGTCCTCAAATAACGAAATGGTAGATGAAGTCCTCGAATAAACTCAATAAATCGGTAAAATCCAAGAAATCTAATCAGAAACTAACGGATTACATGTGATCAAACTCCCCCAGACTTAACCTTTGCTCGTCCTCGAGCAAATCTAGAGTCGAGTACAAGAAGAGCTAAACAACAATGGACACTAGCACAAATACTTCGAAGGATTAGCCACCATGCAAAACAACGCGTCACATGAACGGAAACCTAAGCGTACGTAGTTCAGACTTCTATCAACCGAAGTCACGAGCCAAATACTTCGAAGGATTAGCCACCATGCAAAACAACGCGTCACATGAACGGAAACCTAAGCGTACGTAGTTCAGACTTCTATCAACCGAAAGTCACGAGCCATGCAATCCTACCAATGACCTAAGTCTATTTCATACCCCTAGACAACGTCCAAGCGATCTCCATACCAATTCTCCTAAGCTTGAGATATCATTAAACTCGTATTCTCGTTCTTATTCTCTTTTCTTTTCGTTTTTATAATAGATCCACGCTTGGTTTCTAGGACGTCGAAGTCGAAGAGGGATGGCTTTCTACTTAGACTCAGGCTGCCTATGGCACACTCATAAAGTCTTGTAACCTTAGCAGAGTAAAGAGATGCGTCATTGAAGAAATGCAACAGTCGGGTTGCCTCCCGATAAGCACTTGTTTAAGGTCGCGAGCCTGACCAAAATGCTCTACTCATGTGTCGGCTCCGAAAGAGTGAACTTAGCTTGATCAAAATCTGTGTTATCCGCATTGTAGAGCTTTATGCGTTGGGCGTTCACTTTAAATGCACCGTTGGCTCCTATTAGCTCGATTGCTCCATGTGGTGAGATGCTTTTAATTGTGAATGGCCCCGGACCAGCGTGACTTGAGCTTCCCTGGAAAGAGTTTCAAACGTGAGTTGAAAACAAGTACACTATCACCTACCTCGAATGTCCGCTGGAGTATGTGTCTATCGTTCCACCGTTTCGTGCGCTCCTTGTAAATTTTTGCGTTCTCGTACGAATGGAGGCGCATCTCCTCAAGATGATGAAGCTGTAACGTTTGTTTCTCAGCGGCTGACTTATAATCGTAGTTAAGTGCCTTAATCGCCCAATACGCTCGGTATTCTAATTCGACTGGTAGATGGCATGCCTTACCGTACATTAGCTGAAACGGAGTCATTCCGATTGGCGTTTTGAATGCTGTACGATAAGCCCACAATGCATCATCGAGTTTCAATGCCCAATCCTTCCTAGACCTAGAGACCGTTTTCTCCAAAATCGATTTGATCTCTCGATTAGAAACTTCAACTTGGCCGCTGGTTTGAGGATGATATGGCGTTGCTACCCTATGTCGAACACCGTACTTTTCAACAACCCTTCTATGGTACGATTCACAAAATGCTTACCTCCATCGCTGATCACAACTCTCGAGACTCCAAAACGTGGAAATATGACACGCTTGAACATCTTGGTTACTGGTTTGGAGTCGTTTGTGGAACATGCCAAAGCTTCCACCCACTTCGTGACGTAGTCCACCGCGACTAGGATATAGGAGTTCCCGCACGAGGATGGGAAAGGGCCCATGAAATCTATTCCCCA
>CM071876.1:21879396-21902024 GCA_036759665.1 Gynandropsis gynandra | reverse complement strand
GCTTTCGCCTTGTCTCCTCACCCGGTATCCTTGAGAACCCGCCGATGCAACCATGGCAGAATTACTCACCGAATTTGCAGCCACGTCCGCAAGATCATCATGCCGCTGCCTCTTCCTATGATGCAACCTCGTGGCTACCACGTCGGACCTCTCCAACCTTGCCATTCACTCTCCTTACCGCGACAGCAATGATGTAGTTGTCGGTGATGGCAACGGTTTATCCATCACACACACGGGTTCCATCTCTATACCCATTAACACTAGACCGTTATCTTTACGGAATGTTCTATGTGTGGCTAAGATATGCAAGAATCTGATTTCGGTTAATCAGTTGTGCAAAAATAATGACGTATCCGTTGAATTTTCTCCTTATGATTTTCAGGTGAAGGATCTTAGCACGGGGGCGCAACTTCTGAAAGGAAGCACTAAAGATGGAGTTTATGAGTGGCCCGTCCCATCTAGTACCTCGTCTCCTTTTTATGCATTTCATAGTGTCAAGACCACTTCGTCCGAGTGGCATTCCCGTTTAGGTCATCCGGCATCTTTCATTTTGAATAAAGTTATCAAAACTTTTGATTTACCATTGTCTCGGGATTCCCCTCATGTGTTTTGCAATGCTTGTTGTCGTAATAAAAGACACAAATTGTCTTTTTCAACTTCCACTCTTATCACTTCTCGTCCACTTGAAGTGATGTTTTCCGATGTTTGGACATCTCCTATTTATTCCGTTGATGGTTTTAAATATTATGTCCTATTCGTAGATCACTTTACACGTTATTCATGGCTGTATCCACTCAAAACCAAATCCCAGGTCCGTGACACATTCATCCAATTCAAATCACTTGTTGAAAACAAATTTGACAAACGCATTTCAACACTTTATTCCGATAATGGAGGTGAATTCATTGCCTTACGTTCTTTTGTATCCTCTAATGGCATTTCTCATTTCACATATCCACCGAATACTCCCGAACACAATGGCATCTCTGAAAGACGACATAGGCACATCGTAGAAACCGGTCTTTCCCTTCTCACGCATTCCTCCATGCCCTTATCCTATTGGTCTTATGCTCCAAGATTGGACTCACCACGGGTTCTCCATCTTGAGGGGGCGTGTAATGGATATACATGTAAAAAGGGTATGAACGTAATTTTTGTAATTAGGTCTAATCTTGTAATTAGGTCTAATGTTCTCTTTTGTACGTATAGCCGTTTAGGCTCATTCTAATGAAATTATTCAGAATTCAATTTATCAATTTCCCTACTTTCGTCCAAATCATTTTTTCGAGCTTTCTAGAGAACTACCTCATAATATCCTTCATCTCTCTCATTCAGTATGTTAATGTAGAGAATGTAAAGATTTGACTTTTTCTTCGATTTTTGTTACAGACATTCCGCCGAAATTCTTCGATGAGCATATTTACAGGAAAACGAGGGACGACAACACAAAAACACTTAAATCAGATGTGTCTAACAAAACATGGGAAGTCAAGTTGGATGGCTCAAGATTCAGTGATGGATGGAAAGATTTCTCCAAGGACCATGATTTTTGTATTCGGGATTTCTTAGTTTCCGTCACGAAGGTGACATGGTTTTTCACGTCACTGGTTTCGGAGATGATATATGTAATCTAAAGTATGCATCATCTATATAATCATCATCATCTGTAGAAGCAAGGTCATCTTCTTCTGGTTAGAGGATTTTCACGGTACCAGTCACGCGTTCAAATCTTGTCGTAGATGCAGTGGTAAATGAACTCAAATCGATTTATTCGATTCATCAAATCTGGCCGTATATGCATTAGTTTGGCGTCGTTGTAAATTTATTCGGTTACCACAGACACTTTCGATAGAGTTTGCAAGGTCGAGTGGTCTTTGCGGTAGACGAAGTAAGATTGATCTGATAACCAATTACGCACAGATTTGGGAGGCAGATCTAAGGCCCGTGAAACGCGATGTGGCTAGCATCACCAGGAGTTGGACAAAGTTTTGTCACGATAATGGCTTTAACAAGGGTTGTACCCTCGAAGTCGAACTGGACACCGTTCTTGATGATGTAGCTTGTCTACTGTTTACCCCTCGATCAAGGCCTATATTCAACATAGATTGAATTCGTTGTATTTTGATTGCTTTGAACCTCATTTGAACAATAAAATTCATGTTTGTATTTGGTTGGTTTTTTTTACTATTATGCAATAGAATGTATTATTGTTAGTATCAATGTTTTTGTGGATTTACTATTATTGTAATAAGGGTCGCAGAGGGTCCAAGGGTCGTAGGGGACAAAGGGTCGCAGAGGTACAAGGGTCGAAGGGAGATAAGGGTCGCAGAGGTCAAGTGGTTGCAGAGGTACAAGGGTCGAAGAGAGACAAGGGTCAGAGGGGGACCACAGTCGCACGGTCCAAGGGTCTAAAAAAATGTTTACTCTTTGATTATGGAAGATGTAATTCGGTACATTGTTCTTTTTAACTTTTGTAAATAATTTTGGGAACGGATAATTCAACTTTGTACATTGTTATTTTCTTAAAAATTATTCATATTATTTGTAAATAATTATTTAATAATAAAGCGTAAAGGGTCGCACGGGTCCAATGGTCGCAGAGGTACAAGGGTCGCACCATTTGTCCCTTGTGAACCTTTTACCCGTTCGACCTTTGACCCTGCGACCCTTTTACCCGTTTGACCCTTTTACCCCAGCGACCCATGTGACCGTATGGTCATGTCTTTTCGAATTTCATCTAACGTCGATTCGATGTCATGTCATTTCAAATTCCGGCCGTTTCTTTTTCTTCAATCCATTTTTTCCTCTCATCATCTTCCATCCATTTTTTTTTCCGAAAATGCCACATTTCCCTAATTTCTTCCGATAGATTCATGTGCAGCATCTGTACTACCTTGTAATCTTCTTAAAACACTCTGTTCGTATGTTACATGTAGAGAATGTACATATTGGACTTTGTTTTTCGTTTTTTGTTACAGGAAATTCCGAAGACCTTCTTCGATGAGTATATTTACGGGAATACGAGGGACATCAACATGGCAATGATTAAATCGAATGCATCTAACAGAACATGGGAAGTACAGTTGGATGGATCCAAATTCACTGATGGATTGACAGATTTCTACAATGACCAAAAAATTCGTATTGGAGATGTCGTACTTTTCCATCACGAAGGTGACATGGTCTTAAACGTCCCCAGAGCCACTCTTGATGAGAGGGTTTTCATTGTACCAGTCACCCATTCAAATCTGGCCCTAGATTCATTGGTAAGTGACTTCAAACCGATTCATCATATATAATTTGGTTATTTATTAGACTTTTATTCATTTATACTAGAGTAACTTGGTGATGTCGCAGACACTTCTGATAGGGTTTGCGAGGGAGAACAGTCTTTGCCGTAGACGATGTCATGTAATGATGTACCACGATTTCGGAATCGATCGTGGAATGTTTGATTTTTCGCTAGCAGCTTTAAAGCCCGTGAGTCGTGGTGGCAGTAGCATCAGAGCGGGGTGGAGAAAGTTTTGTCAAGAAAATGGACTGAACGTGGGTTGTTCCCTCATAGTAAAAAAGTTGTCCATTGCAGGAGATCCTGTGCTTCGATTTATCAGCAACATATATTGATTTGTATTTTGATTTCTTTCAAACGCCTTTTAACTTGAACTTCATTTGATCTTGTGGATTTACTATTATTCAATTGTTAGTGTTATTGTTAGTATCACTGTTTTTTTGGATTTACTATTATTGTAACAAGGGTAGCAGATGGACAAGGGTTGAAAGGGGGACAAGGACCGCACGGATCCAAGGGTTGCGAGGGACAAGGGTCGCGAGGGACAAGGGTCGTACGAGTCCAAGGGTCACGAGGGACAAGCAGCGCACGAGTCAAAAGGTCACGAGGGACAAGGCTCGCACGGGTCCAAGGATCGCACGAGTCCAAGGGTCCCAAGGGACAAGGGTCGCACAGGTCCAAGGGTCGCGAGGGACAAGTGTCGCACGGGTCCAAGGGTCACGAGGGACAAGGGTCGGGTCCAAGGGTCGCGACTGTACAAGGCTCGTAGATATTTGAGTCAATTATTTGTAAATAACTTGATAAATTTTTATTTTCAAAATTTTATTCATATTATTTGTAAATAATTGTATTTGTTAATAATAAATTATTTTTACTATATTGTTAGTATCGCTGTTTGGTTTGATTTAGTATTATTGTAACAAGAGTCGCAGAGGAACAAGGGTCGCATGGGTCCAAGGGTCGTAGAGGGACAAGGGTTGAAGGGGTCCAAGGGTCGAAGAGGTACAAGGGTCGCATGTGTCCTAGGGTCGAAGAGGTCCCTCTGTGACAGTTGTACCTCTGCGACCCTTTTACCTCTTCGACCCTTGGACCCCTGCGACCCTTTTACCCTCTTCGACCCTTGGACCCCTGCGACCCTATCCTAAACCCTACGACCCTTTTACCCCTGCGACTCTTTGACCCCTTTGCGACCCTTTTACCCCTGTGACCCTTGGACCCCTAATACTCTGTGACCCAGTGCAACAGTTTTTCTGCGGAACCTGCTTAATTGTAAGATTCTTTGTTGACAACAAACGATTTCAACCTATTGACAGTGAATCTAATGCCGATTTCAAGCTACTCTCGCCGAATCTGTCATGGTGTGAGAGAACAATTATTTTCGCGCCACTGTAGAGAGAAAAATCGAGGTGCTCTGGAGGAGAGAGAAAAATTATCGACAAGGGTAATATGGGATTATCAATATTTTAAGGGTAGATTTGAAGTTGAAACTTTTTTATTTTAGGGAAGGGTATTTTTAAAGCACTTTAGCCCTACGAGGGTATTTTTGAAGTTCGCCTAGGATGAACTGCCTCGTTCGTAGGAGTTGATGTCCTCTTCATGCTAGTTCCTTTCTTGTTGCTGGAATGCATGAATGTTTCTCGGTCGGGCTGAATGTTCGGATCAAAATTCTTGCCGAAACTTTTCCATTTTGTTAGTGATACTTTATTCTAAAGGAGCCGCAAGATCCTCGATTAATTTCTCGTTCACTCGGCTATTCTCGACTCCTCTATCCCCCATGATGCTAGATGGTTTTTTTTTTGTTTTTTTGAAGATACCTTTTCGCTAGAACGAGCTCTGATACCACTTGACGCGAACCCACTGGAACGATGCTTTAGACTAAAGGTCGGATGGATAGGCCTTGCTGCAACGAGTTGCACAAGATGGGTGGAGCGATTGGTCACACGAGGGTTGCGGAAGGGCTCTCGATTCACCGACCCATCTTCGAAGGATATTACGCATCAACGAAGAACGAACGAACGTTGGATATGACACACCAACGGGTTGCTGGACATAACGCACCAACAAAGGATGATTTCACAAAGGAAAATCAAAGATAAATTCAAAATTCAAGATTGTCTTCTACATCAAATCATGGTCGGCCATAATAAGCAAGAAGACCATGCAAACACATAAATGTAGCATTAAATGCAAAGCACCATGCAAGGCAACAATTTAATAGTCTAGAAAATAACTAGAACATTAATGGAAAAGTCGTAG
Organism: Gynandropsis gynandra; assembly: GCA_036759665.1. Taxonomy (NCBI): domain Eukaryota; kingdom Viridiplantae; phylum Streptophyta; class Magnoliopsida; order Brassicales; family Cleomaceae; genus Gynandropsis; species Gynandropsis gynandra. The sequence goes on along the minus strand of CM071876.1, from coordinate 21,896,479 downwards.
GATGTGCCATTGGGTTGTGAACTTGTCTTGAAACCCTCGGGTTAGAGTCGTGGTCTCGTAAAATGTGCATTCACACATATCAATTGTTGTCGAGTTGTGTTTCGGCTTGTAGTATGATGTGGATGGTGGAACTTCTTTGTGGACTCGAGCAATTGTCTTGAACTTGAACGAACATGAGAAATCACGACGATAGCCTCCTTGAGCTTCCTAAGTTTAGCTCGGGTCAAGGGACCTGCTTCTATGATGAAGGCTTCCTTATCTATAGCCCTAGAAAGGGTCACGGGAACAATGTCCGTCTTTCGAGTCGCGTCCATCTTCCGTCCTTTTGCTTCAACTCGAGTCACCTCTTTTGTGGCGTGGGTCGTGTCCTTTGCGACGCGGGTCGCGTGCTCGGCGACACGGGGCGCATCCTCGGCAACATAGGTCGTGTCCTCCTTAGCATGGGCCGCATCCTCCTCAGCGTGGGTTGCATCCTTCTCAGCTCGGGTCATGTATTGACAAGAAATGACATTCGTATCCTAAGAAACTCGAAAATGGCATCTCTCGGCTCTAAAAATCCAATGTATCGACCTAAATAAAGTATTTTGAGCTCGAAACCGGGGTCGGGCTGCCTCCAGCAACCAGTGGCAGCGTTTATCTCGAAAAGAGGAATAAAATGTGAAAAAAACATGTAATTCGGAGCTTCATATGCAAGGTATGGTATTTCAAAGCCCGTCGTATAATTCATTATTGTAGTCGTCTAATCACGTGAAAACAAAAACAAAAAGCGGAAAAGGGGTGCAACACGAGAGACAAAAACAAATAGGAAATAGGAAGCAAAAGGAATATCTGAGAGACAAAGGGAACACAAGCGGCGTATTGACAAGAAATGACATTCGTATCCTAAGAAACTCGAAAAGGGCATCTCCCGGCTCTAAAAAATCCAACGTATCGATCTAAATAAAAGGTTTTGAGCTCAAAAACGTGGTCGGGCTGCCTTTAGCATCCCACGGAATCGTTTATCTTGAAAAGAGGATAAAATGTGCAAAAAATAATGTATTTCGGATCTTCGTACGAAACGTTAATGTATTTCAAAGGCCGTCGTACAATTCATTGTTGTAATCTTCTAATCACGTGAAAAAAAAAACAAAAAGCGGAAAAGGGGTGCAACATGAGAGACAAACGCAAATGGGAAATAGGAAGCAAAAGGAATATTCGAGAGACAAACACAATGCAAGAGGCGTATTGATAATAAATGACATTCGTATTCTAAGAAACTCGAAAAGGGAATCTCTTGGCTCTAAACATCCAAAGTATCGACCTAAATAAAGGATATTGAGCTCGAAAACGGGGTCCGAATACCTTCAGCATCCCGGAGAATCGTTTATCTCGAAAAGAGGAATAAAATGTGCAAAAAATTATGTAATTCGGAGCTTCGTACACAAAGTTACTTTATTTCAAAGCCCGTCGTACAATTCATTGTTGTAATCTTCTAATCAAGTGATAAAAAAAACAAGAAGCAGAAAAGTCGTGCAACACGAGAGACAAACACAACTAGGAAATAGGAAACAAAAGGAATATATGAGAGACAAACGCAACACAAGCGGCATATTGAAAAGAAATGATATTCGTATCCTAAGAAACTCGGAAAGGGCAACTCCCGACTCTAAAAATCCAATGTATCAACCTAAATAAAGGATTTTGAGCTCGAAAACGAGGTCAAGCTGCCTTCAGCTTCCTGCGGCATCGTTTATCTTGAAAAGAGGAATAAAATGTGCAAAAAGTCATGTAATTCGAAGCTTCATACGCAAAGCTATGGGATTTCAAAGTCCATCGTACAATTCATTGTTGTAGTTGTCTAATCACGTGAAAACAAAAAAAAGCGGAAAATGGGTTCAACACGAGAGACAAACGCAAAAAGGAAATAGGAAGCAAGAGGAACATCCGAGAGACAAACGCAACGCAAGCCGCGTATTGACAAGAAATGCCATTCGTATCCAAAGAAACTCGAAAAGGGCATCTTCGGGCTCTAAAAATCCAACGTATCGACCTAAATAAAGGATTTTGAGCTCAAAAACTGGGTCGGGCTGCCTTCAGCAACCCACGACATCTTTTATCTCGAAAAGAGGCAAAAAATGTGAAAAAAATCATGTAATTCGGAGCTTTGTACGCAAAGTTATGGTATTTCAAAGCCCTTCGTTGAATTCACTATTGTAATCGTCTAATAACGTGAACACGAAAACAAAAAGCGGAAAAGGGGTGCAACACAAGAGATAAACGCTAATAGGAAAGAGGAAGCAAAAGGAATATCCGAGAGACAACCGCAACGCAAGCGGCGTATTGAAAAGAAATGACATTCGTATCTCAAGAAACTCGAAAAGGGCATCTCCCGGCTCTAAAAATCCAACGTATCGACCTAAATAGAGGATTTTGAGCTCAAAAATCGGATTGGGCTTCCTTCAGCAACCCACGACATCTTTTGTCTTAAAAAGAGGAATAAAATGTGAAAAAATCATGTAATTTGGAGCTTTGTACGCAAAGTTATGGTATTTCAAAGCCTGTCGTAAAATTCATTGTTGTAGTTGTCTAATCACACTAAAAACAAAAACAAAAACGGAAAAGGGGTGCAACACGAGAGACAAACGCAAATAGGAAATAGGAATCAAAAGGAATATCCGAGAGACAAACTCAACGCAAGCTGTGTATTGACTAGAAATGACATTCATATCCTAAGAAACTCGAAAATGGCATCTCCCGGCTCTAAAAATCCAACGAATCGACCTAAATAATGGGCTCGGAGCTCGAAAACAGGGCCGGGCTGTGTTCAGCATCCCATAACATCGTTTATCTCGAAAAAAGGAATGAAATGTTAAACAAACCATGTAATTCATAGCTTCGTACGCAAAGTTATGGTATTTCTAAGCCCGTCGTACAATTTATTCTTGTAGTCGTCTAATATACGTGAAAACGAAAACAGAAAGTGGAAAAGGGGTGCAACATGAGTGACAAATGCAAATAGGAAATAGGAAGCAAAAGGAATATCCGAGAGACAAACGCAACGCACGCAGCGTATTGACCATAAATGACATTCGTATCCTAAGAAACTCAAAAGGGCATCTCTTGGCTCAAAAAATCCAACGTATCGACCTAAATAAAGGATTTTGAGCTCGAAAATAGGGTCCGGTTGCCTTCAGCAACCCGCAGTATCATTTATCTTGAAAAGTGGAATTAAAATGTGATAAAAATCATGTAATTCGGAGCTTCATATGCAAAGTTATGTTATTTCAAATCCCGTCGTATAATTCATTGTTGTAGTCGTCTAATCACGTGAAAAAAAACTTAAAGCGGAAAAGGGGTGCAACATGAGAGACAAACACAAATAGGAAATAACAAGCAAAAGGAATATCAGAGAGACAAACGTAACCCAAGCGGCGTAATAAAAAGAAATGACATTCATATCCTAAGAAACTCGAAAAGGGCATCTCCCGGCTCTAAAAATCCAACGTATCGACCTAAATAAAGGATTTTGAGCTCGAAAACGAGGTTCGACTGCCTTCAGCAACCCGCAGCATCGTTTATCTCGAAAAAGAGGAACAAAATGTAAAAACATCATGTAATTTGGAACTTCGAATGCAAAGTTGTGGTATTTCAAAGCCCATCGTACAATTCATTTGTAGTTGTCTAATCACTTGAAAACAAAAACAAAGAGCGGAAAAGGGGTGCAACACGAGATACAAACGCAAATGGGAAATAGGAAGCATAAAGAATATTCGGGAGACAAACGCAACACAAGCGGCGTATTGACAAGAAATGACAGTCATATCCTAAGAAACTCGAAACAGGCATCTCTCGGCTCTAAAAATCCAACATATCGTCCTAAATAAAGGGTTTTGAGCTAGAAAATGGGGTCGAGCTGCTTTTAGCATCCCGCGGCATCGTTTATCTCGAAAAGAGGAATAAAATGTGCAAAAAATCATGTATTCAGAGCTTCGTACGCAAAGTTATGGTATTTCAAAGCCTGTCGTACAATTCATTGTTGTAGTAGTCTAATCACGTGAAAAGAAAAACAAAAATCGGAAAAGGGGTGCAACACGAGAGATAAATGCAAATACGAAATAGGAAACAAAAGGAACATGCGAGAGACAAACGCAACGCAAGCAGCGTATTGACAAGAAATGACATTCGTATCCTCAGAAACTCGAAAAGGCATCTCCTCGCTCTAAAAATCCAACGTATCGACCTAAATAAAGGATTTTGAGCTCGAAAACGGGGTTAGACTACCTTCAGCATCTCGCGGCATGGTTTATCTTGAAAAGAGGAATAAAATATGATAAAAATCATATAATTCGGAGCTTCGTACACAATGTAATGGTATTCCAAAGCCCGTCGTATAATTCATTGTTGTAGTCTTCTAATCACGTGAAAACAAAAACAAAAAGCGGAAAAGAGGTACAACACGAGAGACAAACGCAAATAGGAAATAGGAAGCAAAAGGAATTTCTGACAGACAAACGCAACGCGAGCGGCGTATTGACAAGAAATGACATTCGTATCCTAAGAAACTTAAAAAAGGCATCTCCCGTCTCTAAAAATCCGACGTATAGACCTAAATAAAGGATTTTGAGCTTGAAAACGGGGTCGGGTGATGTGGTTAATCTCAAGTAATAATTACCTAAACTAACGCTTTCACAAGAATATGGATCGTATAGTACTAGGGTCGAACATGAGGAATCGATGCAACTCTAAAGCTAGTAATTAATGAATAGAACGTGTAAAATCAATAGGTGATGGAATGCAAATGAAGATAAACTAACTAACTAACTATCGGAATAAGACTCAATGAACTAAACGCCACAGGTTTCAAGAGATGCACGATGATGCAACGATGTTCTAACAAGATCATGGTTATAGATATCGTGACGTATTCGGGAAATTCAAGCTCTTTTCTAGGGAATGACTTTTCCGATGCCTAAACCCACTATCTAGCATGCGTATACCAATCTCCCAATTGTGTATCTCACCTACTAGATGCAGTAAGATCGCTATCCTAATTCCTAAGTTCAATCAACCGACCGGCCAAGGTTCTAAATCAATTGAAACTTCATATCATGGCTACGTTCCAAAATCCAACTCATCTCCCAATGCAATTAGATTTTTATAATCATTCATTCAAGTCAAGCTACCAACAAGAATAAAAGCATTACGAACAACCAATCAATCCGAAACGAACAAATATTATAACCAAGCATTAAGAACAAAACTTCATTAAATATCAGCAAAGCTCTCTAACCCATGGCTATGGACCTACTCGGACATGAACTCAGCAATAGAAACACAAAAGATAACTATATTCAACATGGATAAAGAATGAGATCCCTCCCTATTCTATTACCGATGTCTTCAAATAGCTCCTCCACGCTCCGGCTTCGTCGCCCCGTCCTTGCCCTTGTACGCGTTCTGCTCTCCTTCTCCCTCTCTACGTATGCTCTCTTTTCTCTCCTTGTTTCTATACGAATTGGCTCTTTGAAGCTCTCCCTCTTCGTTACCGCAGCCACCTCACTTTGTTGCCTTTTCTTGAGTTTTCCAAATCTTGATTAAGTTGGCAACGTTTCTATTACTTCCTCCAGCGAAATATGACTTTATTCCTCTTCTCTAAGGGTGTTTTCCTTATTGTATAAGTCCCCACGAACTTCCCCTTGTTTTAAGTCAAATTAACTTATTTGAAGTTGCAGGTGACGGCCGCGACCCGCTCGGGCAAGGAAAGTGACCCGCTCGGGTACGGCGCAGACGATCGCGCAAAAACGCGATGAAAAAGGGGTGCCCGCTCGGGCTGGCATGCTGCCCGCTCGGGCTGAGGCCCCGATCGAGGTTTTTCTTGCCCGAATCGTGCATAAATTTCTGGACAAAATCGCCGTAACTTTTGCTCGCTCGGGCTAGGGAAGTACCCGCGCGGGTAGTGGCTTTTCCATGCCGATTCTCGTCCCGTTTGTCCCGTGATGATCCTCGATGTTTTCACTTTGTCTTGGCACGTCCCTTAGCTCCAAAATGACTGAAAACGGGATGATAATGATGCTTAATGCTTGGTAAAATAAAATGAATGATGGAACTAACTATGAAAATAGATGAAAATACTAGAACAAAATAGACGTTATCAAACTCCCCCAGACTTGAACCTTTGCTCGTCCTCGAGTAAGACTAAAAAGAAGCAGGAGAGGAGTTAGACAACAACCGGAAACTAGCACAATCAACTCGAAAAGTCAGCCACCCTACACAACAACGAGTCACACGAACATAGATCTAAGCGCACCGAATTTCGACCCCTATCTACCGAAAGCCACTAACCATGCAATCCTACACATGTCCTGAGTTCATTTCACTAACTCATAGACAACATCCAAGCAATCTCCATACCTATTCTAATGCGCAAACAGTTCGATACACTTCTTAAGACAATGTGTTTCTTCTTTTTCGGTTCTCTTTTTTCTTTTTTTTTTCGGGTTCCACACATTTTTTTTGAAATTTGCACTCGGTTTCTAGGACGTCAGAGTTGAAGAGGACAGCCTTCTACTTAGACCCAGGTTGCCAATTGGCACACTCATAAGGTCTCGTAACCTTAGCGGAGTGAAAAGGTTGCGTTTTTGCTGATTTTTTTCTTTCTTTTTCTTTTCTTTTTTTCTTTTTGATTAACTTCTGTGAATACACATCGACTCTAACCCTTAGGACGTAGAAAAACGGCCTCGACCCACCACTTAGACCCAAACCATCAATATTGATGCACTCATGTCAATATAGGTCTGAAAAAGTTAAAGAACTTAGTCTATTGACAACGGAGTGTAAGTGCGTGGAAATATAATGATCGAAACAAAATAAAGAATGAAAGGTATGCTCGGAGTGCTTGGGATTGAAGCCTAAGGGAAGGAATACAACTATAGGCCATGGATTCATGCATGATCACTAACAAATCGATATCTAAAGGTATGTTTCAGCAAACCTAGAATTTTGTTCCCGATTCGACAAAGTTGCATAAGGTGACTAAAGTTCGAAATTTTTCGTACCAGATATCCATCCGTCTAATCCTAAAAAAACAAAACGAAGAACTCAACATCTAAATCCTAATCAAAATCATGACATTCAGAGAATACCCCCCCAAACTTGAACGGAACACCGTCCCGGTGTTCAATACCTAAGAGAAGGACTAACATGCAAAAACTCGGGGAAAAATATTATAAATAGGAACTGATGCGTATCAGAGTTAAATATAACCTAATCTACCCGCAAGTGCACGGCACGTGTGTAGTATTTTAGGTGTCGATCCCACAGAGACTACGCAATGCTACCTAAACCCGAACTACGAATCAAACTTGCTAACGAAAGAGTGGTGATGAAGAATAAAATACTGAAAGTAAACTAAACTACTTGGGTTCTAACGATAAGACAAGCGTCCTAGGAAACCGGTTTCACCACAAGACTACCGAAACCAACGATCAACCTATCTATCATGCAATCCCTGTTAAAGCTATCTAAGGCGGACGATCCTAACATGATATCTACCCTCTCTCAAGGCATAGACACGTGATCTAGACAAGTCGCCCCCTACTTTCGTGGCTGACACCTTGAACTAAACCCATAAACTCTGTGATTCGCCCGTTCACCCTCAACCGTTGCTACCCTACTTTCGTGGCCTAACCTCGATTGTTCTAAACCTGATCTTCCAAGACTAGAATTCTCCTTTCGGTCCTTCTCCTAATCCCTAACACATGCATCTACGTGGCCATCGCAAACACAAGTAAATTAAAGAACTCAGATAAAGAATAGATGAACTAAAACGGGAAGATGCATTCAAAATAGATCAAAAGCGGTCTCGGGATAGCCAAGGGCTAATCCCTTCTCCTAGAACAAACAAACTACTCGCTCATGCGTCTGTAAAGAAACATAAACATAGTAGAAAGTCTAAGGAACATAAAAACCAAACAAAACCGAAGTGGTGGTGCTTGATCTCCAATGCTCCTCGCTTATCTCCTCGCAAGAATCTGCTCTAACTTTGCTGAATTCTTCTCCTCTGTATGCTTGCTGTAACGGCGTCTTTTTGCCTCCTTTTAAGCCTCCTAAGTCGGTCCAATTGTTGCCCTAATTGCCCCACGAGTTCCCTTATGTTTTAAGTTAAGTTTACTTAAGTTTTGAGAGGTTTCGGGCCGCTACCCGCTCGGGTAGCGAGTGTACCCGCTCGGGTGCGGCTAGGGCAGTTCGTGCGCGTCCTGTGGTGCTGGAATGGTGCCCGATCGGGCATGGCATGTGTGCCCGCTCGGGCACAAGGCAAAATGGTCCTAAATGCTTGCCCGAGTCGTGCTAAATGGTCCACACAATTGGCCGTAGGTTTTGCCCGATCGTGCAAGGGTTGTGCCCGACCGGGTGAGGCTTTTCCATGCTCAATCTCGTCCCGTTTGTCCCGTGATGATCCCCAAAGTTGCTCCTTAGCTCCGTGCATGTTCCTTTAGCTCCAAAATAGTCCAAATACGCGTAAAAACCTGTAAGAACATGAAAAGCACGAAAGCAAGTAAAACGGATACAGAATCATACGTAAAACATCACATATGTATCAAAAACGTCTCCTAAATCGTGCAAGAAATACGTATGAAAACGAGATGATCAAAATCCCCCAGACTTGAATGTTTGCTTGTCCCTAAGCAAACGTAAACGTGGAATACATGGGGTATGAAAATACGAGAATCCCCCTTCTCCTAGAAATACCGCTAAAGCGAACCTAACCGATCAACTAGCAAATCGAGAGCAAATTCGGCCTAATCGAGTTTTCAGCCTTAATCCTAGGTCCACCACGGTTACCCATAAGAAAGTAAATCAAAGGAGACTAGACACACTACCGTAACTCCCTCCACCAGAAAAGACTTCAGACTATGCTAAACCTAGGTCAACCGAGGATACTTGTTTCTTTCTTTCCGAGCTTCTTCTTTTTTTTTCTTTTTCTTTTTCTTCTTTTTGTTATTCTTTTTATGAATTTTCTTTCTTTTGTTTTCTTTTATTTTTTTCTTTTCCATTTTTTTCTTTTCTTTTCTTCTTTTTCTTTGCATACACACTAGGCTTCTAGGACGTCGGATTTGAAGGGATCCAGCCTCTACTTAGACCCAGACTACCGATGACGGTATACTCATGCATCTCGTGTAAGAGTGCAGCGGAGTAGGTGGCTTTTTGTGCCTTGCCCTTAGGACGTAGAAAGATGATCGCCAACCCACCACTTAGACCCGAGCCACCGAAGGAGTAACAAGGTCGATGCACTCATATCGATTTTTGATCATGCTTATTAGGCACTATTTCTATCGACAGCGGAGTGTTAGTGTGTGCTTTTCAATCTGCAAAACAAGCTCGATTTTATATGATCCAATGATCCTCAATGTAACCAAAGTAAAGTGTCGTCTACACGAAGTATGACCATCTGGGTAGAGAAAATAAACGACAGACCAGCCTAGCAACCTCGTCTAAACATCCCCACAAGTAACACTAGGATTCCCAAGAACTACGACCTATTGTTTTTCAGCCGACTAATAAGCTCTAACGCATAGGAAAACCTAGCTCAATAATGCAAAGTCTAACGGAAAAGGTCAACCTCTTAAGCATTCCTAAGTTCAGGGTTCATCTCAAAACGTGGCACCGGACAAGTGCCTTGGGACGACTCTGACTCAATGAAAACAAAAACAAACTAAAAATCGCAAAAATAACCTAAAAACTAAAAATCAAAGGAAAATGAAACGAAATCACCTGAAAAACGTGAGCTGCTCCCCCAGACTTGAATTGAACGGCGTCCTCGACGTGAAGCTCCGATGGAGGATGAAGGAAGTGAAGCACATTTGTGGTGTTATTATTTTTTTTTTGTGTTTTTCTGTTTATTTTTTGTGAAAAATAAATAACCGACTCTTTAACCTAAATACTAAGAAAATTAAAAGCAAACAGCTGGGTTGCCTCCCAGAAAGCGCTTATTTAACGTCATTAAGCTTTGACGTCTCCATTCCTCATGCGTGCGCGACGGGTGGATCGGAAAGGGAAATGGAGTTTCCACTTTCGATCGGTTGAGCGGCTTGGTAGAGCTTAAGCCACTGTCCATTGGCGTTGAACGTGTCACCCGCATCACTCCATAGTTCCACGTCTCGTACCTGAAAAGGATCAGACCAACAAGGCAGTAGGTCGCCCGAGAAAGACTTAGGTCGAGAATTAGAAAGTGGAACGAAATCACCTGATTGGAAGTCATGAGGTAGGGTCTTCTCGTCGTGCCATCCCTTAGGAACATCATGCACGGGGTTCATTTGCTCGCTGCCCAAGGTTGGATAAGGGGTATCTGCGTTAAAAAGTTGAATGACATCTTTTTCCATTACCTCGTGCAAGTGCGGGTGCAGCCTCCTTTGAATTTCGAGTGAAGGTTCGTGGCTGTCCTCCCTACAATTCCCGTACATACATATTGAAGAGCTGAGCCTCTTACGCTTCTTCACGCGTGTGGGCTGTCTTCTCATCTCATCTGCACACATGTTAGCATCTAAAACAGCAGGATATATGTTATCGGAATCAACGTACTCATACCGAGAATAAGGCGGCGGAGGATCGGGCTCAAGCTCGAATGCTTTCTCCGCTATGAAATCAGCATGCATATCACGTGGTATCTCCTCATGTGGGGCGTCTCCTAGTGCTGTAATTGCACTCATGAATTTCGTGTACATCTCAGCTCTTTCGTCCGCAAATCCTGCATTGTCGCCAACTCGTGTCAAATACCGTAAAAGAGAATCGGATGGACTTACTTGATCGTGTGTGTCTTTCTCTAACTCGTCCAACGAATCTACTGTAAAGCAAGACTCCTTGAGTGGTGATTCGTCCATGGGGCTGGGCAGGATGAATTCGATCGTTTCGTCTTTGACACGTAAGGACAACTTTCCTTGTTGTACGTCTATCGTCGCACCTGCAGTAGCTAAGAACGGCCTACCAAGAATAATAGGTGTCCTAGTGTCTTCCGTTATCTCAAGTACAACAAAATCAGTGGGAATGCAAAGCTTACCTACCATGGTGGGAACGTTTTCAATGATTCCCACCGGATGTCTTACCGTACGATCCGCGAGGCGTAGAGACATCTTCGTCGGTTTAAGGTTCCCAAACTCCATCCGCTTGAAAACTGTGTGTGGCATGATACTCACGCTTGCCCCTAAATCACACAAAGCATTATCGATATCGAGGTTACCTATTGTGCATGGAATGGAGAAGCTTCCGGGGTCCTTTAGCTTAGGTGGCAGCTTGTTCTGAAGAATTGCACTGCATTCCTCGGTAAGTGCTACAGTCTCGTTCTCTTCGGTGTGCTTCTCTTTGGATATTACCTCTCTGATGAATTTGGCACGATTAGACATCTTTAGGACTGCTTCCACGTATGGCATGTTGATGTCTAGCTTCTTGAGACCTTCTGTAGATCTGCCCACTCTCTCTTGGTTCTTACTGCTTACCAATCGTCGAGGATACGGTATCGGAGGTACGTACGCCGGAGGAGCAACGTATGGCTTATCTAAATCTGGTTCGACTCCTTCCATAATCGCAACCTTACCTCTTCCTCTATCCATGGACGTACCAGCAGCATCCCCTCGCACATTTGAGGGCGGATTCTCATCCTCATCATCGCTGCACACAGAAATAGCATTCACATGCTCTCTCGGGTTAAGATCGGGCTTACCGGGAAGCTGTCCGGGATTCCGAGAAGATGAGGCGGCCTGTTGTGCTATGGAGTTTTCCAACATCTTCACATGAGTGCTCAGAGACTCCATTTGAGTTTTAAGCTCACTAATCGCTGTCCCCACATCTGCGTTGAATTTGGTCTGAATCGATTGTTGCTACTCCTGCTTAGCCAGTTGCTGCTCCTGCTTCTTCATAAATTCGAGCAATACCCCCTCTAGGTTTGATGAAACGGCTTGAGGAGGTTGAGGGCCTTGCGGAGCTTGCTGTGCTTGCTGGAGTTGTTGGTTGTTTTGCTGGAAATTATCCTGCCTTGGTGGAAACCCCGAATACTTCACCGGTTGAGTTGTTCGATATGACAAGTTCGGGTGATTCCTCCAATTCGGGTTGTAGGTGTTCCCGAATTGCGTGTTGCCTTGCTGCTGGGCATAATACATCTGTTCGTAATCCTCATGTACTGTGCATTGATACGCTACATGATCCGTATCTCCGCAATTCGCACAGTACATAGCATTCGCTGCATTACCCATGGCTCTATTCTGGTTAGGCTCATATAAACGACGAGTGCTATTAGGCATACCTCTTGGAGTGGACCACATGGTGTGGTTCATGGCGAGGTTATCAATCAGCTCAAATGCCTCCTCGACGCTCAGATCCATGAATGATCCTCTGGCAGCGTTATCCAACCTCATACGATGCTCATCTGCAATCCCGTTATAAAAAGTTTGGATAACGTACCACTGCTCAAGTCCATGGTGTGGGCATGACTGTAGAAGATCCTTGAATCTACCCCACGCCTCAAACATAGTCTCTCCATCTCTGCATCTGAATGTTGTGATTTCCCCCCTCATCTGAATTGTCTTACTCGGAGGAAAGAAGCGTGATAGGAACAGTGTGCAGAGCTGATCCCAAGTGGTGATAGATCCCGCGGGGAGTGATTGCAGCCAAGCTTTCGCTTTTCCCCCAATTGAAAAAGGGAAAAGACGCAGCAAGATTGCATCCTCAGAGACTCCATGAATTTTGAACGTACCTGAAAGTTCGAGGAAATCTCTGAGGTGCTGATGTGGATCCTCATGGTTTCCACCCATGAATTGCTTCTGATAAAGCATATTTATCATTGCTGGCTTAATCTCGAATTGCTCTCTTGCAACAGCAGGCATCCTTATGGCCGTTTGCACGTTGTTCATGTTCGGCACCACGTAATCCCTTAGACGACGTGGTGGAGGAGCCTGTAATTGCATCTGTCCATTGCCGTTCTGATTATCCATCTCTTGTCGACCTGAAAATTCTGCAAAGGACAAACAAAGAACAATTTACGTAGAAGGAACGAAAGAAAAGAAAACAAAAATAAAAACAAAGCAAGAAGGACTCTAGGTTCGAATCTAAGACGCGTTGACAATAGTCCCCGGCAACGGCGCCAAAAACTTGATGCGTATCAGAGTTAAATATAACCTAATCTACCCGCAAGTGCACGACACGTGTGTAGTATTTAGGTGTCGATCCCACAGAGACTACGCAACACTACCTAAACCCGAACTACGAATCAAACTTGCTAACGAAAGAGTGGTGATGAAGAATAAAATACTGAAAGTAAACTAAACTACTTGGGTTCTAACGATGAGATAAACGTCCTAGGAAACCGGTTTCACCACAAGACTACCGAAACACACGATCAACCTATCTATCATGCAATCCCAGTTAAAGCTATCTAAGGCGGACGATCCTAACATGATATCTACCCTCTCTCAAGGCATAGACACGTGATCTAGACAAGCTGCCCCCTACTTTCGTGGCTGACACCATGAACTAAACCCATAAACTCTGTGATTCGCCCGTTCACCCTCAACCGTTGCTACCCTACTTTCGTGGCCTAACCTCGGTTGTTCTAAACCTGACTTTCTAGGACTAGAATTCTCCTTTCGGTCCTTCTCCTAACCCCTAACACATGCATCTACGTGGCCATCGCAAACACAAGTAAATTCAAGAACTCAGATAAAGAATAGATGAACTAAAACGGGAAGATGCATTCAAAATAGATCAAAAGAGGTCTCGGGATAGCCAAGGGCTAATCCCTTCTCCTAGAACAAACAAACTACTCGCTCATGCGTCTGTAAAGAAACATAAACATAGTAGAAAGTCTAAGGAACATAAAAACCAAACAAAACCGAAGTGGTGCTGCTTGATCTCCAATGCTCCTCGCTTATCTCCTCGCAAGAATCTGCTCTAACTTCGCTGAATTCTTCTCCTCTGTATGCTTGCTGTAACGGCGTCTTTTTGCCTCCTTTTAAGCCTCCTAAGTCGGTCCAATTGTTGCCCTAATTGCCCCACGAGTTCCCTTATGTTTTAAGTTAAGTTTACTTAAGTTTTGAGCAGTTTCGGGCCGCTACCCGCTCGGGTAGCGAGTGTACCCGCTCGGGTGCGGCTAGGGCAGTTCGTGCGCGTCCTGTGGTGCTGGAATGGTGCCCGATCGGGCATGGCATGTGTGCCCGCTCGGGCACAAGGCAAAATGGTCCTAAATGCTTGCCCTAGTCGTGCTAAATGGTCCACACAATTGGCCGTAGGTTTTGCCCGATCGTGCAAGGGTTGTGCCCGACCGGGTGAGGCTTTTCCATGCTCAATCTCGTCCCGTTTGTCCCGTGATGATCCCCGAAGTGCTCCTTAGCTCCGTGCATGCTCCTTTAGCTCCAAAATGGTCCAAATATGCGTAAAAACCTGTAAGAACATGAAAAGCACGAAAGCAAGTAAAACGGATACGGAATCATACGTAAAACATCACATATGTATCGAAAACGTCTCCTAAATCGTGCAAGAAATACGTATGAAAACGAGATGATCAGGAACGTGTGCACCTGATGCGTGCTTGCTGTCCCGAGTTGATGCAGCTGGGCGTACGCGTCTTTCCTTATGTTGTGGATGATTTCGAAGTGGAAAACCTGTAACATAAGTCACACAATCCAAAGGAGACAGTACAATACATCGGGGTTGTTGGTAAGGAGCATGCTTGTGAAAAGAATAAGAGTCAAATTTAAAAAAAAACTAAAACGAAATAGCTAAAGGATACGGAGCTCGGGTTGCCTCCCAAGAAGCGCTTGTTTAAGGTCGCGAGCCTGACCAAAACTCTCTACTCATGTGTTGGCTCCGAAAGAGCGAAGACAGCTCGATTGCCGTCCATGTTGTCTGCGTTGTAGAGTTTCAAACGTTGGGCGTTCACTTTGAATGTGTTGTCGTGTCCCATCACCTTGATAGCGCCATGCGGTGAGATACTTTTGATTGTGAACGGCCCGGACCAGCGTGACTTGAGTTTTCCTGGAAAAAGTTTTAAACGTGAATTGAAAACAAGTACTCGGTCACCTACCTCGAATGTCCGCTGGACTATGTGTCTATCATGCCACTTCTTTGTGCGATCCTTGTAGATCTTTGCATTCTCGTATGAATGTAGGCGCATCTCCTCTACATGATGGAGCTTTAGCATCCGTTTCTCAGCGGCTGACTTGTAATCATAATTAAGTGCTTTGATCACCCAATATGCTCGATATTCTAGCTCGACAGGTGAATGGCATGCCTTACCGTACACTAGCTGACACAGAGTCATTCCGATTGGCGTTTTGAATGCTGTACGATAAGCCCATAATGCATCATCGAGTTTCGGTGCCCAATCCTTCCTAGACTTAGAGACCGTCTTCTCCAAGATCGATTTGATCTCTCGATTAGAAACCTCAACCTGGCCGCTGGTTTGAGGATGATATGGCGTTGGTATCCTATGTCGAACACCGTACTTCTTCAACAACCCTTCTATGATGCGGTTCACGAAATGCTTACCTCCATCGCTGATCACAACCCTCGGGACTCCAAAACGTGGGAATATGACACGTTTGAACATCTTGGTTACTGGTTTGGAGTCATTTGTTGGACTTGCCAAAGCTTCTACCCACTTCGTTACGTAGTCTACCGCGACTAGTATGTAGAGGTTTCTGCACGAGGACGGGAAGGGGCTCATGAAGTCTATTCCCCATACATCAAATGGCTCGACCTCTAGATTATATTGTTGTGTCATTTCATGGCGTCTAGAAATATTACCCGTCCTCTGGCAATCGTCGCACGATGTGACGTAGTTGTGGGCGTCCTTGAAGAGTGTAGGCCAATAGGACCCCGCTTGCAGCACCTTTGCAGCGGTATTAGATGCAGAAAAATGTCCTCCATAGCTTGAGGAATGGCAACATGACAGTATGTGTGGAGCTTCTTCTTCGGGGATGCAGCGCCTAAAGATTCCGTCTATGCCTCTTTTGAAAAGATTCGGCTCCTTGACGTCATGGAGAAATTTCTTTCTCGCATTGTAATTCAGCCCTTCCGGTAGTACTTGACAAGCTAAATAATTCACAAAGTCAGCATACCACGGAATGGAAGTGCAAGTCAAGGACATTACCGCATCATCTCGGAGATAGTCGTCGATAGGAATGCATTCGGGGATTTCAAGACGTGAAAGATGATCAGCTACCCCATTCTCGGTTCCTTTCCTGTCCAGTATTGCAAGACCAAACTCTTGCAGAAGTAGGATCCATCGAATGAGCCTCGGCTTGGCGTCTTTCTTGGTGAGTAGGCAACGTAAGGCAGCATGATCCGTGTAAACTATTACCTTGGAGCCCACTAGGTATGAGCAGAACTTTTCAAACGCAAAGACGATTGCAAGTAACTCCTTCTCGGTTGTGGAGTAGTTGCATTGGGCGTTGTCTAATGTCCGACTAGCATAATAAATGGCGTGCACCATCCGATCTTTTCGCTGACCCAACACTGCCCCAACCGCATAATCGCTCGCATCGCACATGAGCTCAAACAAAAGCTCCCAATTCGACGGCTGTATGATGGGTGGAGAAACCAACGCCTTCTTCAACTTTTCAAATGCATCTCGGCGTTCCTTTGTAAACTCAAATGGCACGACTTTGCCTAACATATCAGTAAGAGGTTTAGATACCTTCGAGAAATCTTTGATGAACCGTCTATAGAACCCCGCATGACCTAGAAAACTACGGATGCCCTTAACGTTCCTAGGAGGTGGCAGCTTCTCAATCACTTCTATTTTTGCCTTATCTACCTCTATTCCCCTTGCTGATATCTTATGCCCCAACAAAATGCCCTCGTGAACCATAAAATGACACTTCTCCCAATTCAGCACAAGATTCACTTCTACGTACCTGTCTAACACTTTACACAAATTGGTTAGGCAAACATAAAAGGAAGGTCCATGAACCGAGAAATCGTCCATGACCACTTCCATAATTTCACCATTTACATCGGAAAAGATAGAGGTCATGCACCGCTGAAAAGTAGCAGGTGCATTACACAAACCAAAGGGCATCCGACGATAGGCGAATGTACCGAAGGCACGTGAACACGT
>CM071876.1:21829370-21866883 GCA_036759665.1 Gynandropsis gynandra | reverse complement strand
TTGATCGCTACAAGGCTCGCTTGGTTGCCAAAGGCTTTCATCAACGTCCGGGCGTGGATTTTCGTGAAACCTTTAGTCCCCGTGGTAAAGCCTGCAACCATTCGCACTGTGCTTAGTCTTGCGGTCTCTCACGGATGGCACATCAATCAGCTTGATGTCAACAACGCCTTCCTTCAAGGCACACTTACCGAAGATGTTTACATGAAGCAACCGCCCGGTTTTGCTGACAAGGATTTCCTCGTCATGTGTGCAAACTTCGGAAAGCTATCTATGGTCTCAAACAAGCTCCCCGTGCGTGGTACTCCGAGTTAAGGACGTTTTTGCTTCACATTGGCTTTATGAATTCTCTTGCGTGCAATCCCAGTCAGGTTATCTAAGGCAGACGATCCTAACTCAAACAAGCTCCCCGTGCGTGGTACTCCGAGTTAAGGACGTTTTTGCTTCACATTGGCTTTATGAATTCTCTTGCGGACGCCTCACTCTTTGTGCTCAACACGTCAACCACAAAGTTCTATGTTCTCATCTATGTCGATGATATGATCATCACGGGCTCTTCTTCCGCTCACATTCAGAACTTCATCAAGTTGTTGGCGTCACGATTCTCCATTAAAGATCTTGGTGCTCTAACCTTCTTCCTTGGAATTGAAGCCAAGCGCACATCACGGGGTCTCCACTTGTCGCAGCGGAAGTATATCACGGATCTCCTCATTCGGACCAACATGAACGAAGCGAAGCCTGTCTCGACACCATTGCCATCGACCTCACGGCTCGCTCTTTCCTCGGGCTCACCTTTGTCCGATCCCACTGAATTTCGTCAAGTCATTGGCAGCCTACAATATCTTAACTCTCACACGTCCGGATGTTAGCTATGACGTCAACAAGTTGTCACAATTCATGCATCAACCCACGGATGAACATTGGCTTTACGCCAAAGGTGTGCTTCGTTATCTTGTTGGTTCTCGTGCTCAAGGTATCTTTCTTGCTGCTCACAACGCTTTAACCCTTCATGCCTTTAGCGATGCGGATTGGGCTGGTGATTCATCCGACTTCAAATCCACGGGGGCATATATTGTGTATCTTGGCAAACATCCCATCTCATGGTCATCCAAGAAACAAAATGGCCACTCACGATCATCCACCGAAGCGGAATATCGATCCGTAGCCACTCACGATCATCCACCGAAGCGAAATTTGCTGGCTTGGTAATCTTCTCATGGATCTTGGTGTCACTCTCCCCTCCGCTCCTACCATTTATTGTGACAACCTCGGAGCTACTTATCTCAACGCCAATCCGGTTTTCCACTCTCGTATGAAGCACCTTGCCCTTGATTACTTCTTTGTTCGTGGACAAATTGAAGGTGGTACACTTCGCGTTTCTCACGTGCACTCCAAGGACCAACTCGCTGATCTCCTTACCAAACCTCTTCCGCGGTTACAATTTCACGAGTTGTGTTTTAAGATTGGAATCACCTCCGGTGATTCATCTTGCGGGGGCGTATAAGGATATTAGGATATTATTGTATTAAGGGTATATTTGTAATTTACTATTCTCTCATTAGGTCATATCATTAATCTCTTGTATATATAGCCGTTTATGGCTTTTCAGTAATGAATCAATTCAGATTACCATTCACATCTTTTATCTTGAAAAGAGGAATAAAATGTGAAAAAATGATGTAACTCGGAGCTTCGTACGCAAAGTTATGGTGTTTCAAAGCCCGTCGTATAATTGATTGTTGTACTCATCTAATCACGTGGAAATAAAAACAAAAAGCCGAAAAGGGGTGCAACACGAGAGACAAACGCAAATAGAAAATTGGAAGAAAAAGGAATATTCGAGAGACAAATGCAACGCAACCGGCATATTGACAAGAAATGACATTCATATCATAAGAAACTCGAAAAGGGTATTTCCTGGCTCTAACAATTCAACGTGTCGACCTAAATTAAGGATTTTGAGCTCCAAAACGGGGTCGGGCCACGACATTTTTTTATCTCAAAAAGAGGAATAAAATAAGAAGAAAATCATGTAATTCGGAGCATCGTAGGCCAAGTTATGGTATTTCAAAGCCCGTCGTACAATTCATTGTTGTAGTCGTCTAATCACGTGAAAATTAAATTAAAAAGCGAAAAAGGGGTCCAACACGAGAGACAAACATAAATAGGAAATAGGAAGCAAAAGGAATATCGCAGAGACACACGCAACACAAGCGGCGTATTGACAAGAGATGCCATATCGTATCCTAAGAAACTCGAAAAAGGGCATCTCCCGGCTCTAAAAATCCAACGTATTGATCTAAATAAAGGATTTTGAGCTCGAAAATGGGGTCGGGTTTCCTTTATCAGCCTGCGGCATCTTTTATCTCGAAAAGAGGAATAAAATGGTAAGACAATCATGTAATTCAGAGCTTCGTACGCAAAGTTATGGTATTTCAAAGACTGTCGTAAAATTCATTGTTGTAGTCGTCTAATCCAGTGAAAAGAAAAACAAAAAGCGGAAAAGGGGTGCAACACGAGAGATAAACAACTATAGGAAATAGAAAGCAAAAGGAATATCCGAGAGACAAACAAAACGCAACCGATGTATTGATAAGAAATGAAATTCGTATCTAAGAAACTAAAAAAGGGCATCTCCTTGCTCTAAAAATCCAACATTTCGACTTAAATAAAGGATTTTCAGCTTGAAAACAGGGCCGGGCTGCCTTCAGCATCCCGCGGTATCTTTTTTCTCGAAAAGAGCAATAAAATGTGAAAAAATCATGTAATTCGGAGCTTCGTACGCAATGTTATGGTATTTCAAAGCCCGCCGTATAATTCATTGTTGTACTCGTCTAATCATGTGAAAACAAAAACAAAAAGCGAAAGAGGGGTGCAACACGAGAGACAAACGCAAAAAGGAAATAGGAAGCAAAAGGAATATACGAGAGACAAAAGCAACACAACCGACGTATTGACAAGAAATGAAATATGTATCCTAAGAAAATCGAAAAGGGCATCTCACGGCCCTAAAAATCCAAAATATCGACATAAATAAAAGCATGTTTTATCTCGAAAAGAGGAATAAAATCTAAAGAAAACCATGTAATTCGGAGCTTCGTACGCAAAGTTATGGTATTTAAAAGTCCGTCGTATAATTCATTGTTGTACTCGTCTAATCACGTGAAAACAAAAACAAAAAGCGGAAAAGGGGTGCAACACGAGAGATAAACGCAAATAGGAAATACGAAGCAAAAGTAATATCCGAGAGACAAACGCAACGCAATCGGCAGTATTGACAAGAAATGTCATTCGTATCCTAAGAAACTCAAAAACAGCATCCCCTGTCTCTAAAAATCCAACGTATTGACCTAAATAAAAGATTTTAAGCTTGAAAATGGGGTCGGGCTGCCTTCAGCAACCCTCGACATCTTATAGCTAGAAAAGAGGAATAAAATGTGAAAAATATCATGTAATTCACAGCTTCATACGCATAGTTATGGTATTTCAAAGCCCGTCGTACAATTCATTGTTGTACTCGTCTAATCACTAGAAAACAAAAACAAAAAGCAGAAAAGGGGTGCAACATGAGAGATAACGCAAACAAGAAATATGAAGCGAAAGGAATATTCGAGAGACAAATGCAACACAACCGGCGTATTGACATTCGTATCCTAAGAAACTCGGAAAGGGCATCTCCTGGCTCTAAAAATCCAACGTGTCAACCTAAATAAAGGAATTTGAGCTCCAGAACAAGGTCGGGCCACAACATTTTTTATCTCGAAAAGAGGAATAAAATGTGAAGAAAATCATGTAATTCAGAGCTTCGTAGGCAAAGTTATGGTATTTCAAAGCCCATCGTACAATTCATTGTTGTAGTCGTCTAATCACGTGAAAATAAATTAAAAAGCGGAAAAGGGGTGCAACATGAGAGATAAACATAAATAGGAAATAGGAAGCAAAAGGAATATCTGAGAGACAAACGCAACACAAGCGACGTATTGACAAGAAATGCCAGTCGTACCCTAAGAAACTCGAAAAAGGGCATCTCCCGGCTCAAAAAATCCAATGTATTGACCTAAATAAAGGATTTTGAGCTAAAAAAAGGGGGTCGGGTTGCCTTTAGCAGCCTGCGGCATCTTTTATCTCGAAAAGAGGAATAAAATGGGAAGAAAATCATGTAATTCAGAGCTTCGTACGCAAAGTTATGGTATTTCAAAGCCTGTCGTACAATTCATTGTTGTAGTCGTCTAATCAAGTGAAAACACAAACAAAAAGTGGAAAAGGGGTACAACACGAGAGATAAACACAAATAGGAAATAGAAAGCAAAAGGAATATCCGAGAGACACACAAAACGCAACCGATGTATTGACAAGAAATGAAATTCGTATCCTAAGAAACTAAAAAGGGCATCTCCTGGCTCTAAAAATCCAACATATCGACTTAAATAAAGGATTTTGAGCTTGAAAACAGGGCCGGGCTGCCTTCAGCATCCCACGGTATCTTTTTTCTCGAAAAGAGAAATAAAATGTGAAAAAATCATGTAATTCAGAGCTTCGTACGCAAAGTTATGGTATTTCAAACCCCGTTGTATAATTCATTGTTGTACTCGTCTAATCACGTGAAAACGAAAAAAAAAGCAAAAGAGGGGTGCAACATGAGAGACAAACGCAAAAAGGAAATAGGAAGCAAAAGGAATATCCGAGAGACTGATAACACGTAATCCGTTGTAGTTTTTATATCATTCTTAGGTCTAGTTTTAAGTAGATTGCTTAGATTTCATTCATTTACCGAGTTTATTCAGACTTTATCTACATTTCGTGTTTTGCATAGGAAACAAAGACTTGAGGAGAAACACGAGTGATTATGGCAATCTAACCCCGAAAACGTAGTTGAGTAACAAGGTTCGACTTGTGCAAGGCCATGGATTGGAAGTGAGCACTCAAACACCGAGCAAAAGGAACGGAAACAACAAATCAATAGTGCCCGCTCGGGTGGAAAATGAGTGCACGATCGGGCTAATGGATACCAATCAACCCCGTAGCTTTGCACGACTCGGGCACTCAAGGAATACGACAAGAATAGAGTGCCCGCTCGGGTGGATTTGCAGTGCCCGCTCGGGCTAATTCATGCCAAGAAATCGCCGTAGGTTTGCACGACTCGGGCTGATGATCTACACGCTCGGGCATGGTGCCCGCTTGGGCTCAATTGTGTGTGCACGGTCGGGCAAGTGACCTGCACGAGCGGGTAGAGGACATGCCCGCTCGGGTCATTGTTTCTCTCAACTAAATCCTAACTTTTGGAACGACCAAATTAAGGGGAAATTGGATCTGAAAAAGGAGTTTTCGAACCAGATTGGATCAGAGGAGATTCAGAGACATTAGGGCAAAAGGAAGAAGGAAGAAAAGATGGATCTACGGATCGGGAGCAAGGAGAATCTACCTAAGACATCGGTTTATGAATAGGGAGTCATCTCTTTCTCTATCTATGTCGAACTTAGAATTCTCTTGTGTTTCCTTTACTGTATTCATGTCTGAGTAGATCCTTTGCCATGGGTTAGAGAGTATTGTCATGTTGTAACGAAGCGGTTTAGAATCTACGCCAGGTCAATCGGTTGAATCTAGGGATTAGGATAGCGGTCGTAATGCGTCTATGCATGTAAGATGCGCAATGGATACATTGGTATATGCATGCTAGATAGTGGACAAGTCTACGCCAGTCAGTTCCTATAGGAGAGCTTGAATTCCCTGAACTCATGATAGTACCTTAGACCAATTATCCTTTTAGAACTTCGTTATATCATTATGCAAACTCTCGATACCCATGGTGCTTAGCTATAAGTTTATCTCATCGATTTAGTCTAGTCTAGTTCAATAACAATTCCATCTTTAGTCACCTTACACGTCTATTCCATTAGTTTAATAGCTTATAAGTCGCATGAATTCCTTGTGTTCGACCCTAGTTACTACACGATCCGTATTCTTGCGGAGGCGTTAGTCTAGGTTTTATTACTTGAGCTTAACGCACATCAGAGACAAAGGCAACGCAACCGGTGTATTGACAAGAAATGAAATACGTATCCTAAGAAACTCGAAAAGGACATCTCCCGGCTCTAAAAATCCAACATATCAACCTGAATAAAAGATTTTGAGCTCAAAAACGGGGTCAGGCTGGCTTCAGCATCCCGCGGCATCTCTTATCTGGAAAAGAGGAACAAAATGTGAAGAAAATCATGTAATTTGGAGCTTCGTACGCAAAGTTAAGGTATTTCAAAGCCCGTCGTACGATTCATTGTTGTAGTCGTGTAATCACGTGAAAACAGGAAATAGGAAGGAAAAGGAATATCAGAGAGACAAACGCAACGCAACCGGCGTATTGACAAGAAATACCATTCGTATCCTAAGAAACTCGAAAAGGGCATCTCATGTCTCTAAAAATCCAACGTATTGACCTAAATAAAAGATTTTGAGCTCGAAAATAGGGTCGGACTGCCTTCAACCACCCCCGACATCTTATAGCTAGAAAAGATCAATAAAATGTGTAAAACATCATGTAATTCAGAGCTTCATACGCAAAGTTATGGTATTTCAAAGCCCGTCGTACAAGTGATTGTTGTAGTCGTCTAATCACGTGAAAACAAAAACAAAAAGCGGAAAAGGGGTGCAACACGAGAGACAAACGCAAATAGGAATATCCGAGAGAGAACCGCAATACAAGCGGTGTATCCACAAGAAATGACATTCGTATCATAAGAAACTTGAAAAGGTCATGTCCCGGCTCTAAAATCCAACGTATCGACCTAAATAAAGGATTTTGAGCTCAAAAACGGGCTTGGGCTGCCTTCAGCATCCCATGGCATTGTTTATCTCGAAAAGAGGAATAATATGTGCAAAAATCATGTAATTCAGAGCTTCGTACGCAAAGTTATGTTATTTTAAAGCTCGTTGTATAATTCTTTGCTGTAGTCATCTAATCACGTGAAAACAAAAACAAAAAGCGGAAAAGGGGTGCAACACGAGAGACAAACGCAAATAGGAAATACGAAGAAAAATGAATATCCGCGAGAGAAATGCAATGCAAGCGGCAATTGACAACGAATGACATTCATATCCCAAGATACTCGAAAAGGGCATCTCCCGGCTCTAAAAATCCAATGTATCGACCTAAATAAAGCAATTTGAGCTCGAAAACGGGGTCGGGCTCCCTTCAGCATCCCGCGACATCAATTATCTCAAAACGGGGAATAAAATGTGAAAAAATCATGTAATTCAGAGCTTTATACGCAAAGTTATGGTATTTCAAAGCCCGTAATAAAATTCATTGTTGTAGTCATCTAATCACGTGAACAAAAAAACAAAAAGCGGCATATCGACAAGAAATGACATTGATATCATAAGAAACTCGAAAAGGGCATCTCACGGATCTAAAAATCAAACATATGGACCTAAATAAAGGATTTTGACCTCGAAAACGGGGCCGGGCTGCCTTCAGCATCCCGTGCATTTTTTATCTCGAAAACAGAAATATAATGTGAAAAACATCATGTAATTCGGAGCTTCATACGCAAAGTTATGGTATTTCAAAGCCTGTCGTACAATTAATTGTTGTAGTCGTCTAATCACGTGAAAACAAAAACAAAAACGGAAAACGGGTGCAACACGAGAGACAAACGCAAATAGGAAACATGAAGCAAAAAGAATATTCCAGAGACAGACGCAATGCAAGCGGCGTAATGACAAGAAATAACATTCGTATCCTAAGAAACTCGAAAAGGGCATCTCCCGACTCTAAAAATCCAACGTATCAACCTAAATAAAGGATTTTGAGCTCGAAAATGGGCTCGGACTGCCTTCAGCATCCCGGGGCATCGTTTATCTTAAAAAGAGGAATAAAATGTGAAAAACATCATGTAATTCGGAGCTTCGTACGCAAAGTTATGGTATTTCAAAGCCCGTCGTACAATACATTGTTGTAGTCATCTAAACACGTGAAAACAAAAACAAAAAGCGTAAAGGGGGTGCAACACGAGAGATAAACGCAAATAGGAAATAGGAAGCAAAAGGAATATTTGAGAGACAAACGCAACACGAGCGGCGTATTGACAAGAAATAACATTAGTATCCTAAGAAACTCAAAAAGGGCATCTCCCGGCTCTAAAAATCCAACGTATCGACCTAAATAAAGGATTTTGAGCTCGAAACCGGGGTTGGGCTGCCTTCAGCAACCCGTGGCATCATCTATCTCGAATAGAGGAATAAAATGTGAAAATATCATGTAATTCGGAGCTTCATAAAAGGATCCGAAATACTTACTTGATGAAGTGTGTCTTTTGCTAACGCGTCCAGCGAGTCAACTCTATGGCAAGATTCCTTGAATGAGGGACCGTTCATGGGGTTGGACAAGTTGAACTCTATCAACTCATCTCCGACATGTAAGGAAAGTTTTCCTTGTTGTACCTGCAGTAGCTAAGAACGGTCTACCAAAAATAATAGGTATTCTAGCATCTTCCTTTATTTCAAGTACAACAAAATCAGTGGGAATACAAAGATTACCTATCTTGGTGGGAACGTTTTCAACAATTCTCACCGGATATCTTACCGAACGATCCGCGAGGCGTAGACACATCTTTGTAGGGTTGAGACTCCGAAGTCTATCCGCTTGAAGACCGAGTGTGGCATGATGCTCACGCTTGGTTCTAAATCACACAAAGTATTGTCAATGTCAATATTACCTATTGTGCATGGAATGGAGAAGCTTCCGGAGTCCTTCAACTTCGGGGGCAACGTGTTTGAAGAATTGCCTTGCATTCGTCGTTCAGTGCTACCGTCTCGTTCACTTCCATATGCCTCTCTTTGGAAAGAACCTCTTTGACGCGTTTGGTGTGATTAGGCATTTTTTGGAGGGCTTCCACGAATGGGATATTGATGTCAAGCTTCTTGAGACCCTCAACAAATCTGCCCACTCTCTCTTAGTTCTTGTTGCTCACCAACCGTTGAGAAAACGGTATCGGAGGTTGGTACGCTGGTGGAGCAACGTATAGTTTATCCAAATTCTGGTTCGACTCCTTCCATAATCGTGACGGTACCTTTGCCTTTTTTCATGGACATTCCAGAAGCTTTCTCTTGATCTTTGAAGGGCGAATGCTCGATAATATAAGTGCTGCATATAGAAATAACGTTAACATACTCTCTCGGTTTACGTCGGGTTTACTGGGAAGCTGTCCGAGATTCCGAGAGCATGAGGCAACTTGTTGTGCTACGGAGTTCTCTAAGCTCTTCACAGGGTTGCTCAAGGATTCCATCTGAGTTTTGAGCTCGCTAATCACTGTCCCCACATCAGCATTGAATTTGGCTTGAGTCAATTGTTCCTGCCTTTGCTCCTTGATAAATTCAAGCATTACTCCCTCAAGGTTTGACGAAGGGGCTTGAGGAGGTTGAGGAGCTTGCGGAACTTGTTGAGCTTGCTGGAATTGCTGATTGTTTTGCTGGTACATTTGTTGTATTTGCTGAAATCCTGAATACTTGACCGGTTGAGTCGTTCGATACGAAAGATTCAGGTGGTTCCTGCAATTCGGGTTATAGGTATTCCTGAATTGTGTGTTTCCTTACTGCTAGGCATAGTTCATCTGTTCAAAGTCTTCATGTACCATGCATTGATGCTACATGCTCCATATCTCCACAATTCACACAATACATAGCATTTGCTGCGTTGCCCGTTGCTCTGCTCTGATTCGGCTTGTATAGGCGTTGCGTGTTGTTAGGCATACCTCTCGGTGTTGACCACATAGTGTATTTCATGGGGAGGTTATCGATCAGCTCGTTTGCCTCCTCCACACTAAGATCCATAAACGATCCTCTAGCAGCGTTATCCAACGTCGTTTGGTGTTCATCTGAAATTCCGTTGTTAAAAGTTTGGATAACATCCCACAGCTCGAGACCATGGTGTGGACACATCTATAGAAGATCCTTAAATCTGCCCCACGCTTCAAACAACGTCTCTCCGTCTCTGCATCTAAATATTGTGATTTCCCTCCTCATCTGAATCGTCTTGCTCAGAGGAAAGAATCGTGAGAGGAACAATGTGCAAAGCTGGTCCCAAATCGTGATTGAACCAGCCAAAAGCTATTGCAGCCATGTTTTCGCTTATCCCCCGATTGAGAAAGGGAAGAGGTGCAGTAAGATCGTGTCCTCCAAGTGCACAACACGTGCATAGTACTTTAGGTGTTGATCCCACAGGGACTACACAACACAAACTAAATTCAAACTATGAATCAAACTTGCAAACGAACGAATATTGGTTTTAAGATTAAAATACTAAAACCAAATAAACTAACGAGTTCTTAAGAGTGATACAAACGTTCTAGGAATCCGGTTTCACCACAAGACCACTGAAACCAACAATCAACCTATCTAATCATGCAATCCCGGTTAAGTCATCTAAGGCAGACAATCCTAATATGATATCTACCCTCTCAAGGCATAGACACGTGATCTAGTCAAGTTATCCCCTACTTTCGTGGTTGACACCTTGAACTAAACCCATAAGATCTGTGATTCATCCGTTTTACCCTCAACCGCTGTTACCCTACTTTCGTGGCCTAACCTTGGTTGTTCTAAACCTGATCTTCTAGGACTAGAATTCTCCTGTCAGTCCTTCTCCTAATCCCTAACACATGCATCTACTTGGCTTTCGTAAATACAAGTCATTCTAGCACTCAAACAAAGAATAGATAAACGAAAAATGGGAAATTGCATTCAAAGATAAATCAAAAGCTGTTCCAAGATAGCCAAAGGCTAATCCCATCTCTTAGAACAAAAACGACTACTCACTCATGCGTTCGAATGAAAACAAGTAGAGAGTCTAAAGAACATAAAAACCAAATGAAACCGAAGTCCTTATTTGATCTTCAACGCCCTTGAATATCTTCTCCGCAAGAGTGTTCTTCTCTGATTCTCTCTCTACTCTCTCTCACGTATGAATTCTAAAAAAAACTAACTGAATCTCCTCGTCCCCGAGCTCCTCTCATTCCCTTTCCTCCTTCTTTTCTTTCCTTTTATCCTGGTTTTTCCTTTTGGCCATTCACTTCTTTCCTCTTTTTCGCAGCAGCCACCGTTTTACCTGTTTCGTGTGTTTTCCATTCTTGATTAAGTTGGGAAACATTTCCATTCTTTTCTCCAGCAAAATATCTCTTATTCCTCTTCTCTAACGTCATTTTCCTCTTTGTATATGTAACTAACAAATTCCTTTTTGTTTTTAGACAAGTTTCCTTCAACTGCACCCACGCGTGCTGAAAGCCTGCCCGACCTGTGCTGAAGCTGCTGGACCAAGTGCCCCACACGGGCAGAGGAGTGCCCCGTGCGGGCTGATGTTTCTGTGCCCCGCGTGGGCTGCGATTGTGCTTCAAGATTCGTGCGGGCTGAAGTCTTCCACGACCGCTGCTGTTTTTCGTCCCGTTTGTTCCGTTATTATCCTCGAGTCTAATAATTTGTCCCGTATACGTCCTTTAGCTCTAAAATGAACCAAATACACATTAAAACTCATAAGAACGAAAACACAAAAACAAGTAAAATAGATACAAAATCATACATAAACATCGCATCTATATCGTAAACATCTCTAAAACCGTGCAAGAAATACGTATGAAAATGAAACGATCAAAATCCCCTAGACTTGAATGTTTGCTTGTTCCTAAGCAAACGTAAATGTAGAACACTTGGGTATACAAAAACCGTGAATTCCCTTTTTTCAAGAAATACCGCTACAGCGAACCTAACCGATCAACTATACAGTCGAGAGAAAATTTGGCCTAATTAAATTTTCAGTCTTCATCCTAGTTTCACCAAGGCTACCTACAAGAAAGTAAATCGAAGTCAAACTAAACAAGGCACCGTAACCCTCTCCATCAAACGAGACTTCAGACAAATGCTAAACATAGAACAATTGAGGATACTTGTTTCTTTTTCGAGTTTCTTTCTTTCTTTATTTTTTTTCTTCTTTCTTTTTTTATATCTTCTTTTTCTTCTCTTTTCTTTTATGTTATGCAGACACACTAGGCTTCTAGGACGTCGGATTTGAAGGGATCCAGCCTCTACTTAGACCCAGACTACCGATGACGGTGTACTCATGCATCTCGTTCAAGAGTGCGACGGAGTAGGCGGCGTTTTTATTGTGCCATGCCCTTAGGACGTAGAAATAGGATCACCAACCCACCACTTAGACCCGAACCATCGAAAAAGTGTCAAAGTCGATGCACTTATATCGATTTTAGATTATGATTGTAGGCATTATTTCTATCGACTGCGGAGTGTTAGTGTGTGCTCTTTATTCTACAAAACAAACTCGATTTCATACGATCTAATAATTCTTATCAAAAGAAGTAAAGCATCATCTATACAAAGTATGAGCATCTGGATAGAAGAGTAAACGATAAACTAGCCTAGCAACCTCGTCTAAACCTCCCAGAAGCAACACTAGGATTCCCAAAGAATTACGAACTATTGTTTTTCAGCCAACTAATAAGCTCTAACGCTTAGGAAAAACCTAGCTCAAACATGCAAAATCTCACACAAAAGGCCAACTTGTTAAGTATCCTAGGATCAGGGTTCATCTCAACATGTTGCACCGGACAAGTGCTTAGGACGACTCTGACTCATGAAATCAAAAACAATCTAAAAACTATGAAATCAAAGAGGAAACAAAAGAAAATGAAACAGAGTCAGCTGACAAACGTGAACTGCTCCCCCAGACTTTAATTGAACGGTGTCCTCGACGTGTAGCTTCGAAGGAGGATAAGAGAAGTGAAGTAACGTTTGTGGTGGTATTTTTGAGTTTTTTTTAAACCGAGTCTTAAAATAAATAACTAAGAAAAATAGAAAACAAACAGCTGGGTTGCCTCCCAGAAAGCGCTGATTTAACGTCTTTAAGCTTTGATGTCTCCATTCCTCATCCATGCGCGACAGATGGATCGGAAAGGGGAATGGAGATCGGTTGAGCAGGTTGGTAGAGCTTTAGTCGTTGTCCATTAGCTTTGAATATTCCTCTTGAATCGCTCCATAGTTTCACTTCTCCATGTGTGAAGACTTCTCATACCAGAAAAGGACCAGACCAACAAGACCGCAGGTTGCCCGAGAAAAGCTTAGGACGAGAAATGAAAAGTAGAACTAAATCACCTATTTGGAAGTCATGAGGTAGTGTCTTTTTGTCGTGCCACCCCTTAGTCACTGCTTCTTTCTTTAGCACATCATGCACGAGATTCACTCGTTCGCTGACCGAGGTTGGATAAGTGGTATCTACATCGCAAAGTTTTATGATGTCTTTTTCCATTACCTCTTGTAAGTGCGGATGCAGCCTCCTTTGAATTTCGGTGGAAGGTTCTTGGCTGTCTTTTGTATAAGTTCCGTGCGTACATATTGAAGAGCTGACACTCCTACGCTTCTTTACGCGAGTGGGTTGTTTCCTCATCTCATCTGCACTCAGGTTAGCATTCATAACAACAGGATATATTTTATCGCATTCAACGTACTCATACCAAAAAGAAGACGGAGGAGGGTCGGGCTCAAGTTTGGGTTTCTTCTCCATTGCAAAACCAGCGTGCGTTTCGTGTGGTATCTCCTCACATGGGGCGTCTCCTAGTGCTGCAATAGTACTCATTAATTTCGTGTATAGCTTGGCTCCTTTGTCCATAAATCCTGCATCTTTGTAAACTCGTGTTAAGCATCGCATAAGAGGATCAGAAATACTTACTTGATCAAGCGTGTCTTTCGCTAACTCGTCCAACGAATCGACTCTATGGCAAGATTCCTTGAATGAGTGTCCGTTTATGGGGCTGGACAAGATAAACTCTATCGTCTCTCTCCGACACGTAAGGAAAGTTTTCCTTGTTGTACGTCTATCATGGAACCTGCAGTAGCTAAGAACGGTCTACCAAGAATAGTAGGAATTCTAGCATCTTCCTTTATTTCAAGTATGATGTGTAGAAATCAGAGTTTTATTTATTTCCAAGACCACTCTACCACAAGTATACGGTTCGTGTAGTACAAGGGTCTAACTCTAGGGACTAAGTGCAGCTTTAGAAGTAAGATATCATGAGAAGAAGATCGATCAATAGATTAATTCTGAACTATGAAACAAAGATAGATAAGGATGACGAAGCTAGACTAGGCAATGAGGGGTATCATGGGTGTCGGGAATACCGGAACATGCAATGGATGTTTCTATGGATCATGAAATTCGGTTTGTGTCAATCGATGAGGAACTAATATCTAATCCTCTATATAGGAAATCAAAATCGCTCACCTCCCTATGTAGCACGGAACATCTAGAGGCATTAACAACAGTAGGGAACTCTACCCCTAATGCTAGAAATGACTCTCCCAAGCCTAAATCTCCTACCTAGGAAATCAACGTCACCCATATCCCTATGTAGTGCAGAACTTCTAGATGCATGACGAACGATGGGGAATTCAACCTCTAATGTCGGATGGGAACTCGACCTCTATAAACGGAAATGACTCTCCCAAGCCTAAATCCTCTATCTAGGAAATCAACAACACTCATATCCCTATGTAGTGCAGAAGTTCTAGATGCATGACGAACAATGGGAATTCTACCTCGATTTTTACCATTCCTAAATAGATTAATCGACCAGTCAAATTAATCTAATTCATTCGGAGGTTCATTCACGAGACTCAAATCTGACTCTCCCAAGCCTAGACGAATCTCTAATCTCCATCAAACGTGCCTAATCTCAGTAGAATAGATCTAGTCTTATCCAAACTTGAAATCAACAACGTATGGAGGCATTAAGCGCAAATCTATAACCTATCGAACCATTCAATTGAACAAAACAAAAAATCAAGCATTAATAACTCAAAACATCCAGTACAATGGCATCCCTAACCCATGACAACAGATCTACTCAGAATACATAGAGAAGCAAACAAAAACGAAGTAAGTGTTCGACTCCCCTATAATCCCGAGTGTTGGCTTCAGATGAATCCTTCGGATGCCCAAAGTCTTCAATCCGTGTTCTCTCCTCTTTCTTGTGTGTCTATAGGTGTCCTCTTTCTTTCTGTGCTTCGTCCCCTTGCCCTAGATGGCTTGTTTTCCCTTTAATTGTCTGTTCAAACCTTCAAAAGAGGTTGTTCCGGAAAAGGCGGCCCGCGCGGGCACAACCACCACCCGCTCGTGCAGACTTGAGCCCACTCGTGCACCACATCCAGCCCGGTCGGGCTCTCATGCCCGCGCGTGTCAACTACCAGCCCGAGTCGGGCTATGTCTCAGCGAATTTCTGGTTCAAATTGCAGCCCGATCAGATGCAATACACAGCCCGGAGCGGGCACACATGCCCGACCATGTTGTCTTTGTGCCCGAGTCGTGCTTGCTCTCGGGGATTTTCGGCTCTAATTGTGCAACCTTAGCCCGATTGGGCTCCCTTTTAGCCCGAGCGTGTACACATCCAATTGCTGTTTCCGCTCCTTTCGCTCGAGGTTTGAGTGTTCTGTTTGCTTCCATGGCCGTGCACATATCGTTTCTGTTCACTTTGTCACATTTTCGGGGTTGATTTGGCGTAATCTTTCGTGTTTGCTTCAAGTCTTCGTTTCCTATGCAAAACACGAAATAGTAGATAAAAGCCTCGAATAGACTCAAATAATCGGTAAAGTCCAAGAAATCTAATCAAAACTAAACCTAAGAATAATGTAAATACTTCGACGGATTACATGTTATCAAACTCCCCTAGACTTAACCTTTGCTCGTCCTCGAGCAAATCTATAACCGAGTACAAGAAGAGCTAAACAACAATGGACACTAGCATGAAAACTTCGAATGATTAGCCATCATGCAAAACAACGTGTTACATGAACGCAAGCCTAAGCGCACCTAGTTCAGACTTCTATGAACCGAAAGTCACGAACCATGCAATCCTACCAATAACTTAAGTCTAATCCATACCCTTAGACAACGTCCAAGCGATCTCCATACCAATTTCCTAAGCTTGAGATATCATTAAACTCGTATTCTCGTTCTTATTCTCTTTTCTTTTTTTTTCTTCTATTTTTTTCATTTTTTATAGATCCACGCTTGGTTTCTAGGACGTCGAAGTTGAAGAGGGATGGCTTTCTACGTAGACCCAGTCTACCTATGGCACACTCATAAGGTCTTGTAACCTTAGCAGAGTGAAGAGCGGCGTCATTGAAGAACTTATTTTTTTTCTTTTTTTCTTTTTATTTTTACCAAAGAATACGCATCAGTCTAACCCTTAGGACGTAGAATAGCGCCTCAACCCACCACTTAGACCCGAACCATCGATCTC
Organism: Gynandropsis gynandra; assembly: GCA_036759665.1. NCBI lineage: Eukaryota > Viridiplantae > Streptophyta > Magnoliopsida > Brassicales > Cleomaceae > Gynandropsis > Gynandropsis gynandra. The sequence continues at coordinate 21,850,594 of CM071876.1, read as the reverse complement.
GATGTACTCATGTCAATGAAAACCTGAAGTAGTTAGAAACTTATCCAAGAAAAAAATTGATAGCGGAGTATAAGCGTGTGGAATCTAATGATCAATGAACGATAAAATATATCAAACAAGCAACGCTCAAGGATGATATCGACGTCGAAAACCTGTGAAAAAGAATCACACAATCCAAACGAAGAAATACAAATCCACCGACTACATCAATGTGAAAAGAAAAAGAATAGGTCCGAAAAAAATGAAATGAAAAATAAAGTGAAAAAGTCGGGTTGCCTCCCGATAAGCGCTTGTTTAAGGTCGATAGCTTGACCGATGCTCTCCTCATCACCGTCGAGGTGGACGTCTTCGCCTTCGTATGCGGTGCCTCCTGCATCGTGTCCTTCATTCGGGTATGCCACTTGTCATCTGCCTTGCTAGATCAGCTAGCTCTCCCATGCTTTTCTCTTTCCCGATCATGTCGCTGTTCAAGATCAGCGTCTTGTCAAACTTGTCATTCTGAACGGTTGGGCGTACTTTGCTGGGTTTGGTCGAAAATGTTGAACGATTGCAATTTACCCTATGCTTGGTCGTGCTTTGCTTGCTGTTTTGTGTTGGACGTTCGTGTGCATCTTTGCCTTGCGTTTCATTCGAAGCTCTCGAGGGTTGTCCGTGCCCGTGGTCATCATCTTGATCCGTACCTCTACCCGTGGGATCTAGCAATAGGTCACTCGTGAATTCAACGGACCAAATGGACTCTAACCTAGGTACTTTCTTGAGATGCTTATTTAACCCAAACTCCACTGTTGCTTCTCCTATCTTCATCGTAAATTTTCCCTCTCTCATGTCGATCACGGCGCCAGCTGTATTGAGGAATGGTCTCCCCAAGATAATGGGTATTCTTTCATCTTCTTTCATGTCCAAGACCACAAAATCAACGGGAACGTAGTAGTCACCTACCTTAAGTGGTACATCCTCCACAATACCGATTGGAAGTTTCGATGATCGATCAGCCATTTGTAACACCACCTTTGTTGATTTAATCTCCCTCAAATCAAGTTTCTTGTACAACGACAGCGGCATGATGCTGACACTAGCCCCTAAATCGCGTATTGTGAATCTTCAGCTCGTTTCCTTTGGCGTGAGGGAAATGGAAGTGGAAGGTGTCTTGGTGGCGGTGCCACATACGGTTCTTCTTCATCCTCAACTTGTACTTCCTTGTGATGCTCTTGCCGCTAGGCTTCTTCGTTGAATTCATTGAGCATTCTCCTCTCTCAAAATTCTGGGGTGTGATGTCCGCAAGTTCTGTCCTGCTTCTCAACATGACAGCGTTGCAATGCTCACGGGGATTCGGCTCAGGCTTTCCCGGTAAAACTCCTTGTCGGTTAGGAGCATTTTCTGTAATTTGCGCCACATGGTTGTCTAGAATTTTTAAATGCTTCTGCATGTCAGCAATTTGCCTCTTTGCTTCATATTGATCTCGTCTTACAATATTCAGCTCAACACTTATATCTTTTTTGTCCATGTAAAATCTGAGTGCGCATAGACGTAATCTCGTTGTTCCCCTATTCTTGTTGCGGAATTGGCGCTGGTACTCCTCTCGGTTGAAGCCCTTGATAGCCTTGCGTTCTAGGCTGAAAGTTCTGGTGTTGTGTCAATATTGGGATCCCCGTGAGAAGTTCTTTGCCACTAGACAAATCTGTTTCTCGCTAACTTGTTGTTTCCTCTATATTCTCGGGATCACTACGCCTCGCTTTTTGCTGTTTCTTTAAGGCTCGCGTAGTCTTGTCAATATCGGGATCGAAGAGAAGTTCTTTGCCTCTCGAACTCCTACACATGTACCAAATAATCTGCACGTGGGAAAGACAAGAAACAATAGATCAGCTTGGAAGAGATGTAATGACTAAAAATAAAAAAATGCAAAAAAAAAAAAAACAAAAACAAACAAAAGACTCGGAAAGGACTGGATCTCGACTCAACAAAACCCTAGTTCTAAAAACCAAGACTAGTCCCCGGCAACGGCGTCAAAAACTTGATTTGTGGAAATCAGAGTTTTATTTATTTCCAAGACCACTCTACCGCAAGTATACGGTTCGTGTAGTACAAGGGTCGAACTTTGGGGACTAAATGCACCTTCAGAACTAAGATGTCACGAGAAGAAGATCGATCAATAGGTGAATTGTGAACGATGAAATAATGTTAAATAAGGATGACAAAGCTAGACTAGGCAATGAGGGGTATCATGGGTGTCGGGAATACCGGAACATGCAATGGATGTTTCTATGGATCATAAAATTCGGTTTGTATCAATGATGGGGAACTAATATCTAATCCTCTATCTACGAAATCAACATCACTCACCTCTCGATGGAGCGCGGAACGTCTAGACGCGTTAAGAACAGTAGGGAACTCTACCCCTAATGCTAGAAATGACTCTCTCAAGCCTAAATCTCCTACCTAGGAAATCAAAGTCACCCATATCCTTATGTAGTGCGGAACTTCTAGATGCATGACGAACGATGGGGAATTCAACCTCTAATGTCGGATGGGAACTCGACCTCTATAAACGGAAATGATTCTCCCAAGCCTAAATCCTCTATCTAGGAAATCAACGACACTCATGACGAACAATGGGAATTCTACCTCGATTTTTACCGTTCCTAAATACATTAATAGACCGGTCAGATTAATCTAATTCATTCGGAGGTTCATTTACGAGACTCAAATCTGACTCTTCCAAGCCTAGACGAATCTCTAATCTCCATCAAACGTGCCTAATCGCAATTGAATAGATCTAGTCTTATCCAAACTTGAAATCAACAACGTATGAAGGCATTAAGCGCAAATCTATAACCTATCGAACCATTCAATTGAACAAAACCAAAAATCAAGCATTAATAACTCAAAACATCCATTACAATGGCATCCCTAACCCATGACAACAGATCTACTAAGAATACATAGAGAAGCAAACAAAAACGAAGTAAGTGTTCGACTCCCTTATCATCCTGAGCGTTGGCTTCGGATGAATCCTTCGGATGTCCTAAGTCTTCAATTCGTGTTCTCTCCTCTTTCTTGTGTGTCTCTAGGTGTCCTCTTTTTTTCTGTGCATCGTCCCCTTTCCCTAGATGACTTGTTTTTCCTTTAATTGCCTGTTCAAACCTTCAAAAGAGGTTGTTCCGGATTAGGCGGCCCGCGTGGGCACAACCTCCACCCACTCGTGCAGACTTGAGGCCGCTCGTGCACCACATCCAGCCCGGTCGGGCTCTCATGCCCACGCGTGTCAACTACCAGCCCGAGTCGGGCTAAGTCTCAGCGAATTTCTGGTTCAAATTGCAGCCCGATCGGGTGCAATACACAGCCCGAGCGGGCACACATGCCCGACCATGTTGTCTTTGTGCCCGAGTCGTGCTTGCTCTCGGGGATTTTTCACTCTAATTGTGCAACCTCAGCCCGAGCGGGCTCCCTCTTAGCCCGAGCGTATACACATCCAATTGTTGTTTCCGCTCCTTTCGGTCGAGGTTTGAGTGTTCCGTTTGCTTCCATGGCCGTGCACATATCGTTTCTGCTCACTTGGTCACATTTCCGGGGTTGATTTGCCGTAATCTTTCGTGTTTGCTTCAAGTCTTCGTTTTTCTATGCAAAACACGAAGTAGTAGATAAAAGCCTTGAATAAACTCAAATAATCGGTAAAGTCCAAGAAATCTAATCAAACCTAAACCTAAGAATGATGTAAATACTACGACGGATTACATGTTATCAAAGTACAACAATTTCCACCGGATATCTTACCGAACGAAGGCGTAGACGTAGACAAATCTTTGTAAGTTTGAGACTCCCGAAGTCCATCCGCTTGAAGACAGAGTGTGGAATGATGCTCACGCTTGCTCCTAAATCACACAAAGCATTGTCAATGTCAATATTACCTATTGTGCATGGAATGGAGAATCTTCCGGGGTCCTTCAACTTTGGGGGCAGCGTGTTTTGAAGAATTGCACTACATTCCTCGTTGAGTTCTACCGTCTCGTTCCCTTCGATATGCCTCTCTTTGGAAAGAACCTCTTTGATGAGTTTGGCGTGATTAGGCATTTTTTGGAGGGCTTCCACGAATGGGATGTTGATGTCAAGCTTCTTGAGACCCTCTACAAATCTGCCCACTCTCTCTTCATTCTTGCTGCGCACCAACCGTTGAGGAAATGGTATCGGAGGATGGTATGCTGGTGGAGCAACGTATGGTTTATCCAAATCTGGTTCGACTTCTTTCATAATCGCGTTGGTACCTTTGCCTTTTTTTCCTGGATGTTCTAGCAGCTTGCTCTTGCTTTTTAGAGGGTGAATGCTCGATCATATCAGTGCTGCACATGGAAATAGCGTTAACGTACTCTCTCGGGTTTACCAGGAAGCTGTACGAGATTCCCAGAGGATGAGGCAGCTTGCTGTGCTACGGAGTTCTTTAAGCTCTTCACATGGTTGCTCAAGGATTCCATCTAAGTTTTGAGCTTGCTAATCGCTGTCTCCACATCCGCATTGAATTTGGATTAAGTCAATTGTTGCTGCCTTTGCTCCTTGATAAATTCAAGCATCACTCCCTCAAGGTTTGACGAAGGGGCTTGAGGAGGTTGATGAAGTTGCAGAACTTGCTGAGCTTGCTGGAATTGCTGATTGTTTTGCTGGTATGTTTTCTGTCTTTGCTGAAATCCCGAATACTTCACCGGTTGAGTCATTCGATACGAAAGATTCGGGTGGTTCCTCCAATTCGAGTTGTAGGTATTGCCGAATTGTGTGTTTCCTTGCTGCTGGGCATAGTTCCTCTGTTCGAAGTCTTCATGTACTGTGCATTTATATGCTACATGCTCCGTATCTACGCAATTCACACAATACATAGTGTTTGTTGTGTTGCCCGTCGCTCTACTCTGATTCGGCTCGTATAGGCGTTGAGTGTTGTTAGGCATACCTCTCGGTGTTGACCGCATAGTTTGGTTCATGGCAAGGTTATCAATCAGCTCGTATGCCTCCTCCACACTCAGATCCATAATTGATCCTCTAGCGGCGTTATCCAACGTCGTTCGGTGTTTTTCTGAAATCCTGTTGTAAAAAGTTTGGATAACATACCACTGCTCGAGACCATTGTGTGGACACATCTATAGAAGATCCTTAAATCTGCCCCACGCTTCAAACAATGTTTCTCCATCTCTACATCTAAACGTTGTGATTTCCCCCCTCATCTGAATTATCTTGCTCGGAGGAAAGAATCGTGAGAGGAATAATTTGCAGAGCTGGTCCCAAGTCGTGATTGAACAAGTGGGAAGCGTTTGCAGCCATGTTTTTGCTCGTCCTCCAATTGAAAAGGGATTGTGTCCTCCAAGACTCCGTGTATCTTGAATGTACCGAAAAAGCTCAAGAAAGTCGGAAAGCTCTAGGAAGTCTCTGAGGTGCTGATGGGGATCCTCGTGATTTCCACCCATGAATTGCTTCTGATAAATCATGTTGATCATCGCCGGCTTAATTTCGACTTGTTCCCTAGCAACAGCAGGCATCCGTATGGCTGTTTGCACGTTGTTCATATTCGGTACCACATAGTCTCTTAGGCGACGTGGTGGAGGAGCCTGTGGTTCTCGCGGTGCGAGTTGCTGTTGCTGCATATGTCCATGGCCGTTCTGATTATCCATCTCTCGTTGATCTAACGGCTCTGCAAAGGACAAATAAAAACGATTTAGGTAGAAAGAATGAAAAGAAAGGAAACAAAAAACAAAAACAAAACAAGAATGACTCTAGGCTCGAATCTAAGACGTGTTGACAATAGTCCCCGGCAACGGCGTCAAAAACTTGATGCGTAGGTGCACGACTCGTGTGTAGTACTCTAGGTGTTGATCCCACAGGGACTACGCAACACAAACTAAATTCAAACTATGAATCAAACTTCCAAACAACGAAGTATTGGTTTTACGATTGAAATAACTAAAAACAAAATGAACCAAATACACTTTAAAACCTGTAAAAACACGAAAACATGAAAACGAGTAAAACGGATACAAAATCATACGTAAACATCGCATCTATATCGTAAACATCTCTAAAATCGTGCAAGAAATTTGTATGAAAATGAAATTATCAAATGCAAATAGGAAATAGGAAGCAAAAGGAATATCCGAGAGACAAACAAAATGCAAGTGGTATATTGACAAGAAATGACATTCGTATGCTAAGAAACTCGAAAAGGGCATCTCCCAGCACTAAAAATCAAACGTATCGACCTAAATAAAGGATTTTGAGCTCGAAAACGGGGTTGGGCTGCCTTCAGCAACCCATGGCATCGTTTATCTCGAAAAGAGGAATAAAATGTAAAAAAATATTGTTATTCAGAGCTTTGTACGCAAAGTTATGGTATTTCAAAACCCGTCGTACAATTCATTGTTGTGTTTGTCTAATCACATGAAAAAAAAGAAGAAAGGGGTGCAACACGAGAGACAACCGCAAATAAGAAATAGGAAGCAAAAGGAATATCCGAGAGACAACACAACGCAAGCGGCGTATTGACAAGAAATGACATTTGTATCCTATTCAACTCGGAAAGGCCATTTCTGGGCTCTAAAAATCCATGGTATCGACCTAAATAGAGGATTTTGAGATTAAAAACAGGCTCGGGCTGCCTTCAGAACCCCCCACGACATCATTTATCTCGACAAGAGGAATAAAGTGTGAAAAAAATCATGTAATTTGGAGCTCCGTACGCAAAGTTATGGTATTTCAAAGCCCATCATACAATAAATTGTTGTAATCGTCTAATCACAAGAAAACAAAAACAAAAAGTGGAAAAGGGGTGCAACACGAGAGACAAACACAAATAGGAAATAGGAAGCAAAAGGAATATCCGAGAGACAAACGCAACGCAAGCGGCGTATTGACAAGAAATGACCCTCGTATCCTAAGAAACTCGAAAAGGCAATCTCTCGGCTCTAAAAATCAAACTTATCTACCTAATTAAAGCCCATCATACAATAACTTATCTATCCTAAGAAACTCGAAAGGGCTGCCTTCAGCATCACGCGACATCGTTTATCTCGAAAAAAGGAATAAAATGTGAACAACATCATATAATTCGGAGCTTCGTACGCAAAGTTATGGTATTTCAAAGCCCGTCGTACAATACATTGTTGTAGTCATCTAATCACATGAAGACAAAAACAAAAAGCGGAAAACGGGTGCAACACGAGAGACAAACGCAGATAGAAAATAAGAAGCAAAAGGAATATCCGAGAGACAAACGCAACGCCAACGGCGTATTGACAAGAAATCACATTCGTATCCTAAGAAACTCGAAAAGGGCATCTCCTGGCTCTAAAAATCCAATGTATCGACCTAAATAAAGCGTTTTAAGCTTGAACACGGGGTCGGACTACCTTCTGCATTATGCGGCATCATTTATCTCGAAAAAGGAATAAAATGTGAAAAAAAATCATATAATTCGGAGCTTCGTACGCAAAGTTATGGTATTTCAAAGCTCGTCGTAAAATTCATTTTTGTAGTCGTCTAATCACTTGAAAACAAAAAAAAGCGGAAAATGGGTGCAAAACGAGAGACAAACACAAATAGGAAATAGGAAGCAAAAGGAATATCCGAGAGGCAATCGAAACGCAAGCGGCGTATTCACAAGAAATGACATTCGTATCTTAAGAAACTCGAAAAGGGCATCTTCCGGCTCTAAAAATCCAACGTATCGACATAAATAAAAGATGTTGAGATCGAAAATGGGGTCGGGCTGCTTTCAGTATCCCACGACATCGTTTATCTCGAAAAAAGGAATAAAATGTGAAAAACATCATGTAATTCGGAGCTGCATACGCAAAGTTAGTGTATTTCAAAGCCCATCGTACAATTCATTGTTGTAGTCAACTAATCACGTGAAAACAAAAACAAAAAGCGGAAAAGGGGTGCAATACGAGAGACAAACACAAATAGGAAATTGGAAGCAAAAGGAATATCCAAGAGACAAACGCAACACAAGCTGCGTATTGATAAGAAATTACATTTGTATCCTAAGAAACTCGAAAATGGCATCTCCCGGCTCTAAAATTCCAACAGTATCGACCTAAATAAAGGATTTTGAGCTCGAAAACGGGGTCAGGCTGCCTTCAGCATCCCGCTGCATCATTTACATCGATAATGGGAAGCTTCGTACACAAACTTATGGTATTTCAAAGCCCGTCGTACAACTCATTGTTGTAGTCGTCTAATCATGTGAAAACAATAACAAAAAACGGAAAAGGGGTGCAACACAAGAGACAAACACAAATAGGAAATAGGAAGCAAAAGGAATATCCGAGAGACAAATGGAACACAAGCGGCGTATTGACAAAATGACATTTGTATCCTAAGAAACTCGGAAAGGGCATCTCCCGACTCTAAAAATGCAACGTATGGACCTAAATAAAGAATTTTGAGCTTGAAAACGGGGTTCGGCTGCCTTCAGCAACCCGCGAAATCATTTATCTCAAAAAGAGCAATAAAATGTGAAAAAAAATGTAATTTGGAGCTTTGTACGCAAAGTTATTGTATTTCAAAGCCCGTCGTACAATTCATTGTTGTAGTCATCTAATCACGTGAAAACAAAAACAAAAAGCGGAAAAGGGGTGCAACACGAGAGACAAACGCAAATAGGAAAGAGGAAGCAAGAGGAATATCCGAGAGACAAAAATAATGCAATCGGTGTATTGACAAGAAATGACATTCATATCCTAAGAAACTCGAAAAGGGCATTTCCCGGCTCTAAAAATCCAATGTATCGACCTAAATAAAGGATTTTGAGCTCAAAAACGGGGCCGGTCTGCCTTCAACAACCCATGGCTTTGTTTATCTTGAAAAAGGAATAAAATGTAAAAAAAATAGTTTAATTCGGAGCTTCGAACGTAAAGTTATGGTATTTCGAAGCCCGTCGTACAATTCATTGTTGTAGTCGTCTAATCCCGTGAAAAAAAAAACAAAAAGCAGAAAAGGGGTGCAACGCGAGAGACAAACACAAATAGGAATTTGGAAGGAAAAGAAATATCCGAGAGACAAATGCAACGCAAGCGGCGTATTGACAAGAAATGACATTCGTATCCTTAACAACTAGAAAAAGGCATCTCCCGGCTCTAAAATTCCAACAGTATCGACCTAAATAAAGGATTTTGAGCTCGGAAACGGGGTCAGGCTGTCTTTTGCAACCCACGGCATTGTATATCTCGAAAAGAGAATTAAATGTGAAAAAAATCATGTAATTCGAAGCTTCGTACACAAAGTTATGGTATTTCAAAGCCCGTCGTAAAATTCATAGTTGTAGTCGTCTGATAACATGTAATCCGTCATAGTATTTTCATCATTCCTAGGTTTAGTTTTGATTACATTTCTTGAACTTTACCGGTTTATTGAGTATGTTTGAAGACTTCTTCAATCATTTCGTGTTTTGTGTAGGAAACGAAGACTTCTAAAGCAAAAATAAGTGATTACGAAAAATCTACCCAAAAACATGACCAAGTGATAAGAGGCAATACGAGCACGGCCATGGAACCATACGGAACACCCGAACATCGAGCGAAAGGAGCGAAAACAGCAAGATAACACAGCCACTCGGGCTTGGAAGAGGTCCCGCACGGGCTGCAACTCTAGCAAAGTTTGCACGACTCGGGGAGGCTTGGAGCACGCATGGATTTGGCTGAAGAACATGACCCCAAGCGAGGTTGATAAGGGGCCCGCGTGGGCTGCACATTCCAGAAAAGTTTGCACGGGTCGGAGAGATGAAGAGCACGCTCGGGCTGGTTGAGAAGCATTCACCCTGTGCGGGTTGAGTCTTAGCCCGCACGGGCCCTCTTCTCTGAACAACCTGCTTTATGTTTTTTGAATGGGAAAATGAAGAAAAGGGGGCGATTACAACAGAGGAGGACGACACACAGACCATAAAAAATAGAAGAGAACAAGCAGATGAACCAGACTAGAAGAGAAGAGAAAGAGCACGGCTGAAGAAGGAGACTTCGGGAAACCGGAGGATTCGTCGTAAGCCACACTCGGAGGATATGGAAGATGCATACTTTACTGTTTGTATTTGTTTCTCTATAATTTCTGAGTTTTTCTCGTTGCCATGGGTTAGGGATGCCATTGTAATGGATTGTTGGTTCTTTAATGCTTGATATCGGTTTTTTTCCTATATAGGTTGTAGTTGTGCTTAATGCGTTCTTACTTTGTTGACTTCATGTTTGAACGAGAGTAGATCCATTCGATGAGATTAGACACGTTTGAATGAGATTAGAGGTTCGTCTAGGCATCGAGAGAGTCAAACTTGAGTCTCGGGATTAACCTTCGAATGAATTAGATCGATGAGAATCTAGCGATCAGTTAATTTATTTAGGAACGATAGAGCTCCCATTGTTCTTCATGCGTTTAGGATATAGGTTTACTGTGTCGAGAGGTGAGTACGTGTATATCCTAGATAGTGGATTTAGGCATCGAGAAAGTCACTTCCATCAATGGAGGTCGAGTTCCCATTGTTTCCGATAGTAGAGGTTAGAGTTCCCCATTGTACTTGATGCATCTAGACGTTCCGTGCTGCATCGAGAGACGAGTGACTTGATTGCCTAGGTAGAGGATTTAGGCATCGAGAGAGTCATTTTCGATAAATGAGGTAGAACTCCCCACTCCTTCTTCATGCATCTAGATGCTTCGCGCTGCATCAAGAGATGAGTGTCGTTGATATCCTAGGTAGTGGATTAGATTTAAGTTCCCTATCAATTGATATAAACCGATTCATGTTCTATAGAAACATCCATTGCATGTCCCGGTAATCCCAAATCACATGGTACTCTATCTTGTTGAGTCTAGTTTTGTCATCCTTTATTATCTTTACTTTCTAGTTTCATAACCATATATTGATCGAGCTTCTTCTCGTGATTTCTTGATTCTAACGTTGCACTCATTCCCCAGAGTTCGACCCCTTATACTACATGAACCGTATACTTGCGGTAGAGTGGTCTAGGAAATTTAAAACCTCTGATTTCCCCAACATCAAGTTTTTGCGCCGTTGCCGGGGACTAGTTACGGTATTAGAATTAGGATTTCATTGAGTCGAGATCCTGTCAAGCTCGGGACGTTAAACAAGCGCTTTTCGGGAGGCAACCCAACTTTTGTATTTTCTCTTTATTTCATTTTATTTTGAGAACTTATTCTTATTCTTTTTACATTGATGTACTCGGTGAGCTATTACGTTGTGGTTTCTCTTTTGGATTGTGTGATTCTTTTTTCACAGGTTTTTTGACGTCAATATCATCCATTAAGGAGGAGACGCATACAATGTCCAGCCATATCGACAACTCGGGACAGCAAAACACGCAAGGTGCACACCTTCCAACCCTTATTTTCCCGTTGTTTGGTGTGCGAGATTTTCTCTTAGGTCTTGAAGACCGAGACAATGTTTCATTCAAGTCTGGGGGAGTACTCGTCGAGTAACATGCATGTGATTAGGATTAGATGTTGATTTTTTTTAGAAATAAACGGATGGATACATAGTACGAAGTTTCGAGCTTTAGTCATTATTGTGTGACTTTGTTGAATCATGAACAATAGTGTAGGTTTGCTAAGAAGTCTTTTGGATACCGATTAGTCGAGTAGTTATGCTTGAAACCATGATCTATAGTTGCATTCACCTCCTAGATTTCAGTACCAAGTATCCATATCTCTGTGCATACCATTTATCCCTTGCTTTGTTTGATATATTTTACCGTTCATAGATTCCACATGCTTATACTCCGATGTCACCTTGGATAAGTTTCTAACTATTTCAGGTTTACATTGACATGAATACATCGGAATCGATGGTTCGGGTCTAAGTGGTGGGATGAGGCACTATTCTATGTCCTAAGGGTTAGAGTTGATGCATAATCGTTGGTATAAAAAAAGATCTTCAACAACACACCTCTTCACTCCGCTAAGGTTACAAGACCTTATGAGTGTGCCATAGGCAACCAAGGTCTAAGTAGAAAGCTTTCTCTTTTCGACTTCGACGTCCTTCAAACCAAGCGTACTTCTTCAAAGAAGAAAATTTTGGAAACCAAAAAGAAAAAAAAGAACAATAGAAAAGAACGAGGAAATGATTGTAATGATATCTCGCGTAAGCATGAGAATTGGTATGGAGATCATTTGGACGTTATCTAGGGGTATAAAATAAACTTAGGTTATTGGTAGGATTGCATGGCTCGAGACTTTTGGGTTATTTAAGTCTAAACTAGCTATGTTTACGCTTATTTTCATGTAACGCGTTGTTCTGCATGAAGGCTATCCCTTCGAAATTTTTGTGCTAGTGTCCATTGTTCTTTAACTCTTCTTGTACTCGACTCTAGGTTTTGCTCGAGGACGACCAAATGGTAAGTTAGGGGGAATTTGATAACATGTAATCCGTCATAGTATTTTCATCATTCCTAGCTTTAGTTTTGATTATGTTTCTTGGACTTTACTGACTTATTGAGAATGTTTGAGGATTCTTTTAACATTTCGTGTTTTGTGTAGGAAACGAAGACTAGTGAAGCAAACACAAGTGATTACAGCAAATCTACCCGAAAACAAGAGAGGCAATACATGCACGGCCATGGAACAAAACGAAACACCCGAGCATCGAGCGAAAGGAGCAAAAACAGCAAGATAACACAGCCCACTCGGGCTTGTAAGAGGCCTCGCGCGGGCTGCAACTCCAGCAAAGTTTGCACGACTCGGGGAGGCTTGGAGCACGCGCAGATTTGGCAGAAGAACATGACCCCGTAGGGGGCGGCTAAGAAGCCCACGCGGGCTGCACATTTCAGCAAAGTTTGCACGGGTCGGAGAGATGAAGAGCACACTTGGGTTGGTTAAGAAGCATTCACCCCGTGCGGGTTGAGTCTTAGCTCGCACGGGCCCCCTTTCTCTTAACAACCTGCTTTATGTTTTTGAACGGGCCAATGAAGAAAAGGGGGCGATTCCAACAGAGGAGGACGACGCACAGACTAGAAAAAGGAGAGGAGAACAAGGAAACGAACCAGACCAGAAGATAAGAGAGAGAGCACGGCTGAAGAAGGAGACTTCGGGAAACAAAAGGATTCATCGGAAGCCACGCTCGGAAGATAGGGAAGATGCATACCTTATTGTTTGTATTTGTTTCTCTATGATTTCTTAGTTTTTCTTGTTGCCATGGGTTAGGGATGCCATTGTAATGGATTGTTGGTTCTTTAATGCTTGATATCTGTTTTTGTTCAATCGTATGGTTCGATAGGCCGTAATTGTGCTTAATGCGTTCTTACTTTGTTGATTTCATGTTTGAATGAGACTAGATCCATTCGGTGAGATTAGACACGTTTGAATGAGATTAGAGATTCGTCTATGCATCCAGAGAGTCGGACTTGAGTCTCGGGATTAGCTTTCGAATGAATTAGATTGATGAGAATCTACCGATCGGTTAATCTAATTAGGAACGGTAGAGCTCCCATTGTTCTTCATCCGTTTAGGATATAGGTTTACTGTATCGAGAGGTGAGTACGTGTATATCCTAGATAGTGGATTTAGACATCGAAAGAGTCACTTCCATCAATAGAGGTCGAGTTCCCATTGTTTACGATAGTAGAGGTTAGAGTTCCTCATTGTACTTCATGCATCTAGACGTTCCAAGCCGCATCGAGAGATGAGTGACGTTGATTCCATAGGTAGAGGATTTAGGCATCGAGAGAGTGATTTCTGATAGTTGAGGTAGAACTCCCCACTCGTTCTTCATGCATCTAGATGTTCTGCGCTGCATCGAGAGATGAGTGTCGCTGATTCCCTAGGTAGTGGATTAGATTTAAGTTCCCATCAATTGATAGAAACCGATTTCATGTTCTATAGAAACATCATTGCATGTCCCGGTATTCCCAAATCCTATGGCACTCTATCTTGTTGAGTCTAGTTTCGTCATCCTTTATTATCTTTACTTTCTAGTTTCATAACCATATATTAATCGATCTTCTTCCATTGATTTCTTGATTCTAATGCTGCACTCAGTCCCCAGAGTTCGACCCTGGTACTACACGAACCGTATACTTGCAGTAGAATGGTCTTGGAAATTTGAAACCTCTGATTTCCCCACCATCATCCTCTAATCAAGTCAAAACAAAAAAAAACCTGGAAAAGTGGTGCAACACGAGAGACAAACGCAAATAGGAAATAGGAAGGGAAAGGAATATCCGAGAGACAACTGCAACGCAAGCGGTGTATTGACAAGAAATGACATTCGTATCCTAAGAAACTCAAAAAGGTTATTTTCTGGCTCTAAAAATCCAATCTATCGACCTAACTAAAGGATTTTGAGCTCGAAAACAGGGTCCGGCTGGGTTCAGCATTCCACGGCATTGTTTATCTCGAAACGAGGAATAAAATGAGAAAAAAAACATGTACTTCAGAGCTTCGTACGCAAAGTTATGGTATTTCGAAGCCCGTCGTACAATTCATTGTTGTAGTCATCTAATCGCGTGAAAACAAAAACAAAAAACGGAAAAGGGGTGCAACACGAGAGACAAACGCAAATAGGAAATCGAAAGCAAAAGGAATATCCAAGAGACAAACGCAACGCAAGCGGCGTATTAACAAAAAATGACATTCGTATCCTAAGAAACTCGAAAAGGGCATCTCCTGGCTCTAAAAATCCAATGTCTCGACCTAAATAAAAGATTTTGAGCTCGAAAACGGGGTCGGGCTGCCTTCAGCATCCCGCAGAATTGTTTATCCGGAAAAGAGGAATAAAATGTGAAAACAATTTTGTAATACGGAGCTTCGTACGCAAAGTTATGGTATTTCAAAGCCCATCGTACGATTCATTGTTGTAGTCTTCTAATAACGTGAAAACAAAAACAAAAAGCAGAAAATGGGTGCAAAACGAGAGACAAAGGCAAATAGGAAATATCAAGCAAAAGGAATATCCGAGAGTCAAACGTAACGCAAGTGCCGTATTGACAAGAAATGACATTCGTATCCTAAGAAACTCGGAAAGGACATCTCTCGGCTCTAAAAATCTAACGTATCGACCTAAATAATGGATTTTGAGATCGAAAACGGGGTTGGACTGCCTTTAGAATCGTGTGACATCGTTTATCTGGAAAAAAGGAATAAAATTTGAAAAAATAATGTTATTCGGAGCTTCGTACGCAAAGTTGTAGTATTTCAAAGTCCGTCGTACAATTCATTGTTGTAGTCGTCTAATCACGCGAAAACAAAAACAAAAAGCGAAAAATGGGTGCAACACAGGAGACAAACGCAACGCAAGCGGCATATTGACAAGAAATGACATTCATGTATTTGAACTCGAAAACGGAGTCGGGCTGCCTTCAGCAACCCACAACATCGTTTAGCTCAAAAAGAGGAAAAAAATGAGAAAAAAATTATGTAATTCGGAGCTTCGTACGCATAGTTATGGTATTTCAAAACAGATCGTACAATTCATTGTTGTAGTCGTCTAATTATGTGAAAACAAAAACAAAAAGCGAAAAAGGGGTGCAACACGAGAGACAAATGCAAATACGAAACAGGAGGCTAAAGGAATATCCTAGAGACAAACGCAACGCAAGTGGCGTATTGACAGAAATGACATTCGTATCCTAAGAAACTCGAAAAGGGTATCTCTTGGCTCTAAAAATCCAACGTATCGACCTAAATAAAGGATCTTGAGCTCGAAAATGGGGTGGGGCTGCCTTCAGAATCCTGCGACATCGTATATCTTAAACAAAGGAATAAAATGTGAAAAATATCATGTAATTCAGAGCTTCGTACGTAAACTTATGGTATTTCAAAGCCCGTCGTACAATTCATTGTTGTAGTTCTCTAATCACGTGAAAAAATCAAAAAGCGGAAAAGGGGTGCAACACGAGAGACAAACGCAAATAGGAAATAGGAAGCAAAAGGAATATCCGAGAGAATAAGGTAACACAAGCAGCGTATTGACAAGAAATGACATTTGTATCCTAAGAAACTCGAAAAGGGCATCCCCCGGCTCTAAAAAAAAACAAATCGACATAAATAAAGGTTTTTGAGCTTGAAAACGGGGTTGGGTTTCCTTCAGCAACCCGCAGCATCGTTTATCTAAAAAGAGGAATAAAATGTGAAAAAAAATCATGTAATTCAGAGCTTTGTACACAAAGTTATGGTATTTCAAAGCCCATCGTACTATTCATTGTTGTATAGTCGTTTAATCTTGTGAAACAAAACCAAAAAGCGGAAAAAAGGTGCAACACAAGAGACAAACGTATATAGGAAATAGGAAGCAAAATGAATATCCTATAGACAAACGCAATGCAAACGACGTATTGACAAGAAATGACACTTGATAACACTGAAAGTGTATCAATATTAGGATAGGTTTTAGTGCCATTTTCGGATATATTTTATAGATAGATTTACTTATCCGATATGATTACGAGTTTCACAAACTCGTTTTGTTGATTTTCAGGTTTTTAGGCGTCAAGGCCTAAATGAGCTTAAAATGACGGATTCCTGATCAAAACCACTTAATTTGAAGATATATCTACTCAGAGCCAAGTTCGAGCTCCAGAACCCAAAGGAACACGCGAGCAACGAGCGGAAAAGAGAAATTTCAAGATCACAAGGGTGCCCGGTCGGGCACCATACTCCACCCGCTCGGGTAAAACCTACGGGGTTTTATCCGCACACCTTGCACGACCCGGGCACAAAGGCAACGAGATCGGTTAGCCTTACCCGATCGGGCGCAAGACGTATACCCGCTCGGGCGTTAATTCATCCAAATTGCCCCAAGAGTTTGCACGACTCGGGCCGCTCAAACACGCGATCGGGTGCTTGGTACCCGATCGGGCACTATGAAGGAACACGACCGGGCGAGCCTCTGCACGACCGGGCGACACTGGTGCCCGAGCGGGCCGTGTATTTCACAACAACCTAGATCTAACATTCAAACGTCCGAATTTAAGGAACAGAACAGATCTAGAGCAAGTGGGGCGACGTACAGGGCAAGGAAAGGCTGTAAAAACATCTAGAAAGGCTCGGGAGACGTGGGAGAAGAGGAGAAGCATCAATCCTTACACCGGTAACACGATAGGGAAGGTCGAGGCATCGAATTCCTTAGAGTCTATCATGTATAGGGTTATGTTATCTTCGTCTTTTGTTTTCTCCATGAGTGAGTAGAGTCCCTACTGCGGGTAGGGATATCGGATTTGTATTGGATGAACAATGATTTGCGTTAATGCTTAGATTTATTGATTTATTCTTGATTTACGGTTCTACGCTTAGCATTATCACTCTTACGCTAGTGCTGCCCGCTCAGCGACATAGGATTTCAGACTTTGCTGGAAGGTTAAAGAATGAATCCGGACCTGTTAAGTTGTAGATTTAGCTTGGCTAATGAGAATTTGACCGGTCGGTTAGTCATCTTAGGGATAATGATTGCGTTCGTAATGCTGCCATGGTGCGGGTTAATCGCTGCTGGAAGGTAAGGTTGCACGTATCCATGGTTAGGAGGTTTAGGCTCGGAAGAATCACTCCTCATCTTAGGGCATGAATTCCCGTTTTCAAGAATAGTTGATAGATCTATGATCCTTAGTCGTTCCATCCATGCGATTCCCGGTATCCCGGACATCCGTAGTGTTTGTCATATCCGACTTTATCCCCAACCTAGTATCGTTGTCACCATTTAGATTAGTTTTAGGAATTTAGGATCATATCCCCTTCTATCTCTTATTGTCTTAGTTTAGTTTTATTCTTAGTTTGGCTGCCTTAGTCCCCAGAGATCGACCCTGGTACTACACGATCCGTATACTTGCGGTGAAGTGGACTAGGATAATTTATAACTCGTGTTTTCACAACATCAACATTCGTTTCCTAAGAAACTCGAAAAGGGTATCTCCCGGTAATAAAAATCCTACGTATAGACCTAAATAAAGGATATTGAGCTTGAAAATGGGGTCCGGCTGCTTTCAGCATCCCGTGGCATCTGCTTATCTCGAAAAGAGGAATAAAATGTAAAAAAAAACGTGTATTTCAGAGCTTCATACGCAAAGTTATGGTATTTCAAATCCCGTCGTACAATTCATTGTTGTAGTCATCTAATCACGTGCACGAGAGACAAACACAAATAGAAAATAGGAAGCAAAAGGAATATCCGAGAGACAAATGCAACGCAAGCGGCGTATTGACAAGAAATGACATTCGTATCATAAGAAACTCGTATCGACCTAAATAAAGTATTTTGAGCTAAAAAACGAGGTTGGGCTGCCTTCAGCATCCCGCGGCATCGTTTATATAAAAAAGAAGAATAGAATGTGAAAAGAATCATGTAATTCGGAGCTTTGGACGCAAAGTTATGGTATTTCAAAGTCTGCGTACAATTCATTGTTATAGTCGTCTAATCACGTGAAAACAAAAACAAAAAGCGGAAAAGAAGTGCAACACGAGAGTCAAACCCAAATAGGAATTAAGAATCAAAAAGAATATCCGATAGACAAACGCAACGCAAGAGGCGTATTGACAAGAAATGACATTTGTATCCCAAGAAACTCAAAAGGGCATCTCCCGGCTCTTAAAATCCAACGTATCCACCTAAATAAAGCAGTTTGAGCTGGAAAAGCGGTCAGGCTGCCTTCAGCATCCTGTGGCATCGTTTATCTTGAAAAGAGGAATAAAATGTGAAAACAATCATGTAATTCGGAGCTTCGTATGCAAAGTTATGGTATTTTAAAGCCCATCGTGCAATTCATTCTTGTAGTCGTCTAATCAATTGAAAACAAAAACAAAAAGCGGAAAAGGGGTGCAACACGAGAGACAAATGCAAATAGGAAATATTAAGAAACAGGAATATGCGAGAGACAAACGCAACACAAGCGGCGTATTGACAAGAAATGATATTCGTATCCTGAGAAAGTCAAAAAGGGCATCTCTTGACTCTAAAAATCGAATGTATAGACCTAAACAAAGCATTTTGAGCTGAAAAACGGGGTTGGGCTGCCATCAGCATCCCGCGGCATTGTTTATCTCGAAAAGATGAATAAAATGTGAAAAAAATCATGTTATTCAGAGCTTCTTAGGCAAAGTTATGGTATTTCAAAGCCCATCGTACAATCCATTGTTGTGGTCGTCCCTCCGTGAAAACAAAAACAAAAATTGGAAAAGAAGTGCAACACGAAGGACAAACGCAAAATAGGAAATAGGAAGCAACATGAATATCCGAGAGATAAACGCAACGCAAGTGGCGTATTGACAAGAAATGACATTCGTATCCTAAGAAACTCGAAAAGGCATCTCCTGGCTTTAAAAGTTTAACAGTATTATCCTAAATAAAGAATATTGAGCTGGAAAATGGCGTCGGGCTGCCTTCAGCATCGTGCGTCATCGTTTATCTCAAAAAGATGAATAAAATGTGAAAAAAATCATGTAATTCGGAGCTCTTATGCAAAGTTATGGTATTTCAAAGCCCATCATACAATTCATTGTTGTAGTCATCTAATCAATTGAAAACAAAAACAAAAAGCGGAAAAGGGGTGCACCACAAAAGACAAACACAAATAGGAAATATGAAGAAAAAGGAAGATTCGAGAGATAAACGCAACGCAAGTGGCGTATTGACAAGAAAGGACATTAGTATCCTAAGAAACTCGAAAAGGGCATCCCCGGCTCTAAAAATCCAACGTATAGACCTAAACAAATAATTTGAGCTCAAAAACGGGGTCGGACTGCCTTCAGCATCCTACGGCATCGTTTATCTCAAAAAGAGGAATAAAATTTGAAAAAAATCATGTAATTTCGAGCTTCATACGCAAAGTTATGGTATTTCAGAGCCCGTCGTACAATTCATTGTTGTAGTCATCCAATCACGTGAAAACAAAAACAAAATGCGGAAAAGGGCTGCAACATGAGAGAAAAAGGCAAATAGGAAATACGAAGGAAAAGGAATATCTGAGAGACAAACGCAACGCAAGCGGCGTATTGACAAGAAATGACATTCGTATCCTAAGAAACTCGAAAAGGGCATCTCCCGGCTCTATAAATCCAACGTATCGACCTAAATAAAGGATTCTGAGCTTGATAACACGGTCGGGCTCCCTTCAGCAATCCACCACATCATTTATCTCGAAACGAGGAATAAAATGTGAAAAAAGTCATGTAATTCGGAGCTTCATCCACAAAGTTATGCTATTTCAAAGCGCGTCGTACAATTCACTGTTGTAGTCGTCTAATCACATGAAAAGAAAAACAAAAAGCGGAAAAGGGGTGCCACACGAGAGACAACGCAAATGGGAAATAGGAAGCAAAAGGAATCCTCGTGAGATAAATGCAACGCAAGTGGCATATTGACAAGAAATGGCATTCGTATCGTAAGAAACTCGAAAAGGGTATCTCCTGGTTCTAAAATTCAAACATATCGACCTAAATAAAGGATTTTGAGCTCGAAAACGGGTTGGGCTGCCTTCAGCATGCTGCAGCATCGTTTATCTTAAAAAGAGGAATAAAATATGAAAAGAATCATGTAATTCGGCTATTCGTACGCAAAGTTATGGTATTTCAAAGTCCCTCGTGCAATTCATTGTTGTAGTCGTCTAATCACGTGAAAACAAAAAAAAAACGGAAAAGGGTTGCAACACGAGAGACAAACGCAAATAGGAAATAGGAAGCAAAAGAATTATCTGAGAAAAAAATGCAACGCAACCGGCGTATTGACAAGAAATGAAATTCGTATCCTAAGAAATTCGAAAAGGGCATCTCCCAGCTCTAAAAATCGAACATATCGACCTAAATAAAAGATTTTGAGCTGGAAAACGGGGTCGGGTTGCCTTTATAAAGGGTATTAGAACACTATTGTACATAAGGGTATTATTGTAATTTCTTATTACGTAATTAGGTTTAATTCTTAACCTATTGTACATATAGCCGTTTTAGGCTATTCAAACACAATTATTCAGAAATACAATTTCAGATTTGAATCACCATTCACATGGTATCCGAGCAGGTTGTGTCTCACGACTAAACCTAGCCGCCGTTAACCTTCTTTCTCGGCCAAACTCTGCCGCCGCACCATCACAGGTCCGGCAGCCGCAACTGCCCGCCCTCCACCACTCTCCGACGGCTCACCCTCAGGCTCAGCTGCTTCTCCGTCGCCTCACCAGCACGGATCTCCTTCTCCGCTGATCTGCGCTCCGTCACTCAAGAACCCTAGGCCGCGTTCTGCTCAACTGCACCGCCGCCGCAACTGCACCGCCGTCCGG
>CM071876.1:21787502-21817806 GCA_036759665.1 Gynandropsis gynandra | reverse complement strand
TGGTTGCAAGAAACTCCATCCATCACTTCATGTTTCTCCTATTTCTCTTTTACAATATATGGACCTCAATGAGCAAGCAAAATATAAACTTCTAAGCCAAATATATTGTATTGGAAAAAATCATTTTCAAGTGAAAGTTTCGTAGAGAATGATGGCATATTTACATATACATACATGAGATTGTCTTCAAGCATTTGATATAAGAGTAATCCAATTGATAATGATATTCCACATAATAAAATCTAGTGCACAAAATTCCATGAGAAAAGTCACACACTATCCAAAGTTTAGTTCCAAAATGTACCAATTTATCCGAAAATCAAAATATACAATAGTTTGATAGACTTGTCTCAACCTTCATTTCAACTCTACCTTCGTTAGTGTTGTATGATTCCTCACAGTTCATGTAGCGTTCTTTGACTGCATCGACGTTGGGATACCATAGGAAAAGAGTTTGCCTCCAAGGGAAAAAACAACAATACCACCTCGGCATCGCAGAACGTGACCGGTTAATTTGTCTTCTTGAACAAAGTCATCCTACACTTTGTGAAGGAAACATGCCTAATGGTTGTGTCATGCATTTGCTCCAGCTCGATCTTTCTCCTACCCATTTTTTTGTTCCTAAATCATAAAGAAAAGCACAGACTTGTTAACATTATGAAAAAACCATTATAAAATAGGATAAATCCTCAACTTGGAACATCGTTCATCATGTTAAAAAATAGAGATTAATAAAATAAACAAAAAGAGTCTACATCACACTGTGAAATACCTTATATAGAGTTGCAATGGTCTAGCCTTATGATAATGTAGAGGGTGATGGTAATTTTTAAAAATCCGGAGAATTGTATACTAACCAAAATCTCTTCCATTGTTTCTTTGGCTTCGACGAACAGAAGTGTGAGTGATGGCAATGAGACTGGAAGGAATATGGACCCGAATGACAAAGATGAAACCAACAGAGTTTCAAGTGAGAATTCCATCATGAATCAGAGAGACGTGAGTACTGGTGGTCGAGTAAAGCCCATGGAGTTCTACCCTAAGAATGTTCAAGGTATCATTTGAATCCTTGACATGCTTAAAACCAAGTCAGTATCTAATACGAAGGTGATCATAATACGAACACATTCAAGACTTCTAAGGCTGACTTGTATGTTGTTCATTTTCATGCAATGATAGGTTACCTTCTGCACAACGTGAGCCAAAATATAAACCAGAAAGGTACCCAAAGAGAAGTGGAATGCAATGTAGTTCTAGTGAGGATGGTCTCTTCATTTGTAGGTACTTTTCTGAGCATTTGCGCAGTGACACTGAAGTACCCGGTCCTTCCCTTGAAGCTGAGAATTTATTAGATTGCAGCTAGAAAGATACAAGTGCAAAAAGCAGACATGTTAACAACAATTACTCAATGAAATGGAGAGGTAGGGATATTACTGGATGCATGGTTATAGGAATGCACTTTTTGCCAGACAATGTTCTTCAAGGTAGTGTTTATGATATGCCGTTCAGACATACTAAATACATTTTTTTGGCGTCTTTAAATCTTGTGCCCCCTCTTACAATGGAGTTGCGCTCCTGTGTAGCTCATGGTGGTTTTCCATTAAATAGAGCTGAAACAGAAAATGAACCATGAAGGTGCAGAAGAACTGATGGAAAGAAGTGGAGATGCAGCAAAGATGCATTACCTTTTCAGAAATACTGTCCAAGGCACATGCATAGAGGGGCCAAGAAGCATCCAGCAAGCACTAATACAGAGGCTAATAGCAACTCTGTACCCTTTTCCTTGATCGCAAATGTTGGATCTGTATCTTGCAAAGATAGAGATGAAAATGTCAAACTGAATACCACACTCTCTGTGCCAATCCTTGGCCATGATTGTGATTGTGATGAAACCACAAATCACATAAAAAATGTATAGGACCTAACTTCACATCATGCAAGAAAGGTAACAAAGGGTTCACGATCCTCATCCTGGAGTTATTTTCCTAACCTTTTTAACCTAAATCACCATGAACATCACTTAGTTTCACCTAAGAATTTCTCCTAGACAAAAATAAGGATGATGGAGCAATAACATCAAAACAATTCCACCAACCTCAAAAAACCGGTTTGCATCACCTAAAAACAGACTTGAAGTGAACAATCCCTAAACATAACAAAATAGTCATCATAGTTCATTCAAGCATTTTATCGAACAGTTGGTGGTCAAAAGTTTGGATTTACCTTCACCAAAAGGGATGGTGTCGAAATTCAAGCCGCTGAAAGTTTTCCAAGACATAGAAGCTATATGAAAGGAAATTTTATAGAAAACGATTATTAAACTCCCACAGTGGAGGCTACCCAAGCACCTACAATGAAATTCACAATTTATTCCGTAGCTCCTTTGGTAATGTGTATAAAAGGGAACGAAAGAAGAACTATAAGGGAAAAGAGAAAGGAAAAACAAAATTATAGGGGTTGAATTGGACACACGCATCGTTATTCGCCGCTCCATCTCTTGCTGCAATATGCCGCCTCCCCAAGAAATCATCGAATTAATGGAGGGTACTCTTCACCACCAAACCGTCGTCAGCGTACTCTTCACCACCAAACCGTCGCGCATCCTCCTTCCTCTTCAACGTCCTTCTTAACGTATTATTAGTTTTTGTACGCTAGCAGTGGGAGAGTGAAGAAAGACATTCATCAGACCCGTGAAAAATGGTGAAACGTAAGAATTAATGGAGGGTTCATTATTTTTTAGGGTAGAGGGATAGTGGATGGAACGGTATTAATGCGCCTAGAAAAACGGTGAAAAAGTTTTCACAAATGAAATGATTTAAATTTGAAAAAATAAAAATAACAAAATGACATTTGAGGGAATGACGTGACAGCTTGAGCTTTCAACATTTTTGCTCTTATTTATATATAGATTTATTGTTTCCATAACACACAATTATCCACCGAACGATATCAATTTCATCTCCATTTCCATCATTTTATTCAGGTCCACTATCATCATCGAGTGTTGTTACTCCTCCCACTTATTTCGTCTTAGTCATTCTCCTTCCAGAAATTTTGACGGACCAGATTCGGTAACTCCAATCCATGGTGATTGATTGATTTCAGTTTATGTTGAGTTCTCATAACCGCTTTGGAGACATGGGTGGAGCTACGAGGAAGTAGAAAGAGGGGAATCAAAAGTGTCTATATCCCAAAGGTGTGCATTCATCGAATGAAAGGAAAACATGGAAAGGAATGTAGAAAAAAAGAGATCTCTCATTGCTGAGACAAGATATTCTCCATGACCATTTGGGAAATCTTGGAGGAAGAGAAAAAAAAAAGAAAAGGTTTCCAGAGACAACAATATCGTTCTCCTTCGTATCTCCGATTGTGAGGCCCATACGACCCAAACATACCATTATTGTATTTTTTTATTTATTTAAAAATATGAATTAGGTTAATAAGAGAGAAAAGAAAAATATAAACAGTCGCACGACTGGAGAAAAAGAGAAGAAGAAGCAGGAGGAGGAGGAGAAGAAGATTCACACTACAAGTCTCTAATCCGTCCCTAAACAGGTTTAGGGACGACCAGCGGTAGTCCCCAATCGTGCGACTCTAAATGCTATCCGTCTCCAATCCGTTCCTAATTAGGGACGGAAATTTCAGTCCCTAATCCGTCCCAAATTAGGGACAGAAAAAATGGTCCCCAAACAGTCCCTGGATTTGGGACGGGTTGTTTTCGGTCTCTAAAATTTGGAGACGGACCACTGAATTCGTCTCCAAATTTGGAAACGGCAGTCGCCCGTCTCCAAATTTGGAAACGGCAGTCGTCCGTCTCCAAATTTGGAATTCTCCGTTTTGAATTTCGGAAATTGACGATGAAGACAACGACTCCGACGAGGAGAATAAGCTCGACGAGAAAGGACCATCGGCATCGACGTACAATCCGGGGTTGCTGAGAAAGCTGTTTCTGTAAATTTTCTTGGCGTAGAGAGAAGGAATCTCACCATAGAGCTGATTATTCGACAAATTCAGGAGGTTGAGTTTCAGATTCTGCAATTCAGGAGGGATTTTCCCGGAAAATCGATTGTTAGAGAGATCGAGGTAGTTGAGAACAGGCAAACTGCCGATTTCACTAGGGATTTCACCGGAAAGATGATTATCGGCAAAATTGAGCTTGTTGAGATTCTTCGAATCGCGGCATGCTCAACTCCCTCAAGTTGAATTGATTCGAGAATTTATAATAATTTGGGGACGGGAGAACAAAATCCGTCTCCAATTGGAGACAGATGACCTGCCCGTCTCCAAATTTGGAGACGGATGACCTGCCCGTCTCCAATTTAGGAACGACTTACTATTCCGTCCCTAATTGGTCCGCATTTAAGGACGGATTAGGCACGACTCTTCTGTACCCAAATTTGGGGACGGATTAGGGACAGATTTCATTTTCCGTCCCTAAACCGTGTATAATCCGTTCCTAAATTTAGGGACGGAATTGTCGGTCCCCAAATTCCGTCCCTAATCTTGAATTTTCTAGTAGTGTCACCAAATTTTCGTTATGTTCGTTTCGTGGGTGAATTTTAATCAAGATTTGATTATTTGATTGAATATATACTAAGGGAAATTAATTCGTCCCACAGTTAGTAATACCATCGTGGATAGTCAAGTCATCGAAGAAGCTAAGGTTATGATCTTTCCTC
This sequence comes from Gynandropsis gynandra, assembly GCA_036759665.1. NCBI lineage: Eukaryota > Viridiplantae > Streptophyta > Magnoliopsida > Brassicales > Cleomaceae > Gynandropsis > Gynandropsis gynandra. The sequence goes on along the minus strand of CM071876.1, from coordinate 21,813,127 downwards.
ATCTCAATTTCGGTTTTGTTGTTGATTTATGGAGAGGTTTCTACATTTAAAATGAGGCATGATCACAATAAGATTTTTAGGATCATAATGGAAAAATTGAGACGTTATAAATGAAGAATGGATCCAAGCCTAGAATCGTCAAATTATGATTTATGGTATATATATGAGTTGTTTTGGTGAAATTAAAGTGGTTAGAGATGATCAAGAAAATTGACGTTCGACCAAATGTCGAGGTCAGCGAACGTGTATATTCTAGGATTGGTGATCGAGTCGAGTGAGCATCTTGTCTAGTGTGCTCGATCGAGTGATTTCACACTCGAACCTTCGAAAGAAGGCCTGTGCGAGCGTGTCAGTGAGAAATGTAACGTGAGGAGTATCGGGTCGACAATGTTAGTATTGCGACATTTGGATCAGGGTCGGCGTTGTACCTTGCTAGGGTTGTGGTAATCTTTCGAGCGACGGAGCGTTGTAGTTAGTCAAATCAGTGGATCTGTCAGCGTCATACCTTGTTGGGGTTGTGGTAACCTTTCGAACGACGAAGCGTTGTAGTTAATCAGATCAATTGATCTGTCAGCGTCGTATTGTATTAGGGTTGTGGTAACCTTTCGAACGATGGAGCATTGTATTGTACTGATGGTTGGGATACGTTGTGACCTTGTGAGATCTTCAGTGTGTTAGGGTTATCTGAACTTTGCGAGCGTATGTCTGAGCTAGAGTCATGTAGACTCTGTAAGTTATGATCCGGTGTGGTACTAGTCTTAGACTTAGAAAACTCAATGGGGTTAGGTAGAGTTATTAGTGTGTCTGTAGTGTGATAAATGTTTATTTTATGTTACGCCTTCGAGAGTGAGAGAATATGTGGCACGAAATGTATACATGTATGGATCTCACTGAGTACGTCTTTGTACTCATCCCTTTGTGGGATGTCGTGGATGGCTAGGTTATATCAAGGACAAAGATCAAAGAGGTTGAGCAGCACTATCAAAGCTTACATTGGACTGAAAGGAGAGGTTGTATGAGGTCTCGATAAACTTTATTATATATTTCGTATTTTTTATTATAATTTATACGTTTTCTTCCGCTATATGTTTCGAACCATTCACAATTTGAAATAAAAGTATTTATTGTATTATATAATTGTGTTTGAGCGATGATACGTGTAATCACCTCTTGTAGGTGATGGTAGACACTCCTAGTCCTAGGTTGTTCCAGGATAGGGGTGTTACACCGACTGGTTCCCCCTCAAATATAGTGCTATCGTCGATGGTGTTCGAGAGTTATCAGTGGCTGCTACTTCGATGATGGAGTTAAAGCCTTGCAGCGCTCGAGCGTGAGACGTTCCAGGAGCGGGAGAGGAACTCCATCGACTCTTACGACGTCTCTAGCGGCTGAAAGTGTCACCAAGTCTCGAGCATGGATTTCTCCATTGTGTTTGGATTCATGAGAGGGAAATAAAGATAATGATGATGGAAAAGAAAACACATCTTTCTCCATCTTTGTTTTTCTATAAAAGAAATTTTAATGGTGGAAATTCAACAAGGGTTGCTCTCTTATATTCAATGGACGAGTTAATAGTAGATCCAACCCCAAACAAAAAATAACAATTTTAGATGAATAAGAGTAACTTATACACATTAAATATCAATTAAATTTAAGTATATAAACTTTGTACGTAAATGAATTGATCGAATTTTATTTGTCTAATGTTTTAGTAAAAACATGTGTTGCAAAGTGAAAATGAACAAAAACATGATGAATGACTATATATGATATAATAACTGTTAATCTTTATATGTTTTTCATTTTTCTATGGCTTGTTGATCGTCTTCTTTCTTTCTTTCTTTAGAAAAACATTGTCTCTATCATCTCTTCTTCATGATTCTAAGTGCATTCACGTTATTTAATAACTCATTTATAATATAAATAAATTTATGATAAAATGCATGTAACATAAAATCAATATAAATTTTAAGTGAATAATATAAATTATAATTTTCTCAAATTCTACTTCTTTAGAAAGATAATTACAATAGTCGAAATCGGGACAAAAACAAGATTTTATATATTGCAAATTTTACAATATTTTTCAAGATATAAAAAGATAAATGTATATATTCATACTATATTTATAAAATGTCAAAGACTTGTGGCATCCCATAAATTCACACTATTGTAAATTTTATTGATAAAAATAGAATTTATCATCAATTAAAATATATTTCATATTTAAAAAATTAAAAGTTTAAAAAATGTCGTGTTAATTTTTGCCATTATACATTATACATCATAGTGATATTTTTTTCTTCCTAAGCAAATAACTTAAAATTAATTAATTGATTTATTATTTTTTTTTGATAAAGATAACTAATAAGAACATTTTGAATTTTTCAAATCAAAGAGAGACATTAAAGATGAAATCAATGGGATGGGCATACGTCAAAACTCGGTAATCGGTAACAAGCAAATGAGATGTTATATTTTACGATAAATAATGGGACCCACATTCTTATAAACCAAAAACTCAACATTTCACCTTAACTAAGCTATCATTCGACGTTTATTAATTCGATTTCAGCAAATTAAAAGTGTTCAGGTTATATCCTTTTCAATGTTTGGGTTACAAACAAATAGATCGCATATGTTCTATCGGTGCGAATCACACCTTACTCTAAAGATGAGATATTGAAAGACATCAAAACTTTCTACGCATAGTTTGAACCTTAAGCGAACATACAACATAAAGGTGACCACATATATAACTATTTTGTCGTCAGCTTGCAAAATTCTCACATATCTATCTCTAAAAGTAGACGTCTACAAGATAAGAAAGATACATTAAAAATATATACACAAATTTTTAGGTTAATACTTTGAATAATAGTACTCTTTATTTGTGAATAAATTCTTTATTTGTGAATAAATTCATCATGTTCATTTTCAATTATGTAATTACTAAATACATTATATTTTAGAATAACGTTGTTGTTATGTGTTATATGACAAATTTTTTACAAATTAGATCTATGAGAGAGCATGCAAAAATATCCTTGACTTTTATATCGTAACTCACAATGCTAAGCAAATAATTTTATGGCTTTTTTATGGATAGAGAAAGTACAAGATCCATTTCAATTATGTTTAAAACGGGTCAATACAAATTAACTGATAAATATATATTTATTGATTTAAAAAAATATCATTTTCTAAAATATTATTGAGAAAATCAATAAAATCACAGATGATAAATTTAAAATATAATTGTACAGAAAATTGCATGCATTAACAACAAAACATACAAATTATCGTTTTAGTTGCATTCTTTTATTTCATAAACAATATTTTTTTCAAAATTTATTGATTCTTACTTTTTTTGTAAAAATTTTACTTATTTTTATACTTTCAAATAGAACACATTATAGAAGTGAAGTACACTGTACAAATATATGAATGTCTATTTCAACATAAATAATATACTTACCATTATTGATGAACAAAATAAGACTTGAATAAATTCTAATCAAATGTTTGTTAATTTAGAACTAATTATTAGAAAATATAAAATTTTGTTAGGATATTTTAGCTTAATTAGTTAGTTAATTTTAGATTAATAATCTTTAATTAGTTTTTTGAATATTAATCCTATATAAACCTATTGCAAGACTATTTTTACTCAATTAATAAAAAGATCAATTTTCCTTCATTTCTCTCTCTTCTCTTTTCCTTCCCGTCTCTCTAACTCTGGATAAGTTCTTTTTTTCTCTTGCAACTTTTTCTTCAATCCCTATCTCTAACCTCTTTCTTCTTCATCTTATTCATCATAATATGGTATCAAGAGCCTTTGAAGCTTCCGTTATTTGCTTCTAAATCGGTTTCTACCGATCAATTTCAATGTCCTTTCGATCAATTTCATGTTTTTTCTTTTTTCTCTACTCATTTTCTAAACCCTAATTTTTGGTTCTTTCTCCCTTTTTGAACGATTTTCAGCCATAATTTTGGTTCAATTGGAAGTTTTCATCGATTGCGGTCTCTTCTTTGTCTTTCGGTCGTTTTCCCTTTTTACGTTTTTTTTACAATGACGACACAGTCGCTAATATATAATGTTTTTATCTACATCAATTCTGTTATTTATTTATAATCTGAATGATTCATTTAAATTTTAAGAAATCCTTACAATAAATTATAATGATCTTATTTTAAAGTTAAATAATCATATACCAATAAAATCGTTTTGTTTACAAAAAAATTCTGCGCGAGATCGGTTTCGATTTCTGGTTTAACAAAAAGAAATTCCTTCTCTTTCTTCGCTATTGAAGAAGATTCTATTCACTTCAATTTTCTCTTTCTTCCCTCTTTATTCTCCTGCATTCTTCAATTCCTCCGGCTGTTAACCGTATTTCACCACCTGACCTCCGGCGTAATCACCCCTGCGGACACAGGCAAGCGTTTTACTCATTTTCACTCCCTCGTTCCTCGAAGTTTTGCCCCTTTTCGCCCATTGTAGTGCTCGTTTTCGGTCGGAGATTTTGGTTGGTGGGAGGTAAGTGAATCAGAGCGATTCAAGGAAAGCCAGATATTTTGTGGGTTCGATTCCTTGATCTCGTTTCCTTCGAGGAGGAGAGGCTTTCGCCTCCCTCATGTGGGAGACCCATGGATGAAAGCTCGTGCCTTTGCGTTTGTGGGAATTATCAAATTTCATGTCGATTTGCATGTATTCTGGGTTTATTGTGTTATAAAGGGCTTGATTTCTGTCTTCATAATGTTGTATGTGTGTTACGGTCTCGTTGCAGGAGCCGTTTTTTGATGGGGGATACTGAAATGCAAGATCAAGATGTACCTTCTGCTGTGGATGCTGGTCCTGTTGAAATAAAAGCTCCAACACAGGAACCTCCAGAACCGGACAAAGATCGAAACCCTAGTGAAAAGCCTCATTCTCCAGTTCCGGCAGATAATACTCTTAATTTGGAGAGTGATGTTCATTTGCCTGAGGCCGCCATTTACAATGGAACTGGTCCTGATGAAACGGTAGGTGGTCAAGTTATTGTTGATGGGAAGAATGTCGATCAATCTGAAAAGAAAATTATTGGCGATGATGGAGCTGAGGAGGTGAAGCCGGAACACTCAACTCCTGCCGCTGATGGTGAAAGTACAAAAATGTGGCGGACTTGGTTAATGAGTGAATCTGAGGTAACGAGAGAACATATACAATTAAATGCGATTCACAAAGCCTACTTACATCGATGTTTAGGACTGAAAGTCACTATCTTGTATCTTCGTTTAGAAGTTAAGATTTTTGTGTTTATCAATGGCTCTCGCTACAAAATTTTCCTTTTCTTTGCAGCTAGGGGACGCGGATGAAGCAGGTACACCTGAGGAACAAGAGGCATTTATGAAGGAAGTGGAGAGCTTCCACAGGGAGCATTTCCTGGAATTTAAAGCCCCTAAGTTTTATGGACAGCCCTTGAATTGTCTCAAGTGAGTACCTTGAGACTGTTGCTCTACTTTGTTTTTTCCTTCTTTTTTTTTGGTAATCCTAATCTGATTCCTGCACCTTTACTATGTAATGTAGGTTATGGCGAGCAGTCATTAAATTAGGTGGCTATGACGTGGTATTTACCCAGTTTCTTTCTTAAAAAGATTTTACTAAACATAAAATCTTCTCTTTCACCTTATCCCTGGATGAAATTGTCTTGCTCATTTGATATGCATCATAGCACATCACCTCTATTATATGTTTCGGGTTGCGGATAGCTCATGTACAATAGATTTTAAATATTAATTCGGTCAGATGAATGAGAGGAGTATTTAAATTCAAGGGAATGACTTTCAGCAAAGAGATTCTAAGTTAAGTGCAATTATACATGTATTCAATGAGTATTTTGAAGTTGTGTTGAGTAAGTACTTAAATTCGTTGGAATGACTTTTGTGGCGTACATTGTTTCAGTTTCTGGCTTCTGCTTTGCTAGTAGTGGTGAAAACCAGTTATTTATGGTCTTAAAAATTCACGGTTATGTAGGTCACCTCGTCCAAGCTATGGCGGCAAGTTGGAGAATCCTTCCGTCCTCCGAAGTATCATTAATATTGCCCTTAAATTATACTTCACTCTTCCGGATTTCTACAGACTTAGTTCATCTCTCTTCATTCAGGACATGCACAACAGTTTCTTGGACATTCCGCATTTTCTACGAGAAGGTGACTTTTACTGTTGTGATATGTTCCTCCTTGTGAGTCGCACTTGTTCTTTTCAAATAAATTTCTCCGTGATCCCTTTTTACCATTTTGACTGAGGATAGCAAGTTTAGTTCTATGTTCTTCTGACTAAGTTTCTTAATTTTTTAGGAACTTCTAGATGTTCTGGCTGTTTTTATTTTAGCTTCTCATATCTATATGGTGCCTACATTATTTTCATTTCTTGCTTATTCCTCTTTTAACTTCGAGCGCAGGCACTCTTAGAGTATGAAAAGTATTTGAGGCAACATGGCGAACTTAACCTTCCTGGTTCAGCTTTAATTCCGTCTTCTGGTGTTGAAAAAGAGGTTTACATTATACTCTGGTTTTGTGTTTTATTATTATGCTTTTTGCTAGATTCACATATTTGGATTGTCAAAGAGTTACCTTTTTTTTATGAATTTTTAGCAGAATTTTTTGCTATGAAATATCATTTTACGTTAAGCCTTTTTTTTTTCCTTTGTGCGAGTGAAGCAGAGCCATTTAGAACCAGAATGATATACTGTTCTACTTGAAAACAGAAGTCCTTTTAGTTGCTAGCCATCAAAGCCTTGTTCTTTCCTTCACCTTCTCCTTCTACTTTTCTTATTCGCGGGTATTAACGTAGGTTACTAGCCATCAAAGTTCAGGATCAGGCAGGGCCCGAAGGGATGCTGCAGCTCATGCTATGCAGGGCTGGCATGCTCAGCGTGTCCTTGGCTCTGGAGAGGTTACTGAGCCTATTGTCAAGGTTTCCCTTCCAAGGATTGGTAACTGTTCAAAGGTGTGGTATCCTTTCCAAGGAATCAAGAGGGAATAGTAACTCAATAACGTGTTTAACTATATTTTCAGGTTTGCAGAAACAGAAAACACCTACTAGCATGGACATTGTCGTGTCACATGAAGGAGATAAACAGTTAAGAAAGCTAGTCCTCTCCTTTCATATAAGTTCTTTTTTTCTTACTGCGTGAAGCTTCGTGATTTTTGTTTCTCTCAAATCCCTTTCGACTGAACACTGTTTCAGACTCTTTGCAAGATCACTCATAGCATGTTCAATGCCGCACAAAGGTTTGTGTCAGTTGTAAAAACTGTTAATTATTCCCTGTGTTGGAAACGTGGAACTGTCCTCGGCGGTGGGTCTAAGAACAGTCCACCGCGCTGGAAAAATCAACCAATATGACATTCACTTTCTGCGGCTTGAGATGAAGAAAACATCTCCTGACCTGAAATGCTGATGCAAGTCAATATCAAAGTTGCCTTTCTTTTTGTTACTATGGTTGAAGTAAAAGTCTTAATTATTTGGTTTTTACTTGATAGATTAGAAGCTGAAGTGATTGATGTTGGACCGCCTGCTGAGTGGGTGAAGATAAATGTCAGAGAGACTGAGTGATTGTCTCTTTTCTCCTTATAAATCCACTCTGCCGTCTTTCAGCTCTGAAAACATAAGAGACACTAGAAAAGTGGGAAAGCTAAATTTTAACTTTGTGAAGGAAGAAAAACAGATGCAACATGCCCATTTCTTTCCTGTCTGAAAACTGGCTCGTTCCATTGTCTGAACTTACAGAAAGATTGTTTTGAGATATATGCCCTGGTTCCTGGTCTTCTTCGGGAAGAGGTGAGCACTTCCTTGGAATCCTGTTTGTATATGGCATATCATTGGACCTTAAGTGAAAGCTTATCATGTAGTTTGCACAGAATGTGCAAGAACTAATTCTTCAATATAAAGGAAAGATCACTTTCCAATAAGACAGAAACTGGTTATAACCTCATACATGAGCTTTAGCAAACCTCAAGTAGACCATGGCATGACTGAAGTATCCACTTATGGTCGCATTCTGTTTGTAATCTATTTTGTTCGTTTTAGGTTCGAGTCCAGTCAGATCCTGCAGGACGGATAGTTATAACAGGCCAACCTGAGCAGCTCGACAATCCATGGGGCATCATACCCTTTAAAAAGGTGAGATTTCTTCTCATCCCCGAAAATCTGAATGCCTCGGGCGCACTCATTATCTATACTGAACTTTGTTTTGCGTACATTGTTTTGCCAGATTGTGAACTTACCAGCGAGAATCGACCCAATTCACACATCTGCAGTCGTTAGCCTGCATGGGAGACTATTCATTCGAGTCCCATTTGAGTAGTGACCGGCATTGAGTGAGGTTGTTCCTAGTTTCCTTTGGTGAAGTTTGATCTCTTTAGTTCTCTGGGAATTAGTTTGTATCAGAACTAATGTTAAGAGGTTGAGCCTTGTGGACTTAGGAACTGAATCTGAAGACTGAGTAGGAACAATGATCTTTGATTCTACCGTTGTAGGAGTTCTTCATTTGAATTTATCCTAGAGTTTCTAAAAATGGAGACCAATGGATTGAGATTTCAGTTTGATTGATTTTTAGGGAAAACGCCTACAAGTTAGGGGTGAACATGGTTCGGCTACTCGGATTTTTGGGCTATCCGAACGGATAGTAGATTTTTTATCAAACCCGACCTGTGAATCACGGGTACTGAAATTTGGATAATCGAACAATATATCGGGTATCGGCAAGTATCGAACCTAAAACTGAATTTAATACTATAATTATATAATATTATTTAATTTTGTAAAAGATACAAAAAATAGACATAATCAAACATAAAAAAACAAAATCTTAAACAAAATAAAAATCGACCTTAAATCAAATATATGTAAAATAACTTAAAATCATTCATCTTAGCCATTGATTTTGAATGACCCTAAAAGGTAAAGAATGGAAGTATGTAAATTAGTTTCTAAAAAATAATTACTGACCAAAAGCAAAGCAAACAAGAAAGCTGCTAAAAAAGACAGCTATCTTCCCCTTTGAATCTATCAGCAAGAATGATGACACCATACTTATCTGCAATGCAAAGATTCGGAATTCAATAGTTGTAGAAACTGATGATGCTTCACGAAAATTCAATAATCGTAGAAACTGCATAAATTTCATACGGAGGGTTACAAAATCCACTTCTAGCTTGTGCTTCTTTCTTTAATATGTCAACCAGCTCATTGAGCAAATAATTCAAGAACCTTCAGTGGAAATAGGAACACATTTTCTTCAAACACAATATCTACTTTTCATTTTCAAATATAATATATATATATATATATATGCAGTATTAACTTAAACTCAATGTAAATGTACCTGATGCATATAACTCTGGAACAACTCATTTTGTTACTTCAATCTCGGTACAAACCGTTTTGGAGTCTTCTTTTGAACCTATCTAAAAAAAGAGGATCCACATAAAATGATTGCCAAGCATCCATCTAAGGATGTTAATAACAATAACAAAATGAACTAACTCATGGTTATAAATTTTCACCAAAGTCGAAGTGTCATCACGTATTATTATCTAATCGATAATGATAATAATAATAATAATAATAATAATAATAATAATAATAATAATAATAATAATAATAATAATAATAAAATATGCGATAAGATCTATAAATGAAATAAACACAACATTTAGCCGATACCAACATTTTTACATTTGAATTGTTGCACTCGTCGAGACATATACTTTGACAAACAAAGATAAGAGAGATATTTCGCAAACAGAATCTATCTTTTCTTGCTCTTAGCACGAATGATAGTTAAGAACCAATAGAAAGAAATTAAACTAGAGAATAGAATCTTCGAGTATTATTATTATAACCTTTGAAAATAAATCTGCCAAGCAAAACAAGAAATTCTCTTCAGCATCAACAATGCTTTTGTTATTTGCAAAGTATTCAAGCAATTGTTCACGAAAGGGAACACAAAATAAAGGGCATGCACAAGGGAACAAGTAAAATATGAACTATTTGTCGAGATCATTGGATGATGATGATGATAAATTTAATCAACAAAAAGGGTTTTTCCGGCCTTAAAAATGTATCCATATACTTGGTGATACTTGGTGCAGAAAGAAATCTAAGATTTGACCAACATAACGCACAAATTTAATACAAAACAAAATTTTAGGGGTGGGCAATCCGGGTTTCGGGACGGATTCGTCGGGTTCGGGTTCCTCGGGTTTTAAAAAATTGAACCCAAAAATCCATTTGGTTTTCGAGACGGGTTCCTCGGGTTTCAGGTTAGGTTCGGGTTGTTCTGGTTTTGAAACATTGAATCCAAAAAACCCGAATTGTATTTGGGTTATTTCGGGTTCTCGGGTTCTTCGGGTTTTTTGGGTTCTCGGGTTCTTCGGGTTTTTTGGGTTATTTAAGTACGGATAATCCGGATTTAAACGGGTATTTTGGGTTATTTTAAGATTCATTTATAAAAAAAATGAAAATACTTACAATCCACAAATACATACGAAACTAGAGAATATAGAAAAAACTTAGTAATAGCTCTAGTTCATACAGATAAAAGATCATTTCACTGACTGAAATCAACAATTAAACAGTCCACAATGCTCTTCATCGGAAAACATTTTCCTCCATTTCAACATCTTACTACCCAAAAATCAAGATTTCGATCATCTTTCCATCTGTGGTGACTTTGTTAATGATCAACATTGGTTTTACAGTGTACCTCTACGCATACAATGATAGGACAAAGACGACCAATTTACCAGGATACTAAAATAGGATTGGAGCAGAATGGAAGATACTTTCGAAGGATGAGGGGCGACGGACGGGAAGGAAGGCTTACAATGCTGAAGCTGTTGCGACGGACGGGTGGAGGAGGGGCGACGAACGGGAGGATGAGGGGCGACGAACGGGAGGATGAGGGGCGAGCGACGGACGAGAGGATGAAGGGCGAGCGACGAACGGGAAGGAAGGAGGCGATTTGAGAAAAAAAATTCAGGAGGCACCGCGCGTTCGTGTTATGTGAGTGAGAGAGTTAGAGAGAGGGAGACGATGGACTCACGGTTTAGGTTAGGATGGTTAGGGTTTAGTTTTTTTTCGGGTTCTTCGGATTCTCCACAACCCAATCCGGACCGACCTGAACACATTTGGATTTTAGATTTTGAACCCATATGGATTTTCTACAAAACTCGTTTATCTCATGGGTTGGGTTTTTCGGGTTGAGTCGGTCCGGGTCGATCCGGTTAATCTGAAATGTCCACCCTACAAAATTCTACCTAATGGTTAAATTGAAATACATCAATATATCTTCGAAAGAACAGACAACCGTCGACAAAGAATAGAGAGGCAAAACGAGGAAATAGACCATATTCGACAACCAACTTGGTCTAGAACAAACACCTCTGACAGACCAACTTGTTCTAAAACAAAGGAAACAATGGAAAGAACAAAGAACTGAGGAATTATTTTTACCAAGATAATATTTTGAAAAATCATGTTACCTCTTGTTGATGAATAACTTAATACATGTATAAACATTACTACTAACTAATTTCATAAAAATTCTACTTAATTTCCAAAATAATCTCCTAGAAATTTTACCTAATGTTTAATTTAAATACATAAATATTATCTCGTATTATAGGTTTCAAAAGCACAAACAAAAAAAGTTTGAGCCTCATCGACGGAAGTAGAGAAACCGGCCGCAACGCAAAGAGGTCGACGAAGGTAGGGACAACTGGCGGACGACGAAGGTATGGACGAAGATGGCGAGGATGAGGAAGGAAGGAACGGCGAAGGCAGGCAGGGACGACCGACAAATTACGAAAGTAAGGACGATCGACGGATGACAAAGACAGGGGTGATCGATTGATGAGAGAGAAGGAATTCGACCGAAACACAAAAAAGGCGAGAGACGCACGCCAGAGAGAGTGAGAGGCACATTGGAGAGGAATAAAATTAATCCTAATGGCATTCTATAAATTTTATAAAAATATCTGGAAATTTAGTAATTCTATATATATAATTGGATATCTTTGGGTATCCATTTCTAAAAACCGAAAATTCAAATCCTAACCTGAATTCACGGATAATGAGATCTCATTATCTGAACCGGAATCCGAACCTTTAGATTCAAATAATTTTTTACGAATTCGTACCGAGTTTTGAATCAGAACAGATTTTTAGGATGTTTTGATAGGTTATTATAAATTGTTAAACTGTTTTTTTAATTCATTGTTAAAAATTAAGCAGATTTAAGTTTTACTTTCTAGAAATTTGACAAATTTTAAATATTTTTATACCTTTAATGTTTAGTCATTAATATAAGAAGATGATTTTAAATTTATGATTATTATGATATGCTAAAGGATTTTTTATTTAAAAATTTTAAAAATTGAAGATTTTTCAAATAATAAAATTAAATCGAGTTTTTTTTCGATGCAACACAATTAAACGTTATTTTAAAGTGAAGTCATTGATTTGGAAGATTTTTTTTTCTTGATTATGTAATGATTTTACTTTGACACGTGGAATATCTTGAGTTAGAAGTGAAAACTCTAGTTTAGGTTGGTTTTGGTTTAGATTGTTCCGATTAATTGGTCATACCGAAAAATAAATCCGAATATACTCAGTTCGGTCACGGTTGGGTTAAATTAGCTACCTATGCCTCATTTTTTATTCATCCATTAGTGTTCTAGGTTTTGGTTTGGATAAGACGATCGGTTTACTAATTCTCGCTATTTCAAAGGATTCTATAAATCATATATATATAAAAGCTGCATTTACAGGTACTACAACCCTCTACGTCATATTTAAAAAACAAAAAAACAACGTTTGGCCAACCCGTTTTCACAACCTCTTATTTTTCCAGCTATTCATATGAGCCTTTCCTCAGTATCTTTAATGCACAATTGATTTCTGTTACGTGTTTAATTTCAGTATCTTCAATGCTCACGTTCCCATTCCTCTTTCTCCTTCCCTCTGGCTTTCCGTCTGCCCCCTTTCCTCTTCGATTGAAACCGAGGTGGGCATTGCTTCCTTGGTTCGTTCGAGCGTTTCTCTCTCTCCCCCTTCGAGTGCAACGAGCTCTGAGCCGATGGTAATTGCTTCCTTTATTCCTCTCCCCCTCGCTACATCAGCTCTCCATCTCCTCGATTTTGCACGATGAATGCTTTTCAGCCCTTTCCGTTTTCCGGTTGCGTGCTGGGTTTTTTCCCGCATTAAATCTTGTCTTCTTCTGATTTGTTATCAGGTGCCGTTTCCACTGGTAATTTCTTCATTCGTTCGTCTCCTCGTCGATCCAGCGTCTCTCCCTCTCCTCGGGTTCGCACATCGGTTGTTGTCCAGCTCTTTTCCTTTTTTCGGTTTCTTGGTGGGTCTTCAAAGTTTAACGACGATTTCCTCATAAACCCGATCGATGATTCACATCCTTATCGATCGATAAGAAACTTGAGATCTCTTAAAGGTGATGAAGTTTAAATCCATCTCCCAAATATATAGATATGGTTATTCAGGTCTCGAGCTTTGTTTTGCGTTACCCTTCATCTTCTTCACTGTCTCTTTTGTAGTTTTGGTTGATTAAAAAAAATTGGAGATTTAAAATAAAATACCCAAACGTCTTTTTTACATTTTTTCCGTTATTGATCGTGGAAGATGAAAAGTTGTTATACCCATTATCTCCTATTGATAACCGAAGAAGCAACACTTTAAAGTAGGTTCGAATCGAAGGAGGAGAGGCGTGTCCTCTATGTTCCCACCATCGATTGCAGATCTCAACCTCTAGAAGTCGAAAATATTCTATGCATTTCCAGTGAATTTGTAAGGTTGAATTCTATTCAAATAGTGAGAATTGCAGATGGTTTTGTTAGGGAGATTAAGCGTTGATTCGTCGTTGACGACGGAAATTCATCACCGGACTCCGTCACGTACGGCGACTTCGGGCCGTATTCAGCCGCAGGCAACGACCGCGAGGCTAATGCCCCCGTCCGGTTCAAGGTATGCCGTTAAAAAAAATATTCGGTGGTGTGCGGGTGTTAACCTTCCTCTGGAATATTTGGGGCATTGTTCTCAAACTTGTACATGAAGTGATGGCTATGCTTATTTTATTTTGTAGTTTATTTTCGGTGATTTTATGGTATCTTAACCGATCTAAAAAATAATTTGTTTCTTGACAGTTTAGATATATACTTTCTTGGAATCTCATGTCTATCCATGACACCTATAAGATATTTCAAGTCAAGGAAGTTCAATAATTTTGTTGCTTCCTGGTTCTCTTCTTAAGTCTATTCTTCTTTTACATTCTGGGTTTGTTATACATTTCAGGCAAGAAAGGAAGAAATATGACCTTCTTGAGAAGCATAAGATTATAAAATTCGTGCAGATGCCTACCACAAGAAACATGACACTTTACAGGTTCCTTCTCTTTGAAATTAAGTGAATATACAATGAATGTCTCCATAGATAGGGCTCTTTGTTGTGAATGTATGGCTTTAAACCGCTATCGTTATATAATATTTGTTGTTCGTGTAGTTAATTTGAGATAGTTTAGTGTATTTCAGTGTTGTACCATTGGATATTGGTAGCTGATTGATTTCCATGATATGCCAGCAGAAAGATATAATCTTCAAATTGTAGATTACACTTACAAAAACTCCCGATTATTGAATATGTTTGAACCTTAGATTTCATATTATTCTCTCTTATTTTTGTTTTGCAGAAACTCAGGGAGAAGGCACATTCAAGAATCCAGATGAATTTAATTTTAAGATGATCAGATCAAAGACGGTTGATGGAGTTCATAAGCCAAAGTAGTGCACTTGAATCTCTTTGCTGAAACTGTATCACAATTTATGATTTTGATTCTGACTATTGGACATGTGCTCTCAATTTACAGGGGTGAAGTGAACAAGTACACTGCAGAAGAGCTTATGCTAATAAAGACTCAAGACATTGGATATGTTCTCCAAAAGATGCAAAGCGAGAAAAAGTAAAGAATTTCTCTTAAGATTTAGTCTTTAAACTATCCTTTTTGTAATTCATTTTTTCCTTACGTTCTCACTCTTTTTTTATAGAAAATTGAAAAACTTACAGCCACTCTACACTGTCTTAACAAGCCGGTGGGTGGCAAACATGTTTACTTTACGGAGGAGAGGTTTGGATCCGTTGGTCTTGAATCATTGTCTTTGGTCCCATATTTTTCCCATCGATAGGATTTGCATAGAATCACCTTTTTGTTGAAATATTGTAAATCTGTTATTTTGAAGCTAAAGAAGTGGACTTACAGCTTGCCAACAAGAAAAATTCACCCGGTTGTGAGGGTAATACTCCAAATCACATTAAAAGGTATTGCTTAATATTCCAATGGAAATCAAATCGGTCATCAAAGATGAGTGAATATTATGAGATTTGCAGGAGGATAGAGAGATCATACAAAGACCTTGAGGCACGTAAGAGTCGAGCAGAGGAACTAGACAAGTTATACATGGAAATGAGTATGCAGAAGAAGTTACAGGTATTATATATTTCCTTCATATAATCTTAAATTTCAATATATCGAATCCATTTTCGTTTAATTTTTCCAACCGAATCTGCAGAAAAAAGGCCCAAACGGAAGCTATGTGAAGAAGAGATAGTAAATCAGACATCAAAGCCAGTTTACAAATGGAGAGCTACGAGAAAGCGTTAGAACCAGAAGATTCCATGTTAGTTCCCTCTTCCCCTCGACATGTTTTTCATTATTGAAATTTTGGATAATTAAGTGATCATTCAACTCGGTATACTAAATAATTCAGATAATATATTTGTTATTTCATGGAATATGATCCTTTATATCTTTATCGATCATTTGCAATCCATTTTCATTGCTTGAAATCTTGGATTCTATTTGATAGGCATATGAGATGTACTAAAACTCAGATAGACAATGGTGAGGCATGAAAGGGGATGAATCAGGAAGATGAGTGATGTCCAAACGTGGTTTCATGTCTTCCGATTAAGCATGTGGCGTGATGACCTGTTTGATATTACATAGTGATTGTTGTTGTGTGCTGTGAGTGTGAAGGATTAATTTGGCATATTTATTATCAATCGGGATGGAGGAAGGAGGATATGAGAAGGACTTCTATATCTCCGAGAGTAGTTGGGGTATTGTCAGCATGGTGTAAAATTTCGGTCTGCATCGAAATCATGGATCTTACTGATAATCATATGGATTCTTTCAAATTTACTTGGGAGTTATTTCATTTTTTATTGTTGTAGATTTCTCTGGAAGTCAAAAAAATTGTTTCCTCTTAAAATACTAAGATTATTGCTATGCTTGTTGGGTGAAGAAATGATAGCCGAATTTCTATGTTGCTTGATTTAGATAACATTGAGGAGAATTTACTCTTTAATACACTTATTGGCAGCCCTACAATAGGCTTTTCATAAGGAAATGTTGATTGTATAATTAAGGCAGATATTCAATGTGTATGCATTTTGTTTATGGCTATATTCAAGAGTACATGTTTGTTGTCTTCTTGAGATTTTGATAGCATATGTTTGACTGATGATTTTATTGCTTTAAGCAGGTACGACTGTTCCTATCGGAGAAATCACCTTCACAAGTTGGATCAGGTGCTCAAGACCACCTTCAGGAGAATTCATTGTGGCCTTCACATCCAAGTGATGAAAATCTCCCACTTGGATTTGGTGATTCTCATTATGCAGATCAATCACAGATTAATGTGTCAAACATCCGGGTGATAAAGTGGAAATTCTCTGTTTGGGTGAGCTTGAAATTGTTGGTTGCATTATTCGAGCTTTATTCTTTAACTAAAATCACTAAATGCTTGAAAGGACCGTGCATACTTTTTGTTTCTTTCTCTCTAAATTTTGAATACGTTTTCTTAGTTCCACCTGATTCTATTGGTCCTTTAAGATAGATAATGGTACAAATAAGATTAGTAAATATGGGGGTATGATGGTGTTATTACTTTGGCATCTGGTTCAGGATATTCATGTATGACTGTCATCACACTGAAATTCCATGACACAAGTTGTTCATATTGTGACTAATTTGTGGTGAGATGGTCGCAGTAGCATTAACATGGATTTCTGTAGATTCTGCTAGAGCGGGACTGGAGAGTGGTTGCAAGGGACGAAAACGAAGAAGTGGAAACCCAAAACCAGAGGGAAATAAAAGTTCTTGAAGCATTTTATCCTAGCGCATGTACAATTCCTGTAGAGTCTGAATCTTTCCTTACATTTAATGCATATGTTTCCATGCTTCTTTTATTCACTCGATCTTTTTTTTACCAAAATCACCCTGCAGCCCCTCAGTTTCAGCTGACATTGAGAACTCGCATTACTATTGTCGACACACTACTATCGTACCCATCTTGCCCGTGGAAGAGGATGATATAACAACATCTGACATCCAAGACCAATCCAACATCGGTGTGGGACCTCAGCAACCATCAGAAGCCCACGAGGACACTTCATTTGCTCCAGCCCTTGCTGCTGGGTCGGAGATAATGACTGTCTTGTCTGAAATTGCAAGAAGAAAAGAACAAGGCCATATGATCGACCAAGATTTGCTTATTAAAATCCTGGTTAATCACAAGTTGGTTGAGAATCTTATCGCAGTTTCTACTCCATTGACTTCATATAACAAAGATGGGTGGGTTTTAGTTGCAGGGTTGGAAAGTGAGAGCTGGAGTTCCTCAATTGTGTATTACCCGAATCCACCAAGCCATTCGAATTATGGAGCTGCACAAGCGAGAGATCCAGACTATTACAAGAACTTGATCCTCAAACAAGGCGATGAGAGACGAAATACCACCAGTTCGTTTATTTTATTTGTAATTTATATATTTGTCTATTTATATAATTTAAACAATATATTTTTTTTATTTTTTTTAGTTTCTTATTTATATGGTTAATTTATCTATTACTCCACAAAATATAATAATTTCAAACAAGTTTTCTTTGTTTTCCTTTAAAATAAATAAATTAAAAATAAAATTTTACGTATATAAAGGATACTAAAATATTTGAATTTTAGTATAAAGCTTCGTAAATTTTTATTTTTTAATAGAGTTTAATCAACAAACATTGTTTGTTGAGAAATATTTGAATGAATGATCAAATGTATCACATTAATTTGCATAATAAAACATCTTATTACATTATATGTCATACTCATGTCCAATATATGCATAAATAATAATTTTTTTTATAAAATAATTAATAACCACTTTATGTCTCACTAAATCATCTCATTTGTTCAATGAGATTGAGAAAATATAATTGCTTAAAGGTATGCGATATACCATCTATAGTTGTCCATTTGAGAAAATTTATATGAACGGCTTACTCCAACATATCACTATTTACACATTAATATAAATTTTTTAAGATTAATAATTGTATTATGTTTCTACTAATTTTATGTGTTTCTTTGTTGGAGACAATCAAGTTCAAAGAAGAAGAAACAATTAAACACTGCAATGATATATGTCTTTATTTACTAACTTCGATAAAATTTTCTTAAATTCAGAATCCTAAACAATTTTAATAATTTTTTTATTTCAATATAATTTCAAACAAAATTATTTTAAAAATGTAAATATGAATTAAACAATTAATCATGCAAACGTATGTTAACCAAGAATATTGGCACACAAACTTCGCTAATCACTTTTCTATCAAAATTTATTAATAGTGAGGATTTATGGGTTTAAGATGATAAAATGACAAAAACCAATCAAACAATACATTTACAACGTCAAACTAATTAATTCCAAATTAGGGTCGCATGGGTCGCACGGTCACATTACATGCGAATCGACGAATTTTACGGGTTTATAATGATAAAATGTAACAGACCAATCAAAACAATACATTTACAATGTCAATCAATGGTTAAAACAGATTATGACCCATGTGTCCCTATTTGAGTTGTGTATAACCAATGTCTGTGCTACAAAAACGATAGTAGTGTTTTAAGAACTCGTCGGATGAGTTTGACAAAATTTCAAAAAATACATTCAACATTGTTTTCGAATGTCGATATTATTTATATTATAGTCTATATTGATCCTAAATTGATAATGGCATTGGTCGTATGGTCGCATATAATGATCGATACATACGAAATCGACGAATTTACGGATTAACAATGATAAAATGTCGAATAGGTTCTAATTTAATTCATATATTCTAATTTAACCCATGTGAGGGTCTCATTGGTCGCATTAGTCATATTTGTTCGCATGAGGTCGAATGAGTCGGATGGGTTCTAATTTAATCCAATTGAGGGTCGCATGGGTCGGATTATAATGAAGAATTTATCGAATTATAAGGATGAAAGTCCCAAAAACTTTAATCAAAATAATACAAATAATATAGTATTACACAATTACTAACTAACAAACCTTTCTTTTTTTTGAAGTCGGCGTTGTCTCGGTTGTCACGTAAACATCACTGCCAGTGATGCTGGCTTTTGAAGATGGGGTTTGGAACGACGAAGAACACGGGGTTTTTGTCGACACAAATGGGTTTTGTATCGACGAAGAACACGGGGTTTGTGTCAACACAAATGGGTTTTGTATCGACGAAGAAGACGGGGTTTGTCTCGACGCAGCAGACGGGGTTTGTCTCGACGAAGATGGGGTACTTCTCCGAGCCTCACCGGGTCCAGGATAACGATTCACTTTAGGCCTCCCGCTTTGCCTTTTCTGAACCAGTATAGGAGGTTCAAACCCATGCTGAGACACTTCAGGGGAAATGTCCCAATCACTGCAATCAGGAACCAGATACACGGTTTCTTGGTAAGCCAAACGCCATATCTTCCGAAGGTAGTAGTTTGAACATAGATCTGGTATCTTGTGACCTTTACCAACCTTATGTGCTGCCGCAATTGCGTGACTGCATGGATACTTATCTACGTCAAACATTTTGCATTCGCACGTTCTTTTGAAGACTCACTACAAATCTTCTACCCATCTCATTTCTCACTTCATACTCATCACTCATACTGTTCAATTCAATAATATCATACTTGGATGCTTGTCCAAACCATGCATGTAACATTTTCTCAACGTAAGGTGTTAACTTTTGAGAATCATCACCGGTAGCTGCTTCCAACCTATACCTATTGAACCATTCCACTCTTTTTCCCAAACAAATATCTAAAAGCCCTAGGATCGTAAATTTTGTTTACTTCTTCAACGTTGAGTTTATTGACTCGGCGCCATTAGTGGTTAATAAGTTGTACCGTTCCCTCTTAAATTTGCATCTTGCCCACTTAACGGGATCAAGTTCCTCTTTCTCCAAATACTTTGCAACATTAGGATACATGCACAAAGGTCACAACATTACAAAGGTTGGAGGGGGTACAAGGGCACAACATTACAAAGGTCGCAGGGGGTACAATGGTCGTAGGGGGTACAATGGTCGCAGGGGTACGAGGGTCGAAAAGGGGTCAAAGGGTCGCAGAGGTTCAAGGGTCGCAAAGGGGTACAAGGGTCGCAAAGGGGTACAAGGGTCGCAAAGGGGTACAAGGGTCGCAAAGGGGTATACGAGGGTCGCAGAGGTTCAAGGGTCGCAAAGGGGTACAAGGGTCGCAAAGGGGTACAAGGGATGCAAAGGGTAGAAGGGTCGTAGAGGTCACAAAAGACGCATAAGTCACAAAAGTCATTTTTTACCTGGCCTTCAAATCATTCAATAGCACTTCAAATTCGTTCTCCGTGTGTGCTGCCGTACATTTGAAGAACATTTCCGCCACAGTATCACCCCTTTTCGTCTTTCTACCATGGCCTTTATTGACGTAGCTCTTTATATTTTGCGATATATGACGCGCACAAAAACCATGATCAGCTTCTTTATACACTTCTTTGACTGCTTTGACCAAACTTTTATGGCGATCAGATATCACAACGACATCACGTCCGTCCGGTACCACCTGTTGCAATCTTGACATAAACCACGTCCATTATTCGTCCTTCTCTCTGTCGACTATTCCCCATGCAAGAGGATATTGGTGATGTTCACCATCTTGCGCAGTCGCCACAATCGATGCTCCCTTGTACACTCCTGTCAAAAATGTTTCATCGACGACAACCACTTTACGCATGCATTTCCATCCCTTTATAGCCGCTCCGACAGCCATAAAAAGGTATTTGAAGCTTTTCCCATCATTGTCGAACAGTAGATCTGCGACAGATCCGGTATTTCTTATATAAAACATGTGCAACCACCCTGGAAGCCTCCTATAATGTTCAAAGTCATCACCACGAATATCCTTTTGAGCACCGCATTTGCCTCTTAATGCCATCAAATACGATACATTGACACCATATTTTGCTTTTACACGAGCCATCAATTCTTTTACTTCCGGCAAATTCCTCTTTCAAATAATCCTTAACCATTTGCGATGTACCCTTTGTAGCTTCAGTCCGTTTAGATATAGGTGAACAATTATGAATGGGATGGTGTGTTCTCACACTAAACCGTTTGGAATTCGGGATTGCTACCACGCGTAATTTCCATTTACAACCATTTCCGACAAACTTGCATCGTACTTCCCACAGCTTCGTATCAGATCTCAATGTTGTATATCTAAACGAAGCTTCGATTGAACCCTTCCTTACAAATGCCTGTCACTACTAGAAAATTGAAAATTAGGGACGAAATTTGGGGACCGATATTCCCGTCCCTAAATTTAGAAACGGATTATACACGGATTAGGGAAGAAAAATAAAATCCGTCACTAATCCGTCCCGAAATTTGGATACAGAAGAGTCGTGCCTAATCCGTTTCTAAATGCGAACTGATTGGACACGGCCATTTTTCACCCCATAACTTCTTTAGTGTTTGCGATATAATGGCATCTTCATCAAGATCGAACATTTTCGATTCTAGACAATGGATGTACAGAAGAATTGATCCAGAATCTCAAAGCGTATCGAAAGAGTTTATAGAAGGCGTCACACAGTTTATGACAATGGCGACGAATCAACAAGTTTACAAAGAAACGGGTACGTTGGTTTGTCCATGTGTGAAATGCAAGAATGAAAAATTTGTTAATGAGAGAACTGTTTGGAAGCATCTTTATTTAAGAGGATTTACCCCGAATTATTTCATGTGGTTATGTCATGGAGAAAAATTTGCACCACGATCTAGTAATGTTGTGGAAAACTTTAGGGGCACTATACATCATGATGAATTTGAGTCTTCTCAAGATGTAGAA
The DNA here is from genome assembly GCA_036759665.1 of Gynandropsis gynandra. Taxonomy (NCBI): domain Eukaryota; kingdom Viridiplantae; phylum Streptophyta; class Magnoliopsida; order Brassicales; family Cleomaceae; genus Gynandropsis; species Gynandropsis gynandra. The sequence continues at coordinate 21,790,871 of CM071876.1, read as the reverse complement.
ATGAACCCCTATGTGGAAATGGTGCAAAATGTATTCCGTGAAAGAAACGAAAATATTGAAGAAGATCCGAATGAAGAAGCAAAAAGTTTTTTTGAAATGCTAGAAAGTGCTAGGAATCCACTTTATGATGGTTGTAGGAGTGGTTTATCACAGTTATCTCTGTCTGCACGTTTGATGAATTTGAAGACTGAAAATAATTTGTCTGAGAATTGCATGGATTCGATATTGCAATTAGTAAGAGATTATTTGCCAGAAGATAATAATGCAGTAGACTCCTATTATGAGACAAAGAAGATGATGCGATCTTTGGGTTTATTGCCATATCAAAAGATTGATGTTTGTCAAGACAATTGCATGATTTTTTGGAGAGAGACATCGGAGATGAGTAATTGTCTATTTTGTGGAAAAGATCGGTTTTATTTAACAAAGAATGGAAAATCGGTTCCATATCGTCGTATGTGGTACTTACCAATTACAGACAGATTAAAAAGATTGTATCAATCTGTGGAGACCGCAAGCGACATGAGATGGCATGCTGAGCATTCAAGTCAGGAAGGAGAGATGTGTCATCCCTCAGATGGTGAGGCGTGGAAACACTTTAACAAGGTATATCCTGATTTTGCGGATGAGAGTCAAAATGTCTATTTAGACCTTTTTACCGATGGTTTTAATCCATTTGGGATGTCTGGAAAGAATTATTCATTGTTGCCAGTTATAGTGACACCTTACAACTTACCACCGGATATGTGCATGAAACGAGAATTTTTGTTTTTAACAATAATGATCCCCGGGCCTAATCATCCGAAAAGAAGCTTGGATATATTTCTTCAACCACTTATTGAAGAATTAAAATAATTATGGAATGGAGTTCAAGCGTAGGATGTCTCGAGGAAACAAAATTTTATGTTACGAGGTGCTCTCATGTGGACAATAAGTGATTTTCCAGCTTATAGTATGTTATCTGGATGGACAACGCATGGTCGATTGGCTTGTCCATATTTCATGGAGGAAACAGATGCTTTTCAGTTGAAACATGGAAGAAAGACGAGTTTGTTTGATTGTCATCGTTGTTTTCTTCCTGTTGATGATGCATTACGACGCAACAAGAGAAATTTTTAAAGGAATGTAGTTGTGCGGAAATCTCCTCCTCCAGTTTTGACCGGCGAAGAGATTTTGTATGAACGACTTCTTGCTTTGGATATTCCGAGGAGTATAGATTGCGGAGGGAACAATCATCCGAGAATTGTTGGTTATGGAATTACTCATAACTGGTACAAGAATAGCATATTTTGGGATTTGCCGTATTGGAAAAATCTGAAACTTCGCCACAATCTTGATGTGATGCACATAGAGAAGAATTTATTTGATAACATCATCAATACAGTACCGAATGTCACGGGAAGACGAAAGACAATATTAAATCACGCAAGGATCTAGAAGAATGTTGCTCACGAAGGGAGTTACATATAGGTGATGACGGTAAAGCGCCAGTCCCGATATTCAGATTGTCAAATGATACGAAATATAAATTGTTGAAATGGTTGAAAGAAGATGTGAAATTTCCCGATGGCTATGCGTCTAACATTGGAAGGTGCGTTGACATTCCAGGAGGAAAGTTATTAGGGATGAAAAGTCACGATTGTCATGTATTCATGCAAAGACTACTTCCGATATGTTTTTCTGAATTGATGGACAAACATGCACACGAAGCAATTGGAGGTATATGGTTGATTTTATATTAATATGTAGTGTGAATATTTGTTAAATACACGAATAATACTTTAATGTTACAGGTATTGGGCTATTCTTTCGAGATTTATGTTCGAGAAATCTGAGTATGGATGTAGTTCGTCGACTGCAAAATAACATAGTTACTGTACTATGTAATTTGGAGAAGATTTTTCCACCATCATTCTTCGATGTTATGGAGCACTTGACAGTTCATTTACCGCACGAAGCCGCACTAGGAGGTCCAGTTCAATTTCGTTGGATGTATCCGTTCGAGCGATTTATGTTTCATCTGAAGAAAAAAACCAAACAAAAAGCTCGACCGGAGGGTTCAATTGTTGAACAATACGTCAATGAGGAAATATCATTCTTTACTTCATACTACTTCGAGCCACATGTTCAAACGCGGAGTAGAAATCCAGACAGATATTTTGATGGTGGTGTGGCGTATTCATATCCAGTACCAGATGTTCCGGACATATTTTGCGGAATTGGTCGAGCTGCTGGTAAGGCGAAAGATATATGGTTATCACAACGAGATCTTCATATCGCACATACATATGTTTTATTGAACTGCGAATATCTACAGCCTTTTGAAAGGTAAAATCTCATAATTAACTATGGTTATCACAATGACAATTTTGTTTATTGTTATAATATTTGTAGAATTTTGTTTCTTTTTATAGGACATTTGAGGATATATTGAAGAATACATATACGAACATTGATGATTCTCAGCTCCAAGAACTTAAAGAAAAAGATTTCTCGACATGGATGCGACAATATGTAAGTAATGAAATTTTACATAAATAACTTTTATAATATTCTGACGATGTGTATATGTACTGCAGGTTGAGATGGGCAATCACCCGTTGTGGCTACGAGATCTTGTCAAAGGACCGATTGTGAAAGTTATGAGTTGGCCTATGTATTTTACACGTGGTTATAATTTTCACACTTACGATCATGGAAAATTGAAGTCGACGATGAATTACGGTGTATGTGAAATGAAGATGATATTCATGAAGATATAGAAGAAAAAGAAGATGTGGAATTTGAATCAGATACAGAAGATTCGACGGAACAATTGTATGACTCTGATGATGAATCATGTTAGAACGTTTATGAATTGTTTTTTATATCCTTTTTAATGATTGTTTCTATTTTCTCAATGATTATATGTTAAAACGTTTACGAATTGTTTTTATATCCTTTTTAATGATTGTTTCTATTTTCTCAATGATTATATGTATACGAATTGTTTCTCAATACGTTTTTTGATGATTATCGTCCCGATCCCGATCTATCGTCCCGATCTCGTTTTATCGTCTCGATCCCGTTCTATCGTCTCGGGCTCAGTCTCCGGTCAATCGTCCCAATCTCGGTCAATCGTCCCGATCCTGGTCTCGGTCTATCGGCCCGATCAATCACCGACCACAATTGGGAACGGATGAGCCGTTCCCAATTGGAGACGGGCTGCTGCCGTCTCCAATTGGAGACGGATAACTTTCTGGCGTCTCCAATTGGAGACGGAATATTTTCTGCCGTCTCCAATTGGAGACGGATTATTTCCAGCCTTCTCCAATTGGAGACGGATTTTCAGTCCCGTCTCCAAATTTTTTTAAATGCTCGCTCAGACGT
>CM071876.1:21758505-21780225 GCA_036759665.1 Gynandropsis gynandra | reverse complement strand
CTGATGTCGATTTCAAGCTACTCTCGCCGAATCTGTTGTGGTGTGGGGGAACAGTAATTTTTGTGCCACAGAGAGAGAGAATTAGAGGTGGTCTAGAGGAGAGAGAAAAATTGTCGTCAAGGGTAATATTGGATTATCAATATTTTAAGGGTAGATTTGAAGTTGAAACTTTTTTTTCAGCCAAGGGTATTTTTGAAGCACTTTAGCCCGACAGGGGTATTTTTGAAGTTCCCCCGGTCGAGGATGTGTATATGAAATTCTATTTCGAAATATATAAAAGATCTAATATAATATATAAAATATAATAATCAATTCACTCATCATAAAATAATTCTGAATTGAAACCATTAAATTAAACTCTTGAAACAATTAGTCAAATTTATATTTATATATGTTAGAAATTTTATTCTAACGTTAAGTATTAGATAATTGTTATTGAGGTACACACGGTGATGATTAGTATCGTATTGAAGAGACAATTATCGGGTGAAAATCCCTCCGTGTCATTCCGTAATTATAGAAATCTAATGATGGTTTTGTGATTAATTACAAATTGATGATTTATTGTAATTAATGAGAATTTAAAGGGTATGTAGCAAAAGACATGTCTTTAGGACATGTCTTTTCATTATTACAAAAAATGTCTTAATACCCTTTGAATTCATTCACCGTAACAACAATAATCACAAAACAAACAAATACACAAAAGGAACACTCTCTTATATCATCAAAGAGAGATTGAAGGAGATTTCGGAGGAATAGGCATTGGAGAAAAGATCACCGAATGCAAATTCTGAAAAATTCAAATTCTGCCGCCAATGATCGTGGGTTATTACATGATGTTAAGGATTATCTTTCTAGTAACTTTGAGATGAAAGATATGGGTGAGGTTTCCTATGTGATCGGAATAGAAATATTTTGAGACAGATCACAAGAAATTTTGGGATTGTCTCAAAAGGCTTACATCGACAAAGTTTTAGAAAGATTTAAAATGGAATCATGTTCACCAAGTCCGGTTCCCATACAGAAAGGGGATCGTTTCATTCTATCCCAATGTCCTAAGAATGACTTAGAGCGTAAGGAAATGGATGACATTCTTTATGCCTTTTTAGTCGGAAGTTTTATGTATGTTCAGACTTGTACTAGACTGGATATCAGTTTTTCGGTTGGGATGTTGGGTCGTTACCAATCAAATCCCGGACAATTTCACTGGAGAGCTGCAAAGAAAGTTTTAAGATATCTACAAGGCACCAAGGATCACATGCTCACATATAGAAGAACTAGCAATCTTAAGATTGTTGGTTATTCAAACTCAGACTATGTCGGATGCTCGGATACTCGAAAATCGACATTTGGTTATCTGTTCCTTCTAGGTGGGGGAGCTATTTCATGGAAGAGTGGTAAGCAGTCTGTCATTGCTACTTCCACTATGGAGGCCGAATTTGTAGCGTGCTTTGAAGCTACAGTTCAATCGTTGTGGTTGCCCGATTTTGTTCATGGTTTAGGCATCGTTGGTACCATTGCTAAACCGATGAACATATATTATGATAATGTGGCAGCCGTATTCTTCTCGAAGAACGATATATACTCCAAGGGTGCCAAGTATATGGATTTAAAATATCTATCGGTTAAAGAAAAAGTGCAAAATCAAAGAGTTCAAATTGTGCATATCGGCACCAATGATATGATCGCGGATCCGTTGACTAAAGGACTAGCTCCAAAGATCTTTCTTGGCCATGTTAGTGAAATGGGAGTAGTCGCGAAGTCCTTGTATTGTTGACGATTGTACATGTATGAATATAAGTCTTGCACATTGAAGTTTATTTGAACTCTAGATATCAATATAAGTTTTGATTTTGCTTATCTAAGAATCATATTTCAGTTATGCATATTTGTTATGATTATAGATATTTAGTCTGTGTTTAAAGACATTGTGGGATAAGATAATTTTAGATGTCTATCTTATCAAATTCAAGATATTTGAATTATATTGATTTGTGATACATGGAAGGAATCGGGACGTTTTGCCAGGCCCGTGACCGCCATGATTCGGTCAATTAATTCTTATAAAGTTGTGACTCGTATATAAGATCATTTAAGTGAGCTCAATGATTTTATATACTTGTCATATATGAATCAAGTGGGAGAATGTTAGAAATTTTATTCTAACATTGATTCATATAAATATAAGTATTAGATAATTGTTATTGAGGTACACACAGTGATGATTAGTGTCGTATTGAAGAGACAATTATCGGGTGAAAATCCCTCCATGCCATTCCGCAATTATAGAAATCTAATGATGGTTTTGTGATTTATTATAGATTGAGGATTTATTATAATTAATGAGAATTTAAAGGGTATGTAGCAAAAGACATGTCTTTTAGGACATGTCTTTTCATTATTACAAAAAATTTCTTAATACCCTTTGAATTCATTCACCGTAACAACAATAATCGCAAAACAAACAAATACACAAAAGAAAAACTCTCTTATATCATCAAAGAGAGATTGAAGGAGATTTCAGAGGAATATGCATTGGAGAAAAGATCCACCGAATGCAAATCCTGGAAAATTCAAATAAGTGATTTAATTATTGTTTGGTTGATTTAATTTCCTATTAGAATGTCGATAATTAATTTCGTATAATAGGATTATCGAAATTTCTTACAATATGTACATAAATTACATATTTACATATATGAATATGTACACACCATTATATATATATATATATATGATTCCTTGAAGATCAAATATTTCTTTTTTCACCAAAAGAAGAGAAGCAAAAACACATTGTTTTTGGTGTTATCAACTTTGGGTGGCTTAATTCCATGCAAGGCACATGACCGCATGTGGATATTTGCAAAAGGTATAAGTTTTGATTGAACATAAAGTTTCCAAGTGAAATCTCTCTCTCTCTCTCTCTCTCTCTCACAAATTACAAGCCCTAAAACGCCATGTAAATAGTTTGTTCTCATGTTAACACTAAATCAGTTAGTGTGTATGTATATATATATGTATATATTTATATAAACGTATCTTCGTGCACACCCTAGGGAATTGGAACATTCCTCTTTTTTCACATGTCTTGGTACTCAAAAACCCAGTTTTGTTGTGTTGCGACAGAGCATCTTAATCTACTAAGAAAGGAGATGAAGTGAAAGTTTGAGTTGAGACAAATGTTTTCATGCCCTTTTCCTGTCAGTTCAGAATTTTAATGTTAATATGTGTCTTAATAATCAGTACGTTTATATAACCGAAGAGGTTAAAAAGAAAAACTCTCTTTATATCATATTTTTCTACTGCTGTAACGGCTGCCTTAAATCTCATGTAAATTTCTCTATCTCTTCTTCTTCCTTTTTTAAATACTTTTTCCAAGTAAGGATTCGAAACTAGTGAGGAGACACTTTGTTTGTGTCATCTATTCTCAAGTTGAACTGATTCATCTTGACTTGCTCTAATATCTTCTTCACGTTCGTCCATACTTTTTATGTATTTTTATTCATCGGATTCTATAACAGCGAAGGATAAGTTTCTATTTTTCGTGGAAATACATCTTCTATCCTCAAGGGACTAAATCTAAATAGTTGCACATAAATTAGAATACATTTTCCAATCACACCATAACTGTGTCATTAAATCTTATAGAACAAACGAAAAAATGTGATGAATATGATACGTTGGTCGTGATATTCATTAATATCTCTATTCCCATACAGAATTACAAAGGAATAAGATGGGAAAGGTGTTTAGATGAACAATAGCAAGGGGTTTGATTATTAGTTTGATACATATATACATCTTTAATTTGTATTAAAAATGGATCAGCACTCACACTAATTAAGTATACTCTAGCAATGGTTCCCAATAATCTAATCAACCATTAATAAAAGATAGAAGGAGGGAGGTTATTAATGTACTATTCGATTTGTTGATTTATATCTTATAGACTCCTAATCATGTTAATTCGAATCATATATATGAAAAATATGTTAAGAGACTTTGCACTCGTGCATGCTTTATTTGTGTGCATATATCATTCAAAAGATAGTGGCTCATATAAATACACACACAAAGGTATACCAAATCCTACTTCATATAGTATGATAATGAGAGACATAGCTTCCTTGCAACATATATTATATGCATGCAAGTATATCTAGTGAATGACTAGTTATATTATAACATATGAAATTGTAAGCCTGAGTATCGTGATTCTCAAAACCCGAAACTATAATAAATACCATAAACTATAAGGTTACAAGAGTTCCAAGTCATAGAATATTCATTGAGTGTATAAAATCTGAAGATTTATTATTACATATTAAAAATTAGATAATATTTAAGTAATCGGGATTTCGCTACTTGTGAGAGCTGAGGATGTTGAAGATAGGCATGTATGTGACACTCTAGAAAACATATATTTCATGAAAGAATATTTAGACAAAATATATGAAGGAAATCGTACAATTTATGATTGAATGTTTCACCAATTGAAGCATATAATAATAGAAAAAGCACAAAACCCTAGCAACACCTTAAGATCATCACAGTGGACAATCCTTTATCTCTCTAACAATAACTACGATGAAAACCCAAATTAGAGTATGGATTTCAGCAGAAGCAAGCAGGATATATATATGTATATATAACTAATAAAACAAAGTGACAAATTGAAAGGTCCATATGAAGGTGTCAAAATGGTAAGAAATGGTTATTAAATTCGGACAATATTTAAATTGGAACCGAAAACTAAAAAGGAGGTCGTGAAGCGTTTCCAGTGCCCCATCCAAGCAAATGAGGGTCACCAGAAAACTCATAACCACTCACATTACCTCCTAACTGCCCCTGATGCCCTCCTCCTCCTCCGGTGGTCAATCCAGACGGAAGTGATGTAGACGCCGGCGGCGCGTGATCCACACCTCCTACTCCTCCGCTGCCGGCTCCTCCCTCATCTTCATCCATCGGAAGCCTCTCGAAGACGGCGTTCGAGAAAGAAGCCGCCATTAGTATCACTGGACCAGAAGCCACGAGCGGCGCCACCACACTCCCTCCGACCACCTGACCTTGCCCTCCGGAGAGAAATATCGATAGTCTTCCGGCTCCCGGCGGCGCTGGTGGCGGCAGAACCGTCCCCGTTAACGAAAGAATATCGAATCTCCCATGTAAAGTGACAACTCCTCCTCCTGCTGCTCCTCCACCTCCGCCAGTTCCAGGTGCCGCTGTTGGCTGACGGAGGGTGACGTTGGAGACGGTTCCGTTGCCACCAAGGACAGACACTCCTCTCCCTCTCCGGCAAGCGTAGGTGGAGACGCTCTCGACGATGTCGGCGCCGGGAGAGACTTCAAGGACGTGAGATCTGAGGGCGTTGGGGCTGTCGCGAGTGACTATGATGGGAGGCTTGGGCTTGTTCTTGGACCCCGGAGGTCTTCCACGTGGCCGCTTCGCCCGTGCTGAGCTGGATGTTGCTGGATCGGAGTCGGGTCGACCCGGATGGTTGTCCCTGTTGGAGTCAGAGTCCCTCGAATCATCCGAACCCGGTTGCTGCTGATGATGGTGGTGGTGGTCAAGATTCGGCGGCTGCGCCTGAAACTGGTGGTGAATCTCCGGTCGGAAGAGGTTGTGGAAGTATCTGCCTCCGCCACCTTGGTCGTAACCACCCTCCATCGCCGCCGCATCTACTACGCTCCTCTCCCACCACTGCTGCTTATTAGCCAGAATCAGATTATACAGGAAAATCAAGAAAAGCAAGAGATTCTTTACTCAAATGGACCAACTGGGTCGTCTTGCTTGTTCTTGATTCTATTCTCTTGGGTCATGTATGAGAAGTGGTGATGATGAAGGTCATGTATAGAACTCTTTCCAGATTGAGAGAAGTCAAAATCAGGATTTAAGGAGCCAATAGATGGGGATGATCAGTTACACAAGCCAACAAGGACACTAGGAACAGAAACTGAAACAACAACAAAAAAAAAACAACAAACAATCAAGAGCATGCACTACACTACTTGTGTGTTGTTAATGTGTTTCAGTGCTTTTCTTCCTGAGAAACCCTAGCTTTAGCTTAGGGCAGAGTCCTCAGAGACGACGTCGTATTCAGTTCGATCTGAATTCTGAATAAAAAAATGTGAAAGAAGAAAACAAAAGAAGCTCCAGATTTTAATTCATGTACTGCAAGAAATTTTGGTCCGACATGGAACGAGAGTAAAGTAAAAGAAAGAAAAAAAAAGAGCTACCAAAACGCATCAATCTAAAAGCATAGAGACACCGAGAATTTAGCTGATATACACAGTTCCTTTTTACTATTTTTAACTTATATATATCATTATATTATATTATATATGTAATTATGTTTGTATTATAAGTGTGTGTGTATTTATATATGTAAGTGTTCATATTCTTACATTAAGTTGAAGAGAATAATTAGGGCTTCGCCGAGGGTTCTTCTTCGTGGTGCTCTTCGTTCTTTCTTTGTTTCTTCGCTTTATTTTTCTTGTTCTTCTTTTTGGCTTCTAGCTTTTGAGTGTAGAAGAATAAAAAAAAATCAGGAGATGTCTTATAATTTATTTGTTATTTTTCTCCGCAGTAGTATTAGAAGGTTGTATAATTAAAAATATCACAAAACCTTAGATTAATCTAAGGAATATTCGGATGAGTTTAATTAGGAAAAAATATATAATTATATAATTGCTGATTTTTTTTCTGTCGCAACCGAAAAAACTTTGGAAAAATTTACTCATAAATTAGCTAGAAAAGAGTTAATGAATTATTCATCAATTATTAATTTCGAAAATAGTCTAAATGTATTATGTCTTGTTGTCAACTCTAATGACGAATCCAAGTGGCGACTAAGGAATCCCACGCTAACTTTGCAGCGCGTGCACGGTACGCTTCATCTATCTAAATAAGCACTATACCCTTTATAAGCTTAATTACCTCATTATCAGGCATTTAGTGAAGCTATGGGTTTACTTTTTTAACCAAAGAAGGAGTAATTCATAAACCAGAAATCACACATCTTTTTTGTTACAAATACATATTTTTTTTTTTGGTAAAATCAGAAATATATAATATATATAATATAATATACTGACGTACAAGTGTTCAGAATCAGTGGATTTAAATAGTATTAAAATATATATTACGCATGTACCAAACGTAACATTGACAGCCTTTGCTAAAAGAATTATTTATTAGTGAGAAATAAAATCAAAATAAAACTTTGCTTGCAAATTTTCATTTATTTTAATAGATTTTACATAATCATTAGCATTTTTAAGATTGGAGATAAATTGAATTACAAAATACTTCGGTATCATATGCATCAAATATATATATATAACAATTTAATCTCAAAATAAATTATTATTATTATTATTATTAATCCAACGATTTTGAAAGTTTTAAAAAGGATTATCAAATTTTGTGACTAATAATTTACTTTTTTTGGCCAAACTTGTCCACTAATTTCGTTGGCCATTATTTATATGGATTCTTTAGTCTATAAAAAAGGCTTAACGAAGAATAGTCCTAGATTTCTGTACTTATGAAGTAGAACGGGAATTTACGTTTCTTTAGTCATATTTTTTTAAAATAATAAATAATAGTATTAAATAATAACACAATAATTATGAAAAAAAAGTTATATACGATATTTTGACTTTAAATCTATCTTTTTCTAAAAAAAATTTCAATTTCAAATCTATTCTTAGAATATAAATAATTTCATATCACTTTTATTTTTAATTAATCAACAGTTTTTCTATCTCCTCCAAAATATCTCGATTTCTCTCTTTCATGTCGCGCGAAAATTACTGTTCTCATACACCACATCTGATTTAATGCTAGTAGTTTGAAATCGGTATTAGATTCACCACAAATATGTTGAAATCGTTTGTTGTCAACAAAGAAGCTTGCAACTAATCATATTCCGCAGAAAAACCAGGTAAGTATAGTGAGTTTTTTTTATGTTTCTTTTGTGCTTTTCGAGTTTCTTTTGTGAATTGGATAATCCGAGTGAGTAGTGATTAATATGTATAGATTCGATTCTTCTTTTTTCAAAACGAGTCTTATATTGATATAGTCAAAACGAGTCATATTTATTGAAATGTCAAATGATTGCAATGAGTGACAGTCTCATCGACTCACATGGTCGTACTGGGTCACAGAGTCATATTGAAACACATGGTCGCATTGGGTCACAGAGTCTCATCGAGTTGCACGGTCGCAATGAGTCATAGAATATCATCGAGTCGCACGGTCGCACTGGGTCACATAGTCTCATCGAGCCGCACGATCGCACTGAGTCACATAGTCTTATCGAGCCGCACGGTCACAATGGGTCACAAAGGTACAAGGATTGCAAAGGGGTAAAAGAGTCGCAGGGGTCCAAGGGTCGCAGTGGTACAAGGGTCGCAAAGGTACAAGGATCGCAAAGGGGCACAAGGGTCACAGAGGTACAACGGTCGCAAAGGGGTCAAAGGTCGCAGGGGTACAAAGGTCGTAGGGGTACAAGGGTCGTAAAGGGGTCAAAGGGTCGCTGACGTACAAAAGTCGCAAAGGGGTCCAACGGTCGTAGGGGTACATGGGTCGTAAAGGGGTCAAATGGTCGCAGGGGTACAAGGGTCACAAAGGGGTCAAAAGGTCGCACAGTAGCACTGGGTCATAGAGTCTCATCGAGCCGTACGGTCGCAGTGGGTCATAGAGGCTCATCGAGTTGCACGTTCGCACTGGGTCATAGAGTCTCATCGAATCGCACGGTCGCACTGGATCACAGAGTCTCATCGAGTCTCACGGTCGCACTAGGTCATTGTCAATTTGAAACACATGGTCGCAGTGGGTCACAAAATTTACCCTCTTTTGATGTTTTTGTTACAAGTGTAATGGATTCGATGGATGAGAAAATCACATTGATTTATTTTTTGTATGATGGCAAAATAAGAGAAAACGTAAATAGAGAATCTGAATGAGTTGGTAGAGTTCAGGAAAATTAGAGAGTATTTTTCTATTATCCTCCGGTTAGTCTCACATACAAGCAACTTATTGATGAGTTATGCGTAAAGATTATGGTGGAAAAAATATAACGAAGTTGAAGTTAACTTATTTTCCCAATGTTTTTGAAAATAGAAAGCCAACATATATAATCAATGATAAGCATCTTATTTGTTATATGTTCGATCGCATAAGATAAATTCGACCACTGCTATATGTGGAGATAGAATCGTCAAATGTGAAGTGTGAAATCGAAATTGAGAGAGAAGTTCATGCTTTTGGAAGCATTGCTAGAGAAACTGAGAATGGAGGTGTTGTAAATTATGATGACTGTGTTATTTTAGTTCCAAATAACTAAAAAAGATTTGGGAGTAATTCGACGGAAACAATAAATATTTTGGATTCGGATAATTATGATAGTGAACATACCAGCGGGTTAAGAGAAGATGGTGGGTGTGCCATGAATGTGATAATTGATCAAGTTGTTTGTGGCAGTAATAAAGTTTATTCTGATACGCCAATAGAGTATAAGGATGATGATGGTGAGAACAATTTGGAAATGGTAGTTCACGAGAAGGAAGACAGTGAAAATAATATCTTCGAGTTCGAAGATGGATTGCATCTTAGAATTAGGCAAGAGTTTGATAGCAAGAAAGATGTACAAGCACTTGTTAGGAATTAGGCAAGAGTTTGATAGCAAGAAAGATGTACAAGCATCAGCATACACAATGAACAAATTTGAAGTGTTATTAAACGATTTGAAGGCCAGGTACAAATATAACTTTGTGAATGTTGTGACTATTGTGACCTTTGTGACCATTTTGAACTTTGTGACTTTTGCAAACCTTGTACCCTTGCGATCCTTTTACCTCTGCGACCCTTGTACCCCTCGCGACCCTTGTACCTCTGCGACCCATGTACCTCCGCGATCCTTGTTCCGAATCGACCCTTTGACCTATCTGCGACCCTTGTGACTGTTGTGACCTTTGTGCATATATCCTAATATTGCAAAGTATTTGGAGAAAGAGGAACTTGATCCCGTTAAGTGGGCAAGCTACAAATTTTAAGGGTGAAAGGTACAACTTACTAACCACTAATGGGGTCGAGTCAATAAATTCAACGTGAAGAAGTCAAAAAAAGTTTTCGATCCTAGAGCTTTTAGATATTTTTTGGGGAAAGACAGTGGAATGGTTCAATAGGTATAGGTTAGAAACAACTATCGGTGATAATTATCAAAAGTTAACACCTTATGTTGAGAAAATGTTACATGAAGAGTTTGGACAGACATCCAAGTATGAAGTTATTGAATTGAACATGTTGAGTGATGAGTTTGAGGTGAGAAATGAGATGGATAAAAGATTTGTAGTGAGTCTTCAAAAAAGAACGTGCAACTGCAAAATATTTGCTGTGGATAAGTATCAATTTTAAAAAATAATAATTTATTTACAAATAAATATGAATCAAATTAGTCTCGGGGTACAGGGATACATCTTCCATTCCCAAATACATCAGTAGTCATCTTCTCACGCATGGAAGCAATATTGTCGTCATAAATTAAGGGTAAAGTCCCACATCTTTTCATTACAGCAACTTCTAAGAATTTGAAGGCGTAAACACCACAGTTATTCGCGACTTTGTTCTGTGATAGACCTTCAAAATATTCGTACTGCCATTTATCTTCTCCAGAAACCAAAGAAGGAAACCCTCCGAGTCGAAGCATCTTGGGGATAGTTGTTCTTATCATCTCAATCATCGGATCGATATGCAATTCCTTCATCCTGGTCTAGCAGTTGTATACTGTGATTCATCGAGTTTTGAATTCCACTTTTATGGCTACCCAATGAACAAGTACATATCAGATTTCGGATAATGGAATGTTTAGAAACGAGACCAAGCCATCGTAGTTATTCACTGTTTGTACTTACTTCTGAATGTATATTTACCATCCAAATATTCAGTCAGAGTTTCCGACAATTCTTCCATATCGTCGTACATTCACAGTGTGAGCATCTGCATGAAAGAAATAGGAAAAACGTAATAATTCTGATATATGTAGGGGAATATGCTCATGCGAATATACAGCTCGAACAACACTCATCCAATTGCTGCAAAAAAATTAACACACATGAATACACATGACACAAAAAGACCTCTGTGACCTTTATGACTTTCGTGGCTAAGGTTAAAAAAATATTACATCATATTCAAACCATACGTTATCCTTTAATATGATATCCCCAAACTCTGGCCCCCAGAGACAATCTAGGTCAGATTTCCACCAATGCTCTTGGCGAGGTCTCATCATAAATATATATAGCGTAATCAATTTTATACCTAGTATCAATGAACGAATGCTCTCGGTTTATCCTACCCCTTTCTAATCCCTTGGGCTCCCACACAAAATTCCGATTCCGTTCAGGTTCTTGAACCACCTTTTTTACAGATTCTTGAACCATCTTTTTTATGGGTTCTTGAAGTAAAATTTCTACGGGTTTTGCATCAACGACTTTTCCTCGCCCTCTCCCTCGCCCTGTTTTTGCTCTTTTCGCCAGTAGAGGTTCAACATATGGCTCCTTTCTTGCCTTATGTGGTTTTAAAATATGTTTAGTTACCAGCGGAGGTTCAACATATGGCTCAGACTCCTTCGATAAAGATGCAGTATCTGCATAAAATTTACTTCATTAAACTCATGCTACACATGCGACCCTGCGACCATGCGATATATGTGACCATGGCAACCCATGTGACCATTGGGAAATAGAAATCCATGCGACCAATGCGACCTTTTGTGACCCGTACAACCCATGCTACCCATGAGACCAATGCGACCTAGGTAACTCAAATGTTACTTACTTGGTGGTACTTCGACAGAAACCTCCTCATTATCTCTCACAGTGTCGGAAGATTGGTCTCCGGTGCTCGTATCTTTCTCGATAGACTTTGATTTTTCCTTTTCAGCACCTTTGAGATTTGTCGCCTTTGATTTTGGATTAGGCAAATGAAATCTGATATCCCTTAGAAGGTCTCTTACGACGTTGATGATTCTTTTATCTGAGTTCTTTATTTCCTTTATTAATTTCTGCTCTAGTGTTAGAGGGATTGCAACTTCTTCTCCTTCAGCTTCAGCTTCAACATCACCTTCTCTTTCCTCATCAGAACACCTACTCATCCTTCCTCTTCGTCAGCTTTAGATATGGGTGGAACATCTACAACCTCTATTGTTTTTTCACCCACGCTCTTCTTCCTCGTAGTTCCTTTTCCTTTCCTCTTCTTTTGATCACCAAGATCTGCTTTTCGTGTCAGCAGTTCTTTCTTACGGATGTCCTTCCAACAAATATCCTTCGGATTTCTACGTAGATGTTCCATCTATATCTGAACATCGGGATCGTGGCATTCCTCGTAATCCACTACATAAAAAGTAAAGCTTCCTCTTCGTGTTCAGCACGAAGAATACTTCAAATATCCTGCAAAACACCATTATGACCCTTATTACCCTTGTGACCCTTGTTACCTGTGTAATGTTACCTTAGAATCTCTGATCTGCCTTATCACGTCTACAAATTTCGCGATAAAATTGGATTTAACCCTCTTCTTGCACATCTTTGGGCATGATGGATCTGCATCCATAATATCAACATACAATCCCTTTCCGTCCAAACTAAGGATGGTTCCGAATGGAAGTAATTGAAATATTAAAAGTAAATGATAAGAACGCAAAAAGTACGAAAAGATTCAAGTTATTCGAATAATATATACAATTTACCATTAGTGAGATCATGAAACCGCCACAATACCATTTTGATTTTGGTGATTCCTCGCTAACGTGCTTGTGGCAAGTATCCACAAGCTTCTCGAATGTGTAAAGCTCCCATGGAAAACCTTCACAAAATTCAAAGTCATCAACCATTTCAGTGAGATCATAGATGATAAAGTTATCTGATGAAGGCTTCTGATCCATAACTTGTGCCAACAGCATCAAAGTTGCCAACCTCGTCCGGTCGTCGGAATTCTTCGCCTTCACAAGCTTTTCACTAACTTATGTGGTGGTCACCTTTCCACGGCCAAATTCTTTAGCATTAATGTATCACCCCTTTTGGACTCCCGTCCTTTTGGATATAGTCCGTAGTTCAATCCGAAAATTAGTGCATGCTCCACTATAGAGTATCGGATGGGAACACCGTTTAAGATGAACCACAACTCCTTCTTGTCCCGTACAATCATGGAGTGATTTAGTAGGACAGAGATTTGAACCTTCGTCAATGTGGACTCACATTGGAAATGGAATAAATGTTTAAATTGTGGCTCTTTCTCGAAGTAATGCAACTCATATTCATCTAAGATTCCTCTCAACTGCTTTATTGTCTCGTGAGGATAACACTTGGTGGTGATCTTTGACATTCTGTCAATGTGCTTGAATTCATACATAAACTTCGGCTTTGGCAAAACCTGCAAAATGACCAATTAAGAATACATTAGAGTTCCACCAACTCAAGTGACCCTTAGGACTCAATTGACCCATGCGACTCAAGCGATCCATGCGACTCAATGACATTCAAGCGACCAAGCGACTCAAACGACCCTTGTGACTCAATGACACTCAAGCGACCATTGCTACCATTGAGACCCAATGAGTCGCTTGAGTCGAAGATGGTCATGCAACTCCTGCGACCCTTACGATTCAATTAGACTCGATCAACCCTTGCGACTCAACCGCCTCACTTAGACTCAATCGACTCATGCAGACTCAACTGACTCACTGACACTCATACCCAGTTCAAATCAACAAACAAATTTTTGACTCAACATCCTGCAAAACCCTAGAAATCGATATATTTACACTGACTGGCTCTATTGAAGAACTCGTGCTCTCTTCTTCACTACTGATTCTAGTCATTTCTTCATCACTTCAAAATTTCTTTAGTCACAACTTGAATTTTCCCTTCTTGTGAACTTCAAATCGATCCCTCTTAAATTCGAAATCCCTTCGTATTCCTTGTTCTCAATTTTGAAATAGTTTTTCTTGTCGAAAAACTAACAGAATATGTGTTTTTCACGTTCGAAAATCAAAAACAAATTTATTTTTTTTTAATTTTTCTATTTAATAATTATTTTTATTAGGATAGAAGTGAAGTACTCCAAAACCTTCCGAGAATATCTCTCATATATGTCCAATAACTATGTGTGTGAAAAATATTAAACTAATCACTTAAAGAAAAACGGACGCCATGTAACAAAAACGATTGGTTGCATATAAATGCAATATTTTTATGGGGTATTTTTTTAAATGTGTCTCTTTCAATTTATATCAAAATAAACTGTTTTCTAAAACTATAAAAAATTAGTCTTAGTTTTATAATCTCCCTTTTAAGTTTTAAAATTTATTAATCTTCCTTTTTTTGTTATTTTCTTTTTTCTTCATCTTATTGTTCTTAGAGTTTTCTTTATAAAATTAAACCGTAACTATATTTTTAAACCCAAACCTGATTTTTTTAGGATTAGGGTTTAGTGTGAAAGGTAACAGGTTTTGAAAACTCAAAATATTAAATACAAAAATCTAAAAATAAAGAGATTAGATTAGCAACAAAAAGTTTTCCAAAGATATTATTTTTATGGATTATTCAATTTTTAGTTGATATTTATGGAACGTTCAAATAATCAAATAAATAATCTTTAAAATTAGCAACCATTTTTCTAAAGAAATCCAAAATGTTAACGTTTATATATTTATCTTTTTTCTTTGTAACATATATGTAACTACAAACTTTTACATTTAGTAGAATTATTCTTTTTAGTTATATGCACAAATTATTTTGATAATTTGTCATGAACGAGAAAAAACTATTAAATATTTATTTTATGAGTAAGTATATTTAAGGGGGCTACAATATTGATTCTATGCATAATATTTAGTATTTTAATCGAATATTTTTATCGTTTGTCTTCTTATTATATAAACATAATAGTGATACTTTTTTAATTTTTTTTAGATGCTACAAACCTTAGACAAAGAGAAATGACCTTTTATATTTTTACTTAGTACACAAGACTTATAAAAAATTGTGTATATATATACATGAGAGAGAATTATATCTAGATAAGATAATGATATATATATACTATAATACTTTTTAAGTTAAACGTACAAATTTTGTAAGTCCAATTTGCAGATGAATTTGGAAAAATCATTCCGGCCGAGCGACTTTGTAAGAATGCCTGCAAGTTGATCATGAGTGGAGACGTGAGACGTGACCAAAGAGCTTGTAAGTGACTCATTTTGAACGAAATGACAATCCACTTCAATGTGTTTCATGCGTTCTTCGAAGACCGGATTCGCAGTGATGTGTAAAGCGGCTTGACTGTCATAAAATAGGCGAGCCGACGACGATGAGAATTCTGAGACTCTCCAACAAATATTTGAGATATTTAAGCTCACGAACCGTCATCGCCATGGCACGGTACCCAGTTTTGGTCGATGAACATGATAGAGTTTTTTGTTTCTTCGTCTTCCAAGAGATCGGAGACCCTCCTAAGGTATTGAACCATCTGGTGAGAGATCGCCGAGTGCGAGGACAACCAGCCGAATCAGAGTCACACCATGCAGAAAGAGAAAGGTCGACACCGATCTTAAGAAGAATACCTTGTCCTAGAGTGTACTTCAGATAGTGAACAACGCGTAGAGCGACTTCCAAATGATTGAGGGTGGGTTGGTTGAGGAATTGATATAGGGTGTGAATGTTGTAGGCAAGATTCGGTCGCGTAATACCAAGATATATGAGTGGACCAACGAGACAACAATAACGATCAGATTCAGTGAGCAGAGGAGTCATAGACAAAGCCAAATGGTGATTATGTTCCAACGGAAATAAAGTTGGATGAGAGTCTAATAATCCAATCTCCGAGATAATATCAAGGATATACTTGCGAAGATACAAGTATAGACCCGATGAGCTCCGAGCGACTTCTATACCCAGAAAATATTTCAAAACGCTAAGATCTTTCACATTGAAGAACAAATATAAGTAGTCCTTGAAAAGTTATATCTTTGTGGAAAAATTGTCGGACACAATGAGATTGTCAGCATAAACCAAAATACTAATACAGATACGACCATAAGAGTAACATAACAGTGAGTAATCATCATCTGATTGAACAAAGCCATAACGAACCAAAGCCGAAGTGAGCTTGCGAACCAGCAACGTGGTGCCTGTTTGAGGCCATAACGTGACTTGCGGAGACGACATACACGGGAGTCCCCATCAGTACCAAAACTAGGCAAAAGCTTCATATAAACTTTTTCGTGGAAATTTCCATGGAGAAAGGCATTTTTGAAGATCTATCTGATGGACCTCCCAATCAAGAGCAGCGACAACACCCAGATAGGTCCGAACAGTCGACATTTTTGCAACCAGAGCAAACGTTTCGCTGTAATCTATGCCTTCGACCTGGTGGTTTTCCAATACAACCAAACAAGATTTGTACCACTCAATAAAGCCAGCCGACCAATAATTGATCTTGTATATCCATTTGTAACCCATAGCTCGTTTTCCTAAAGGAAGAGGCTCGAGCTTCCAAGTGTTATTCTTCTACAAAGTATTTATCTCACTGTTCATGGTCGATCGCCATCGAGGGTCACAGAGAGCTTCATTAAATGATTTGGGCTCGGAGTGAGTAGAGATCGCAACCATAAAAGTTTTGTGAAGGGAAGAGAAACAATTAGTGGAGAGATAATCAGAGACTGGGTGATTCGTAACTAAGGACGGGACCGGAGACACGAGAGCATACGCAAGGGGCATTATACGGACGGTGTTTATGACAAAGTACCAAAGTATCATCGAAGGAAACCTCTATCGGTGATCGCAACCAAGGGGTTATGTGGGTAAAGGTGCAGCGGACGGATCAGAGGAGGCAAGCAAAAATGGAGAATCCAACACAGGAGAACCCCCCTGTCAGAGTACTCAGGAACGGTGGCATCCGGAGTCGCAGAGGACCCAGGAATTGAGACTTTTTGGGTCACAGAGGACCCAAGAATGAAGGTGTCTAGAGGCGCAGAAGACCCAGAATCACCACTAGTGTTAGATGGGGTAGACGGAGAAACTGGTTCCAAAAATACTAGAGAGTCGGAATCAGAAGCCGCGAGAGCGTCTTGAGAGAGACTAAAACATGACTTCGGGTCAGGACAAGGCGAATCCATAGGTCGAGATGAAGGAGCAGTCGTCGGTGACTCGTAGGGAAACTGATACTAAAAAAATAACATCTCATGACACGAAGAACATTTTACGATCGAGATCAAATAGCCTCCAACCTTTTTTACCAAATGGGTAACCAACAAAGATGCAATTCCAACTTCGCAAGGTAAATTTATCACCATTCGCTGAATATTATGATAATAGTAGAGGCTGTCGAACAAACAAAGATTCGAGACAGATGGAGGTTCACCATGAAGAACCTCATATGGATACTTGTCACCGAGAATTTTTATCGGAGTCTAATTAATAAGATATCCCGCTATAAGTATACACTCGCCCAATAAATCCACTAGAAGATATGCTTGAAAAAGAAAGGTATAGACCACGTTCAGGATGTGACGGTGTTTTCTTTTCGTACGACTGTTTTGTTGATGGGTACCAACACACGAAGTTTCATGGATGATTTCCTCCTTGGATTGAAACTCTCGTAGGGAGGTAAACTCAGTTCCATTATCATTGTGAAGCTTATGAACTTTAATATGGTGTTGACGCTCGACCATAGTACAAAAACCATGAATATACGATTGGACTTCAGATTTTGAACGCAGGAGGTATAAACAAACCGCTCGCGAAAAATCATCCACCATTGTCAAGAAATATCGTGCACCAGAGTAAGAAACAACACGATAAGGACCTCATACATCACAATGAATAAACTGAAGAATGTGTGTAGTTTTATTTTCACTAATAAAAAATACTTCACAAGTTTTTTTGGCACAAAGACAAGTGTCACAACCCTTATTAGAAATACACAAAATATTAGAATTCAACTGAACTCCCGGAATAGCAGAACTAAAAAGTTAGATGCCCCAATCGAGAATGCTACAAATCCACTGTAGAAGACTGAGTTCTTATAGGAGCCGCAGCCACGACACACTTAAAGTAGTAGAGCCCCCCACGTTGCTCATCCGCTCCAATCAGCATCCTCATAGTGCGGTATTGAATCACACAAAGCTGATCGGTAAGTTGAATCACATAATTCGCAAGGAGCTGAGACAAAGAGATCAAAATGCATTGGAGATCGGGAACATAGAAAACATTGTGTGACACAAAGGCGTACAAAGCCTTTTTACACAACAAAGGTCGTACATCCATTCGACAAACCAACACAATATGTTGTTATAGAAGAAACGTTAAAGAAAGATTAAAGATTTCCCATCATGTGGTTGCCAGCGCCCGAGTCCATGATCCACGGGAGGAACGATATCAACCATTTGTTTCTCGTTCGCAACAATCTTGTTGGAGAGAATGTCAAGGAGCTATTTGAGCTAATCGGAGGAGAAACCACTTAGGTCGTCCGTGTTGAAATGCTCCTAAGATGGACCAGGATCGGACTAAGCAGAACAGACGTGAGCAACATTCACACGAACCATGGTCATACCACGACCACGACCTGTCCTAGTTCAATCGTGACCACAACCAGCTCCATTAGAGTTATGTTCACGACACTCATTTTACCAATCAGAAAATCCAACAATTTGGAAGCATTTGTTCACTGAATGTCCTTTTTTCTGCAATGAGAGAAGACCGAGATAGGGTCACGGGCATCATAATATGGTCACGACTTAAAACTGATTTGAACAGCGAGCGCCATGAAGTTAGTGAATTTGTCCTCTTTCGCAACGAGATTAGGTCGAGAATCTTCATCCTGCAAGACGAGACTATACACCTTCTGTAAGCTTGATAGAGGATCCAACGCAAAGAGATTAGAATGGATCGTCCCATAAAATGTCTCATCAAGGCCGAGAAGGAAGACGTGCATTCGATCATCCTCTTGTTTCTTTTTAAATTTTCCAGCAAGCTTGCACACACAATCACCACAGGTGCAACCAACACATTTTTAAGAAGGCAATGGGTCACATACACTCAAAGACTCCCACAAATATTTGAGCTTGCTGAAATACTCAGAGATAGACATACTCTTCTGTTTACACGAATATAAATCAAATTTGAGTTTAAGAATGCAGGGATCACTAAAGACAGAGCATTGAGTTTTAATATCGTCCCACAAAACCTTCGCAATCTCAAAGTGAGAGACATTAGCATGGACGCTTGGTTTCATCATGTTTCGAATCCACGAGATGATAAAGAGTTTTTATCCCACCAATTTTCCAACTCCTTGGATCCTTCAGTCGGTAGAAATATGGTACCATCCACAAAGCCAAACTTTTTTCGGAAACGCAACGCCGTACGAAATTCACGAGCCCACTCAACAGAATTGTGATCACCAAAAGGATATGAGATAACATACAACAGGGATTGTCACTGGATGTGAGGTGATACGGGTTGATAGTTCGCCACCAACATGCTGAACTGACGAACCAGTGGTGGCAGACGAACCTCTCGACATGACGAACGCAAAACACAATGACGAGCAAAACAGAACCACAAACACTTCCAAGCATAACAGAGCGCACGACACACACTGCACAAGAACATACATAGCACAAGACTTACAAGAATATATATATATGTGTGTGTATATATATATATATACATAAGAGTTAAACCTAGATAAGATAATGGCATATATATCCTCTAATAAAAAACTTGTTTTCCATGTGGTTATTTGATCCTTTTTATACAATGAGTTTTTTTTCTTACAAATATGTTGTTTACTAAAATAAAAATATAATATTAAATGAAAAAGATTATTATATCAATTGTAAATATCATAAATAGGAGTGTCAAACGGGTCGGTCCGGTCCGAACCCGGTTGTGGCCTGATGAACACGGGCTCGGGCTGGCCCAACCCGAAATAAAACAATCTCGAATTTCAGGCTTGCGATCCGATCCGACGGGTTTCGGACAGGCTTTGGGCAGCCCACGACCTATAATCGACGAAGATAAATCAGTTCAGTTCAGAACTAACAACGAAGAAGATCAACAAATGGGTACTCAAACACACACGGGCGACGAAGCTCCACGGTCGATGAAACTACATGACCGATAAAGCTACACGATCGATGGACGAATTGAAATCGAAGAAGATAGTAAAGAAATAAGAAAAAACTGGATCAACATACTCCTATGTTCGACGACGACGACCAATACGACGGAGAACCAAAGGGGAAGAACACGACGGTGGAAGAAGACGCCACCGACTCGTCTCAAAATAGAAGAAGACGTCGCAGACAATCGAACAGAAGAGAAAAAGACGTCGCAGACGATCAAGGAGATGGACAAGGAGAAGTAGAACTGTGAAGAGAAGCAGAACCGTGACGGACGCAACGGTGGGAGAAGAGAAGAAGGCAGATGCAGTGGTGGGAGAAAAGAAGAATACAGACGCAACGTGAGAGAAAAGAAAAAAATGGATGCAACAATAGAAGAAAAAAATATTATGATACTAGAGTTTTTTAGTTAAATGGCGGAATATCAGAAATACCCTTATAGGGCTAAACCACTTCAAAAATACCCTTCCCCAAAATAATTATTAAATCCGAAAAATAAAAACTGAAGAAAAGACAAATTTGCCCTTAATGTTAGAACGTGAAAAAATGGAAGTTCGGCAGTTTTTCGACGTGAAAAACTGTCGAAAACGAGAAATCCTAACAATTTTTCGCCGTGAAACCTGTTTAAAAGTTTATAGCAAGAAAGAAATAAGTGATGTCGAACTTGAGAGGGATCGATTTGAAGTTGGCGAGAAGGAAAATGGCTAGAATCAGCAGCATCACCGGCGAAGAGAGCACGAGTCAATCTTCAATGGCGTCAATAAGTGTAAGTAGTTCGATTTCTAGGTTTTTGCAAGCTTTCGAGTCACAAAATGGTTTATTGATTTGAAATGGGTGAGTGTCAGTGTCACTGAGTCGGTTAGGTCGCAAGGGTCGTAGGAGTTGCATGAACATCTTCGACTCCGTAAGTCGGTTGAGTAGCAAGGGTCGCAGTAGTTTCATGACCATCTTCGACTCAGTTTATTGATTTGAAATGGGTGAGTGTCAGTGTCGGTGAGTCGGTTAGGTCGGAAGGGTCGCAGGAGTTGCATGAACATCTTAGACTTAGTGACTTGGTTGAGTAGCAAAGGTCGCAGGAGTTGCATGACCATATTCGATTCAGTGAGTGGGATGGGTCGCAATGGTCGTTTGAGGGGCGTGGGTCGGTTGAGTGTCGCGGAGTGTCTGAGGGTCGTTTGAGTCGCATGGGTCGCACGGGTCGGTTAGAGTCGCACGGGTCGGTTGAGTCGCATGGGTCGCTTAAGTCGGTTGAGTCGCACGGGTCGGTTGAGTCGCATGGGTCGCACAAGTCGGTTGAGTCGCACGGGTCGGTTGAGTCGCATCACCACCAAGTGTTATCCTCACGAGACAATAAAGATGCTGAGAGGAATCTTAAATGAACAGGATTTGCATTACTACGAGAAGGAGTCACAATTTAGGCATTTATTTCACTTACAATGTGACTCCACATTGACGAAGGTTCAAATGTCTGTACTACTAAATCAATTCGTGATTATACGGGACAATACAGAGTTGTGGTTCGTCATAAA
>CM071876.1:21687397-21721787 GCA_036759665.1 Gynandropsis gynandra | reverse complement strand
GCAGTAGCCAATTTGGCCTCATGATTTAGAAGCTTTTCATGAACTTCTTCAACGGATGCAGCCGTATCATTCGCTCGAATTACATCCGCAATCGGTTTGTACTCCTCGGGAAGGCCGTCGAGGATTGCATCGAGGAGATCTTCATGATCCAGCGGTTTCGCTAATAGGGCAAGTTCATCAGCAGTGGTCGTGATTCCACGTAAGTAATCATCAATCGATTGAGATCCCTTGGAGCATCGTTCGATTTTGTCACGAAGTTGATAAAGATGGCCGCGAGACGCTTTGCCATAAGTGTTGGTGAGTGTCTTCCACGCCTCGTAGGTGGAAGGGGCACGTGCAATAAGAGGCTGAAGGGAGGCCGATATGGCTCCAAAGAGGGCTGAGAAGAGAAGACGATCTTGTTGCTTCCATGACTGGAAATTAGGGTTATCAATGGACACACCATCGCGGTGGATCTTGGCCGGAGGAACAATGGAATTGTCCTCGATGAAGCATTGGAGATTGTGTCCTTCAAGGAGGGCTTGAATCTGAACATTCCATGTGAGGAAGTTGGTCGGCGTCAGCTTGGTAATGTTGGTCATGTTGACCATGAGAAGAGTGCTGAGCGGATGTTGTGGATCGAAAGTTGGAGCCGCATCGGAGAGACGGGCAGTAGGGTTACCGGTTTGGCCGACCATGGAGGAGGGGACGGAGGCGGTTGAGCAAGGGATGCAAGATCTAGGGTTAGGTGATGCGAAGATGCAAGTCAAGGGGCAAGGCAAACGTTAAGAGACACGGCGCGAGACGAGCGGCGAGAGGCTAGGTGAGACGCGAGCTGCGAAGCGAGAACAACGGCCAGGGAGGCACAAGGCGAGGACGACGGCCAGGGATTTTGGGTTGGAGGCTTTTTGTGAGGGGTGGGACGACGGCAAGGGAGGAGAAAAAGAGGGTGAACGGGCGGAGGAGAAGAGGAAAGGTGAATGGCGGCCGCGAAGGAGGAGGAGGAGCGGCGGCGGTTTGAAGAGGAGGAGTGCCGGCCGAGAAATTCAAAAATTAAGGTTAGGGTTTTCGTTAGACCTAATTGGCTCTGATACCATGATAATTTGAATTCTGAATGATTTCATTAGAATGAGCCTAAACGACTATATGTAGAAAAGAGAACATTAGACCTAATTACAAGATTAGACCTAATTACAAAAATTACGTTTATACCCTTTTTTCATGTATATCCTTTACAATTACTACCCATAACTCTAATTTTTTTAAATAAAATTGGGTGAGTTTCTCCTCTCTCGGGGGAACTTCAAAAATACCTTTGTAGGACTAAAGTGCTTCAAAAATACCCTCTCTTGAAAAAAATTTCAACTTCAAATCTACCCTTAAAATATTGATAATCACATATTATCCTTGTCGAATATTTTTCTCTCTCCTCCATAGCACCTCGATTTCTCTGTCTCATATGGCGCGAAAATTACTTTTCTCCCACACCACAACAGATTCGGCGAGAGTAGTTTGAAATCGGCATCAGATTCGATGTCAATAGGCTGAAATCGTTTGTTGTCAAAAAAGAAGCTTGCAATTAAATACGTTCCGCAGAAAAACCAAGTATGTATAGTGAGTTTTTCGTGTTCCTCTTGTGTTTTTCTTGTTTCTTTTGTGAGTTATGAAAACGAGTCTTTTATTGATGTAGTCGCACGGTTGCATTGGGTCAATATAAGACTCGTTTATTGAAAACGAGTCTAAAGAGTTATATTTATTGAAATGTCAAATGATCGCAATGAGTGACTGGGTCACAGAGTTGCACGGTCGCACTAGGTCATAGAGTTGCATGGTCGCACTGTTGCTGGGTCATAGAGTCACACGGTCGCACTGGGTCATAGAGTCTCATCGAGGGGTCAAAAGGATCAAAGGTCAAAAGGTCGTAGGGGTCCAAGGGTCATAGGGTACAAGGGTAGCAGAGATAAAAGGGTCGCAAAGGGGTCAAAAGGTCGTAGAGGCACAAGGGTCGTAGAGGTACAAGGGTCGCAAAGGGGTAAAAGGGTCGCAGAGGGGTCAAAGGGTCGCAGGTGTACAAGGGTCACAGAGGGGTCAAAGGGTCACAGGGTACAAGGGTCGCAGAGGGGTCAAAGGGTAGCAGAGGTACAAGGGTCGCACAGTCGCACTAGGTCACAGAGTCTCATCGAGTCGCACGGTCGCAATGGTTCACAGAATTTACCCTCTTTTTATGTTTTTGTTACAAGTCTAATGGATACGGTGGATTAGAAAATCACATTGGTTTATTTTTTGTATGATGGTAAATGGGAAAAAACCCAAATGGAGAATCTGAATGGGTTGGTAGAGTTCAGAAAAACCAGACAGTATTTTTATGTTGTCCTCTAGCAACTGATTGATAAGTTATGTGCAGAGATGATGGTGAGAAATAATACACACGAAGTTGAAGTTAAGCTATTTGCCCAATATTTTTGAAAATAGGAAGCCGACATATATAATGAATGACAAGCATCTTATTTATTATCTATTCAATCGCATAAGAGGAATTCGACCACTATTGTATGTGAAGATTATTTGTATTATTTTGCTTTAACCTTTTGTCACTTTCATCATTAAATTCGATAAAATCTTCATTATAATTCGACCCATGCGACCCTTACGGACATTGCGACCATTACGACCCATGCGACCCTTACGGACATTTCGACCTTTTGACCCATGCAACCCTTGCGGTTATTGCGACCATTACGACCCTTGTGACTCATGTGGCCATTGTGACCTTTGCGTCCATTACGACCCTTACGACTAGTCTTTTCGATGTCAGACTATTGGCTTTTCAAATGCAAGCTATATTAATCATGAAAGTATTTTCATGGAGTATCGTGCCAATGGCTACTAATGTTAGACTACTGGCTTTTCCAGTGCTAGCTATGCTTTTTATTATACCAATGCAACACTCAAGACCATTGCGAAACGTCTCTATTACCCCTATATTAAAAGGTTCATCAAATTCTCTAAGTTTCACCATAACACCCATTTGAGATGATAATGAATCGGGAGAATCCCATCTCTCTCTTCTCTTCGTCTAAGTCTCTAACCCTAAATTCTCTGAAAAATCTTTGTTACCTTTGTACCCTTTCTCACCTTCGTCACGAAGGTCACATGGTTGACGCATGGCATCGTGTTGTCTATTTGTTACTCAAGGTCTTGATAATCGTCAGACTCGATCTTTATGCAGATACATACAATTACTTACAACGTGGATGGAGGACATTGTGTGGTATCTGCATTACATAAGGTCTAGATAATCGGCAGACTCAGTCATCGTGTTGTATCCGCGGTACCTAAGGTCACACACGAACCTCTTTACCTGTGTGACCTTTGAGACCTTATGTAACCTTTTTCTTTCTTTTTTTTCTTAAATGGTTTTTCAAATTTTATTGTAACCTTTATGATCTTATGTAACCTTATGTAACTTTTTTGTAACCTTTATGACCTTTGTAACCTTTGTGACCTTGTGTAATAAATATTTAAACGTTGAAAATGTCTTATTTTGCATCTATTGTTCCTAATTACGTAAAATCCATATAATCGTCGACCCCCAATTGGATTTAATTAGAATCAAGTTTAAACGGGAACTCATCCGACTCATGCGACCCAATATGAGCCCTTATGCGACCCTCAATTGGATTAAATTAGAATCAAGTTTAACCGAGAACCCATCTGACTCATGCGACCCAATATGACCTCAGTGCTACTTAGCCAACCCATGCGACCTCATGTGACTCATGTGACTTGTCGTTTTGCTGTCAGACTATTGTCTTCCGTCCCATGTCACTTGTCGTTTTGCAGTTAGACTCCTATCTCTCCACCCATGTGACTTGTCGTTTTGCTGTCAGACTCCTATCTTTCGACCCATGTGACCTAATTTGACCCCTTGTGTGACCCTCAATTGGATTAAATTAGAATCAAATCTAAACAGGAACCCATCTGACTCATGTGACCCAATATGACCACTTGTGCAACTCTTAAATGGATTAAATTAGAATCGAGTTTAAACGGGAACCCATCCGACTCATGCGACCCAATATGACCCCTTGTGCGACCGTCAATTGGATTAAATTAGAATCAAGTTTAAACTAGAACCCATCCGACTCATGCGACCCAATATGACCCCTTGTGTGACCCTCAATTGGATTAAATTAGAATAAAGTTTAAACGGAAAACCATCCGACTCATGCACCCCAATATGATCCCTTGTGTGACTCCGCCGATCCAAGCGATCTAATGTGATCACATATGACCCATGTGCGACCCATGCGACTTATGCGACGTGTCATTTTGATGTCAGACTCCTATCTTCTAACCCATGTGACTTGTCATTTTGCAGTCAGACCCCTGTCTTCCGGCCCATGTGACCCTTCTGACCCATGTAACTTGTCGTTTTGTTTTCAGACTCATGTCTTCCGACCCACGTGACCCTTCCGACCCATGTGACGCTTTCGACCTATGTCTATAAGTTAACATCTATTTCTTTTCTCTTAGTATGCATATCTAACCCCAATTTCTATGAAAAAATTTTTTGACCTTTTTGACATGCACGATGCAGGTGACATGGTCAACGCAGGGCATCATGTTGTCTATGTGTTACTCAAGGTCTTGGTAATCGGCGGACTCGGTCTCTATGCAGCCACTGACGAGTTGCGGGGGTGACCTAGGTGATGGTGTTGGGTCACTCTTGAAATATGACTAGAAGACGAAGTACATGGCAGGAGATAACACTAGACTGCAATACCAAACAAGAAAAAAGCAGAAGACTGGAAAACGTAGTATATGGCAGGAGATAACTCTCAGCTAATGAACTATCTCTCCATTGGAAATAGAATGCGTGCATAGTCTTTGATTGATGTTGTAAATGTATTGTTTTGATTGGTTTTTTATATTTAATCCTTATAAACTCGTAAATTCATCGTGTTCACATCTAATAATCCGCATATTCGACCAAGTGACCCATGTGTTATACACACTTGGGACACATGGGTCATAATCTGTTTTAACCATTGATTGACGTTGTAAATGTATTATTTTGATTCGTTTTTGTCATTTTATCATTATATAAACCCATAATTTATCGAGTTCATATCTATTGATCAATATTTGCAACCAAGCGACTCATGTGATTGGAATTAATTAGTTTAACGTAGTAAATGTATTGTTTTGATTGGTTTTTAACATTTTATCATTATAAACCCGTAAATTCGTTGAGTTCGCCAAATCCTCTTCTGAGCCATCTCTAGAGTCATTTTCAGCCTCTGACTCAACGGTCTCTTCGCTTGGCTCTTTTCTTGACACTGGATATGGACGTCGACAAAATTCAAAATCATCATCTCTAACAGTGCAGGAAAATTGGTTTACGGTACTCGCATCTTTCTCGGTAGATTTTGATTTTGCCTTTTCAGCACCTTTGGGATTTGCTGCCTTTGATTTTGGATTAGGCAAATGAAACCCGACATCCCTTAGAAGGTCTCTTACGGCGTTGATGATTCTTCTCCTTCAGCTGTAGCTTCATCATTACCTTCTCCTTCAGCTTCATCCTCACCTTCTCTTTCAGCTTTAGCATATCCTTCAGCATCACCTTCTCTTTCTTCATCAGCTTTAGCAACACCTACCCTTCCTTTGTCTTTGTCATCTTCAACATCTATTATTTTTTCACTCACGCTCTTCTTCCTCTTAGTCCCCTTTTCTTTCCCTTCTTTTGATCACCATGAGTTGCTTTTCGCGTCAGCAGTTCTTGCTTACGGATGTCCTCCCAACAAATACCTTTCGGATTTCTACGAAGATGTTTCATCCATATCTGAACATCGGGATCATGGCATCCCTCGTAATCCTCCAGATCAAAAAGTAAAGCTTCCTCTTCGTGTTCAGCACGAAGAATACTTCGAATATTCTGAAAAACAACAAATGACCATTATTACCCTCCGTGACCCTTCTTTTCCTTGTGACCCTTGTGTAATTGTTACCTTAGAATCTCTGATGAGCCTTATCACATCTACATACTTCAGGTTAATACTGGATTTAACCATCTTCTTGCACATTCTTGGGCATGATGGATCTGCATCCATAACATCAACATAACATTCCTTTCTACCCAAACTAATGATGGTTTCGAATGGAAGTAACTGAAACATTAAAACAAAATGATAAGAATGCAAAAAGTACGAAAACATTCAATTTATTCGAATAATATATACAACTTACCATTAGTGGGATCATGAAACCGCCATAATACCATTTTGGTTTCAGCGATTCCCCGCTAACGTGCTTGGGGCAAGTATCCACAATCTTCTCGAATGTGTAACGCCCCCATGGAAAGCCTTCACAAAATTCCAATTCATCAACCAGGTCATGAGATCATGGCTGATAGAGTTGCCTGATGAAGCCTTGTGAGCCATAATTTGTGCCAACAACATCAAAGTTGCCAACCTCGTCCTGTCATCAGAATTCTTCGCTTTCACAAGCTTTTCACTGACTTGTGCGGGGGTCACCTTTCTACGGCCGAAATTCTTCAGCCTGAGTGTATCACCCCTTTTGGACTCCCATCCTTTGTGATATGGTTTGCATTTCAATCCGGAAATTAGTGTGTGCTCCACTATAGAGTTCCAGAACACCATTTAAGACAAACCATAACTCCTTATTGTCCTATATAATCACAGAGTGATTTAGTAGGACAGACATTTGAACCTTCATCAATATGGAGTCACATTGGAAATGGAATAAATGCCTAAATTGTGACTCGTTCTCGAAGTAATGCAACTCGTATTCATATAAGATTCCTCTCAACTTCGTTATTGTCTCGTGAGGATAACACTTGGTGGGATCTTTGGCATTCTGTCCATGTGCTTGAATTCATACACAAACTTCCGCTTTGGCGCTACCTTGAAAATGGCCAATTAAGAATACTTATACTTTTGCTCACTCAAGTGACCCATGCGACTCAACCAACCCATGCGACCTAAACGACCTTCGGACCCTCTACGACACTCAACCGACTCATTGAGACTCAAGCGACCCATGCGACTCAATTGACCCATGCGACTCAAGTGACCCACGGGGCATTATATCAAGCGAACCACGTGGCATAATATACATCGACCCATGCGACTCGAACGACCCTTAAGACTCAATGACAAAGCGACTCATGTGACTCAAACGACCCTTGCAACTCAATGACACAAGCGACCCATGCGACTCAAACGACCCTTGGACCCCTTGCGACGCTCAAGCGACCATTGCGACCCAGTTGACTCATTGGGAAAACTTACTCGCTGAGTCGAAGATGGTCATGCAACTCCTGCGACCCTTGCGACTCAATTGACTCACTGACACTCACACCCATTTCAAATCAATAAACCATTTTGCGACTCGACAGCCTGCAAAACTCTAGAAATCTATCTACTTACACTTATTGACGCCATTGAAGATTGACTCGTGCTCTCTTCTTCACTACTGCTGCTGATTCTAGCCATTTCCTTCTTGCCAACTTAAAATTGATCCCTCTCAAGTTGGAAATCACTTTTTCTTTCTTGCTCTAAACTTTGAAATAGGTTTTTACGTCGAAAACTGTTCGTCTTTCTTGCTTTTGATACGGTTCGACAGTTTTTCACGTCGAAAAAATGCAGAACGTGTGTTTTTCACGCTTGAAAATTAAGGGCAAATTTGTCTTTTCTTCAGTTTTCCTATTTAATAATTATTTTCACGAGGGTATTTTTGAAGCACTTTAGCCCTACGAGGGTATATATGATATTCTCCCATTTCTCTCTCCGAGTTGGGTTGTCTCCTTCTCTGCCACTGATGTTTCCTTTGGATATTGCTTCTTTTCTGAGAGTTTAGTTCTCGATGATCAACAACTTTGTGACTAAGCTTGTGCTTTTTCGAGTATCTACTCAACCATCAGCATCAATCGTTGCTTGTCTTCTTCGTTCGACTTGGGTTGCTGCTCAGCGATTCCTGGGTAATGGTTCTAAATTCTAATAATTGATTTGTCATCGTCTATATCTTTAATTTTCCTTCGGATCCATCATCTATATTTCTTTCTCTGCTATGCATTTTTGTTGTGTCGTTGTGTCTTCTATGTGTTTGCAACTTGATACTATCCCCATTTTTTATTGTTCATGTGTGTCTTTGCTCTATCACTAGAACGGAGTTTCAACCGACATTGTCTGACTGTCTTTTAAAGCCATTAGTAACTTTTGCTCCGAAGACTCCACTTGACCATCGGGTTTTGGATATGCGTCTCGATGATTTTTCTGTTGCAACTCAATTAAAGATAAGTCATGTTGTCGTCCATTTTCTTTGGCTGAACTTCTTCTCGGTGTAGTCGTGTGGGTACTCACCTTTTAAATGAACTCCGAAGAAAAATTTGGTTATGCCGATAATCGTTGGTGTGCTTCCCTGCAGCAGGTGCGACGACTTCCCTCTGTCCTTATGATATTTTACCTCATTACTTTCACCCAATAGAAGGAACCAGTATCGTAATTAGGGGTGGAAAAATAGCGAATATCCATAAATATCCGACTATTGGTATTCATCGAATATTCTATTTTACTATTCGTATTCATAAATCCGAATACCCGCAAATATTCGGATATTCGCCGGATATCCGTAACCGTATTCGTATCCATATCATTTTTTAAAAAATAAATTAATAAAAAAAATTCTTATAAAAAAGTTAATAATTATCAAAATATAATTCATAAATAATCTTCAAATTGCACAAATACACAAAAAATATAATATAAATAAATGAAACACCAATGCATCAGTCTCTCAATCATGTAGAGTTAACTTTGTCGATGACTCCATCTTACACTACATATATAAACAACAAAAATTCAGTCATTGCTGATTATACAACATACAAATTGGTCATTATTGATGATACAACATACAAATAACATGCGAAGAGACATTACCAAGTTATGCGAGATGAACACGATGGCTCGAACTCGAGGGCTATGTAATGCGGCCAATCTGATAGAGGTACTACGGCCAAACTGATAAAACATAGAAATGGCCAATGAACATTACGATATATACATCTAAACCAATGAAAAACTGAAAAATCGACTAAGCTATAACAAATCAACTAAGGTCTAACAAATCGACAAAGCTAGAAAAAAACAACAAACTAACTCGAAACTGAGGGCATGCGAAAGAGAAGGAGGGCGTGCGAAAGAAGAAGTGCCACGGAGGAGGGCGTCTGACGGAGGGAGTGCGGCGGAGAAGGGCGTTTGACGGAGGGAGTGCGATAGAGTATGTGTTTTGATGGTTAGGTTTGTGGATGGTGGCTGCAGTCTGATGGACAGAGTGCGACAGAGGAGGGCATCTGACGGAGGGAATACGACGGAGGTTTCGATTATCAGGTTTGTAGATGGTGGTTCCGATTATTAGGGAGTGTTGCAGTAGTCTATAGAAGGGAAGCAACAACACTAGAATATTGGGTTAAAAAATTTAGAGTGAATATTAGGTTAGAAGGGAAGCGGCAACACTAGAACATTAGGGTTAAAGAGTTTATAAATTACATTTTAGTCTTTCAAAATTTAAATATAATAACTATTTGTTTATATATTTTATATTTGGTCTTAAAATAAAATTAATAATATTTTTTTATTTATAATTTTATCCTTAAAATTAATTTTATTACATATATATATTAAATAAATCTATTTAATACTTACAGATACGAATAATTGTGAATAATTGAATATACTATTTGCATTACTATTTGTATTTGTCGAATATCTAATTTTTGGTATTTGTATTTGTTCCTTCGGATATTTGCATTTTCGGATCAAAATATGGTTCAAATACGAATCGGATATGAATACTTCAAATATTTTGCCCAGCCCTAACCGTAATCACAATCGTCCACTAAAAGACGATATCAACTATGCCAAATAGGCAAAGCATATTCAATATACAATTCGAACAAAATGTAAGATCGGATTTATCGATGACACACTTACGAAACTTGTCTTTACTTACGTTGATCGATTAACTCTCTATTAGTCGAATGGGTGTTTAATACACATGATACACATATTAAGGCCTCGGTTTCTATTGTTGATGATGTTCACCATTTGTGGGAGGACTACATCAACAAAACTCTATCAAATATGCTTCTTGTGTTTATCAAT
This sequence comes from Gynandropsis gynandra, assembly GCA_036759665.1. NCBI lineage: Eukaryota > Viridiplantae > Streptophyta > Magnoliopsida > Brassicales > Cleomaceae > Gynandropsis > Gynandropsis gynandra. The sequence continues at coordinate 21,711,621 of CM071876.1, read as the reverse complement.
TACTTTTTGACTTGGCTCATTGTACACAACAAAGTCAAAGTGTACAATTATTCTTTGGGCGACTGAAGCAGCTGTGGAATAAACTCGAAAGATTACAAGTCGCTTCGCACCTATCATTGTGGTATCCTTCATCCTCATTTGGATACTAATCGCAAGGAATAATGAATTCATCAATTTTTTGTAGGTCTTGACAATGCACGATTTGGAAGCGTTCGCTCTAAGATTTTTGCTTTAGATCCATTGCCCAGTCTCAATCAAGTTTTCAATCGAGTGATTCAATAGGAACATTATTAGATTGTTACTCAGGCAAAAGAGGAACGTGTGGACATTGTTAGCTTAACTACTACATCTTCTCCAACTATTACCTCCCAGATTCCCCTAGTAACCACTCTAGCTCGTGATCGCAATGTTTGTGTGTTAACATTGAAATCACAAGGGTTACAATATGTCCTCTTGTTTTTAATTTTATCGATACCATAACCAGTGGGAGAATTGATCCCAACGCGACTCCAATCCCGGCAAAGGCTGCAAAACCTCTTTCAAAGGTCATCCTCCGGCGTCAGCCTTCGGTAGATGCAATGGTTGTGCTAAAGAAAATGTATTTGATGATAGATCTTCCTCCACTACTCATGTTTCGAGTAATCGTGACCAGACAAGTATGCCAAGATTCTCAAACGTCCAGTGATAAATCTTTCTCAATTTTCTCAAATTGAAGAACTTAAGCTCCTCTAAGCATCATTCTAATAAGACAAACTGTTATGATTTTTTTATTTGATTCTGGTGTTTTTCATCATATGACGGGTGACCTTAGTATTTTGACTCGTATCAAAAATAATGTTCCATATCATGTTGGATTGTCTAATTGATATCACACTAAGGTTGTTAAATAGGGTGTTATCCTGTTAGGCGATGACTTGATTGTTTATTTTGTTCTTTGTGTTCTTGGATTGCAAGTCACATTCATCTATGTGGCCAAGTTACTTCATTAGTACAAATATCTTCTGACATTCATTCATTGTTTTGCGTCCTTCAAGGCCGTGTGACGAGGACCCTGATTGAAGCGGATGAAGAATGCAATGGGTTTTACAAGTTTAGAAGAATGATTGCAGAAAGTGTGAATCAAGCGGTCTAATTGATTTTCCGAGATCTTTGGCATCATCGGCTCAATCATCCCTGCTTGTGACAGTTGTTTTCGAGCCAAACATATATGTTCTTCATTTTCATACAGTTGTTTTTTATCTTATACATTGTGACATTTGGAGCCCTTACAACACTATCTATTAATGCGGAGCCACATATTTTCTTATAGTTTTTATTATTGTTCTCACTCCGTGTGGGTATCTTTGATGCTTGCCAAGCCAAAAGTATATGTCGTACGAATAATGGAGTAGAGTTTTAGCATGTGTTCCTACATTGATGAAAAGGCATGCACTACAAAAAAACAGTTGATTTCCAACGGACATATCCATTTTAAATTGTCATGTTTCCATTAAAAAGGATGATTCCCAACGGATTGCAACGGATCCTGAGCCATTGGAAATCGGTCGTTGAAAATCCGCATCCATTAAGATTTGTAACGGGCGTGCAACGGATAAAACCTGTTGACAAGGTTTCAACGGACATGTAACGGATATATCTGTTGGACCGTAGCAGTGGATGCCGTTAAAAAGAATGCAACGGGTACCCATTGCACATTTGTAACGGATATCTATTGGCACGTCCGTTGAAACGTAAAATGGTGTGAATTAAAGGGATGTAACGGATGCCTGTTGGCATAATGACGAGAACTGTCAATGGATCTCTATTGACAAAAAGGGTGGGAATTTTTCTTTGCAACGGATGCCCGTTAAAGTATTCAAAAAATATCAACGGACATTCGTTGAAACATCTACGAAAAAAATAAAAAATAATTAATAAAAAAGTTTATACAAATTAAAAACAAAATTTAGTATAAATCATCTAAATTAGTAGTGTCGTCTTCATCCCCGTGATCGCTAATACCTCGTCAAGGGGATGCATCAGAGTCGATTATCGGGTATTATCTCGTTGTTGTTTCCCCATCGGTTCTGGTGGTTGATACGCTCGGCCGGTTAGCAATTCGATGATACTATCCATGTGGCGCATATGTGCTCAAGTTTTTCGAAGTGTGGTTTCGAGATGCTTGATACCTCGTTCTTGCGTACAACTCTCTTGAATCATAGGGGGTATCGCCGTGGCTCATCGACAATATCCTTTTGGAGCGAACCGAGACCGTATAGACGCCCCTTATACGGTCTAATAGACTAAAACATAAAAAATGTTAAAGTTAGCATCTTTAGAAAATATATTTCATTAATGAATCCCAAACAATAATCTTATTAGTTATCTCTAAATAAATTTTGTCCTTTTGTAAAGTACTAAGATCGTCGGGAGTTGAACCGCAGGCTTTTGATTGTTGTGTGATCTTCTCCATCACAGTTTTCACAGTCTATGTCGCCCAAGGGTCGACAAGTTCAGGTTCGTCGATCTTTTCCCCGACGATGGACTTCTTCTTTGTGTGGGTTTCTACAACCAGCTCAAGAAGATATAGTTCTCTTCCCATTTGTTTCATCTGTTACATAATAGTAATATAATTAGATAAAAATTTTATATAACAATAAAAATTAAATAATGAATAAACAAATGTACCAATTCTTTCTTTCTTTTCGGGAATGATTTCGATCCCGAAGTATGGCGATGCGAACCATCCCGGGAACCTTCTCCCGTACCAATATTTCTTGGCCTTCTCGCTCTTGGCCTTGAAATTCTCGGACTCCCAATTTTGGACGAGTTGGTTGAATACCTCGTCCGTTGCCCATGTCGGTTTGGCATTCTTATTTTAATAGTTGCGCTTGGCGTTGTTCATCATCAAGTGCAACCGGGCTTGCATGTCGTGCATCCAAACTGTGTAGATGCACGACGTATCCTTATTCTACTATCTATATACGTACTGTAAAATAAAATTACAATAAATTAGTTTATAAATAAAAGTAAATAATAATTTAAAAGTTAAACATTTCATTAACATTACTTAAGATGAATGTACACCACCATAGGCGGCGTATAACGTCTGGAATCACCTACCAGGAATAATATAATTGATCTTGTAGCAATCCATGATTGATATTGTTGTTCGTATGTTTTAGAACATCATCAACATCAAACCTGCATGTGAAAATGAAATAATTAGATAATATTAATAATTAAAACAATATGAATTATGAATTAAAATCTTACCATAACTCCTGTCAGGATGTTCAGGGTCAATGATCGGGACGAAAGGATGGCCGTCGAAATTATCGATCAATGCGTCTATGTCCACCATATCGTCGTCTTCATCAAATATCAGCGGTTCCGATATAGGTGAAGAAGGCCGATATAATGGCGGTGGAGGCGGTGGCGGGGCTCCTGCCGAACCCACCAACATACCACCATAATCGATGAACCGTCTAGCTCTCGTTGTGTTTGTGTTGAGAAATGAAGATTTTCTGTTTTAGAGGAATTTGTTTTGGAATTGTGTTGAGAAATGAACTGTTCAACGGATAAAATACAGAAATTTCCAACGGGCATCCGTTTGCATTGTCAACGGATGCCCATTGGAAATTACGTCAACTCAATAAATGTAATTAATTGACATGATATTTAGGTTCTTAACGGGCATCCGTTAGAAATTGCAATGGATGCCCGTTGGCAGCGTGTGCTCTCGAGGCAACGAACGCCGAAACGACCATAACTCTCCTTACAACGGGAATCAGTTGCAATTTCCAATGGGTGCATGTTAAGAACCAAACCGATGTTATAGCATATGATAGCCATGATGACACTTTGTAACGGGTGTATGTTGGTGGCTACCAACGGTCATCCGTTGCCCGGCTGAATTGTCTCAACGGGCTTCTATTGCTATCCTGAACAGTCTCAACGGCTATCTGTTGTGGTTTCTCAACGGATACCATTAAACAATTGAAAAACTTGAAAATTTTCCAAGTATCGGGCAGTGTTTAGTATTTCAACGGGTTTTCGTTGACATTGCTAACGGATACCGTTGAAACTTGAAAATATTACGTAAAAAATAATTTTAAAAGTTAGATAAAAATATATATTACATAAATAATTAACATTTCTTCTTTGGTAGATTCTTCGATTGACGAGTCTTCCTTCAACTGTTCATCGATGTCATCATCATTTTCATCTTTTGTATCTTCAGGTTCAACGTCTTTGTAATCGTGTATGTACTCTACATCTATGTCAGTTATTGCAAGAATCTCCTCTCGGTTGTCTATATCAATTAATCATATCGGCTCCGGGTGATTGGTTTTCCATGGATATTCTTTTCATATGTACTTATAATTCCTCGCAGCTTGATCTTTACTACGGCCCACCACTCTTCTTTTCAACGTTTCAATGTTGTTGGATATTGCACGTAACATACTTGATCTGCTTGATCTATTGTCATGAATGGATCATACTTACCATATTATCGTGCCAGATTGATGTCAATTTCTCCCCATCGATTTTATTCGTGTACCACGTCCTACGGTTGGATCGAACCACTGATATTTTACTTTCAATCCAACAAGACCAAGATATTCCACCAGTAGGAATTGGTGCAAAATGCCATAGAAATTATCACCATCTATTTCACTATTAACACAAATGTCGTAATTGTATGTGCTTCTATGTTTTTCGTGTTCTTACGTGTGGAATGTGTCTCTGCGAGTAAATAAAATTTACCAACACATAACATTTCATTCAAGACCCTAGCCAAATTTTTTAACCACGTAGGAAGTCTCTCATCAGAACATTTGACCTATATAACATAAAAAACAAATGAATACTTTATAACATACGCAATTAATTGTAATATATATATAAAACGTACGAATATACATTTACTTACGTAATCTCTCAACCACAAGCCATAATATTGAAATTTCATTTGCGTGAGTTCATCTGCATTTAGATGAGGATATGTACCCATTAGTTCTTCATCAAATATCCTATAATGAAAGTACGTTAACACACACATATATTTTAAATATATATTATTGTGTTTTCTAGATCGATTTCATTATTTTGTACCTTTTGAAAGGTAATAGCTCTTGACAATATAGTAATATATATGTGTGGACGTGATTATACTCCTCTGGTGTTAGCCAATATTCTTCGGATTTACCTCATGTACGTCCAATCGGTGTAAACATCTCAGGAATTGTGCCAAATTGCGGATTATATTGATATAGACAGTTTGTGTGATCTTTCGTTGAGCGTCTTTGTTTCGTTGGGATATACGACTTGAATAAAATGTGCTAAAATATGTGATTGCTTTTAACAAGTATTGTTTAACAATATATCCTTCAATATTTGCTTTATTTTTTGCTTTGTCTTTAGAAGAAAGAAAAACCTTTCGAAAAAACATCCATATGAATTGAACTGGTCCATCTAGAATTGTCTCATCTAGTAAATGTATTGGCAAATGTTCCATGACATCGAAGAGGGAAGACGGAAAAACTTTTTACAATGAGCATAATACTTCAGAGATATTGTTTTTCATTAATTACAAATCATCCTTTTTTAAATTTCTTAAACATATATCACTGAAAAATATGTGTATTATGTATAGCACATCGTGAACGTTTCGTGTAAGAGCTCAGCAAATGTAATTAGAATGAGTCGTTGTATAAAAACGTGACAATCGTGATGCCCACGATCTCCACCATATTCTATCGATTCTTTTAAATCTCCCATTGTTTTTTATCATTCGTAAAGGATTTGTGTTCCGGCTTGCATGCACGGTGCCTCTTCTTTTTGTACCACGTTCTTCTGAAAATGTTTTTTATCATTTTGAAAGGATTTCCCAAGGGAAATCTTCTATGACAATCAAACCAACATGGTTTCTTCCCATGTACTAGTCGAAATGAATCTGTATCCTCCATACAATATGGACATGCCAATCTCTCGTGTGTGCTCCATCTAGATAACAGTCCATAGGGATGAAAGTCGCTAATTGTCCACAACAAGATCGCTTTCAATGTGAAATTTTGCTTCATACTCACGTCATAAGCAAGAATTCCATCATTCCACAAATATATTAATTCATGAATCAATGGCTGCAAAAAGACATCAAAACTTTTATGCGGATGTTGTGGTCCTGAAAACAGCAACGTCAGAAACAATACTTATCTTTTCAAACATATATTCGGAGGTAAATTATAAGGAGACAAAATCATCGGCCACAAAGTATATTGACTTCCAGATTATCCATATGGACTAAGACCATCGGTGCACAGGAAAAGATAAACATTTCTCGTTTCATACGTGAACTCAGGAAATATTTCATTGAAATCTTTACAAGCCTTACCATCAGATAGATGTTGCATTATCCCTTTGCTCATCGAGTGTTCTGCGTGTCATCTCGTTACCGCATCAATTTTTTCCATTCAAATAACCTTCTCAACCTGTTTACTAGAAGAATATAGAATATTTTTTGTACGATACATATTTACGTGACGATGGTTTCTTTGGACGAAATCTGTTTGCACCGCAAAATTTGCATTCCAACAAGTCTTTATCATTTCCCTAAAACAACATGCGATTGTTTCTACAAACATCAATTTTCTCATGTGGCCTTCCCAAATCTTTTAAAACATTCTTTGTTTTGTAATATGTCTTGGGAGCTTGATTATTTTCCGGTAAATATTCACATATGGTTTTGCAAAATGAACCCATGCAATTTTCAGTCATATTGTAGTCTATTTTCATACTCGTCAATCTTGATGACAAAGATAAACGAGACTAACCTTCACGAAAACCTTCATATATAGGTTGTTTCGTCGAATCCAATACGTTGAAAAATCGAGCGTGCCTCGATGTTCGACATATTTTCATGCGGTTGTTCAACATCTCTAGGAAAAGCATCTGACACCATTTCCACATATGGATTGGTCATCGATGCTTCATAAACAACTTCTTCATTTCTTTACGCTTCTTGCACAATATCTCTAACGCCACAATTATCGCCATGAAATAACCGAATTTCGTAATTCTCTACAAAATCCACATTGTAAAGATGTTTGCAAACAATTTCTTGGCTTCGATACTTCATCTTTTTGTATATTTTGTAGGGACATAACATTGTCTCGCGTTCTTGATACAAAGGTTGCATCGACACAAAACTCATGAACTACTCCAATCTGTGTAAGAATTCTTGAGTAACTTCCTCGGTTACAGGATCTTTTCTTCTATACATCCACTATCTCGATCTAGATATATATATATATATTAAGAAGATGACATCTTGTTCAAAATATATTTTTTGTTGATGGTTTGATGGTAGAAGCCGTGATTTCGATCATTAAATAATGTTTGTTCGACAGACATGCGTTAGAATCCTCAACGGATGTCCATTGAAAATTCATGTTGAAATATAACCTCAAAATATACAATTTCAATGGGCATCAATTACCATTGTCAACGGAATGCAATTGACATCTGTTGGCCGGTGATTTGGGGTTTCCAATGGTGTTTCAATGGATTTGTGCAACGAATTGTGTATGTTGCTCGTCTTTTAACAATTGCAACGGATTGCAACGGATATGCGATCATTCTAGGACATGCGTTGGCATCCGTTCGAAAAGCCTATCAACGGACGGATAACGCCATGTTTTGTGCAGTGATCGTACATTAGACCTCATGTGTTTATACTTTACAACCGAACGAAGAGACGAAATGTAAACATAGACATATTCTGAACGTTGATCGTGACTTGATGTTTTAGGGTGGATTGTAGACACGTTTTTAGGACAGTGCATCCTAGCAGCATCATTTTTTATCAAATGGACACCTTCAATATTTCTAAAAGAAAAGTCTCCTTATGAAGCGTTGTATGGACGTCTTCTATATTATGACAAACTGTGAGTATTGGGTTGCATGTGTCTCGTATGAGACAACCTTCTCACGATTCTGTGTAATCGATGTTTTTTATTGGTTGGTTTTCCTTATGGGGAAAAAGGATGGCACCATTTTTACTTGAGAACGAGAGATGTGGTAATTCATAAATATTAGTTAGTTTCTGTTTTGGAAAAAAATAACAAGAAGGTGTTGACTTTGACTAAACATTTGCCATTGTCACAAAAATGCCTATTGTACGTTTATTTTTTCCAATTGTTGCGGCTAAAGGATGCATCGACCATCAGATGAACGTTCACAATGCATTCTTACATGGTGATTTCTCTAAAGATGTCTACATGAAGTTTTCTCTAAGATTTCCTATATTTGATGACTTGTTGGTTTGCAAACTCAACACGTCGCTTTATGGACTACGTCAAACTTCTCGATGTTGGTTTGCAAAACTAACTACTGCACTGTTTCATTGTGGTTTTCTCCAGTCTTGTTTAGATTATTTGATGTTCTCACTCACCTGTCTTCGCACTAAGATTTTAATCTTGATATGTATGAATGATCTTTTTGTTGACGGTAATGATGCCTCCATCATTAGTGTTTCAAGCAATATCTTAATAATTATTTCATATGAAGGACTTGAGTCATCTCGAATATTTTATTGGCATTAAGTGACACAAAACTTTGATGGGATCTTTCTCTCCCAACGAAAATATGCATTGGAAATCGTTGTTGAATGTAGTTTGTTAGGTGTCCGCCGAACCGTATTCCTTATCAAATGAAATCACAAACTTTCAACTACTATTAACTCGTTGATTCTAGATCCAAACAATATCGACTTTTGGTTGATTGCCTGATTTATCTCATTATTATTCTTTACATATATATATATATATCGACAATTGAACGGATTCCAAAAGAATTGAATTTTTAAAACATATTCGCAATTATTTTTCTTAAATGGACCACTAGACTGAAAATATTGCTTTGAAATAATAACAAAACTCAGATATTTGTATAAAATGCATAAAATTATTTTTCATAATTTTAATTAACAAAAATTTAAATCTAGATATACAAATGTATATTATCAATATATTTCAATAAAAGAAACAAATAAATAAATTTGTGCCGTGTCAATAGCTAGTGGCTAAGATCAACCCAAAACCCAAAAACCATCTCCAAAACCACCGGTGGTTCTCCTCTCATCTTCGCGCGCTTTCAAAGAAGGAAAATAGCAGAAGAAGAGAAATGCCAGTTTCTTCACCATCTGCTCCTCGTCTCCAATCTCCGTTCCTTCACCGTCCGAACAACTTCTCTCCTTCCTCGTCTCGTTCCTTCTCGCCGAGTAACCCCCGGTCGCCGGCGACGTCTTATCCGCGGATCAGAGCCGTCGATCTCGATCAGAACACGGTTTGATTATGAGTTCATGCTTCGCGTTTTTCCTTCTCTTTGCTCGATCTCGTATCCGATTGGGGAAGTAAACTAGAGATTTCGGGTTTGTGTTTAGGTAGTCGCAATATCTGTCGGCTTGGTGAGCGTAGCTATCGGGATTGGAGTTCCGGTATTCTACGAGACACAGATCGACAATGCTGTGAGTCTGCAAAACCTGTATCCTTGCATATATTGTGTTTAAGTTATCTTCGAATTTCCATACTCGAGCCCGTCTGTCTCATGAAAACATTCTATCGAATGAAATATATGAGGAATACGCTTCGGAAATGTGGTAATTCTTTACTGGAATTTCTCTGTGTGCTTGACTCTGGATTGTGTCTATATTGGAGGAAACTGATGTTGGTTTACTGATCAAATTGTAGGCTAAACGAGAAAATACTCAACCTTGCTTTCCCTGCAATGGGAACGGTGCCCGTAAGTGCATTCTCTCTTTTTTTCGTGGTTATTTGATTCGTGTTGATGTGCTAATCGTTGCTTGAGTCTCTCTCACGTCATGTTATAGTTCTCTTAAAATTGAACAAGTGAGAGTGAACACTATGCACTAGATGGCTTCCGATATTTCATGCCATATTACTAAAAGACGAGTAATCAATGAGCAAAATTTCGATATGTGACAATATTTTCATCTAATTTTCCTCCCCTATACTTCGCTTTTCTTTGAGTATCTTGTAACTTAGAATTGTTGTTATCATTGTAGCTTTCCCAATCGAGTTGCAAATCAAGTCTTACTTGCTGGTTGGTATTCTTCGACAAAAACGTAAAGTAGTTGTTAAGGGTAGGAAGAGATGAGACAAATAGAATCAATAATTATTTTACTCCAGCTAAGGATCTCCATGTCAGCTTATTTGCAGTGTGGTTTAGAGGGAGTTAACCATTATCGTAAACATTATAGTGAGAAACATATGCTTCTGATTCCGAAAAGATAAATGCTGAACATAGTTCTGTGTACGACTATTGACGGTTCAAATCTCTCTGCTGAGCAGAGAAATGCAGATTGTGCATGGGCAATGGTTCAGTGACCATAGAGCTTGGTGGTGGCGAGAAGGAAGTCTCGAACTGCATAAACTGTGATGGCATTGGTTCCTTAACGTGCACCACATGTCAAGGCTCCGGGATTCAACCTCGATACCTGGACCGGAGGTAAGATATCGATGCATTATCAAAAGTTTACACTTTAAGAAAAATAAGGTTCTGGCCTTCTGCTCTATTCAATTTCTACATAAATATTTACAGAAGCCTTTTTTCTTCTTTGCCCAGAGAGTTCAAAGACGATGACTGAAACTGATCACTGCAGAGACATGCATTTGAGAAGAGCTCAAAACCGTCTCGTTTGGTGTTTCTCACATTCTTCACTCTTCTTCACCTTGTGTACCGTTGCAACGAGTGTAGTACAATTTCGTGAATAGTGTTAAATATTATCAAATTATTAGTTCCATTTATGCTTTTGGAAATTATAAACCTTCCAAATTCAAAGAGATCAGGAGGGCGATTTCGCTCAGTTTAGTTTGGCATAAACCAAAGTAGATTTGGCTGAAGTAATGCTAATTCAATTTGAGTCTATTTTGGTTGGATGAGACATTTTGTAAGTTTCAGACATTGATTGTCTTAAGGTTCAGATTAGCTTGGGTAAAGAACAATCCATCCAAAACGAAACTTAATTGGATTCGTTTTGATTCAGCTTGAGCATACGCCCCCAAATTTATGTTTGTTCACAATGTTTTGTGGATGTTTTTAGCAAAAGTAAGACTTAGTTTAATCACTATTTTTTTAATAGGTAAAAACACATGAAACTATCACTTTCTAAGTTTATAAATAATGTTAATAATTTATTAGATTATTTTTTAACGTTTTTCTATCAATAACAATCAAAACAAAAGAATATTTCAACATTAAAAAAACCCTATTTCACTATATATTTTGTTAACATGTGGAAAACAAGATTAATCATTCTTTCTTTACAAACCATTTAATATCTTATTAGACACTCTTCTAAAATTTTCTTATCGACAATGACAAAAAGTAACGCTTTAATTATGTCTTCTTCACTCTTACCTTTTTATTAAAAGGTAGAAAAGAACGAAAAAAATAAAGGTTTATGAGATATTTAACACTTTATTAGACTCTCTTTTATATTTATCTCATCAATATAGACAAAGACTATCGTTTTAGGAATGTTTGTATAGATAAAATTTGTTTTGCTCAAACTAGGGCTGGACAAAATATCCGAAGTATTCGTATCCGATTCGTATTCGAACCGTATTTGATCCGAAAAAGCAAATATTCATAGGAACAAATACAAATACAAATACCAAGATTTAGATATTCGACAAATACAAATACAAATACAAATAGGATAGTCAATTATTCGTAAGTATTCGTATCCGTAAGTATTAAATAGATAATTTATTTAATATATAGATATATATATATAATAAATTAATTTTAAGGATCAAATTATAAATAAAAAATATTATTATAATTGATTTTTAGATCAAATATAAAATATATAACGAAATAGTTATTATATTTAAAATTTAAATACTAAAATGTAAATTATAAAAGTTTTAACCCTAATTTAAGGACTAAAATATAAATTATTTAGAATTTTTTTATTATTTTTTAAAATTGATTTTATTACGGATACGGATGTCCGACGAATATCCGAATATTTGCGGATATTCGTATTTACGAATACGAATACGAATAGTAAAATCGAATATTCGACGAATACGAATACGAATAGTCGAATATTTACGGATATTCGCTATTTGCCCACCCCTAGCTCAAACTAAAGGAATAAAATCTCTACAATTTGCTGAATCCGTTGTATACTCATATCACATTTTTATTTATTTTAAAAATTTTAAGTAGTACAAAATTTTCCATTATCATCCCAAAGATTAAAAAAAATAATGCATTTATTTTCATCAAATACACTTAACTAATCATCAATGCTAATTTAATTGATAATAAATGAATTTATGTTACTATTAATCACACTTACCATCTCCACGAGTTTCATTCTTAGATGATTTTATTGAATGTAAAATTTTTCTCGTGTGACTTTTAACTAAAATTTAACCACAACTAAATTTCTCATTTATAATAATAGTAAAAACCCCAAAATAATTTTTATTCCTTTCACATTTTCATGATGTGATTTCATTAGTCGAAAATAAAACATTATTATTGTTATTGTTATTATTATTATTATTATTATTATTATTATTATTATTATTATTATTATTATTTGTGTCCAATGTTATATTGCATGTTGTGCACACTTGTTCACAATGTATGACGAACTTTGGACACACATATGTACACAATAAAAAAGATAATATTAGTTGTTATTAATTATTAATGATATTATTACTGTTATTATATTTAATTATTATTATTATACTAGGATGTGGCAAGAGGATTTACGCAAACCTATTAAGAGACTTTTGCTCAAGTGTCAATGCATCACACAATCAGAACCCTCATTGCCTTGGTTGCTCAAATGATATGGGAATTGCATCAAATGGATGTTAAGTTAGTATTTCTGAATAGAGAGTTAACAAAGGATGTTTATATAGAACAACATCAAGATCATGAAATTGATGGTGCTGAAGACAAAGTCCTAAAGCTATACAAAGCATTATATGCACTAAAGCAATCCCCTAGGGCTTGACACAACAAAATTGAAACTTTTTTCATCACATAATGATGCACAATAAGTAAATGTGATGCAACTATGTATGTGAAGATGAAAATAGATGTTGTGTTGATAAATATGCATCTATGCAAATGACATAACAATCATAGGAAGTTGTAGAGAGATGATAAAATTTATCAAGGTAAAGCTGAGTGCAACATTGGAAATGAGTGATCTTGAGAAATTGAAGTATTTTCTAGGGGAAAAAGCTGAAGGTTCAGACTCTTACCGAAGTATGGTGGGAGATTTATTATATTCGGCTGCCACCAGACCTGATATAATGTTTTATGTTTCATATCTGTGAAGATTCAATGCACATCCATCAGAGAGGAATATGCAAGAAGTAAAAAGAGTTACGAGGTATGTCAATGCCACTATGAATTATGGATTGATGTTTAAATTGACAGAACATGCAAATTGATTGGATACATGAATTCTGATCTAGCTGGTAATGTAAGTGATTCTAGAAACACTACTGGATCTTGTTTCATAATTGGAAATGCCATTTTTACTTGGAAAACTCAGAAACAAACAGCAATTGCACAATCTACGGCAGAAGTCGAGTACACAACCTTATGTTCAACAACAAATCACTCACTGTGGTTGAGACGCCTATTTGGTGAGCTAGGGTTTGATATACACAGTGACATCCCTATTGTGACAATATCTCAACCATAACCATTGGAAAGAACATCGTGCATCACAAATGTACTAAGAACATACCAATCAAGTATCATGTGGTGTGAGAAGCAGAGGCTACATGGGAGATTGAGTTGCGATTCGTAACTGATGAGGAGCAGCTTGCAAACATACTAACCACGGCGTTGGGGACGAGAAGGTTTAAATTTAAAGGCACGACTAGGGGTTGAGCCAAAACCCGTCAAGAGGGAGATTTAAAGGTGTCATGTGCTATGGCTCGTTGGTCTCACCGAGAGCCAAGGAGCACGGCATCCCCTAAGTCGAGATAACAGTCGAGAGTTGAAGGATGCGGAGAAAAGTAATTCTCATTACATGTGGAATGGGCCACAATATGGCAAAGGCCCAGAAGGCCTTGATATCAACCAAGACAAAACCAAGGCCCGTGGACTGAAGACTTATAAAGATAGCAGCCCATAAGCCCATTTCCTCTTAGCATGAAGAACAACAAAACTAGACAACAATGGTTAGAAGACAATTTTGGACAATTTTTACTTGCAAATGAGATGTCAAATAAGAAGAAAAGAATCTTAAAAATAGTATCTATGTATTGTTAGCTATAAGAAGCATCATGAGTATATTTTATAAGCCAAAAAAATTATGTTTAATATAAGAACAATGTGTGGAGTAACACAGTCAATATTTGCAAAAATTCACAATCTATCCTTCTCATTTTTCTCTCCAACAAACAAACACATACCGAGCCATTTGAGAATAATTTAGAAGCATTTCTCTTGTCATTTTTATGTTTGCACAAGTAAAACTAGATTGAAGAAGACTATGGAAATCTATAATTTATTCCATAGATCTTAAAAACTAATAAGATCTCTCGATGTCATCCACAATCATCTAAATAATACACCTAAGGAAAAGAAAGAAGTAACAATACTTGAAATAATGAAATCAATGGAGTTACATCACTGGAGAAGCTTTCAAGACCTTCTCATTAGAAGGAGAGGACACGGACAAAACTCCTAACATCGAAGAAGTGATAACATGTAATCAGTCGTAGTATTTACATGATTCTTAGGTTTAGTTTTGATTAGATTTCTCGGACTTTACCGACTTATTGAGTTTATTCGAGGATTTCATCTACCATTTCGTGTTTTGTATAGGAAACAAAGACATGAAACGAAATACGAGTGATTACGGCAATTCCACCCCGAAAACGTGATTGAATGACAAGATACAACATGTGCATGGCCACATATCAAATCGAACACTCAAGCGTCGAGCGAAAGGAGCGGAAACAACAATTGATGCGCTACACGCCCGGGCATGGAAGAGGTCCGCTCGGGAAAAAGTTGCGCAAATTATCCCCAAAACAGAACACGACTCGGGCACAAAGTGAACATGGTCGTGTGACCATGCCCGCTCGGGCTGCAAAAAGGGACCCGCTCGGGCTGCCAATATCGGAACTAACTTATTTGAGTGTTTGAACGGGAAATTAAAGAGAAAATAAGCCATCTAGGGCAAGGGGACGAAGGGGAGACCAGAGGAGACACTCAGAGGCACACAGAGAGAGGGAGAAGGACGGAGCGAAGTACCCGGAGCGTGGAGGAGCTATTGAAGATGTGGGTAATAGAATAGAGAGGGATCTCATTCTTTATCCATGTCGAATATAGTTATCTTTTGCGTTTCTTTTACTAAGTTCATGTCCGAGTAGATCCACAGCCATGGGTTAGAGAGCTTTGCTGATATGTAATGAAGTTTTGTTCTTAATGCTTGGTTATAATAATTGTCGTTTCGGATTGATCGGTTGTTCGTAATGCTTTTATTCTTTTTGGTAGCTTGAACGAATGATTATAAAAATCTAATTGCATTGGGGGATGAATTGGATTTTGGCACGTAGCCTGTAATGAAGTTTTGTTCTTAATGCTTGGTTATAATATTTGATCGTTTCGGATTGATTGGTTGTTCGTAATGCTTTTGTTCTTGTTGGCCACTTGAATGAATGTCTACAAAAATCTAATTGCATTGGGAGATGAATTGGATTTTGGAACGTAGCCATGATATGAAGTCTCAATTGATTTAGAACCTTGGCCGGTCGGTTGATTGAACTTAGGAATTAGGATAGCGATCTTAATGCATCTAGTAGGTGAGATTACACAATTGAGAGATTGGTAGTATGCATGCTAGATAGTGGGTTTAGGCATCGGGAGAGTCATTCCGTATAAAAGAGCTTGAATTCCCCGAATATGTAACGATATCTATAACCATGATCTTGTTAGAACTTCGATTGTATCTTCGTGCATCTCTCGAAACCTGTGGTCTTTAGTCATTGAGTTTATCACATTAATTAGTTTAGTTTAGTTGCATTCATATTCCCATCACTTATCGATTTCACACGTCTTATTCATTAGTTTACTAGCTTTAGAGTTGCATCGATTCCTCGTGTTCGACCCTGGTACTATACAATCCATATTCTTGCGGAAGCGTTAGTCTAGGTAATTATTACTTGAGAATAACCACATCAGGAAGCAAAATCGAGAGAGAACTCGTAAGAAAATTTGCATATAACGAGAAATTTTATAAGAAAGAAACGGTTTATATGAGAAGGTTAAAAGTTTCAAGGTTAAAAGAAAGAAAGAGTTTCATATATGAAAAATGAACCAAAAAATAATTAAAAAGTTGACACAATTATTTGATTAAAATGAATAGTTTTGCACCTCATGTGTTAATATTTTGTATGTCTTGGGCATATTGATAATAAAGTTTATATACAGACAGAATATTTTGCAATCGTATTGTCAAATAAATAGAAAAATTCTTATATGTTCACATATTTTTAAAAATTATCTATTAACGTTTACACTAAAAGAAAATCACGATTTAAGGACTGAAGAATCCGTTCCTAATCCGTCCCTAAAAAGGTTTAGCGACGGATTAGAGACGGCCGGTGGTAGTCCACAAACGCGCATCGCCAAATGTTATCTGTCCGCAATCCGTCCGCAATTAAGGGCGGAAAATTCAGTCCTTAAAAGGTCCGCATTTAAGGACGGAAATTTCAGTCCGCAAATGGTCCTTAAAAAGAGGACCAAAAGAGGACTCAGGGTTAGTCGGCATTTGCGAACGCCCAAGCATCCGTCCGCAAATTTTGGGGATGGAAAATGGGTGGTCCGCAATATTTGCGGACAGATGCTTGGGAATCCGCAAAATTTGCGGACAGATGGCTAGTCGTCCGCAAAGTTGGGGATAGATAGGGGTCGTCCGCAATTTCAGGGACGACCTTGAAACCGTCCGCAAATTTTTTTTTTTAAAAATAAACAAAAATGAAATTGAAATAAATTTGATTATATTAAATTATAAAAATGAGTACATAACAATAATTAAAAAGTATACATATAACTAACATTTTTAATACTAATCCGTTGGAGGTATTTCCGAATCGTCATGATCGGAATCATTGTTCTGAAATGCATCCCAATTGATGTTAGGCATTTGCAATTTCATCATGCGCAAGAACTGTTCCATTCGCCTTTCTGAGCGTTCAACTAGCTTTTGTGATCGTTCAACCTCCTTTAGTGCTTCTTGAACACGCATTTCGGATTCTTTTGCACCTCAAACACTTTTGGTAACGTATTTCGGAACTCGTACTCTGATACTTTTTCTTTACCTTTGGAGGAAGTTGAATGTTTTGAGGTCATTCCTCCAAGTCTGAAAATATGACCTTTGTATGGCGTAATTTGCTGTAAAAAAAATATCGAGGTTTAATGACATTTATAAATAGTAAAATTATATCATATTGAAATTTCATTAATTTACCTCGAGATACAACTCGTTGTACTCTTCCTGACTAAGGGTAGTTTGTGTTCCGTCTTCTCTCGGGGGAATTTGCGATACTCGTTCCGCTGCCATGTTTTCAACGTCATCGTGAAGACGTTTCGCCTTTGGATCTATCCACGAACCATCTGACTTCTTAACGTGCGTACGTTCCAACAATTCTAGGTACGATGGTTCGGATCCCTTCTCTTTCGCCTGAAACAAATAAAAAAGATATAAGTTTAATGAAATGTTAATTTTATATAAATGCATAAAAAATAGAATAAAGCTTATTGAATCTTCGTATACTTCCGCAAAAGAACGAGATCCTGTCGTATATATGCTCATCACGTATCCTTCTCTATCAGAACACCGGGATTTACTTACTCGCTCACTTTTTTGTTTAAATTTTGGATCATCCCAATATGCGCACATCTGATCCCAAACATCTTCCACTAACCAAAGGGGTTTCCTTTCGTCGCTCGTTTTTTTACAGGTATTTACGATAGACTTGAGACAAACTCCTGCGTGTTTGTCAAATTCGGACTTTACTAGTCCGGTAAGTTCGGGATTCCAATAAAATTTTTGCTGAAATAATAAAAAGCTTATTATATTTAAACTATAATTTCAATTACTTGATAAAATTAAAATTGTTTAAAACATACCACAAATGATTTCCATCATCGTTCCTTAATTTCTGGATCGGTCCGTGTCCAATTGTAACACGACCGATCATAATCAGCTTTTATCATCTTTGTTATGTGACGATTAAGTTGACCGAATCCAAACCTACAAATCAAAATGAAAGATAAATTAACATTTAATTAACTATTTATAATTGACATTTGAATTTGAGTATACGTACCATAGTGCGACGTGTCCACGAACATGGTCTAAACGAGGAAGCTTGCGTCGTTCTTCATCCATTGATAAAATTTCTTCTACAGTTGGTTCATTGTGCATCTCAGGTTCGTGATGCATTACTGGATCGGGTGGTGGTTGGATTTGCGGATAATAAGGAGTATATTGTGCCGATTGTGTCGATCTAGTGTTCTGAAAGTTGGATTCATATATTCCAAAAATCCTAAAATGGAATGTCGGGAGTGAGATGAAAGATTACCACTTTCCTCAGACTGAGGGCGGCTTCTCGTTTTACCGCCTCTTCCAACGCGTCGCGACATACTGAAATGTAAAATTAAATATTACATACGGTAGAACGAAATTTTCACAAAATAACTAAGCAATATCCAACAAATCTTTTCGCCAATTTCAATTCCTAATAAAATTTTGGACTAGATTACTAATAACTTTCAATATTTCAATTCCTAATAAAATTTTGGACTAGATTACTAATCAACTTTCAATTTACTAAGTAAAATCCAACTTAATTCTTCACAAATTATTCGCCTAATGCCTACTAAAATTTTGGACTAAATTCCTAATCAACCTTCTTGACAACATAACTAAGCAATTTTCAATTCCTAAACTAAATTTTCCGCCTAAACCAGCAAGAACGATTCGAATCAAACCTTTTGTTCTATGAAAGGAAAGCGTTTCGGGCAGTGGCTATGAGCTGGGGGCGGCTATGGGCTGCGAGCGGGGGCGGCTACGGGTGGAGGGAGAGAGAGTTGGGGGTGGCTGCGGGCAGAGGGAGAGAGAACTGGGGGCGGCTGCGGGCTAGGGGCGGAGCAATTGGGAACATACTGCCGGGACGGGACGATGTGCCGGGACGAGACGATGTGCCGAGACAGGACGATGTGTCAGGACGGGACGATGTGCCGAGACAAGACGATGTGCCGGGACAAGACGATGTGCCGGGACAAGACGATGTGCCGGGACAAGACGATGTGTCGAGACGGGACGGGACGATGTGATGCAATCGGGACGGGACGGGATATCCGTAAATTTACATGATCTGTAAACGTCTAATATGATCCGTAATCGTCTAACATGAATATCCGTAAACATTAACAAATCATTAAGAAATAGAAACAATGCTTTGAATATTCGTAAACGGCTAACAAGAATATCCATAAACTCTCAACATCGAATAAACAATGCATTAAGAAATATAAACAAGTGAATATCCCTAAACGTTTTAACATGATTCATCATCTTCAAAGTCACCCAATTGTTCTGTCGACTCTAGTGTTTATGTATCTGATTCAAACTCGTCTTCTTCTTTTTCTTCTATATCTTCATAAAGATCATCTTCATTTCTTTTTTTTTCTTCCATTTCACCGTGCATAAGTGCTTCAACATGTACCTCGTCAATAGCAACAATCTCGATCATATGTTGTTGCATTGGCAATTGTTGTTGTTCTGTGTTGTCTATAAATATGCCCCTCGGAAGTATCTTCCTTGTGACACACTAACCTGAAGATCTTCTAATATGAGGATAGGAAACGTCACAAACTTGATCGGCTTATGACGCAAGAATAAAAGGCTCGTATTTTGCATATCTTCGTGTGGAGTTAACTTCTACGCCTAGTTTGTTTACTCTTATATCAAACCAATCACATCGAAATAACATCACTTTTAAACCGACATTAACCTACAAAAAATTTCAAAATCCAGAATGACATACGTGGTAAGGATAACATTGTTTTGAATTTTTTTACATACCTGGATATTCCAATTGCAAAAATTCCTTTAGAATCTCATAAAAATCTGGTTCATCGGCCGATGTACAATAGCTTTCACCTTTCACACATATACTATAGTTCATCATCGACTTCAATTTCCCATGTTCATAAGTATGAAAATTATAACCACGTGTAAAATACATAGGCCAACTCATAACTTTCACGATCGGTCTGATAACACTGAAAGTGTATCAATATTAGGATAGGTTTTAGAGTCATTTTCGCTTATATTCTTTGTATACATGTACTTATCCGATATGATTTCGAGCTTCACACACCCGTTTTGTTGGTTTTCAGGTTTTTAGGCGACAAGGCCTAAATGAGCTAAAAATGATGGATTCCTGATCAAAACCACATGATTTGAAGAAATATCTACTCAGAGCCAAGAACGAACTCCAGAACCCAAAGGAACACCCGAGCAACGAGCGGAAAAGAGAGATTTCAAGGACACAAGGGTGCCCAGTCGGGCACTATTACTCCACCCGCTCGGGTAAAACCTACGGGGTTTTAGCCGCACACCCAGGGGCAACACCTGTGCCCGAGCGGGCTGTGTAATCCGCAACAACCTAGATCTAACTTTCAAACGAGCGGATTTAAGAACATAATAGATCTAGGGCAAAGGGGGAGACGAACAGGGCAAGGAAAGGCTGGAGAAACATCTGGGAAGGCTCAGGAGGCATCGGAGAAGAAGAGAAGCATCAATCCGTAAACCGGTAACACAATAGGGAAGGTCGAGGCATCGAATTTCTTAGAGTTTATCATGTATAGGACCTTGTTATCTTCCTCTTTTGTTTTTTCCATGAGTGAGTAGAGTCCCTACTGCGGGTAGGGATATCGGATTTGTGTGTATGAATGATGTTTCGCGTTAATGCTTAGTTTTATTAATTTATTCTTGATTTACGGTTCTACGCTTAGCATTATCATTCCTACGCTAGTGCTGACCGCTCAGCAACATAGGATTTCGAACCTTGCTGGAAGGTTAAGGAACGAATCCGGTCCGCTAAGTTGTAGATTAAGATCGACTAATGAGAATCTGACCGGTCGGTTAGTCATCTTAGGGATAGTGATTGCGATCGTAATGCTGCCATGGTACGTGTTAATCACTGCTGGAAGGTAGGGTTGCACGTATCCATGGTTAGGAGGTTTAGGCTCGGAAGAATCACTCCTCACCGTAGGGCATGAATTTCCCGTTGTCAAGAATAGGTTATATATCTATGATCCTTAGTCGTTCATCTATGCAATTCCCGGTATCCCGTACACCTGTAGTGTTTGCCATATCCAGTTTTATCCCTAACCTAGTTTCGTTGTCACCATTAGGATAGTTTTAGGAATTTAGAATCACACCCCATTCTATCTTCTTTCGTCTTAGTTTAGTTTCGTTCTTAGTTTAGCTGCTTTAGTCCCTAGAGATCGACCCTGGTACTACAAGATCCGTATACTTGCGGTGAAGTGGTCTAGGAAAAATATAACTCGTGTTAAACCCACACCACGGTCCTTTGACAAGATCTCGTAGCCACAACGGGTGATTGCCCATATCAACCTACAGTACATGAACAAACATAGACACATCGTCTGAATATTATAAAAGTTATTTATTTATATATGTAAAATTTCATTACTTACATGTTGTCTGATCCATGTGGAGAAATCTTTTTCTTTAAGATCTTAGAGTTGAGAATCATCAATGTTCGTATATGTATTCTTCAATATATCATCAAATATCATGTATAAAAAGAAACAAAATTCTATAAATATTACAAAAATAAACAAAATTTTCAATGTGATAACCATAGTTATGGGATTTTACCTTTCAAAAGGCTGTAGATATTCGCAATTCAATAAAACATACGTATGTGCGATATGGAGATCTCGTTGTGATAACCGTATATCTTTCGTCTTACCAGCAGATCGACCAATCCTGCAAAATATATTCGGAACATCTGGTACTGGATATGAATACGTCACACCACAATCAAAACATGAATTTCTAGTCCACCTTTGAACATGTGGCTCGAAATAGTATGAAGTGAAGAACGATATTTCCTCATTCACGTATTATTCCATAATTGAACCCTTCCGGACGAGCTTTTTGTTTGGTTTTTTTCTTCAGATGAAACATAAATCGCTCGAACGGATACATGCAACAAAATTGAACTAGACCTCCTAATGCAGTTTCGTGCGGTAAATGAACTGTCAAATGATCCATAACATCGAAGAATGATGGTGGAAAAATCTTCTCCAAGTTACAAAGTATAGTTACTATGTTATTTTTCAATCGACGAACCACATCCATACTCAGATTTCCCGCACATAAATCTCGGAAGAATAGGCCAATACCTATAACAGGAAAGTATTATTAGTATATTTAACAAATGTTATTCATACTACAGATAAATAAAATCAAATACATACCTCCAATCGCATCGTGTGCATGTTTGTCCATCAATTCATAAAAACATATCGGAAGTAGTCTTTGCATGAATACATGACAATCGTGACTTTTCATCCCTAATAACTTTCCTCCTTGAATGTCAACGCACCTTCCGATGTTAGACGCATAGCCATCGGGAAATTTCACATCTTCTTTCAACCATTTCAACAATTTATATTTCGTATCATTTGACAATCTGAATATCGGGACTGGCGCTTTACCGTCATCACCTATATGTAACTCCCTTCGTGAGCAATACTCTTCTAGATCCTTGCGTGATTTAATATTGTCTTTCTTCTTCCCTGTGACATTCAGTACTGTATTGATGATGTTATCGAAAAAAAATTCTTCTCTATGTGCATCACATCAAGATTATGTCGAAGTTTCAGATTTTTCCATTACGGCAAATCCCAAAATATGCTCTTCTTGTATCAGTTATGAGTAATTCCATAACCACCAATTCTCGGATGATTGTTCCCTCCGCAATCTATACTTCTAGGAATTTTCAAAGCAAGAAGACATTCATACAAAATCTCTTTGCCGGTCAAAACTGCAGGAGGAGATTTCCGCACAACTACATTCCTTTTGAAATTTCTCTTGTTGCGCCGTAATGCATCATAAACTGGAACAAAACGACGATGACAATCAAACCAACTCGTCGTTCGTTCATGTTTCAACTAAAAAACATATGTTTCCTCCATGCAATATGGACAAGCCAATCAACCATGCGTTGTCCATCCAAATAACATACTATAAGCTGGAAAATCACTTATATTGTCCACATGAGAGCACCTCGTAACATAAAATTTTGTCGCCTCGAGACATCGTACGCTTGAACTCCATTTCAATTCTTCAATAATTGGTTAAAGAAATATATCCAAACTTGTTTTCGGATGATTAGGCTCGGGAATCATTATTGTTAAGAACAAAATTTCCCTTTTCATGCACATATCCGGCGGTAAGTTGTAAGGTGTCACTATAACGGGCCACAATGAATAATTCTTCCCAGACATCCCAAATGGATTGAAACCATCGGTACAAAGGCCTAAATAGACATTTCGACTCTCAGCTGCAAAATCAGGATATACCTTGTTAAAGTGTTTCCACGCCTCACCATCTGAGGGATGACACATCTCTCCTTCACGACTTGAATGCTCAGCATGCCATCTCATGTCGCTTGCTGTCTCCACAGATTGATACAATCTTTTTAATCTGTCTGTAATTGGTAAGTACCACATACGACGATATGGAACCGATTTTCCATTCTTTGTTAAATAAAACCGATCTTTCCCACAAAATCGGTAATTACTCATATCTGATGTCTCTCTCCAAAAAATCATGCAATTGTCTTGACAAATATCAATCTTTTGATATGGCAATAAACCCAAAGATCTCATCATCTTCTTTGTCTCATAATAGGAGTCTACTGCATTATTATCTTCTGGCAAATAATCTCTTACTAATTGCAATATCAAATCCATGCAATTCTCAGACAAATTATTTTTCAGTCTTCAAATTCATCAAATGTGCAGATAGAGATAATTGTGATAAACCACTTCTACAACCATTATAAAGTGGATTCCTAGCACTTTCTAGCATTTCAAAAAAACTTTTTGCTTCT
>CM071876.1:21667042-21686978 GCA_036759665.1 Gynandropsis gynandra | reverse complement strand
CCCTAAATGGGTTTTTGACAGTCCCTGATTAGGGACGGCCGCCGCGTCGTCCACAAAATTGCGAACGGACTTGAAGCCGTCTGCAAATTTGCGGACGGAAGGTGCCGCCGTCCGCAATTTGTGGAAGCCCATGCTCTACCGTCCCTAATCTGGGACGCCCTACTAATATGTTTCTAATCCGTCCGTATTTGCGGACCAATTAGGAACGATTCATCCGTACACAAAATTCCGAACGGATTAGGAATGAATATTGAAATCCGTCCCGAATCCGTGTATAATCCGTTCCCAAATTTAGGGACGGAACTCACAGTCCTCAAAATCCGTTTGCAATATTGAATTTTCTAGTAGTGTTAAAATTATAATCCGATCTCACATCATTTATTATTATGTATTTTATAAGATTTCAAATATCTAAGTTTAAAAAATATGTTATATAATAATTATTCAAAAACTTTATATTTCAAATTATGATAATAAAGAATAAAAATCAAATGCATAAATGGTGATTTTAATTTGTAAATGTATTATAGATAGTGCTTTGAAATTGATTAGATATAATTATATCAAAAGTATGGGTTTAATCCAATTTCTATCTAATTTTATAATTTTGGATGAGTTTTAGAATTAATGTTCATCCATTATACGTTAGCTATAATCTATATTAACAATTAATATCGTCGATTCTGATATGAATATCAAATTCTAAATTTTTCAAGTTTTTGTTTTCTTGATGAAGAACTCTAGATAAATCTCCATATGAGTGCACTGATGCAATCCCAATTTCCAAGTTTAATTAAGAAAATCAAAACGTAAAACAAGATAAATAAAAGTGTACGATAAGCAATTCATTTATTTTTAAACCAATAAGATAAGATATTGGATCTAATATTTAAATATTTTTTCATATCTTTCTAATACAATTGAGTAGTTAGATCAATATGAAAAAAATATGTAAAAGTTAGATTAGATTGATGTGTTATGTTTGCATTATCGCAATTTGAAATCCATTTATAATGTATGAAACATAAATTTGTGAAAAAAAAAGGAAATCAACCAAGACATTCTAAAGTTTTCATCATGTTACTAAATAATTTAATTTATTAAATGTCTTTTTATGTCTGACTTCTCATAATAAATATTAAACAAATTCAATAGATTTTTTTTATTTTCTTCTTTAATATTGACATTTTTAAAACTCACCACGTATTCACCATTCCAAATCAACTTCTAACATCTGAATTTGAATCGAAAATTCTAAATCCAATTGTTAACACACTCCAAGACCTAAATTTAACTAGACAGTAAATATATTGAATCTACAGTATACTTACACAAATTACTAGATATTAATTTGACTTGGTTTATTCCTAAATCCAATTATTCACCATTCCAACTTCTAACATCTGAATTTGAATCGACAATTATAAATCCAATTGTTAACACATTCAAACGCCTAAATTTAACTAGACAGTTAGTATATTGAATCGACAATACACACTAAAATTACTAGACAGTAATTTGACTTGATTTATTCCTAAATCCAATTATGCACCATTCCAAATCCACTTCTAACATCTAAATTTGAACCACAATTATAAGTCCAATAGTTAACACACTCCAATGCCTAAATTTAACTCAACGATATTTAAATTAAATTCCACTTGACCTGAAATCTAAAATATATTATCCTTGTTAACTGGACAGTAAGTAAAAATGGGTTTGAAAGCTTATTCTTTCTTATTCTTTATTGACTAGATAGATCTCTTTAAATATACAAAAATTACAAAACGTGATCTCAAGAAATAGCAACACAATTTGACTTGGTTTATTCCTAAATACCAGGACAAGCAAGATAGAAACTCCTAAAGAATAGGACAAATTCAAACATCTTCTAACAATCCCTACTTTAAACTGAAAATTTGTTAACTTTCAGTTTAAAGACATCAACTTGCAGACACCAAGTAAAGTTCTGAACTTTTGGAATAAATCTGTTTTAAGGGTCTTCGTAAAGATATCAGCAACTTGTTCTTCACTCTTGCTGAACTTCATATCAATTTTCCCTTCATTGCTAAGGTCTCGCAAGAAATAAAACTTCACATCGACGTGCTTGCTTCTTCCATGTAGAATTGGATTCTTCGATAACTTGATTGTTGATATGTTGTCGAACATTATTGTTGTTGCATTGAGCTGCTTGCACTGCAACTCCTCTAGAATTCTTCTAAGCCAAACAGCTTGACAAGCACAAGCTGTTGCTGCAACAAATTCAGCTTCAGTGCTTGACAATGTGACTATTGGTTGTTTCTTTGGTGACAATGAAACAACACCTCTACCAAGCATAAAAACATACCCAGAAGTGCTCTTTCTATCATCTGGATCTCCTGCATAATCACTATTAGTAAACCCAACAAATCTAATGTTTTACCTCTTTTGTAAAGTAAGCCAAAGTCTTTGGTCCCTACAAATAACATAGAATTCTCTTTGCATCTAACAAGTGCATTTCAATCGGGTTTTCCATGTATATACGGATGAGACATACAACGTACATTATGTGTGGTTTTGTTATTGTTAAGGACATCATACTGCCCATAATTTGCTTGTAAAGTGTGTTGTAAAAACTTGATGTGCGAACTATCAAGCAATAAAAATGCCTAATATCCACTTACCGCAAGATCGGTGTAATACAAGGGTCGAACTCTAAGGAATAATACAACCTAAGCTAAGAATACGACTAAACTAAGATGGATTGAATTGATGGTGATGTGGGACAAATTTCTAGAACAGTAAAATGGATAATGACTGTAATTATCTCGTTTCTATACGTATTTCTCGCATGATTTAAGGGATGTCTATGATACAGATAAGATGATTACGTATGATTTTGTATCTGTTTTACTCGTTTTCGTGTTTTCTTGTCCATACAGGTTATAATGCAAATTCAGTTCATTTTGGAGCTAAAAGACGTACACGAGACAAAGTACTAACATCGAGGATCATCACGGAACAAACGGGACGAGAATCGCGAGGAATGGCATCAGCCCGTGCGGGGCACTCCCTAGCCCGTGCGGGTCCTTTGGTTCGGCATTTGGTCCAGCAGAATGAGCACGGGTCGGGCAAGCCATCAGCACGCTCGGGCATCAAGTGAAACCCCAGCCCGCGCGGGGCACACCTCAGCCTGCGCGGGGCACACCCCAGCCCGCACGGGGCACACCTCAGCCCGCACGGGGAGGCTTTACTTCCATCGCACACAGCACGCCGTGCCCGCGTGGGGTGCACACTCAGCCCGCGCGGATCGCGTCCGTACCTGCAAATACTAGATAAGTAAATTTGTCTAAACACGAAAAGGAACTCGTTGGTTACTTATACAAAAAGGAAAACAATGTTAGAGAAGAGGAATAAGAGATATTTTGCTGGAGAAAGGAATGGAAACGTTGTCCAACTTAATCAAGAATGGAAAACACATGAAAAGGCAAAAACGGTGGCTGCTGCGACAAAAGGAAAAGAAGTGAACGACCAAAAGGAAAAACAAGGAGAAAAGGAAAGAAAAGAAGACGAAAAAGGAAGAAGAGGAGATAGGGGACGAGGGAGATTCAATTAGAGAGTTAGTTTTCAGAATTGATTGAAGAGAGAGAGTAGAGAGAGAATCGAAGAAGAAGAACACTCTTGCGGAGGAGACATTCAAGGAACATGGTGATCAATTCAAGACTTCGGTTTCGTTTGGTTTTTATGTTCTTTAGACTTTCTACTTCGATTATGTTTTCTTTTGGACGCATGAGCGAGTAGTTGTTTTGTTCTAGGAGAAGGGATTAGCCCATGGCTATCCCGGGACCACCTTGATTTATCTTTGAATGCAATTTCCCATTTTCGTTTATCTGTTCTTTGTCTGAGAGCTTGAATGACTTGTATTTATGAAGTTCAAGTAGATGCATGTGTTAGGGATTAGGAGAAGGACCTAAAGGAGAATTCTAGTCCTAGAAGATTAGGTCTAGAACAACCGAGGTTAGGCCACGAAAGTAGGGTAGCAGAGGTTGAGGGTAAAACGGATGAATCATAGAACTTATCGGTTTAGCTTAAGGTGTCAGCCATGAAAATAGGGGATAACTTCACTAGATCACGTGTCTATGCCTTGAGAGAGGGTAGATATCATATTAGGATCGTCTACCTTAGATGACTTGATCGGGATTGCATGATTAGATAGGTTGATTGTTGGTTTCAGTGGTCTTGTGGTGAAACCGGATTCCTAGAATGTTTGTCTCATTGTTAAGAACTCATTAGTTTATTTTTTAGTATTTCATTCTCAAATCCCATATTCGTTTGTTGCAAGTTTGATTCATAGTTTGAGTTTAGGTTGTGCTGCGTAGTCCCTGTGGGATCGACACCTAAAGTACTACACACGTGTTGTGCATTTGCGGGTAGTTTAGGTTAAATATTTGTTTAACTTTGATACACATCAAGTTTTTGGCCTCGTTGCCGGGGACTATTGTCGACACGTCTTAGATTCGAGCCTAGAGTCATTCTTGTTTTGTTTTTCTTTTTGTTTTCTTTTCTTTCGTTCTTTCTACCTAAATCATTTTTATTTTTCTTTCGCAGAGTCGTTAGATCAACGAGAGATGGATAATCAGAACGGCCATGGACATATGCAGCAACAACAACTCGCACCACGCGAACCACGGGCTCCTCCACCACGTCGCCTTAGAGATTACGTGGTGCCAAATATGAACAACGTGCAAACAGCCATACGAATGCCTGTTATTGCTAGAGAACAATTCGAAATTAAGCTGGCGATGATCAACATGTTTTATCAGAAGCAATTCATGGGTAGAAATCACGAGGATCCCCATCAGCACCTCAGATACTTCCTAGAGCTTTCCGGTACGTTCACAATACACGGAGTCTCAGAGGACACGATTCTATTACGTCTCTTACCCTTCTCAATTGGGGGACGAGCGAAAACATGGCTGTAATCGCTTCCCGGTGGTTCAATCATGACTTGGGACCAGCTCTGCACATTGTTCCTCTCACGATTCTTTCCTCCGAGCAAGACGATTGAGATGAGGGGCAAAATCACAATGTTTAGATGCAGAGATGGAGAAACATTGTTTGAAGCGTGGGGCAGATTTAAGGATCTTCTACATATGTGTCCAGACCATGGTCTCGAGCAGTGGTACGTTATCCAAACCTTTTACAACGGAATTTCAGATGAACACCAAACGATGTTGGATAACGCTGCTAGAGGATCGTTTATGGATTTGAGTGTCGAGGAGGCGTACGAGCTGATCGATAACCTCGCCATGAACCACACTATGTGGTCAACACCGAGAGGTATGCCTAACAGAACTCGAGGTTTATATGAGCTGAATCAGGGCAGAGCGACGGGCAACGCAGCAAACGCCATGTACTGTGTGACTTGCAGAGATACATAACACGTGGCTTATCAATGCACGCTGCAAGAGAACGTGGAATACATAAATTATGCCCAACAGCAAGGAAATACGCAATTCGAGAATACCTACAACCCGAATTGGAGGAATCACCTGAACTTGTCATACCGAACGACTCAACCGATGAAGTATTCGGGATTTCAACAACAACAGCAGTCGTACCAGCAAAATAATCAGCAATTTCAGAATGCTCAATAAGTTCCGCAAGCTCCTCAACCTCCTTAAGCCCCTTCTTCAAACCTTGAGGCGGTAATGCTCGAATTTATCAAGGAGCAAAGGCAGCAACATTGAACTCAAGCCAAATTCAATGCGGATGTGGGGACAGCGATCAACGAGCTCAAAACTCAGATGAAATCCTTGAATAACCATGTGAAGAGCTTAGAGAACTCCGTAGCACAATAAGTTGCCTCATCCTCTCGGAATCCCGGATAGCTTCTCGGTAAACCCGAGTTAAACTCGAGAGAGTACGTTAACGCTATTTCCGTGTGCTGCACTGATATGATCGAGCATTCGCCCTCCAAAAAGCAAGAGCAAGCTGCTGGTACGTCCACGAGAAAAGGCAAAGGTACCGTCGCAATTATGGAAGGAGTCGAACCAGATTTGGATAAATCATACGTTGCTATACCGGCATACAAAACCTTCAATACCGTTTCCTCAACGGTTGGTGAGTAGTAAGAATGAAGAACGAGTGGGCAGATTCGTAGAGGGTCTCAAGAAGCTTGACATCAACATCCCATTCATGGAAGCCCTCCAAAAGATGCCTAATCATGCCAAACTCATCAAAGAGGTTCTTTCCAAAGAGAGGCATATCGAAGAGAACGAAACGGTAGCACTCACCGAGGAATGCAGCGCTATCCTTCAAAACAAGCTGCCACCAAAGTTGAAGGACCCCCGAAGCTTCTCCATTCCATGCACAAAAGGTAATATTGACATTGACAATGCTTTGTGTAATTTAGGAGCAAGCGTGAGTATTATGCCACACTCGGTTTTCAAGCGGATGGACTTCGGGAATCTCAAATCTACAAAGATGTGTCTACACGCGGAGCATTCGGTGAGATATCCGGTGGGAATTGTTGAAAACGTTCCCATCAAGGTAGGTAATCTCTTCATTCTCACTGATTTTGTTGTACTTGAAATAAAGGAAGATGCTAGGATACCTATTATTCTTGATAGACCGTTCTTAGCTACTGCAGGTGCGATGATAAACGTACAACAAGGAAAACTTTCCGTACGTGTCGGAGATGAGACGATAGAGTTCAACTTGTCTAGCCCCATGAACGGACCCTTCACCAAGGAGTCTTGCTTTAGAGTTGATTCGCTGGACGAGTTATCAAAAGACACGCTTGATCAAGTAAGTGCTTCTGATCCTCTTGTACGATAATGCAGGATTTACGGACGAAGGAGCCAAGCTGTACACGAAATTCATGAGTGCTATTGAAGCACTAGGAGACGTCCCACGTGAGGAGATACCACACGAAACGCACGCTGGTTTCGCAATGGAGAAGACGTCCAAACTTGAGCCCGAGCCACCTCCGTCTTCTTTTCGGTATGAGTACGTTTAATGCGATAAAATATATCCTGCTGTTATGAATGCTAACTTGAGTGCAGATGAGATGAGAAAACAATCCACATGCGTAAAGAAGCGTAGGAGAGTCAGCTCTTCCATATGTATGCACGGAAATTATACGGAAGACAGCCACGAACCTTCCACCGAAACTCAAAGGAGGTTACACCCGCACTTGTAAGAGGTAATGGAAAAAGACGTCATAAAACTTTTCGATGCAGATACCATTTATCCAACCTTGGGCAGCGAACGAGTGAATCCTGTGCATAATGTGCCAAAGAAAGATGCGGTGACTAAGGGATGGCACGACAAAAAGATCCCACCTCATGACTTCCAACTAGGTGACTTAGTTCTACTCTTCAATTCTCATCCTAAGCTTTTCTCGGGCAACCTACAGTCTTGTTGGTCTGGTCCTTTTCAGGAACGAGAAGTCTTCACACATGGAGAAGTGGAACTATGGAGCGATTCAAGCGGAACATTCAAAGCTAATGGACAGCGACTAAATCTCTACCAAGCCGCTCAACCGATCGAAAGTGGAAACTCTATTTCCCTTACCGATCCACCCGTCGCGCACACATGAGGAATGGAGATGTCAAAGCTTAAAGACGTTAAATAAGCGCTTTCAAGGAGGCAACCCAGCTGTTTGATTTCTATTTTTCTTAGTTTTTGTAGTTTAAGACTCGTTAATTAAAAAAACACAAAACAATACCACCACAAACGTGACTTCACTTCCCTTACCCTCCATCGGAGCTTCATGTCGAGGACGCCGTTCAATTTAAGTCTAGGGGAGCAGCTCATGTTTGTCAGGAGACTTCATTTCATTTTCTTTTATTTTCTCTTTGATTTTGTAATTTTTAGTTTGTTTTTGCTTTCGTAAGTCAGAGTCGTCCTAGGCACTTGTCTGGTGCCACGTTTTGAGATGAACCCTGAACCTAGGATACTTAAGAAGTTGGCATTTTCCGTGAGATTTTGCATGTTTGAGCTAGGTTTTACCTAAGCGTTAGAGCTTATTAGTCGGCTGAAAAACAATAGGTCGTAATTCTTTGGGAATCCTAGTGTTGCTTGTGGGAGGTTTAGACGAGGTTGCTAGGCTAGTTTATCGTTTATTCTCTCTATCCCAATGGTCATACTTCGTATAGATGATGATTTACTTCTTTTTGATGAGGATTATTAGATCGTATGAAATCGAGCTCATTTTGCAGATTAAGAGCGCACACTAACAATTTGTTGTCGATTGAAATAATGCCTAAAAGCATGAACTAAAATCGAAATGAGTGCATCGACCTTGATACTCTTTCGATGGTTCGGGTCTAAGTGGTGGGTTGGCGATCATCTTTCTACATCCTAAGGGCATGGCACAACAAAAATGCCGCCTACTCCACTGCACTCATGAACGAGATGCATGAGTATACCGTCATCGTTAGTCTGGGTCTAAGTAGAGGCTGGATCCCTTCAAATCCGACGTCCTAGAAGCCTAGTGTGAATACATAAAAAAAGAAAAGAAAAGAAAACGAAGACATAAAAACAAAAGAAAATAA
Source organism: Gynandropsis gynandra (assembly GCA_036759665.1). NCBI lineage: Eukaryota > Viridiplantae > Streptophyta > Magnoliopsida > Brassicales > Cleomaceae > Gynandropsis > Gynandropsis gynandra. The sequence goes on along the minus strand of CM071876.1, from coordinate 21,678,438 downwards.
AAAGAAAAAAAAGAAAGAAAGTCGGAAAAGAAACAAGTATCCTCGATTGTTCTAGGTTTAGCATTTGTCTGAAGTCTTGTTTGGTGGAGAGAGTTACGGTGGCTTGTTTAGTTTGCCTTCGATTAACTTTCTCGTGGGTAGCCTTGGTGAACCTAGGATGAAGACTGAAAATTTAATTCCAAATTTGCATTGTTCTAGGTTTAGCATTTGTCTGAAGTCTTGTTTGGTGGAGAGAGTTACGGTGGCTTGTTTAGTTTGCCTTCGATTAACTTTCTCGTGGGTAGCCTTGGTGAACCTAGGATGAAGACTGAAAATTTAATTAGGCCAAATTTGCTCTCGACTTACAAGTTGATCAGTTAGGTTCGCTTTAGCGGTATTTCTAGGAGAAAGAATAATTCTCGGATTTTGTATACCCCACGTGTTCCACATTTACGTTTGCATAGGGACAAGCAAACATTCAAGTCTGGGGGATTTTGATCATCTCGTTTTTATACGTATTTCTCACATGATTTAAGGGATGTTTATGATATAGATACGATGAGTACGTATGATTTTGTATCCATTTTACTCGTTTTCGTGTTTTCGTGTCCTTACAGGTTATAATGCAAATTCGGTTCATTTTGGAGCTAAAAGACGTACACGAGACAAAGTACTAACATTGAGGATCATCACGGAACAAGCGGGACGAGAATCGACGAGGAATAGCATCAGCCCGCGTGGGGCACTCCCTAGTCCGTGCGGGGCCTTTGGTTCGGCATTTGGTCCAGCAGAATGAGCACGGGTCGGGCAAGCCATCAGCACGCTCGGGCATCAAGTGAAGCCCCAGCCCGCGCGGGGCACACCTCAGCCTGCGCGGGGAGGCGTTACTTCCACTGCACATAGCACGCCGCGCCCGCGTAGGGCGCACACTCAGCCCGTGCTGGTCGTGTCCGTCACCTACAAATACCAGATAAGTAAATTTGTCTAAACACGAAAAGAAAATCGTTGGTTACTTATACAAAAAAGAAAACGACGTTAGAGAAGAGGAATAAGATATATTTTACTGGAGAAAGGAATGGAAACTGATAACACTGAAAGTGTATCATATTTAGGATAGGTTTTTATGTTATTTTAGGATATTTCTTACATCGTTTACTTACTTATCCGATATGATTTTGAGCTTCACACACCGGTTTTATTGGTTTTCAGGTTTTTAGGCGACAAGGCCTAAATGAGCTAAATACGAAGGATTTCTGAACAAAACCACAAGATTTGAAGGAAAATCTACTCAGAACCAAGACCGAGCTCCAGAACCCAAAAGGAACACCCGAGCAACGAGCGGAAAAGAAGAATATCAAGATAGCAAGGGTGCCCGATCGGGCACCACTCTCTACCCGCTCGGGTGAAGCCTACGGAGTTCATCCATGCAAAACTACACGACCGGGCAAATGAACAAGGTGATCGGGTAACATCTACCCGATCGGGCAACAATTGAACACCCGCCCAGGCGGTTACTCGTCAATCTGCCCCGCAAGTTTACGCGACCCGGGCTCCTCGACCACACGATCGGGTGACCACTACCCGATCGGGTGCAATGCTCAACACGGTCGGGCAAGCCTTTACCCGACCGGGTAACATCACTACCCGAGCGGGCCGCGAGATCCGCAACAAACTTAGATCTAGTTTCAAACGAGCTAATAAAAGGGAGAGAACAGATCTAGGACAAAGGGGGCGACAAACAGGAGAAGAAAACACTGGAGAACATCTGGAAAAAGCTCGGGAAGCATCGGAGAAGAGGAGAAGCACTATTCCGTACACCGGTAACGCATTAGGGAAGGTCGAGGCATCGAGTTCCTTAGGGTTTTACTATGTATTGGATTATGTCATCTTCTGTTTTCATGTATTCCATGAGTGAGTAGAGTCCCTACTGCGGGTAGGGTTTATCGGATTTGTATGTATGAACGATGACTTTTCTTAATGCTTAGTTTCACAATTTTCACTCTTGATTACGGTTCTATGCTTAGCAATATCAATCTTATGTTAGTGCTGACCGCTCAACAACAATGGATCTCGAACCTTGCTGGAAGGTTAAGGAACGAATCCGGTCCGCTAAGTAGTAGATTAAGTTTTGACTAATGAGAATCTGACCGGTCGGTTAGCCAACTTAGGGATAGTGATTGCGGACGTAACGCTGCCATGGTGCGTGTTAATCGGCTGTCGAGAGACAGGGTCGCATGTATCATTGGTTAGGAGGTTTAGGCTCGAGAGAATCACTCCTCAACAGTAGAGCATGAATTTCCCGTTGTTAAGAGTAGGTTGTAGATCTATGATCTTTAGTCGTTCATGTATGCAATATCCGGTAACCCGTACACCCGTAGTACTCATCATATCTAGTTCACCCTTATCTTCGTTTCGTTGTCTCCATTAGGTTAGATTTAGGACCCTTAGAACCACATCCTTTTATATCACCTTTCTTCCTAGTTTAGTTTTATTCCTAGTTTATCCACACTTAGTCCCTAGAGATCGACCCTGGTACTACACGATCCGTATACTTGCGGTGAAGTGGTCTAGGTAATTATAACTCGTGTTTTCCACACGTCAGAAACATTGCCCAACTTAATCAAGAATGGAAAACACATGAAAAGGAAAAAACGGTGGTTGCTGCGACAAAAGGAAAAGAAGTGAACGGCCAAAAGGAAAAACCAGGAGAAAAGGAAAGAAAAGAAGAAGGAAAAGGAAGAAGAGGAGCTAGGAGTTGAGGGAGATTCGGTTAGAGAGTTAGTTTTCAGAATCGATCGAAGAGAAAGAGTAGAGAGAATTGAAGAAGAGAACACTCTTGCCGAGGAGACATTCAAAGGACATTGGATTTCAATTCAAGATTTCGGTTTCGTTTGGTTTTTATGTTCTTTAGACTTTCTACTTCGATTATGTTTTCTTTTGGACGCATGAGCGAGTAGTTGTTTTGTTCTAGGAGAAGGGATTAGCCCATGGCTATCCCGGGACAACCTTGATTTATCTTTGAATGCAATTTCGAGGGATCGTTTATCTATTCTTTGTCCGAGAATTTGAATGACTTGTATTTATGAAGGCCAAGTATATGCATGTGTTTGGAATTAGGAGAAGGACCGAAAGGAGAATTCTAGTCCTAGAAGCTCGGGTTTAGAACAACTGAGGTTAGGCCATAAAAGTAGGGTAGTAATGATTGAGGGTAAAACGGATGAATCACAGAACTTATGGGTCTAGCTTAAGGTTTCAGCCACGAAAATAGGGGATAACTTGACTAGATCACGTGTCTATGCCTTGAGAGAGGGTAGATATCATATTAGGATCGTTTGTCTTAGATGACTTGATCGGGATTGCATGATTAGATAGGTTGATTGTTGGTTTCGGTTGTCTTGTGGTGAAACCGGATTCCTAGAACGTTTGTCTCATTGTTAAGAACTCATTAGTTTATTGTTTTTAGTATTTCATTCTCAAATCCCATATTCATTCGTTTCAAGTTTGATTCATAGTTTGAGTTTAGGTTGTGCTGCGTAGTCTCTGTGGGATCGAAACCTAAAGTACTACACACGTGTCGTGCATTTGCGGGTAGTTTAGGTTAAATATTTGTTTAACTTTGATACGCATCAGACAACGATGAGGAGACGTGAAAAACTTAATTAAGAACATTATGGGTTTCGGGTTACCGGGATTTGCAAGGATGCAACTAACAAAGGATCATGAACCTATCGAATTATCTTGATGACAGAGAATTCATGCTCATAAATAAGAAATGGCTCTCTCGACACCTAAACCTCCTAACCACAACAACGTGCAACCCTACCTCCTGACAGCGATCAACTCGCGATTACGATAGCGTTAAGCGCGCAATCCTAATTCCTAAATTGATTAACCGACCGGCTAAATTCTCATTAATCGAACTTAATCAACAATCAACGATTCTGGATTCGTAACTAACCTCCCGGCTAAACACGAATTCCTAGGTTATTGAGCGGCCAGCACAAGTATAAAGCATTTATGATGTTGATTGTAAAACCGAAATACAAGAAAACTTCGAAAGGTCTAAGCATTAACAGTCTAATCAGTCAATTTTGACTCTTTTTACAAGCATCCATTACAAATCCGGCAATCCTAACCCATAGCTAGAGGCTTAGTCACTCATGGATTCTATTGTAAAACAAGAGAAATTAACCTTAGACATGATAAAGAGTAAGAAATAAGATTCCTCAATCTTCCCTATCTTGTTACCGATAGGGGTGGGCGTTTCGGGTTTCGGGACGGGTTCCTCGGGTTCGGATTGGGTTCGGGTTCTTCGGGTTCTAAAAAAATGAACCCAAAAAAACCCATTTGGTTTTCGGGACGGGTTCTTCGGGTTTTGGGTTGGGTTCGGGTTGTTTGGGTTTTGAAACATTGAACCCAAAAAACCCAAATTGTATTTGGGTTCTTTTGGGTTCTCGGGTTCTTCGAGTTCTTCGGGTAATTTGGGTTTAAACGGGTAATTCGGGTTTAAAAGGGTAATTCGGGTTTTAAACGGATAATTCGAGTTTTAAACGGGTAATTCGGGATTAAATGGGTAATTCGGGTTTAAACGGATAATTCAGATTCCAAATTTAACATTCAAAAAATTAGGTTAGAAGGATTAGGGTTTTTTTCGGGTTCCTCGGGTTCTCCCGAACCCAATCCAGACCGATCCGAACCCATTTAGGTTTTAGATTTTGAAACCCATATGGGTTTTCTACAAAACCCGTTTATCTCACGGTTTGAGTTTTTCGGGTTGGGTCGGTCCGGGTAACCCGAAACGCCCACCCCTAGTTACCGATGTTCGGATTATTGTTTCTCTTCTTCTTCAGCTTCTCCTGAGTTTGTCCTTGTGTTTTTCAATCCCTTTCCTGGCCTAAGCCACCTTCTCTCCCCTTGGCTGCCTCTCTTTCCTCTTATTTTTTCTTTCAAAACCTAAAAATAGTTAGTTCCTAGAAAGGCGACTCGTGCGGGCTGTGTGCTCCTCAACAAGCCCGAGCGTGCTAATTCTCTCCCGACTCGTGCAACTTTTGCTGGAATATGCAGCCTGCGTGAACTCCTTAGCCACCCCACGTGGGGTCGTCAATGGCATCCAATCCGAACGTGCTCCTTAGCTCCCTGAGTCGTGCAAACTGTGCTGGAAGTGCAGCACGCAGGGGGCCTCTTCCAAGCCCGAGCGGGCTGAGTTATTTTCTTGTTTTCGCTCCTTTCGCTCGATGCTTGTGTGTTCCGTTTGATTATGTGGCCTGAAGTTGCTCCGAATGGCTTGTAGCTCCCATTATACGCGGTTGAATCCAAGAATCGACATTCTAAAGCTCGAATAGGCCTTGTCGCCTTAAAACCTAAAAATCAACAAAAAGGGGAGTATATAAAGAACATTCGTGTTGGATTCGTAACTCGTGTTATGCAAACTATGCGAAAATGATATAAATGCCTAGCCTAAAACTAACACACACTATGTGTTATCATTCACCTTCTCTCCATCTTCTCTGTAAGTGCATTGAACAATTTGTAAGCCTTTGATACATCACTTACACCAAGAAAGACACATTTTTCTGATTTCTCATCAAGTTTCTTCCTGTTTAGATCTGGAATATGAGCATATGCAATGTAGCCAAAGACTCTAAAGTAATCCACGGATGGTTTTCTCCTACTCCAAGCCTCTTCAGGGGTCATGTTTTTAACAGAAAACGTCGGACATCTGTTTAAAACGTGAACAATCCAGTTTACTACCTCTGGCCATAAAATCTTCGGAACTTTTCCTCTCACCAGCAAACTTCTCACCACATTGAGAATTGTTCTGTTCTTCCTTTCTCATACATCGTTTTGTTGCGGTGTATACACATCAGTAAGCTCTCTTGTTATTCATTGTTTTGCACAAAAAACAACAAATTCCTTTGAGCAATACTCTCCTTTGCTATCTGTCTTTAGAGACTTAATAATCTTTCTTGTCTCGTTTTCAACGTGAGTTTTGAAAGTCTGAAACATGTTTAATGCTTCAGATCTTTCATGCAGAAAATAAACCCATGTTTTCTCAAAAAACCATCTGTAAAAGTGAGGAGATGCCTTTTACCTCCATTTTGAGGTTTGGTTTATAGGGCCACATATGTCTGAATGCACTAACTCTAACACATCTTTTGCTCGCCAATACTTCCCTTTGGGAAATTGAGAACATGTTTGTTTGCCAACAACACATTCTTCACAAACTTGAGAAGGTGGAACAATTTGTGGAAGGTTTGTCACCATGTTCTTTTGATGGAGAGTCTTTAGTCCACCAAAGCTTAAGTGCCCATACCAAAAATTCCATAACCACGTGGGATTCTCTGCCTCAACCATGTAACTAGATTGAGTGCTTTCAAATTTTAGTGGAAGCAGTCTGTTGGACGTCATCGGAACAACAACAATACAACCCCTAGAGGGATCACAAATTTCGCATGAACCCTTCTGGATTGTGATGACATATCTCTTGTAGCTGCCCTGCACTTAGCAGATTACTCTTTAGATCAGGAACATACAACACGTTAGAGATTATTTCCACAAAACCATTCTTGGTTCTTATCTTGATCTCTCCTTTTCCCATTACTTTGACAGTAGAACTATCGCCAAAAGTGACAGTAGAGTGAAACTTTTCGTCTAGTAATGAAAAAGAGGATCTGCATCCACTCATGTGGTTGCTACAACCTGTATCCATATACCATACATCAGATGCAGAATCGTCACCTTCTTGAACAGCCATCAACAAAGTTTATGTTTCTTTCTTTTCAACAAAAATGAGAATTCTCTCCCTTGTTTTTGTCCTGTGACAGCTTAGTATAACATTCAGAAGCATAATGACCAAACTTATGACAATTGTAACATTCGACCTTTGATTTGTCTTTGCCTTGCGTTTGGTCATTGGGCTTGAAATTTCGACCACCATCTCTGTTTCCTCTGCCTTTACCTCTTCCTCGACTTCTTCCTCGAGAGTTTGGGAAACGAGCATTCGTAGAGGCTTTCAATGCTTGTTCCTCTACTGCTGGACTTCTATTCATTTTCTGCTCATAACCACCAAAGAACTCTGAAGTTCATCAAGTGAAAGATCAATATCTTTTGACTCTTCGGTCGAACAAATGACATAGTTAAACTCTTGTGTTAAAGAGCGCAAAATATTTTCAACAACAGCAACATCTATCATTGTTTCTCCATGAAATCTCATCTTGTTTGCAATGCTCAAGGTTCTTCCAATGTAACTTGTAATAGATTTACCTTCCTTCATCTGCAAGATCTCGAAATCTCTTCTCAAAGCTTGAAGTGGGGCACACTTCACTCTTGAAGTGCCTTAAAACTTCTCCTTCATTGAATCCCAAATGTCTTTGGACGTTCTTTACGAAGAATCGTTTCCAAGACAGAGCGATCAATAACTTGAAAGAGATAGTTCTTGGTTTTCAAATCTTTGAGCTTTCTAGCTTCAAGTTCTGTTTTCTGAATATTTGTTAACTGTCCGGCACTGGCAGTTCTTGGATGCCACTTTCAACTACTGACCAGTACTCCTTTGACCGCAAAAAGTTTTCCATGAGCATGCTCCAATGGTCATAATGACCATCAAAACATGGAATTGCTGGCTGAACAAAATTTTCAAAAACCATCTGCACTACAGTACCTTTCTTTGTTTTTAATCGTGACTCTTATATCACTGTTAACTAGACAGTAAGTAAAAATGGGTCTGAAAGCTTATTTTTTGTTGACTAGATAGGTCTCTTTAGATAGACTAAAATTATAAAACGTAATCTCAAAAAAATAACAATATAATTTAACTTGATTTATTCCTAAATACCATGACAAGCAAGATAAACTTAGGACAAACTCAAACAAAAAAGTCTTCTAACAATCCTAGCATTATTCGAGGATAAACTATGTAAAATATATTGAATTTGTGTATTTTCATACTCATAATTTGAAGTTCAGAAATTAGAAAAATGTGTTCTAAACTTAAACTTGTGGTTTGATTTTAGGGAAACTAAGGCTTTCAATTTGGAGCTAAGATGGATTGAGCCCTGAATCTCATAAAAGCTTTAAACTTCGTGAAGGCCCATAGATAAAAATCTTGGAATTTGCTAAAAACCCTCAGAGGAGTTCTCTCAGGCGAAAGTATTCTGACAATGTCTGCGGAGGAAGAAAGCGCTGTGAAGGAGCCGTTGGATCTCATTCGCCTTAGTCTTGACGAAAGAATCTATGTCAAGCTTCGATCGGACCGCGAACTCCGCGGTAAACTTCACGTACGTTTTTGAGATCCCGGTTTCTTCCGATTTTGATTCAGTGTTAATCTAGGGTTTACTTTTTCTGCTGCTTGGATGCTTTTAGATGTTGTTTGGTGGGTTATGCTTTCAGAGGATGACGATAGGGTTATATCTAATTAGGCGAGGTTGTAATGAGAGATAAGCTTTTGAATCTCTAGGCGGGAAGGGTAGTGTTGGACGACTTCAATGGATTTATCCGAGTGTCAGGAATGTTCATAGTTTTGTGGCCACTTGAAATCTTGCAGGCATATGATCAGCATTTGAATATGATTCTTGGTGATGTTGAGGAAGTTGTCACCACAGTAGAGATCGATGACGAGACATACGAAGAGATTGTTCGGGTAAGCCACTCTTTGCTCATCCATTTCAACTATTGTAATCTCCTTATGGGTGGGAGGCATAAATGCAATTCTGCCAAGTCAGAGTGTGTCCCCTTTCCTTGTGAGGTTTTCTGGCCGTCTTCGTACATAATGTTTCCTACTATTTTTGAGCTTTTATAAGTATATTGCCCATGTCGAATACAGTGACTCACCTAGAAGTTTTCAGCTTCATGAGTAACTTGTTGAAGACATGGTGTATATAGAAGAGTGTTCATAGCTGCAGGTATTTGTTCGGTGCTTCGAATGATTTTTTTATTAGAAATTAGGATGCAAAGATAGCTAGCTTCCCTCTGCGGATTGGATTAAAACTACTTGATAATGAGATCGACTAGTTGAGTGTCCCCTTGGAGATTAAAGTAGTTAATGAGATCGATTACTAGGTGATATGCTTCTATTCATACAAAGTAGGTAGATCCGTGGAACTGAGGCTCCATAGTTAAGTAACGGGGTTATTGAACGCAGCGTCTGTATGTGTCTACCGTTGTGAATGTGATTGGTTTTAGTCTATTTTTTATTGCAGACGACAAAACGTACTGTCCCGTTTCTGTTTGTTAGAGGAGATGGAGTGATATTGGTGTCTCCACCGTTGCGGACGGCCTGAGTGGTGATCTGAACACATAGAAGAGTCACTCGTCTTTTCTATTCGTCTCTGTATGTCTTTAAAAGGACTGGGATATCTTGCAAATGTACACTGTCTATTACATGATTACCTCGTCTTTTAAGACTTAATTATAAAATGGTTTAACTACAATCAAATTTGATTTTTTTAAACAAGTTAACTATTAAAAAAAAATATTTTTTATTCTATGTCAATTTATATTCTTTATATGTTTTAACGATTCAAATGTAAACTGTTAAGCAATAACTATTTTCATTTTTTTGTTAAACAAATTCATATCTTATTCTCTCTAAAACAAAACCCTGAGTGAACAGTAAAAGTGACACGTGTTCCATTACCAACGGCACGATCGTCTTTTTTTTTTGTGCTGGCGTTTTCTCAGTCCTTAGATGAAAAAACGGATACTGTTCATGGACAATTGCGTCTTACAGCCGTCGGATTAACCTCCCTCAATTGATCTTGGCCGTTGCTTTCTTCCCCTTTTACCCTTTGCTTTTAGGGTTACAAAGGAACCGATTTCCATTCACCTCTTCACCGTTCGTCTTCGTCGATTTCTCTGTCTGCCCGTTTCTCCGCCGGATTGCTTCCTGTTTCCGGCGTCTCCTTCGATTTTTTTCCGTCCTCGGGTAAGCTCCTTCCTTTGCTTTCGTCTCACAGTTCATGGTCGGTCGTCTTGGTGTTTTCGTTTCGGTTTTCCCTCGGTTCTAGGGTCTCGGATGGAGCTGGTGAGCCGGTTCGGGTATGGTCACAATTGCTATTCTCCTCTTCACCGTTCCTCTTCGCCGATTTCTCTGTCTGCCCGCTCCTCCGCCGGTTTGCTTCCTGTTTCCGGCGTCTCCTTCGATTTTTTCCGTCCTCGGGTAAGCTCTTTCTTTGGCTTTCGTCTCACACTTCGTGGTCGTTCCTTTTGTGGGAGCAGTTGTCTTCCCGTTGAAAGGTAAGCGGGGTAGTGAAGACAAAAGGGTCATCGGCTCCATCTCCATGGACGCTATTCCCTTCAACTCCGCTGCTGAAACTGCAGCATCGTGTTCTCCTCGAAGGGCTTTCACAATAAGATGAAGACGGCGAAAAGGCGAATTTTCTGGAGAATCCGAAGCTGAGTCTGGAACAAAATGGCTTACGATTCAGAGGAAAATTTAATGGGTATAACAAAGAGACCGCGTTCTTGAGAAATTCCCATTGGAGGAATCTGCAAGGAGGAAAACTAATGACACTTTCTGAAAATGATTTAGAAGTTTCTGGAATTTTATCTTCCTAAATTCCGTAGCCTGTGAGGCATATTTCTAAATTTCTTTGTGGGTTTTTGGTTTGTAGGGGTCCAGATGCGGGAATCCTGAGATCTGGAGTGCCCGGTATGGCATCCTGGCCTTCACCATGATTCCTTCTCTCATTCAGGTTTTCTTTTTCTTTATTATTATTATTTTATATATTTTCACGCTTTATTATATAAATTTTACAAAATACTTTACATATTAACCTAATAACTGGGTTTTCTACAATTCCATATATTGGTTGTTGAGTTGTATAAACGGATAAGACGTGTTGTAATTGATATATTTGTTGGTTTATGAATTATACACGTGCAAAGTAATGAACTTTTAAGAGTTTTAGTTGAGATGAAGAAGAAGATAAGTGGATCATAGCAAAATTTGTACTTAATTTTGATTTTGTGGGAAAATATTGAAGGGTTGATGAAGAGCTCAGCTAAGGAGTGGGCCAAATACTACGGTCCTCATAATTTCATGTCTGCTAGAGAGCTCCATGTAAGCTCTCTCTTGAGCATCTATCAATTATCATTTTATATTGGATTATATTAATACTAATACGTATTTGAACACTTATAGATCTTCATCTTTAATCCCTGACCCACACACGTATGCATTTATTTACTTTATAAACTCCCTTTATGCCACAAATTAGCAGAAATCATAATTTGAAGGTAAATGATTAACTGTAAAGACCTATATTGCATAGGAAAGGATTTGTGTGTGTGGCCAAACTTGATGTTTACAGGCCACTCTCCTGAAGCCTGCGTCTCCGCATTGCTATTGGAGTTGCCCGAGCATTGGAGTAAGCATATTATCTGTAACTTTTAACAAATATATATCTACTAATTAGGCTACA
>CM071876.1:21641536-21662502 GCA_036759665.1 Gynandropsis gynandra | reverse complement strand
GAGGAACTGGTAAAACTTTTTTATGGAGAACATTATCAACGTGTATTCGCTCGTCCGGAGATAGTTTTAAACGTTGCATCAATATTTCGATTTAAACGCAAGCAATTTCCAATCATACCTTGCTTTGCAATGACAATAAACAAAAGCCAAGGCCAAAGTTTAAATAGAGTTGGTATATACTTACCGCGTCCTGTATTTACTCATGGACAATTATACGTTGCTATTTCTAGAGTTAAAACACGTGATGGACTTAAAATACTAATTCTGGATAACAACCGAACAATATGTACAAAAACATTAAACGTCGTCTTCAAAGAGATATTTCATAATTTGTAATTTATTTATGAAATAAATAGCACATTTGAATGTAATATTACATATATGTACATAAACTTTATACGACCTTTATATCAATTTCTGTTTAAAAAAACTCCCCCGCGCGTAGTGCGGGTACAACACTAGTTTATTATATAACATTTGATTATATAAACAAAAAGGGTGGGTAGTACAAAGATCGCTATAATATGTTGAAATAGTCGTGTAAGAGTAGGGTTGGGCAAAATATTCGGAGTATTCGTATCCGATTCGTATTCGACTCGTATTTGAACCGAAAATTCAAATATCCGCTGATACAAATACAAATACAAATATTAGAAATCAGATATTCGACAAATACAAATAGTAGACTCAATTATCCGAACTATTCGTATTCGTAAGTATTAAATAGAAAATTTAGTTAATATATAGATACATATATAACAATATTGATTTTAACGATCAAATTGGAAATAAAAACATTATTAATCTTATTTAAACATTTATATATAAATATATATAGCCAAATATGTAATATATTTATGATGGAAGGACTAAAATATCAAATAATTTAAAATAACTATATTGTTGAATATTTAATTTATACTCAAGATTGGTTCTAATCTAAATGGAGTGGATAATGTTATAGAGACATTACAAAATATGAAAAAAATATAGAACTCACCAAATATATAAAGTTTTGCTAATTTTATTTTAGTGTGTAATCTAACAATTTGTTTTAGGTGAATTGATGATATTCGTAGAATCATTCACGAAACTAAATTTAAATAACTTGTATGGAGATGAATGTGAAGATTTGGTGTTTTGTTTTATTTATATTATGTATATTTGCATGTTTGTGCGATTTGAAATTTTAGTTTTAGATTATATTTGATGATTATTGATTTTTTTATTAAAATATTTTTATATATATTTTATGCGTTAAAAAAACGTAGATTCAGATACGAGTATCTATATATCCCATGAATATCTGTATATTCGACAAATATTCGTATTTACAAATATCCTAATTTACAAATACAAATACAAATACTAAATTTGGATATTCGCCGAATACAAATACAAATAGTCCGATATTCGCAAATATCCGTTATTTGCCCAGCCCTATATAAGACTCGCAAAAATATATTTGTAAATGTCTCAGGCTGGCTCTGTGTTGTTTAACTTCCCAAAGTGAAGGCCTTTGATTTTTGTTGGTAAGCATATTATGTGACTGAGGACTCAGAGAGAGGAAATGTTGTTTCGCAGTTCACTGTCTTTATTTTATCCCCAAAAATATAATAATTAAAAGATAAATAATTTTCAATAATGCATAAATTTGTACAAGTTTTAAAATTGCAAATTTAATTTGATAATGAAAACAAAAATAGTTCTGGGACAATTTTTAATAAAAAAATATTTGATTGGATCTTTTAAAATTTTTGTATAACATTAAAAGTTTGTAACTTGAAGAAATTTCAAAATATATACTCCTAGTTAATTTAGATGAAAAAGTTTAAAAACAGTACATTTTTTCCTGAAACATGTTTAAATTTATCCTTTCGTATAAAATTCACTAAATTGCAATAAAACTATTTCATCCACTCTATACTTCTCGAAAAGTCCAACCGCCAATTTAAGATAACGAAAAAGATTTCAGATATTATTCTACAAAAAAAAAAGGTAAATGATGGGATATCAATATCATATATTTATAAAGTAACCCAAATAAAAAGTAATACTAATCAAGGGATTAAAGAAACGAAGAGAGAATAAATAATTTCAATTACATAAAAATAAAATTTTCTCCATTTTTTTAAGATGCAATAATAAAGAATATTGTAGCTTTACAAAGACTAGAGTGGAGGCCGTAAAAAGACAACAAATAAACAAAACACCTAAAAAATCACACAAAGACAAGACAATTACAAATAAAAGAATATACATATACATATATGTATGTAAATATACGATGAATATTATTGACGTTTAGCAACAAGAACATAAGAGAAGAGAGCAGAAAGCAAAAGGCATCACAAGAAATAGACAGATTAGTGTAGTAGGGATTATAGGATCTTATCTTCTTCGGGGTCGAGCGTAAGCAGGAGAAGCCACGGACTGTGTGGCGATAGTACCTCTGTAGTTTCTGCTTGGGGAGTCCATCGATTCTCGGAACGAAGAGTATGCGGCTCTAGCCGCTGCTGCAGGCGGTGAGTCTAACGGCATGGACTCCACGAAGCACGCGGCATTGATACGCGTTCTCTCCAATTCCGATTGCAGCATTCCGCTCGTGCACTGCTGCGCAAGAGCCTGAAGCACCATGAATTTCGTGAGCTTTTTAGCTAAATTTATTTCCAAGGAATTGAAAACCGAGTGAATGGGAGGAAAATCAATCTTACGAGGAGATCATCTGGGGATACGGATGATCCTTGTTTGTCATCTGAAATTGCATCTTCGCTTCCACGTGTTGGTCTGCGGCGATGCCCCGGATTCTCGATTGCCTCGCTGATGCTCTCTATAGTTTTCTCCAACAGAGTTCCTTGTAGAGATTTCAGAGAGTCAGTTGCATCCGCCGTGAAATACGGATTCAGCACCGTCTCGAAATATTCAAGCTGCAGCATTTGTCAAAACAGATTATTTAGTAGCGCAACAACATGTCCTCGCTAAATAAAGCTACAAAATTTACGCTTCTGTAGCATAGTCACTTTTCGATCGTTTTTGTTCAACCATGATAAACCATAGTGTTGCAGAAACTTGATTTCATCTGACAGATGGACCTCTTCATCGAAAGACTAGAATATTACCTCAAGCATCAGTTGGCAGAATCCGTTTGCATCAATCAACCTCAGCTCATTTGATTTGTTTTCTTCGAGAAGACTGAGAAAAATATCGATTAGACCTTCCACCAAAATTCCAAGAATCTTGTCGAGGAGAGGCTTGGCACCCGCAAAGACCTGCAATATAATTTACGGTCGAAAATCGTTGGGTTTTGCACTTGGAGGAATTGTTCTACCCAAAATAAATGCTTATAGAAAGTCCCGATCTCTGTCTTAACCATTCTAAGTCATGAATAAACCTAAAACATGTCTGTTACCTCTGCATGGACAGCCACCAGAGTGTGCAACAGATCAACTGCAGCATCTCGAATGCCCTGGAAGTCGTGAGCGAATATTCATTATTTTGTCTTTAAAGAAAGCAAGAAGATCAACGGACAAAACTAAGAGTATCCCTTGTTCATTCCAAGTGAGACGAGTAACGTCAATAATAAATTTGCTACTTCTTACTTTCACCACAGGTGTTGCTCCCCACTGAATACCAGAGTCCAATAAATAGCTCATAGCAGCTGTTCTGATCACATTTGCCTGGTCACAAACAAAATCGTCACAGATTGGCAATCCAAATGAAGACAAAACTAACAATGGTGAGAACAAAGTATCCCAACCTTGCCTCTGATCCACCTATGGGGGAATATAAGGGCTAGGAGGAGAGAAATAAAGAAGTCTGAGGGAGGGGGGATCCTATTTCAGTTCAGCATATGGCTGTGAGAAATACACGTTCTAAATTTCATTGGCTATGCTATATTCCTCAATTCCACATGGAGTTTAATATAATCAGAGAGTTTTATAATGCATCGAGAGCATATCCGCTAGACAGAACACATTTGCTTGCAACATCAGTATCAGAAAAGTTCCCGTTCAAATAAGAGGACTTCTGGAAGAATGCATCTATTTCTAACATGTAGTTGCAGCAGTCCTAGATCAATTTGGCAATGTGCAATACCTTGGCAATGGTGTAAAACTCGAGGACCTTTTCTGAGAGACCAGAGAAAGACATCACAAGATCTTGAAGATCGCTGCTATCTTCATCTTCATCTCTGCTAAAAACAAGATACGCAACAATTATTAGCCAATGAACTATTGATAACATGATTCACTGTGCATCTGTATTTGTCTAAGAAACAAGCTGAAACTAGACATTGGCACTGATTATACTGGTCAAGTCATTTAAGCAAGACTGAGCCTGAAAAGCCTGCCTACAGCAACACTAGATAGTTCTTCATGTTCAGAATAGAAGTCAATTAAGTGCAAAGCAACCTCAATTGCAACCAGGTATGTTTGAACTTGTTGTAGAGCTCGGGAGCTAGTTCATCCTTGCAATAACCTATATTACTTAAGATCATCAACAACCGCCTGTGAGGATCAACAACACTTCCGGGGGCATTTGCTGATGGTTCTTCATGATAATCACTGGAAAATCCATTCCGCAAACTCTCACTTCTTGAAGTACTTTGAGCAAGATCAGCACCAATTTGCTCCAAGTGAGCTGTAATAAGAGGGAAAATAACGCATACCAACTTGTCATAACGTAAGTGTATGCATGGAACCTGTAACCATGACATTGTTTGCATGTGCCTATGTGCATACATGTCTTTGCATATGAATATGTATTTTTTCTTTTTTGTTACAGGGCAGTATGGGTTTTAAAGTCTTACCAGCAAAATCCAGAAAGCAATTCAAAAAGGCCAGCCTAACAGACATTAGGATTTCCTCAATCTGGGCAAACTTATCATCTGATCTAGCAGCTTCACCTTTCAAAGACAGGATCATCCTGTAAAAGGAACATCCAGAAATTAACAGAAAAACATTGATACTGTAGTTAACAGAACAGAAATGATAATTACACAATCCTTTCTCGGAATATAACTAAAAAGCATTCACGACCCATATGGTGCGTGCATTATTGCACGTAATGCAAATGGCCTTATGCCGCCAACCATTGCATCTTGTATCGAAGGTAGTTAGTTAGCAATGAATCGCCATTATGATAATCGGCAATTATGGTACAGGCAGCCAGAATTTTATTCTCTCCAATTTATAGAGCTAAAGCATCAGAACATGAAATTACTGTATAAACGGAAATAATAATAGATGTCAGAAACTTCAATAGTATAAATACAGTAGCGAGAACTGTCTGTTTTAATAGTCCCAAAATCCATGAACATAAACACTGTAAATTCTCCTCTTTCTTCAAAGTTCACTAGATAAGGTGACTAAAAATCACTATAAACTTACTGATTGATTTGTTCCATCCCAGAAATGATAATTGATCGGAATGCAAGAGGCAAGTAAGATATGGTATAAGGAGATTTATTCCTTTCAAGAATAGAAACTGAAATCCATGTCTCCTCCTTTGATATTCCTTCTGTTGATATCCTCATCCAAGAGCAAAGTCTTTGTATGTAAATCTTAGTGATCTCTTCATGTACTTTTCTCAGTGCCATGACTGCCAGATAAAAAAAAACATAAAAATGCATATCAATTATACTTTGATGGATCAACAATAACAATCTCAAAAGCGATCCAAATACCAGCACTATAAGGCGCCAACTCTTTGGCCTCAAAAGCTTGATATGCTTTTGATACTTCCTTTATTGCATCACACATGTATGGGCGAAGAATGTATGTTTCATCGAAACCACAAAATGTGCTGTTAACCTACACCAGTAGTTATCAGGAAAATAACATTTAAGAACAACCAATGAATAGAAGTAATACCACGAGATTTATCTTCCAGTTTGGCGAAGAAATGCTCTAATCATAAGGTCAGTTAGAGAATGAAGAAAGATGCAAGATATTACCTTTGCTTCATAGACAGATATGGTCTTGCATATCATCCCGGCAACTTCTTCCAATGAATGAGTTGAATATCTTGCCTCTGCAACCTTCTCTTCAGCTTTAGTGGCTGGAGTATCAGTCACTTGGGAAGACTGGATTAAAAAAAGAACACAAATAAATATGAAACTATACTCCAACGGAAGAAGAATAGTGACTATAGAAATAATCTACAACAGAGCAACACACATATAAGTCCGCAATGGATGGTCCATACCTTGGCAAACTTTCCACTGAAAACAGAAAGAGCTATTTTCCAGAAAACCGGGATATGATGCACAAGCACAGCAGTTAATCTTTTAATGTATCTTCCCCTTAAAGCATCAGACTCTTCACCGATAAAGTCCATTGATTGTATATCTACTTGCACTTGATTATTTCCAACAGAAGAGACAGCATCCGACTGAAGGATTAAAGAAAGAACAGTGGTTATCATCTATAGAAAACAAATCTTACATAATTCTTCTATAACAGAGCTTTTTCACTGTCAAACTCACTGATTGAACAGCATTTTGTTGCATTTGCTGCCACTTCACATCGGAAATAGCTCTCTCATGCATCTCGTTGCGCAAAATTTCCATTCTTGCTTCATGATCAAAGGTGCATTTCTCAAGCAAACCATGGATTCTATGATTCTAATAAAAGAAAGAGAACCAAGATTACCTTTATTGAAGAGATGAAATGAATACAACAGATACTCTAAGAAACAACCCGTAACCGGGGATTGTAAAGAGTACAGCATCTACGGATATACTCACCTGTACATTTAAATAATGCCATACTGGATCTGATTCAGGTTCCAGCTCCAGCAAAAGCCTCACTGTGTTTTCCAGCTACGTTTAAAAAAAAAAGATTTTACCATCTGGATAGAAGAAAAGGATGAACAGAAAAGATATAAGATTAATTGCACAATAAAAACCAATGTCTCAAAGCTTTCAAGATGGAAGTATTATGACTTAAACATGGTCATAAACTGGGTACTACGATGAATCACGGAGATAAAATGTATCTAAATCAAGAACGTAAAAAGTAATAGCAGATTATAACGCTAAGCAGTGTTCTTATGCATCAACTCAAAAAAGGCAAAAGGTTACAATAAGGTCAAATTAGTACACATGACTGGAGATCAGATGCACAAGAGACTGATATCATCAACATGAAAACAACTTTATAAGTGAACCACTAGGCCACATCAACTGTTTTAAGGGAGTGATCAATTCGGAATTCATTACACCTAAAACAAACATTGATAATTACAGACTTACACTAGTGAGATCTATTTTTGGATCTTCCATAGACTTGTAAAGTGTGCCTTTAAACTCGTGCATCACTTTCTCAACCTCCTCAAGTACGCGTTTGAGTATATTTACCTGAAAGTAACTAGTTATTTTACGTTATAAAGAGCTTTAATATATGAGAGTGGATCACTGTTAACGGATAAAACTCATGTGTTCGAGGAGTAAAATGAACAAAATCCGACAAGTGCAATCAGTTCAATAAGGCCAACATACATGAGAGGGGAGAGCAATAGATTTCGCTTTCTTATATTCACGAACAGCCAAGTCGTATTCACCCTTGCTAATACTGCTACGAATAATACTGGGCAAATTGAAGAGTGTCCGGAACCTCTGAAGCATTCCTTGTACAGATCTGATCCTCTCTGCCTGAGCCTGAGAACGCATGTAAACGATAGGCTTAAGCAGATAGCGAAAGACTACCATGAAGAAGAAGAAAATTAACCGACCAACCTGTCTCTCAAAAAGAGGCTCAAAAGCTCTATTTGCCCGTGAGATTACACCACGCATACAATTGAACAAATGAGTAGTTCCAGATCCTTCCGGGTCGTCTTCAATTCGTTTCAGTTTTGACTCAATATCTATTACGAAAATCAAATTTCTAGAAATCAATTTGAGAGTTGAGAAAGATCAAAATAAACCAGCAAATTGTATGAAATAATACTTACCATCAATTGTTGTTTTACAGGAGACAAAGCAGTCAAAGTTGTCTTTTACCAATTGTTTCCTTTGGAGATTCCGACCCTTTAGGTCATTTTTCAGAGCAAGGGCACCAGCCTCTAAGTCTGCTGCGGCTGTGCGATGATGAATGTGCGAAAGAAACATTTTGGGGTCGAACTTATCAGAGAAGTACATCAATTTTTCTGCAAATAGTTAGAAGCAAAATTTTTACAGTGAAATTATAGGCTGAAAAAAGCCCTCTGGAAGCTCCAGTTTTCTCGTAAGAGGTAACAAAAGAACTCGGAGCAGTAGCTATGTAGTATTGAAATATGTACCGCGAAGTGCAGTATCCACTTTCTCGGCTTTTGAAGGGCTTTCTGATGACTCGGTGATCAATCTCAGAGTTTTGTTGTCTATTATCCTGTGAATTGCACACGAAGTCGAGTTTAGTTAAGTTATACGGCATCAAATTCTCAGACACATAATAAATTATATGATCATCATTCGAGGTGAGGAAAACAAATGAAAGCAATTACCCTAATTTTAGTGGATCTATACATTCCATGCCACGAGGGAAGGACTGCAAATTAGTAAGACCGGCTTTCATGCCCACCGCAGATACCTTGCGCTCAAATTTCTGTGCCGGGGGTGCTATTCTCGATTCTCGCATATCACGAACCCTACGGGCAAGCTGTCAAATGTCATCAAGATTTAAGTGAAATTCAACTGTTTTTTCAAGTTATGGCGAAACTTACACCATGTCATGCTTCTAACCATGAACTAATGGCCTTGAACTTGGCCATTACTAAATTGTATTCAAGATATTCCAGGAATTATCTATTAAGTTGCATAGATTGACCCCAGATGAACACTCTAGCAAGTTCTAACTCCTGGATTGAATCGTCCACGCAAAATCTTATCAAATTTTACAAGCACACATGCCTTGCAAACTCTTATTACAAGTCAAAGACCGGATAAATTCAAAGATACGTACCTCAGCCTCATCTACTCGTTTCCAGCAATCGGGCTCCTCTCCATCCCAATCCCCGTCATCATCCTTCCTCCCTCTTCCCCTCGCGCCGTCTCCGCCACCTCCGTCTCTTCCTCTCCCTCCTCCTCCGCCGCCGTTTCCTCTTTCCCGATCCTTCCCCATATCCTCATCCCCACTCGAAATGCTGAGCAGCTCCACCTCCGATTCATCGTCCTCGTCCATGGAGGGCTTCCTTGCCGCCGCTGCGCCAGATGACTTCTTAGGAGGCGGAGGCTTCTGCTGACGCGGCTGCGCCGGAGGTTGGACGAAATTGGCGACGGGCTTGCGGGAAGAGCCTGAAGGAGGCTTCTGGTAGTTGAGATCTCGCTGAGCTTGCTCCCTCAACGCCATTTGAAGGAGCTCTTCTTCGTCAAGATTGTCGCTATCGCTGGACATTTTTCGCCGATTAGAAGAACCTCTCCCTCTCCTATTGAGTTTTTGCAGAGATCTGAGAAGTTTTAAAGAAAAAGCCTAAAACAAAAAAAAAACTTTCGACAAAAAAAAGTTCATGAACTTTGTATCTCGCGACTTTTAAAACAAAAAATGAATCATTGTGGAAAATATTAGGAAAAAAAAGCCCTCAAGCACCCCAATCTCCAATGATTATGCTTTAGGCCAATTTTCCTCAACTCAGTCGATTTTCTTTCAATTTTATCAATTCAGCCGATTCCTTCTTCCGTGTATAACTCATATAACGACGTTAACAGATCCGATTTTGACTCGGATTTGACCCAATCCGAATATCCAATTTTGACCCATATTATATCCGATCTTCAACCCGATTTCGACCCAATTTTAATCCAATTTCACCCAAATTTAACCTGATTTCACCTATTTTAATCCGATTTCACATAATTTTTACTTGATTTCACCGAATTTCAACGCGATTTTACCCAATTTTTACTCTATTTCATTCAAATTAACCCGATTTCACCCTATTTTAATCCAATTTCACCAAAATTTAACACGATTTCACTCCATTTTTACTCGATTTCACCGAATTTCAAACTGATTTAACTGAATTCTAACTCTATTTCACTCAAATTAAACACGATTTCACACAATTTTAACCCAATTCCACCCAAATTTAACTCGATTTTACCTATTTTAATCCATTTAATCCAGGTTTTACTCGATTTTACCGAATTTCATGCCGATTCAACCGAATTTTAACTCCATTTCACTCAAATTAGCCCGATTTAACCCAATTTCACCCAAATTTAACCCGCTTTTACCATATTTTAATCCAATTTCGCCCAATCTTTACTCGATTTTATCGAATTTTAACTCTATTTCACTCAAATTTAACCCGATTTCACCCAAATGTAAACCAATTTCACCCAAATGGATTAAAATAGGTAAAATCGGGTTAAATTTGGGTAAAATGGATTAAAATTGGGTGTAATCGGGTTTAATTTGAGTGAAATAGAGTTAAAATTCGATAAAATCGAGTAAATATTAGGCGAAATCGGATTAAAATAGGTAAAATCGGGTTAAATTTGGGTTAAAATTGGATAAAATTGGGTTTAATTTGAGTGCAATAGAGTTAGAATTTGGTTAAATCGCGTTGAAATTCGGTAAAATCGAGTTACATTTCGCTGAAATTGGGTTAAAATTAGGTGAAATCGGGTAAATTTGTCTTTTCGTGAAGGATTTTGATCCCGAAGTATGGCGATGCAGACCGTTTCCGGGAACCTCGGGTAAATTTGAGTGAAATAGAGTTAGAATTCGGTTAATTCGGGTTGAAATTTGGTGAAATCGAGTAAAAATTGGGTAAAATCGGGTTAAATTTTGACGAAATTTGATTAAAATAGGGTGAAATCGAGTTAACTTGAGTGAAATAGAGTAAAAATTGGGTAAATCGGGTTGAAATTCGGTAAAATCGAGTAAAAATTATGTAGATTTAAATATTCGGTAAAATCGAGTAAAAATTATGTGAAATCAGATTTAAATAGGTGAAATCGGGTTAAATTTGGGTGAAATTGGGTTAAAATTTGGTTAAAATCGGTTTAAAATTGGGTATAATGTGGGTCAAAATCGGGTATTCGAATTGGGTCAAATCCAGGTCAAAATCGGGTCGGTTAACACCATTACACGGTTTATATAACGGAAGGCTGAATTGACAAAGTTGAGGGGGGAATCAGCTGAATTTAAGAAGATGAGGGGGAATCGGCTGAGTCGGATAGTTCAGGGGGAATTGGCGTAAAGCAGGATAGTTGGGGGTGCTGGAGGCTTTTTTTTTTCCAAAATATTAACGAGTGTTAAAAATGTGAATGTCTAAACGGCTTTTAGTCGTCCATATTAGGGTTGGACAAATAACAGATATTTGCGAATATCGGACCGAATTATTTGTATTTATATTTGTATTCGGCGAATATCCAAATTTAGTATTTGTATTTGTATTTGTAAATTCGGATATTTGTCAATACGAATATTTACCGAATATACGGATATCCGTCGGATATACGAATATTCGTATCTGAACCTAAATTTTTTTAACATATAAAATATATATATAAATATTTTAATAAAAAAACAATAATCATCAAAAATAATCTAAAACTAAAATTTCAAATCACACAAAGATGAAAATTTACATAATATAAATAAAACAAACCACCAAATCTTCACATTCATCTCTACACCAATCATTAAAATTTAGTTTCGTGGATGATTCTGCGAACATCATCATTTCACCTAAAACAATGAAACAAATTGTTATATTACACACTAAAATAAAATTCTCAAAAATTTATATGTTTAGTGAATTCTGTAATTTTTCCATATATTGTAATATATGTATAACATTATCCAATCCATTTGGATTAGAACCAATCTTGAGTATAAATTAAATATTCAACAATATTAGTTATTTTAAAATATTTGATATTTTAGTCCTCCCATTATAAATATATTACATATTTGGCTATATATATTAATATAATAAATGTTTAAATAAGATTAATAATATTTTTTATTTCCAATTTGATCATTAAAATCACTTTTTTTATATATGTATCTATATATTAACTAAATTTTCTATTTAATACTTATGGATACGAATAGTTCGGATAATTGAGTCTACTATTTGTATTTGTATTTGTATTTGTCGAATATCTGATTTCTAATATTTGTATTTGTATTTGTATCTGTATCAGTGGATATTTGAATTTTCGGTTTGAATACGAATCGAATACGAATCGGATACAAATACTTCGAACATTTTGCCCAGCCCTAGTCCATATGATTCTTTTTATTCACTTATTAATTAACAGGTTTTGTTATACGCGAGGTTCAAAAAAACGCTAGCACTTAACGGACGGATATATATATATATATATATATATATACATACTAGATATTATCCGTGTATAGCACGGATTTTAAAATTATTAAAATTAAAAATAATAAATAGTTAAAATATAATATGAGATATATAATTTTAAATATTATGAAAGGTATATAGTTGTAGTGATTAATTATTTATTTTATAATAACTATATATTAACATTTAAAATATTCAACGTTAGATGAAAATAAAACATGAGTGTATTCAATGGTAGACGGTTTTTAAAATTATTAAAAATGAAATTAATAAATAGTTTGAATATAATATAAGATGTATAATTGTGAAAAGTATATATTTGAAGTGGTTAATTATTTAGTTTATCGTAATAATATATTAACATCTAAATATATTTATCATTAGATGAAAATAAAAAATGTGTATATTCAAAGTTAGATTAAAATAAAGATTGAATAATTAAATAATTTTAATAATTTTAAATTTATACTTATTTATTTTTATTACAATTTTTATGAAAATATATGGTGGTGTAGTTTTTTTAAAATATGTTTTCAATAAATTTGTCAAGAGTGAAAGTGATTTAATGAACAAAAAATTGAACTGTTTATTGTGATATATGATCATGTGGTTTTTTATTAATTGATTAAATTAAAATAATAATTCAATTTAAATAATTAAAACATAACAATTTCATGGATAATATATTAATTAATAATCTAATATAAAATTTAAATAAAAATAAAAAGTTAATAATTGAAGACATATACATAAAACAAACTATAATGCAGAATGTAATAAATAGAAATGAATAAAATTAATGGATAATATAAATAACAACATTGAGAATTCACAATAAGTTTTTGTACCTGAGAAAATGAAAAAAAACATCTATTTGTTATTAATAATAGTAATAGTAATAACACCAAATAATATAATTTATGATCTACAAAAATTAAATTAAAACATATATAAATGTGATAATACCTGATATATATAAGAAATTTTTATATGTTTCGAAAAATTTCTTTATAAACAGCATTAATAGTTTTTTATTGTCGTTGTCCATTGGCATTAGTAATAAGGATTTTGAGCCAGATCTACTTTCGCTCTTGATAAAGCAACGTATAGTTAGCCATGTGCAAAAACTGGATTTGATAAATATAAACCAACATTCGACAAAGATTGACCTTGACTTTTGTTTATCGTCATGGCAAAGCACACTGTTAGAGGGAATTGTCTTCTTTGAAAATTGAAAGGCAATTTGGTAGTTGAAGGTATTAGAACCATTCTTGGTATAAAAACCTTATGTCCAATATTAGTTCCAGATATAATTTTTGCTTCTACAACACGAGAACCCAATTGAGTAATTTGTAACCTTGTCCCGTTGCATATATTTTCTGCAACTTAAATATTTTCTGATCTCTCCAGGAATAATTTTTAGTATATGTTCATTAACCACGACAACAACATCATTTGTAACCTTGTCCCGTTGCATATATTTTCTACAACTTAAATATTTTCTGATCTCTCCAGGAATAATTTTTAGTATATGTTCATTAACCACGACAACATCATTTGTAGGACATAAAATAGCTCTTTCATGAAAGTAATAATGATTTGACATGTTATCTAATAGATAAGGATACATGCTAGCAACAATTGAGTCAATCGGATGATTAGAATCCATCAATAGAAAATCTGGTGGAATATCTATAATGCATTCTACATCATTATGATTATGATCACCAAGTGATCCATCTCCAACTTTAAGAATCCATTCAGAAAATTCACGCACAATTATGCTTCTTCCACATTTCCATCTTGAAATAACCGCATGTTTTTTGTTAGTTGGTATACGATGCATGTATTCTAAAGATAAGAGGAGTTTATGGTTGAATGTACTATTTCTTGTCTTCCTCCATTACATATAACTGGCAAAATTTGCCGAAAATCTCCACCAAGAAAAACAACTTTTCCACCAAAAGGTTTATCACAATTCATTGAATTATTGAACCTAGAAATATCACGTAGACTTCGATCCAATGCTTCAAAACAGTAGCGATTTGTCATAGGTGATTCATCCCAAATTATGAGTTTTGTCATCATTATTAGTTTAGCTAAATCAATATCTGGTTTTATTGTGCACGTTGTGTTCTCTATTATATTAATTGGAATTGCAAATCGTGAGTGTGTCGTTCTTCCTCTGGGCAAAAGTAAAGCAGCAATACCACTTGAAGCAACATTTATGACAATTTCACGTCTTAGACGTATAGTTGCAGATAAATTTTTCCATATAAATGTCTTTCCTGTCCCAACAAATCTATAAACAAAATACATTTCCCCTTTGTTATTATTTACAGAATTCATAATTGCTGATAAGTTATCCTTTGTTCATTTGTATGTTTAGCAATAAGATTGTCATAATGATTTCTTAAATCAATAACATCATATGATAATTCATCGTGTATCAATCTGTTATAGCTTGAATTTATCTCAAAGTTTGTTGGGTAAGGCATTGAAGGATATCTACGAAGACTGTAACCATTACTTCTCATCAATTTCTCAATCTATATCAAAGCATAATTACGAATCTGAACATATACGTTTGTAGATCTGTAAAATTGTAAAGGCAAATGGTAATGAAGTTGGTAACTAATATATTATATACATCTTAAATAAAATAAATAATTACAAAAATGTTTTATACTGTAAATTTTCAAAATTCTCCTTTGTTGGTATTGGATATCATCAGATAAAAGTTTCCATGTTTCGTTCCAAATTTTCAGGCCGAGAAAGACTTTCAGAAATTAATAGACTAACAAATAGTTCAGGCAGATAGTAAGGTGTTCCCCAATTACTTACTTCAATTATAACATCAATGTACTCTTTATTATCATCTAACAGTCCAAATTCATAACATGTATCTCTAAATGTTGGATATTGGACCCCATTTATTGTTCGTAAATCTTCATAGCATGTAGGACCTTTAACTTTGTTTAACAAAATACGTAAAAAATATGCTTCACCGAGTGAAAGGGAAACATGATGAATTCTTCCGATGGAAAAGCCTTTTTTTCTTAAACTCCATAACTTTTGATCTTTCTTCCAAACAAATTTGGTTGGAAACTCAATATAAGTTAAGGATCTAGCCTCAGGGTATATTTTGTTACATTCCATTCATGCTAGAAATTTTGTTGACTGGCATTCTGCTTTTTCAATAACCTCATTTATAGGATCGTCATCGCAATAAATTATGTTTTGCTCACCTGGAAGATGGAATGGTAAACGTTCAATCGATAAACTTATGTAATGTACTTCAAAACCAAATATTCTCCAACTTGCTTCACAAGGTGAAATATACCTATAGGGTATATTAAAAAAAATTTAATGATACATCTTTACTACATCTAATTTTGTAATATGTAAATTTACAAAAATGTATAATATATAAAACTATAGCTTTACCTGCAATCATAATATGATTTAATTTCATCATTAAACTTAATGTTGCGGTAACTCGATCATTTCCTTTATGAATATATTTAAATAAATATTGGATGGCTCTACTTTGGTTACACCATTCAACGTTTATATGAGCCCGATATATAAGCAACAATTTTTCATTATAAGGGACAACATAACGATTATCCAAATTAATGTCATTTTTAACGACAATGGTTTCTTGATCTCTCCTTCTATATATGGGATAATCATCATCATTAAATGTAGTGATATCCAAAAACTTTTTTGGATAAAACTTTGAGCGTGAACCATTTTTCATGCATGGAGAGTTTGGATTTGCAGAACCACATGATCCATGTACCATAATTTCTTGTACTATTTCATACAAATCTGGTGAAATTATCTTATCTAGAATTTCAGCACTGATTATATTGTCTATATCATGTGTAGTTGGTAATTTTATCTGGCGATGAAGAAATAATAAGATATGTGCATGTAGTAGTCCTCTTTTCTGGAACTCGATTGTATAAATTACTGAAAAGCAAAAAAATATAGTATATCTACAATGTATATCATTGATTACTTCAAAAGATTTATAATTATTTAATTGTTTGAAAATATATAAATAAATAAAATTGAAAGAAATAACAAAAATAAATAAGTAAAATTTTTAAATAATTTAATTCAATTTTTTTATATTTTTTATTGAAATGTTGTTCATCGGATTCAAATCAAAATATAATTCATCAAATTTTCTACCCATAAGCAAATCATTTACTTACTCGATCTTTTGAACATTCACACGTCAACACATTTTTGTTTGATCATTCATATTTTTCTGTTGATTCATCGTCCCTTTTTCCATTATCAACAATCCAATATTGAAAATGATATGGATCATTAGATAAAACACATTCAAAGCCTTGTTCATTTATTTTTATTTGGGGTAAACTAAAAAAACCTTCAAAAATAACTTTTAATAAAAAAACCCTGCACTTTTAACTCATAAAAAAAAACCTTCAAAAATAACTTTTAATAAAAAAAACCCTGCACTTTTAACTCATAAAAAAACCTTCAAAAATATTTAAAATACAATATATATATATATATATACTATTTGATTATTATATATTAAATAATATTTATATAATACTATCAAACATTTAAATTATATAAATAAAAATTTTAGAATTATGACACGTTATCTGATCAATTTTAAAATTATGACACGATATCTGATAACGTGTCAATGTTATAAATTTTAGAAAATAAAACATATTAATAACTGACAAATATTTTTAAAATTTTTAATATTAAATTATATAATTAAAAACATAAATAATATAACTATAGTTTAGGGTTTTTTTTATGTGTTAAAAGTGGAAGGTTTTTTTTATTAAAAGTTATTTTTGAAGGTTTTTATTATGAGTTAAAAGTGCAGGGTTTTTTTTATTAAAAGTTATTTTTGAAGGTTTTTTTTATGAGTTAAAAGTGCAGGATTTTTTTATTAAAAGTTATTTTTGAAGGTTTTTTTTGAGTTTACCCCTTTTTACTTTAAACCATCAACCTCACATTAGATTAAAAATAAATAAGATTATTCTACCTTTTACTATCAAGTCGGTTTTATTTTTTTGTGTATACCTACTTACACAAGAACAAAAATGATTATTTACATAACTACAATGAAAAATAAATAAATAAATTTTGTTAATCACTTACTCATTCGAAAGTACTCTAATTTCATTATCATCTTGATAAACTAGTTGTTAAAGATTTTTTGTCTTAATTTTTTTTTCTATCTTTAAAATAGAATACCGCCTAGGCGCCTAGCTATTAAATGTCCGCCTAGGCATCCACTTAGACCGTCCTAATGAATCTTCTACCTAGAACCTCCGATTACGGGGCGCCCGGTCACCGTCTAGCGCCCGATCACCGTCTAGCGCCTAGGCGCTGTCTAGACCGATTTTAGAACATTGTCTATAGGTAATTCCTTATCTTTTTAAAGACGCACAAAAAAATTTATAGTATAAACTCTCTCTCATTCTCTCTTCCAGTAAGTTCTCTCTCATTCTCTTTTCTCGATAATATTTTTATTATATATATTTTTATTTTTTTTATAAAATGAATGTGACTTCATCGAATTATAATCACTAGCAAGATCGGGGACGTGGATATATATACATGGTCGTGGCCGAGACCGTGGACGTAGTCGCGATCGTGGTCATGGATATGATAGAGGAAGAGACCGAAGCATTCCACCAAAAAATTTCCATCATGGAGATAATAAAAGGAAGGATCATCGAATGACTAAAAATGAAAATGTGACTAAAAAGAGAAAAGATACGATATGTTATCGGTGCTGACGATCCATTTCAGTTCATGGCCAAGGCCTTGTGTAACGATGGAGGTTAACCATGGGGCCTATTCTACCCTTACTTCATTAAGATTATGACCTGAATGAGATCGATTCTTTTTTGAAAGCCATGGACAGTCTATCTAAGAATGGTTATCTTCCAGAAGGTGAAGTGGATGAGTTGAAATTCTGTGAAGACTGGCGTAAATCAGGAACCAACAAGCAACAAACCGGCTACACATGGAGGAGGAGCGAAGCTGGTGCGCAGAGGCTAGCGCCCCTTGCTAATAGAAAAAAAGAGTCATATGTGCCGATGATAACGAGAGCAGTACCGATAGCACCAATGAGTGGACATTGGTCTAAAGTGTGTCGTACACCGAGACATTTTGTTGATTTATACCAACAATCACGAAAAGATAAAGGCAAAAATGTTCAAACAAACTTTGTCTCTGATGATCTCGATGATTTCTTTAACGATAATAAGGGTGAATGCATCTCGACATCGCATATTTTGTGGACCACAATGACAATGAATGATATACGGCATGAATTTTTCTTTTTTCCTTTTTTTTTTGTATTTTTAGCTTTAGCTTGTTATTTTAATTTCAAATATAATTTTATTTTGATGTTTAATTTAAGTTTTAGTTTTATTATAGTATTTTGTTAATTTTTTATACATTATATGCAACTATAATTTTCATATATTTCAAGATTCATCACGATATTTATCGGATCAAAGTAACATAAAAATGTTAGGATCAAATATCAACTATGGAGATATATGGCTAGCATATTGTGCTACAACGCACACAATATGGAAAGATAAAAAGTATTTCTCCAAGATTAGAATACATGAATCCAAAGGGATGTGGAGAAGCAAATTTTATAATATCCAGAGGGACAAAATTTATTATACAAAATGCATTATTCTCTCCATAATCTCAAAGAAACATATTGAGTTTCAAAGATATTCGTCAAAATGGATATCATGTTGAAAGAATGAATGATGAAAATCGTGAATATCTTTATATCACGATAATGGTTTCTAAAAAGAAACATATTGTAGAAATATCACAAGCTTTATCCTCTGGATAATATTTCACAAAAATAAGAATGGTAGAATCCTATGCCACTTTCAATCCAAAGTATAAAGACATGTTTAATATTTGACATGATCGATTGGGTCACCTTGGTTCAATGATGATGCAGAAAATCATTGAAAATTCCAATGGTCATCCATCAAAACATGAGAAGATATTTCAATCTCATGAGATCACATGTAGTGCTTGTTCTAAAGAAAAATTGATAATAAGACCATCATCGGTCAAAGTTGGACATGAATTACCATCGTTTTTAAAATGATTACATAGGGATATATGTGGACCTATTCATCCACCAAGTGGACTATTTCGATACTTTATGGTATTAATTGATGCTTCGAGCAGATGGTCACACGTTTGTCTATTATCAACCTGTAATGTTGCATTTGTAAGGTTTCTTGTTCAAATAACAGAACTACGAGTTCAATTCTCTAATCACCCTATTAAAAGGGTGAGGCTTGATAATACTGGTGAATTCACTTCTCAAACTTTTAATGACTACTATACATCGATTTGTATTGAGATTGAACATCACATACCACATGTTCATACACAAAATGGTATGGCAAAGACATTAATTAAACTTCTTCAACTTATTGCTCGACCATTGCCAATGAAAACGAAACTCCCAATTTCTGCTTAAGGACATGCCATTTTACATGTTTTAGTACTAATTCAAATAACGTCAAGTGCTTATCATAAATATTCTCCATTGCAATTAGAAAATGGCCAAGAATCAAAGATATCTCATCTACGCATATTTGGTTGTGCTGTATATATTTTGCTTGCTTCACCGCAATGGATAAAAATGGACCCACAATACAGATTGAGAATTTATGTTGGATATAATTCACCATCTATCATTAGATATCTTAAACCACAAACGTGTGATGTGTTCACAGCTCGTTTTGTTGATTGTCATTTTATTGAGAATGAATTTCCATCGTTAGAATGAGGAATAAAATAAGCCTCACAAGATCTAAAATGGAAAACATAATCATTGTTATATCTTGATCCTCCTACAAAACAATGTAATATGGAAGTAAAAAAGATAATACATTTGCAAAATATTGCAAATCGACTTCCAGATGGGTTGAATGATACAATTCGGGTTACAAAATCATATGTACCGGCTGCAAATGCACCTGCTCATACCAAAATAGCATACGGGTGAAAGAATTTCAAGTGAGTCTACAACACGTTTGAAGCGTGGACGACCACTTGGTTCTAAAGATAAAAATCCTAGAAAGAGAAAGAAATTTGATAATGATGTTGATTCTCAGATTATAGATAACATCCAAAAAGAAACAAACGAGGAAGATGATCTTCAGAATGAAAATCATGAAAATAATCATGAGCATACAGAGAACGATGAGATTTCCATTAACTATATCTATGATAAAAATATTAAGAAGGGATGAAATACATGACAATGATGAAATAATCTCTTTCTCTGTTGACGTGTGGAAATGCGAGTTATAATTAACCTAGTCCACTTCACCGCAAGTATACGGATCTTGTAGTACCAGGGTCGATCTCAGGGACTAATACAGCTAAACTAAGAACAAAACTAAACTAGGGAGAAAAGTGATAGGAGGGGATATGGTTCTAATGGTCCTAAATCTAACCTAATGGTGACAACGAAACGAAGGTAAAGATGAACTAGATATGATGAATACTACGGGTGTACGGGATACCGGATATTGCATACATGAACGACCAAAGATCATAGATCTACAACCTACTCTTGACAACGGGAAATTCATGCTCTA
>CM071876.1:21586273-21604634 GCA_036759665.1 Gynandropsis gynandra | reverse complement strand
TTGAATCGGTCCGCAAATTGCGGACTGGCATTGACTCGGTCCCCAAACCGTCTGCAATTTGCGGACTGGCTTTGAATCGGTCCGCAAATTGCGGACTGGCATTGAATCGGTCCGCAATTTGCGGACCACCTTGGAATTAGTCCCAAATCCGTCCCCAATTACGGACGACTTAGGGACTACTTTGCAGTCTGCAAATTTGCGGACGGATTAGGGACGGATTTATTTTTCCGTCATTAAGTAGTCCCTAATATGTCCCTAAATTTAGGGACGAATTACTCAGTCCGCAAATTCAGTCCCGAAACCCGAACTTTCTTGTAGTGAAAATACCATAAGCAAAAAAAGGATGGTAAGGCATTTACAAACCAGAGAAAGATCAAATTCGCGGAACCAAAAGATGATACCAAATTGGAGGAAGAAGAAATCAATTCAAGGAACCAGAAAACATAAACAAATTCGAGAAATAAGAAATACCTCATCCGAACCCTAATTAACAAATCATTTTGTCTCATCGTATGGTGCCATGATCCACGCAAGGAGTTTCCTTCATTACTGACCCTCGGCTCATCATCTCTCTCCATTGTGCACTTGTTTAGCAGCCTTCATCATCCCTCATGTCGCTCGTCGCTGCTCTCCGTTGCTCGCCAACCCCTCATCACAATACATGAATTCGATACCATCTAATTTCGAAACCAACAAATTTAAATCAAACAACAAGAGGAGGTGAGAGGAGGTGGTAGTGAAGGAAAGACACGGTGTCTTTCGGCGGGTTGAAAACGGTGAATTTAATCTTCCTCTGATTCTATGTGTCGATTCAATCAGTCGCTGGTCCATTTTTTCTCGGTCTCATCATCACTCGACTACTTCATAGACACCAAAAAAAGTAGGGTAACCGACAACTTCTCCCTATATATGGCTCCTCTGTTTCCCGCTTTAAGTTGGGTAATGAGAACGGTTGCAGAGAGGGTATGAGTTTCGGCGTTTTAAGCTGGGGAAATGGATTTGTTACAAAGATGGTGTGATGCAGATTCAAGGAACTGGAATTCAAAGCAATTTATTGAATTCATTGTATCAGGAGGAAGATGAAAAATGGCTCGTTTGTAGAGGATGAAAAGGGTTTTTCCTCTTTCTGGTGACGTGGTAACACTAGAGAAGAAGAAAAAACCTCTCTTATATATATATGATTTAATTAAACGAGTTATACCTATTTAATGAGAACTAAATTGAGTTTTTAATCCATTAAATCCATATATTACCACAACCCATTTAACTAACCCAAAACTCTTGTTTTAATAATCTGGGTTGGGTTAACTTGCTACACCAACCCATGTTGACATCTCTAATATTACCTCATTCATGCTTTAAGCTGCATACCAGGTAGATGTGGTATAGTCCATTGGTCATACATAGAAACAGTATTTTAGTCTTTTGAGACTACATCTTTATCTTATCTAGGGTTTCTGTCAAGTGTCCACATTGAGTAGAAATCATTTTTGTCTCTAAAACGATGATCCATTCTCAAAAGCAGGCTCGTCTTTTGCTTTGTGCTAACAAAAAATGAGTTTCAGTGGATAAGTGAATATACTTCTATTGGGAAAAAGAAAGACATGTTTAAACCGATTTGAGACGTCCAAATACGGTGAACGAATGGTGTCACGCCCAACAAATAATATCATCGGTTGAAGCTCTAAGATATTAATGTTGCTTTTAGTTGGTCATATCTATCTGCTTTCATAACTTTCCCAACAGTAAATACCAAAAATGGCCCATTTTATGGACCATTAAAGTCTTTAGGCTCCAAGAGTCACATTGATTTCGTAATCCACAATAGGCTCCAGAATGGAGTTAGATGTTGTTCAATAGTAACCAAGATCTTATTCCTAACAAAAAATGAACAATGAGGAAGAATTAGTGTATGTGCCAATAGAAACAAAGGATCATAACCTCCCATGTTAATACCTCTAGATTTGCACAAAGAGACGCATTGCCTCATTGGAAGGCATGGTTCCGAGCCCTTGCCAATTAAGTGAATCTGAAAACACTTTAGTATACATATACGTTTTTTTCAGGAAAACTTGCATGAAAATATCAATTTTTCATTCAAGAGTACCCAAGTCTGATTTGAAGTATAAACTTTGTATCACATCAGCCTCTGTAATGACCTTAACATCTTACCAAAATTACACATATAAACAGTTACATAATTGATTCATTTTTCATGAGGAAGGAAATACAAGTCATCTTTACCAACAATCTCTTTAATATCTTACATAAAGAGTACATTTTTTCCCTGAATCATGAGATACCTTTGTCCTCGCAATTTCAACCTACTTAGGTCACTGATGGAAAATTATGACTTCTAATATTTCTCTACAACAAATCCAAGAATAGACCCCTCTAGAAAAAAAGGTCCAAGTACCCATGCATATATAATATTAAGGAAATGCATATATAATATTAAGGAAAGTGCAATTATGTTATATTTCATATGTTATGGTTTGCTAAACGTGTATCTAAATACCCATATACTCAATCATGCAATGTTAAGAAAATAAAATAGAATTACAACTCCTATTTAGTATCGGAGTCTGGTTACCACCATCACTAGTCCAAACCCATCTTTTCAGCCACCATCACTAGTCCGACCATCACTAGTCTGATCTCCCTCTTGCAGCCTCGAACTCCCGCTTATAGCCTCACATCCTTCTCCAGCGCAAGCTCTTTCTCCTCTTGCAGACACGACCATCGGCCGCTCTCCCTCTTACAGATCGACAGCTCGCTAGGCTCACCCTCTTCGATGCCGTCTCGATAGATCTGCATCTAGCAAATCGACATCCGCTCTCCTTCTTGCAGACAGATAGCCAGCCTCTCTTTTCCTCTCTATGCACCATTGCCGACCGCTTTCCCTCCTACAGACTGACCACCCGCCAACCTCTCACTCTTCAACACTGTTTCAGCCAGATCTGCAGTCGTACCGATAGATCTGCAGCCCTCTCGACGGATCTGCACCGGTGGACAACTAGACTGCACCACCAGTTCTACACCGCCGAACCACCAGTCCGCTCCAGCTGTGTCGTCCAGATGTCCAACCATGCCTTCCCAACCGATCTAGTCTCAACTCAACAAATCTGTATTACCAAGCCCGAACCCCACCATCACTGGCCTAAACCCACCGTCCAGATCTCCAGATGAAGCTCTAGCCACCACTTCTCTCTTCTTTCTATAGATCGTTTCACTAGACGTCAACCCGTGACACCATGGCCACTGAACAGAGCCCTTCCTCGTCTGCTCACACACTGTTGCCACCTTCAACGTCTCCAAACCGCAGAAAACTCCGCTCACTGTCAATATAGGGAACGTCACCAAATTATTGGCCACATACTACCTCACTTGTAGTGTCCAAGTGAGAGCACTCCTCGAGGGACACCAACTTGATTGTTCATCGCTGAAAAGTCACATGTTCCACCTACCACAATTCTCGTTGACGGCTTGATGCAAGCCAATTCGACCTTTGAGTCATGGAAACAACAAAATCAATCACTTTTCAATGCAATTATTGGTGCTCTCTATGTTTCTCTATAGCCTTGATTGCCCAATGCTCCTCAACGCGTGAAGCATGGCTCAAGTTTGCCACAACGTATGACAAAGCATTAATATGACATATCTTTCAACTTTGGGATCAGATCAAACGAATTATAAAAGGAGCACAACCGATTGATGAGTACCTACATCATCATGATCAAAGTCGATGAGTCAACATTGCTCGGTAAACCACTTGATCATGACGATTTACTTGACACTGTCTTCTCCGGTCTCCCCGAGGAATTCAAGCCTATCATCAATGTAATTCAAGCAAAAGACACGAAAATTTCCCCAAGGAATAAACCATGAAGCCAAGCTTCTCATTGAATCACCTTACTCGGTCCCATCCTCCTTCCCAGCGACTGCTCATTATGCCCATCCACATTCTCCATCATCATCATCATCTCGTGGATGACGTCTTGATACCTCCCACGATGGACGTGATTCATACAACAACAATAGGTCCCGACGATATCAACCTAGAGGATATCAAGGGAAGTGCCAAGCATGTGGGGTCTTCGGGCACAACGAAAAAAGTGTCCACAATACACTTTCGTCACGACTTCCCGAGCTGGCGATCCACACTCGGCACCTCCAACGTAGTAATGGCAACATACTCCTCGGTCATGGCAACTACAGGCGCATAATGCTCTCGCATCTTCTTGTGATGCAGGTCAATGGCTTCTTCATAATGGTGCATCGTATCACATCACATCGGATCTCCACAACCTTGCCCTACACAGCCTGTATCGCGATGTCCCTCTCTACTCGCTATTGTCTTTACATAATATTCTATGTGTGCCATATATACATAAGAACCTTGTCTCGATGAATCAGCTTTGTCACACTAATGATGTCTCCGTGGAATTCTTTCCACATAATTTTTAGGTGAAGGATCTTAGCACAGGGGCTCCAATTTTGTCAGGAAAAAGTAGAGATGGTGTCTATGAGTGGCCACGTCCCATCCCCTCTCCGTCGAGCATAGTTGCTCTTAGTAGTGTCAAGTCCACTTTGTTCGAGTGGCATTCACATCTACGTCATTTATCTTTCCCTGTTCATTTATCTTTCCCTATGTTAAAGCATGTCTTGTCTAAGTTTCACTTACCATTGACTCGAGATTCTTCTCTCTTATTTTTCAATTCTTTCTCATGATATAAAAGCCACAAGAGCTACCTTTGTCATTCCACGGTTTCATCATCCAAACCTCTTGAAATTATATTTTCTGATGTATGGACCTCACCAACATCTCTATTGACGGGTTCAAATATTATCTCTTATTCACTGATCACTACACCGATATTCATGGCTATATCCACTCAAGCAAAAATCTCAAGTTCTAGAAACCTTCCCAACATTCAAAGCTTTGGTAAAAATCAAGTTCAACATAAAACTCCAAACACTTTACACCGACAACGAAGGCGAATACATCACATTAGCCTCCTTCCTTTAAACTCATGGGATATCACACTTCAAAACTCCACCTCATACTCCCTAACACAACGGAATTTCAAAATGTCATCATCGACACATTGTCGAATCCGGATTCTCTCTCCTCATGTACGCTTCCTTACCTCTCTCGTTTTGGTTCTACGCTCTCACAACCGTGATCTATTTTATTAATCACATACCCACTCCAAATCTGTCCATATCGTCCCTTTCCACAAACCTCTTTCGGGTAGAACCAAATAATGAAAAACTTAGGATGTTTGGGTGCTTATGTTATCCGTGGTTACGATCCTATTCTCTCCATAAATTGTCTCCTCGCTCCACTTTGTGCATTTTTCTAGGTTATTCCTCCACAAAAAGTGCGTAGCTTTGTTTTGATCCTAGCAATTCTCATGTCTATGTATCTCGTCATGTAGAATTTCACGAGAAAATCCTCCCTTATGTCGAGTACACTCGCTTCTTTCCAACCAACTATCCTGCCTCTCTCTCATCATATATCATGTCCTCAGGTCCATCTATGTCTCCTGATCCACTGCTTATTCCATCATCCCTCGGTGTTCCCTCTAGCTCAGATCCTTTGCCATAGAGACAACAAGAGTCACATGAGAGAAATATCCAAGCTTCACCATTGGCCGAGACTACCTCTCAATGTCTCATCCAACATGATGTCGATAATAGCACAACATAAGCATCACACTATGTACACTCCATGATGACAAAGTCTAAGAACAATATTATGAAGCCAAACAAGAAGATCTCTCTCCCGGTCACAACAACTGAAGCCAAAACCGAGCCCACATCTGTCAGTCAAGCACTAAAGAGTTCCAATTGGCGGTGGGCTATGAGCGATGAATTTGATGCTCTCATTCAGAATGGAACATGGACTCTTGTACCAGCATCGGAAGCTGCAAACATTGTGGGATACGAGTGGGTGTTTTGGATCAAACACAAACTAGATCGCTCCATTGAACGATATAAAGCGAGACTTGTTGCTAAAGGTTTACATCAATGTTCCATGATTGCGGTTACACATGATTGGTGTCTCCGTCAACTAAATATTAACAATGCATACTAGCAGGGAAATCTTCATGAAGAAATATACATGACGTAACCTCCGGGTTTGTTGACAAAGAAAAGCCTGCATATGTGTGCAAACTTCGTAAAACTATCTATGGTCTCAAACAAGAACCTCCAGCCTGGTTTTTGAGCTTCACACCTTCTTAGTAGCTCATGGCTTTCGAAATTCGCTTGCTGACTCATCCCTGTTTAACCTCAATACTCAAGGTGTTAACATATTTGTTAAGTACGTGGATGACCTTGTAGTCACAAGTAGTTGTCCGAGCAAGGTGCAAGACTTCATTATGTCCTTGGCAGCTCGATTTTCCTAGAAATACTTGGGTGATCTGTCTTTTTTCCTCAGTGATAAAGTCTCTCGGATACATCTCATAGAATAGAAGTAAAAACGGACTTGCTCACTTGCACAAAGATGGATGCAGTCATCGAGAGCTTGCAATATCTCTCCCTCACACGGCCTGATGTTAGTTTTGTCGTCAACAAGACGTCGTAATTCATGCACAAGCCGACGGATGATAATTGGTAAGCGGCAAGACACGTTCTCCGTTACCTTAATGGGAAATGGGAAAAAAGAGGTCTTTCTTTTGGCCAAAAATACACACTCCCTACATGCTTTTAGTGATGCGGACTAGGCTAGGGATCCTCTTGACTTTGACTTTACAGGAGCATATATTTTTATATTGGTTCTCATCTGGTGTCATGGTCATTCAAAAAGCAACAAACTGTCTCACGTTCGTCGACCAAAGCTGAGGACAGGTCTGTTGGCAACACGTGCGCCGAGCTTCGTTGGTTAGCATCTCTTGTCACTGAACTTGGCATCTCCATCAAGAACAATCCGACAATCTACTGAGGCAATGTGGGGGCAATGTATCTAAATGCAAACTCGGTATTTCACTCTTGTATGAAGCTTCTCGCATGGGATTTCTTATTTGTCCATGGATAGGTTCAAGAAGGCATTCTCTACGTGTGTGACGTCAACACCGCCGATCAACTTGCAGACATTCTTACGAAACCTAATCTTTGTTGTTTATTATTTGTCCATGGATAGGTTCAAGAAGGCATTCTCTACGTGTGTGACGTCAACACCGCCGATCAACTTGCAGACATTCTTACGAAACCTAATCTTTGTTCTTTATTTCATGATTAGTGTATCAAGACCGGACTCACCTCTGGTGTTTCGTCATGAGGGGCATATTAAGGAAAGTGCAATTATGTAATTTCATATGCTAGGATTTGCTAAACGCGTATATAAATACCTATGTCCTCAATCATTCAATGTTAAGAAACTAAAATAGAATTACAACTCCTATATATAAATGTAGAACACCATATCTTATATGTCAAGACACAATAACAAAACCCACCTTTTCCATTTGCTTTGCTCTACTAGATTCCATTCACTAGGTTTTAGAACACTACAAGGTCCTATAGTAGTTTCCCCGCAGTATAAAGCAAAGAACTAACAATAGTTTGGTGAGCGAGTCACTTGGATCACAAGTGATATTATCCTAGATTGACGTTTTATTTTTAGGGGGTGAATTTGGAGTGATATCCACTAGTAACCCGATAGGTTAACCTATAATTTGTCTTTCCCAAGAATGAACGTTCTAAACCCATACTACAACTCGAATAGAGGATATCAGATGTTGTGAATGACATCACAACACTCATGATCTAGTGTTGATAAATCAGTGAACAACTCAAAATCTCTCCAAGAATTCGAGAGCTAAATCTCTGGATTAGCAAGAAAAAGAAAACTTTATTGATAAAAGCTTAGGTAATAATATCATACAAAGGGTCTTCTATTTATAGGGACTAAAAAATGAAAACCTAATAAAATAAGACAACATAACTCAACTCGGCTAAAATGCTCAAGTGGTGGAACTACTTGGGTCGAGCGAATTCCTGCGGGGGCCGGGCACCTTTAGTTCCTCTAGTTTCTC
Source organism: Gynandropsis gynandra (assembly GCA_036759665.1). NCBI lineage: Eukaryota > Viridiplantae > Streptophyta > Magnoliopsida > Brassicales > Cleomaceae > Gynandropsis > Gynandropsis gynandra. The sequence goes on along the minus strand of CM071876.1, from coordinate 21,596,592 downwards.
GTTCCTCTTGGCCTTTTCTCCTTGGAGGTGGATCTTGTAGTCTTGAATCAACTCCTCTTGATGTCCTCATCCCCCCTTAGGTTGTCATTCCACAACCATTTGAGTGTGCATATCCTTTAGCTCATTTGCTCTCATCCTCGTGATCGACCCATGTATGATACATGGTAGAGCCCACGACCAGGTTCTGATCATACCTTCTCTTTTGAAAAGTTTTGTCCTTAAATCCTGTCCTCCGGCTGCATCAAAACCGACCAAGTCAAGACGATGAATAATGGAACTTATAATGTGCTTACCGAGGAATGTATCTTGTTATTTGAGCCTTTTATTTGTCCATTGGTTACAAGGCGCCATTGTTGCTTCCACATCTAGCTCTCTATCTGGTGGTTCTTTCTTTAGAACCCCATTCTTGGAACCCTGAAAAAATTTAAGATCAACACTTGAAAAAGGATGATTTTGTTAGAACGTATCATCTCTTTGTGCGTGAAGCATTCATCGGTGGATGTAATAAGAATGTTGTCTCTACGTCACATTCTCTCATTAAAAAGAAATTCTTGCTCACAGGTATATGCTCATAAGCTTTTTCCTTATTTTTATTTCTCAAGACCTCACTGATTTTGTGGTCTACCTCACGGTCACTTATTCTCCTGCATCTCTTTCCCATATGTAGGTGCAAATGATCCTCATAGGCTTCCTTGGGTGTGAGGGGTGTTAATCGGACTTGTTTCTCCTTTAATTTGAATGTTGTATTTGTTGTTGAAGCTATCTTTTTGAACTTGTGTATCAAATTTCCACGGCATTCCTAATTATATTTGTTCTTGCACATACCGAATGAAATGTTTAGCTGACGATGTACCTTAGTCTCCCCACTGTCATTTAGCCAATGAAGCTTGTATGGCATTGGATGCTTTGTTGTTATGAGCCGTAACTTATCAACAATCACAACTCCCACCATCAATGATGATGCTATACACAATCTCTATAATAAATCCTCATGTATCGAAGATGTTTTCTCGTTGCTCTATCGCATCTTCTACAACATGGAAGTTAAGGACTCGTCGCACAACCATTTATTTATCATTTGCGGCTTCATACTCTTTAATGCTTTCATCCAAACCCCACAACATTATATTCCACATCCTTCATTTGATGTTGTCCCATATCCTCCATCCGCGCGTACAACAATAGTCCTCTTGTTCGGACAAGCATTGATGTAATGTCCACATCTTTGGAATTCAAAGCTAACTTGTTTAGATGATGAAATAGATTCATCAAGACCGACGTAGGAAGCGACAACATAGAAACTGTAACACCCCCATCCCGAAACTACCTCGATATTAGTAGTAACAACCATCACCTCCAAGGTGGTCACATATATCATCGCTCAAACACATTATAAAACAAAATAAATGTTTTATTTCGAAAAAATAGTGGTTCAGACCATATAGAAAAGTAAAATACTTAAAATAATAGTCACCATAATAAAACAATAAGTACGAAATATAGAATAAAGCTAATCATGACCTCTTGCATGTCTTTCCCATCAGACCGAAGTGAGCTCTAATGCTCACCTCTATTCCATCCAAGACAACCCACAAATAGGGTGAATACGAAATACGCACTCGGTGAGACCACTTTTAAATAAATTTGAAAAAATAACGATATATCATCACATTAAATTCATACAAAAAACTCTACCCAACCCAACTTAGTATCTTAAGTCTAAGACTAATACCATACCGGATCATGACTCACCGAGTCCACAAGACTCTAGCTTAAGCATACGCTAGCAAAATCCAAAGAACCCTAGCACACTAATGATCTGGCAAAATCACAATGTATCCCAACCATCAGTACAAACAATGCTCTGTCGCTCGAGAGGTTACAACAACCCTAGCATGATATGATGTTGACAGATCCCCTGATCTAACTGAATATAATGCTTCGTCGCTCGAAAGGTTACCATAACTCCAACATGATACGACGCTAGTACATTCGTTGATCTAATTAAATATGGCGCTCCATCGCTTAAAAGGTTAGCATTACCCAACACGGTACGACATCGGTAGATCCACCGATCTGACTAAATACAACACTCCATTGCTTCAAAAGGTTATCATAACCCCAGCATGGAATGACACTGGCTCCTGATCCAAGTGTCACAGTTTAACTTCGTTGATCTGATACTACTCATATTAAAACTCTCACTGACACACTCTCACATGCCTTTTTCTGAAGGTTTGAGTGTGAAATCACTCGATCGAGCACACTAGACAATATGTTCACTCGACTCTAATACCGAACCCAAAATATCCACATTCTTCGACCTCGACATCTGGTATAACGTCAAGTTCTAGGTCATCTCTAACCATTTTAGTTTTACCAAATCCAACTTATATATATGTCATAAATCATCATTATGATTCTAGGTTTGGGTCCATTCTTCGCTTATAACGTCTCAATTCCTCATTATAAATTTTCTAAAATTTCTAGTGTGATCATACCTCGATTTAAACATAAGAACTTTTCCATAATCAACCACAAAACCAAATTTTGTAGGAAAACATCATCACCTTAATTTCCACGATTTCTTGATTATTCCTAATGATATCGCTAACAACGTCATGAATCAATATTGTCCTAATACAAATCCATTCAATTTATCAATAACCATAATATAAATCTTCAAATTGAAAATAATCGCAAAAAGATGTTTAGAGATTTACCATAATCTCGATTAGAACTCACGAAGAACATTGCCAAAAATTATCAACGTCTCTAATTATTCTAGTGATGTTTTCTTTCAATGCATAGATGAACTATATTAATAATCCTCTAACAGCTTTAGATACTATGTCTTATCTTATCTTCTAATTCCCACGTCGTTTCTTCCATGCCATGATTTTAAACACTATATCATTGGAATCTGCTTACGTTTAGCTGTTTCACATGGTAATCCATCAAATACTCTTTATAAGTCAAGTCTTTTTTCAAAGTTGTCGGTCGTTCTATGAGGTTTTTAACGTACTGATAAATTTATGTAATAACGATACATGAAACACGTCATGTATTCCCTCTATGATGATGGTAACTCAAGATGATAGGCAACCACTCTAATCCGAATTATCATCTTAAATGGACTTGGGAACAGTGGCGACAACTTGTTTACCTAAGTCCCACCATGTTTCCATCGTCTCACTTAAACTCGTAAAGATACCATAACTTCGACATTAAACTCAACATCCTTTCTTTTTAGGCCAGAATAACTCTTTTGATAAGTCATCTTCATTTTCCTCTACACTCTCGGCTATAAATATAGACTGCTCCCCAACCTTAGTCCACAACAAGGGTGTGCAACACACTGTTCATATAATGCTTTATACGATGGCATCTCAATGCTAACATGATAGCTATTATTGTACATGAACTCAACAAGTGGCGAGTGATCATCCTAATAACCATATTCTCCTCGATTATCCACATACATGTGGATGAATACATTTTACTCATGTGCAATTTGGTCCGTAACTTTTTATGAAAATCCTTCAGAAGATGTGAGGTGAATCTTCCTTCCTGATCTGACACAATGCTCAACATAAAATGTTGGTAGATTACTCAGACCAAAATTCTCATTAATCAAAATTAAATGGATCGATTTATTTAATATCCATGACCATTAAAATGCCATCTCTTGCCACTCTGCATTCTTGAAATACTTGACGTGTGGAAACGCGAGTTATAATTAACCTAGTCCACTTCACCGCAAGTATACGGATCTTGTAGTACCAGGGTCGATCTCAGGGACTAATACAGCTAAACTAAGAATAAAACTAAACTAGGAAGAAAGGTGATATGAGGGGATATGGTTCTAATGGTCCTAAATCTAACCTAATGGAGACAACGAAACGAAGGTAAAGATGAACTAGATATGATGAATACTACGGGTGTACGGGATACCGGATATTGCATACATGAACGACCAAAGATCATAGATCTACAACCTACTCTTGACGACGGGAAATTCATGCTCTATTGTCGAGGAGTGATTCTTCCGAGCCTAAACCTCCTAACCATGGATACATGCAACCCTGCCTTCCGACAGCCGATTAACACGTACCATGGCAGCATTAAGACCGCAATCACTATCCCTAAGTTGGCTAACCGACCGGTCAGATTCTCATTAGCCAAGACTTAATCTACTACTTAGCGGACCGGATTCGTTCCTTAACCTTCCAGCAAGGTTCGATATCCATTGTTGTTGAGCGGTCAGCACTAACATATGATTGATATTGCTAAGCATAGAACCGTAAATCAAGAGTAAAAATCATAAAACTAAGCATTAAAGAAGATCATCGTTCATACATACAAATCCGATAACCCTACCCGCAGTAGGGACTCTACTCACTCATGGAATACATGAAAACAGAAGATAACACAGCCCAATACATGATAAAACCCTAAGGAACTCGATGCCTCGACCTTCCCTAATGCGTTACCGGTGTACGGGACGGTGCTTCTCTTCTTCTCCGATGCTTCCCGAGCTTTCCCAGATATTTCTCCAGTGTTTTCTTCCCCTGTTCGTCGCCCCCTTTGCCCTAGATCCATTCTCTCCCTTTTATTAGCTCGTTTGAAACTAGATCTAAGTTTGTTACGGATCTCGCGGCCCGCTCGGGTAGTGATGTTACCCGGTCGGGTAAAGCCTTGCCCGACCGTGTTGAGCGTTGCGCCCGATCGGGTAGTGGTCACCCGATCGTGTGGTGTAGGAGCCCGAGTCGCGTAAACTTTCGGGGCAGAATAGATTGTGGTTTTTAACAGGAATCCTTCATTTTGATCTCATTTAGGCCTTGTCGCCTATAAACCTGAAAACCAACAAAACGAGTGTGTGAAGCTCAAAATAGAATCGGATAAGTATGTAGACGATGTAAGAATCATGCGAAAATGATGCAAAAACCTATCCAAATAATGATACACTTTCAGTGTTATCAATACTCTTCATGAAATCCATGCTGTCACGATCTGACTTCCATTTGTGAATATTAGTTGACTTGTCAGACACTTTTCTACCCATTAAGCGATGTCTTTCCTCGTATTTTCCCATTGATAAAGTTTACAAACGTTTCCATACAACTTTTTCAACATTATATTAGATTGGCGAGCATTGCTCAGAGTTTAAATTTAATCATAACATCCTTTTGCACACATATTCTTTACCATTGATCATTATCAGACCATCGTCCATGACCTGGCACAAATTATACCTTGGGTCATACTAATTATTATGATGAATCTTCTATAGTCTATTGTCAAATAGTTTTGTTACTTGAAATTCTATTTAATAGATCTACACAGTTTACTAGTTGCAACCCCATACTCTTTGACTCAGTTGCACTGTCTCTAGTCTCGAAGTACTTATTTGACTAATCAAATAACTAAACTCTTGCATGGCCACAACCTCAACTCTCTTGCATCTCAACATATCTGAAACAATATTTGCTTTACCAAGATAGTATGCAATGCGAACACTAGAGAACTGGTGCAACTATAGAGTTATTTAACTAATGAATATGACAGGTATAAATCAATTGGTGGAATGAAAAGTAATAACTAAACTAATAAACATGTTAAATTCAATAATCTAAAACTCCATAGGTTTGAGAAATATCGGGACATGTAATGGACGTTTCTATGAATCATGAAATCAGATTATCTCGATCAATGAGGAACTCAAACTCAATTATCGGAAGTGACTCTCTCGATGCCTAAATCCACTACCTAGGAAATCAACGTACTCATGTCCCGATGCAGCAAATCAAACATCCAGATCCATTAAGATCTGTGGGGAACTCAACCTCAATAGGGAATTCACCTTCAATTATCATGGTTCCTAAATAGATTAACCGACGGGTCAAGATTCTCATTAATGTAATTCATTCTAAGGTTAATTGTAAGACTCAAATCTGACTTCCCAGCCTAGACAAGCCTCTAAAATCATTCACACAAGCGATCAACAAGGATGAAAGTAATAAGAACAACCCATCAAACCAATTGAGAGAACAAATATGACATCAAGCATTAAGATCCAAACAGATCCAGTACGATAATGCGATGAAGTGCTATTGAAGATCATGGTTATAGATATTATCACAAATTCAGGGAATTCAAGCTTTTTCCTAGGGAACGACTCTTCAGATGCCTAATCCCACTATCTGACATGCGTACTACCAATCTCCCAATTGCACAATAAATATACTAAACCAATTAAGACCACTATCCTAATCCCTGAGTTCAATCGACCAGCCGGTCAAGGTTTTAAATTGATTAAGACCCCAAATCATGGCTAGGTTCCAAAATCTAATCCAACTTTCGATGCAATCAGACTTTTAAAATCATTCATTTAAGTGATCAGCAAGAATAAAAGCATTAGGAGCAACCAATCAATCTGAAAATGATCAAATACTATAACCAAGCATTAAGCACCAGCCTTCATTACATATCGAAAAAACTCTAACTCATGGCAACGGATCTACTTGTACATGGGTTCAGAAAATAACGAATGAAAGCCATCTTAGTCATAGGTACAGAAAGAGATGCTTCCCTATTCTAATACCATAGCCTTCAATATTTCCTCCGCATTCCGAGTTCCTCTCCTCGTCTCTAGCCTTGTTCGTCCTTCTATTCAGTTCGTTCGTCCGTCTCCAAGCTTGGCCTTCCGGTCCAAAATTGGTCCCCCTTTCTTCTTACGTGCTGGTTTCCTCTTCCCTCTAGCAGCTTGCACAGTTTCCTTTTCAACACCACTTTTCCTTTTCCTGCCGACTTCCTCTTTTCTTTATGTTTTCCTTTTCATCCATGCGTTTGCATTATGTCTAATAGTCGCGTTTCTATTTCTGTGTGTTTCCATTTTGTCTAGCAGTTGTGTTTCTATTTGTCCAGCAGTTGCATTTCCATATTGTGTCCAGCAGCTGGCGGTTTCCATTCTTTGTAACCAAGCCATGCATATCCTTTTTTTTGTAAGTAACGACTGTTTCCATTTTGTGTAAGCGGCCAGCTAAGTCTTGTAACCTTAGAGGAGTGAAGAGGTTGCATCGTATGAAGAATTGTATAAACAAAACTATTGAGATCACACATCAAATCTAACCTTTAGGATGTAGAAAATCGTTTCAACTTCTACTTAGACCCGAAAGATCGAGATCAATGCACTCATGTCAATGTAAAGCGGAAATACCTAGAAGCTTATTCTATTGACAGTGGAGTGTAAGCGCGTGGAATCATAAAAATAGAAAAGTAAATCTAAAGGTATCCGACCTAGAAAAAATTGAATGGAATACACGGAGATATATATACTTGGGATTGAAATCTAGGGGGGAGAATGCAACTATAAGTCATGGATTCATGCACAACTACTAGACAAGCCGGTATCTAAAAGTATTTTTCAGCAAATCTAGGCTTTTGTTCCCGGTTCGACAAACTCGCACAAAAATGGCTAATGTTTGAAGTAACATACTAGATATCCGTCTAATCCTAAAAACAAATTGACATAAATGCTAAAATAAAAAGAAGAACTCAACCTCTAATCATAATCGCAAACTTGACACTTAAATAGTACCTTCCCCTCCAGACTTGAACGGAACACCATCCCGGTGTTCAAAATTTGTGAGAGGAACTCGCATGCCAAAACTCAAGAGAGGATAAAGAAAGTGAGAATGTGTACACCTTGTGTATCCTTGTTGTCCCGAGTTGATGGTGCAACTGGATGTTGTATCCGTCTACTCCGTTGTGGTTAAAATCAAAGTGGAGAACCTGTGATAATAGTTACACAACCAGAAACAGAAGAATTAAGATACATCATGGCAATTGGTAGAGTACATGCATGTGAAAAGAAAAAGATTTATGTTCTAAAAATAAAAAAAAGATACGCAGCTCGGGTTGCTTTCCGAGGTGCGCTTGTTTAAGGTCTCAAGGCTGACCGTGGAGCTCCAATTCGTCATCTTCGAGATGGGCGTCCTCGTAGTCGTCGTGTGCGACGTCGTGTGCGTCGACTTCTTCCCACCGGGTACCCGAATCCTGTTGCGCGTAATGTTGTCTAATTGATATAATACAATAAATCAATATAATATGTGTTTTTATTTATCCATGGAATTCAAGTATTTTTTTTAAAGATAAAAAGTATCATTATTTTAATTTCAAAACAACCAATAAAAATTCTATTGGATAAAACCAAAAATATAAGAAAATAAATAATTAATTATAGAGTGTTTGTTAGATTTTTATATATGATGATGATGATGCTTCATGGTGAGCATTCTGAGTCCATTGTATACTTTTCTCGGGCATAATATCAGAGATACCTCATAGGGCTAAAGTACTATACGTCTACCCTCGCAAAAATAGTAATTAAATAAAATAACTTAATAGAAGACAAATTTTCCTTTAATATTCGCACGTGGAAAAAACACACGTTTTGGCAGTTTTTCGACATGAAAAACTGTTTCAAACTTGAGAGCAAGGAATAAAAGAGGGATTTGAACTTGAGAGGGATCGATTTGAAGTTGACAAGAAGGAAAACTCAAGTCGAGACCAAGACAATTTTGAAGTGAGAAAGAAATGGCTAGAATCAGTAGTGAAGAAGAGAGCACAAGTCAATCTTCAATGGCATCAATAAGTGTAAGTAGATTGATTTCTATATGATTTTGCATGCTGTTGAGTCGCAAAATTGTTTTTTGATTTGAAATGGGTATGAGTGTCACTAAGTTGGTTAAGTCCCAGTGAGTCGCTTGAGTCTCAATGAGTCGGTTGAGTCTCAGTGAGCCGGTTGAGTCGCAAAGGTTGATTGAGTCTCATTGAGTTACAAGAGTCATAGGAGTTGCATGACCATCTTCGACTCAAGCAACTCATTGGGTCTCAATGGTCACAATGGTTGCTTGATTGTCATTGAGTCGCAAGGGTCGCTTGAGGTTCATTGAGTTGCATGGGTCGCTTGAGTTGCATGGGTCGCTAGAGTCGCACGGGTTGCTTGAGTCGCATGGGTCGCTTGAGTCTCATGGGTCAGTTGAGTCGGTAGAAGTCTAACGTATTCTTAATTGGTTTGCAGGTGCCGCCAAAGCCGAAGTTTGTGTATGAATTCAAGCACATGGACAGAATGCCAAAAATCACCGCCAAGTGTTATCCTCTAATACAATAAAGAAGCTGAGAATAATCTTAGATGAATATGAGTTGCATTACTTCGTGAAGGAGTCACAGTTTAGGCATATATTCCATTTCCAATGTGAGTCCACAGTGACGAAGGTTCAAATGTCTGTCTCAAACGGTGTTCCCATCTAGTACTCGATAGTGGAGCATGCACTAATTTCTTAATTGAACTGCGGACCATATCTCCAAGGTTGGGAGTCCAAAAGGGTTGATACATTCAGGCTGAAGAATTTCGGCTGTGGAAAGGTGATTGCTGCACAAGTCAGTGAAAAGCTTGTGAAGGCAAAGAATTTCGACGACCGGACGAGGTTGGCAACTTTGATGTTGTTGGTGCAAGTTATAGATCACAAGCCTTCATCAGACAACTTTATCATCCATTATCTCATTGACATCGTTGATGACTTGGAATTTTGTGAAGGCTTTTCCATGGGGGCTTTACACATTCGAAAAGCTTATGGATACTTGCCACAAGCACGTTAGTAGGGAATCACCGAAACCAAAATGGCATTGTGGTGGTTTCATGATCCCACTAATGGTAAGTTGTATATTTTATTCGAATAACTTAAATATTTCCGTACTTTTTTCATTCTTATCATTTTGTTTTAATGTTTTAGTTGCTTCCATTCGAAACCATCCTTAGTTTGGGCGGAAAGGGATGTGATCATCTCGTTTTCATACGTATTTCTTGCACGATTTAGGAGACGTTTTTGATATATATGTGATGTTTTACGTATGATTCCGTTTCCGTTTTACTTGTTTTCGTGTTTTCATGTTCTTACAGGTTTTTACGCGTATTTGGATCATTTTGGAGCTAAAGGACATGCACGGAGCTAAGGAGCAACTTCGAGGATCATCACGGGACAAACGCGACGAGATTTAGCATGAAGAGCCTCCACCCGGTCGGGCACAACTCATGCACGATCGGCCAAAAGCTACGGCAAATTTTGTGCATAATTCATGCACGACTCGGGCATGAATATGCCCAACCAATTGCCTTATACCCGAGCGGGTGCTTACCATGCCCGATCGGGCACCCCTTGCAGCCACACGACCTGCACGTTCTGCCCTAGCCGCACCCGAGCGGGCACAATCAACGCCCGAGCGGGTCGCGACCCGAGTAATCAGCAAAATTAAGT
>CM071876.1:21501310-21532253 GCA_036759665.1 Gynandropsis gynandra | reverse complement strand
TCGTCTATGGCAAAGATCGCTCGACCTCGCAAACCCTATCGGAAGTGTCTACGATATCCGAAGAAAGGAATAAAAATCGTGAAAATCCTTACCCATGTAAGGAATAAAACCATATTGAAGTCACTTACCAATGCATCTGCGGCCAGATTCGAACGAGTGACTAGTACCATAGTTTCTCGTAAAATCCTTGAAGCAGGAGTGGCGAAGCTGACGCGAAAGACCATGTCACCTTCGTGTGTGATTTTGGTAGCATGATTTTCTGTCATTGGGTTAAAGACGAATGAGGTATGTTTGCTTCCAGTTTTTCCATCATGTATTTATTGATATATAATCATAGGAAGATCTAAAAAAGTCAGCAATGGTAAAGGTGAGAGAGGACGGAGGGGTTTCACCACTCTTACCTAGTCATTCGTTGAGGTCATGAATGAGTTATTTCAGGTCATGAATGTCCATTTTCGGATTAGGATTATTTTGGTCACTGCAGGTTCATTTTAATGTTCTTTCTTTGATCCATCGGTGTGCTCTTTTCTTTTTCATTTCCATTGCAAAAATATATAAGCCCATTCATTGGTTCTTGGATTTTTTTTTAGTGATGCACATGAATTAGTCGAGTGGCAGAAGAAAATCGTAAGGTGAGGTGGGTTCGCGTGGAGAAGATGGGTCAAGAAAAGAAGATATTTATGCTTATGAAGCTGTAAAATTCCCATCATGAACATGTAAACAAATCTCATGAGACTTCTTGAAACATTTTCATGTGCTAAACCAAACTTATGTGGTTTGGTGTATTGAAACTTGAATTAAGGAGTGTTCTAGCTAAAATTTAACTTCTCTCACCTGCTTATAGAAATTCTGATTTATATGTTCTAATACATGTCCTTTTTGTCTATATATGTTCAGAAAGTAGTTGGAATTTCACTGATATATACCTCCTGTGATTTCGTTTGCAGATATTTTGTGCATAATCCAGTTCATTAGAAGCCTCCGTAGATAATGATATCATATTTTGTGATGGCACAAGAATGTTGCAATACTTCTCATTGGTCGTATACTTCTAGGTTTTGGTGTTGGATTCGCCAATCAGGTAATTAAAAGATAAAAATGTTTTGAGTTTTATATGCAAATAAATACTACAAAAAACATATGTTATTTCTACGGGTCAAATCCATTGGAAATGATAATTTTTCCATTTGAAATCAATCATTTCAACTTAGTGTTTATATAAAAATGCTGATCTCGGTGATGTTGGGCTATGAGCTGTGGGTTTCTCGACATCTTTGGGTATGCTGGGAATGACTAGCAGCCAGAAAAGCCAGGGTTATGGTGAGGTTGAGAGATCTAGGAAAACTTCGGCTCGACGTTCACGTACAGATGTTGAGCTTACCACGGTGTTCGGCTATGAATTATGGGTTCACAGCTTCTTTGAGCATGCTTATGCTAGGTACTGTGTGACTTTTTCTTTTTATTTTAAGTTATAAATAGATATGATTATTGTGAAATTAGATACGTAGGGAACATTAGTGATCTATTATGATTCATGCCTTCTTATTTAGGGGATGAAATAAACGATGAACCTTTATATTGAGTTTATTGGGAAATAAGGTTCGCATGACACATTAATGATCTATTATGATTCATGACTTCTTCTTTAATGGATGAAACAGATGGTGAATCATCTTTATATTGAGACTGGTGATGTGCTAATCGAGTTCATCATGTTTTGCTTCTGTTTTTGTCGAATCTGGAAATATGGGATGACCAGTTGTGTATGGAAGATGGATGCATCAGAGTCTTAAGCTGAAGAACATGGCTACTTGGTATTGTCATTCTAATTTTGTTTTGATTTTGATAAATATTGGTTTGTTGTTTTCATTAACACTTTCGAGTTTTATTCTAATTGAGATCATCAGGTTTGACTATTGTGTTCATCATGCACAAACCAAAAATATGGATGCTAATTAACTTACAGTCTATTCCATATCCAGTTTTTCCTAGAGGAGCAATCATTGGATGTTCAGCCAGTGTTTTAAATGTGTCCAAGATAAAGGGAACTCACACTGCCATGAAATCATGTGTCAATCCTTCCATTGTTACCTGAGTTTATTATCATTTATATCATATATGATTTGTAAAATCATGTACATATAAAATGAACAAAGTGTATTTGTTTTAATATTTTGGTTGGTACCCTAATATAAGTAGTACTCACAACTCATAGGAATGTTAGCAGCTGAAGCTGCATTCAGTGCAATTCATGAAGGTTTGCAAAATGAATACTTATTGGGACAACCTGAGGAATTCATGGGTGTGGAAAGAACTTTACGCAGCTTGGAACTATCGTCCGGTTTGTAACATCATATTATTCATAAGTACTCTTCAACCAATGGGTTAAATGATCTTGACTACATCATGATAAATCAGATTCATCATTCTTTGTACATGTTTCGGTTTATCTTTGCAGGCATTCGAGTATGGGTTATTCCCAGGATTGGCCATAAGTGTCGTGGAATAGTTAAGACCTCACCTTTTACTTGTTCATTTCTTCTTTGATTATCATCTATATCCATATCTTATATATTTATGCAGCTACTATCTGAAAGGAAATGCGCCTTTCACTCTCAAGCACGAGAAGCAGATCATGAAGCAACGAATGTAAGTGTGGACACAACCTGAATTCTCATCCATAATCAGACATAAGAAGGAAAGATGTTTGAACAAGTATCATTCTTCGCAGCTTCCTCAACCACACACTCCTATCGAGTATCCAAAACCATATGGCAATTTATGTTTTGACGTTGCAACTTCTTCATACATGTTTGTACTCTGACACCCCTCTGCACACTAGTACTGGCTTGCTTACTATGAATGGAGTTCGATCGGGCCGAAAGGTCGACAAGAATGGCGTCTTTCTTTTCGATATAAGATCTTGATTATGATGATGATGCTGATGTAGGAGTATAACACCAATCATGATCATGAACAACCATCTCATCTAACTCTAAAGGATCGTAAGATTCCTGAAAACGTGAACTTACGGGAATATGCAGCACCCGAATCACGTTATTGCCCAGCCCGTGTATATGAGTAACAAGCTGGGAGATCCTTCTCTTTCTAACACCCTCCATTGACATGTTTTGATTTTGGTCGAGGAAATGACTCATAATCGTCGTTTTTTGGCTTTGAAACAATAAAATGTATGTGGTTGATGAGGATGGTAAGGCGAAGCTACATGTGAATGCTCAGAATTGTTTACACTGTAAGGTAAAAAGTAAAATCAGATTGGTAATGAATTGAATTTGTAAAGACTTGAACTTTATCATGTTTTCATCTGAATTTGTAAAGACTTGAACTTTATCACGTTTTTCATGTTTTTTATGTTCATGTTTGAAGGCATGTGACATCAAAGATCTAAAGCAGAACATTCAATGGTTTGTGCCCGAAGGTGGTGATGCCCTTCTTATTCCGTTATGTAGACTCTATGGTGTATAATCCATTCTCTCTGGGTTTAATAAAATATTTTGTTTAATAATCGGATACGTAGAAGAATAAAGGTTTCTTTTTTTTTATTTTATATTAAAAAGATATTTAAAGAACAAAGTATATCATTTTTTTATGTTAATCAACATATTTTTTTCCAAAAATATTGTTGGCGAACTATTGAAATATAATAGAATATAGTTTCATAATTCCTTTCATACAAAATATGAAACAAAATAAAATTTTGTTGGATAAAATAAAATCACAATCTTTATTATATAGAAATTGATAGTTGTCCCAATTTGTATTAATTGATTACAAATCATATGTATAAAAGGGAGGATTGGAGTCTGACTTAGTCAGTGGATAGAGAAAGAAGAAGATTGTGTGAGCTCCGGGAAACAAAACTTAGTGAGCTTCGAGAAATAAAGCTTAGATTTGGGTTTGAGTTTCATTTGTTTTATAAGAATGTATTGAGATTATATCTCAACTATTTCTTGAAAATCATTAAACAAATGGTTAGTCTGATATTTTTTTCATAATTCCTTACACTCTTTTTAAACGTAAAAAAAAGTTCTTAAAGAGAATGAAAATCTTGTCGAAAAAGGGTTCACATTTCTATAATAAAATTTTCAAGTTGTATATATATATGTATAGTATTTGATAATATTAAACATTTTAAATAATATTAAAATGTATATTTATCAAAGATTTGAATTATTTAAAATTATATGTATTTTTTTCTAGAAAAAGTCATGTTCATTTTATTACATCCTATTCATACAAAAAATAATAATAAATTATTTTTTTTTTATAATTTTAGTCACAACAAAAATAGTAGTAAAATTGATAAGAAAATTTGAAATTATTTTTTATCATTAAAATTGATATTTTGTTTATTAAATTGTACGAATAAATATTATTTTTCAAAATGTATATAAATTTTTTGTTATTATATCAATATAATATGTAAAAATTTTTTATATATAATTAAGAATTGAATTTTTTTAAAACATTAAAGAAGCTAACATAAACATATATGATATCATACAATTATCACAAATTGACATCTTATTTAGATGTATATTTTGGATTAATGTTTTAATTAAAGAAAAATATATTAAATAATGTAAGTTTAAATTTGGTTTTTAAGTTCAAGTGAATATAATTAATTTTTTTATGGTTATAATCCGACATGTGAAATTGAACATTGAAAAAATAATTGGTGAAGGAGGAAGAAGGAATTGTATTCCAAATCAATGTCACAAAACATATATCCAACTCGCTTCTATAAATTAAATTTTCACATATATCTTCTTATCGTATTGTTATCTTATTTCCATGTTAGTTATGTATTTAACTCCATTGAATTTGTATTTCCGCATGACGTTTATTTTGAAATAAAAATGTTTAGAATTAATTATTTTGTACATTAGTGTTATGTTTGTATAAAATATAATATATAAGATTTCAAAAGATAAAATTAATGGTACATCAATGAGAGGAAATTATTAGAAAATAAATGTCAAATTATCAATTTGTTTACTTTTCTTGAACCATTTGCTTTTGAACCACTTCTTCCGCAATAATTTGTTTACTTTACTTGAACCATTTAAAATGCAAAAAATATGTCTTAAAAATATTGCTCAAATGATTATGAAGAAAATAGCAATGGTCGTAATAAGCTTTATTCCGGCACAATATCAGAAATCCCCTTTATTCCCATCATGCTCAGTGTTATTACAAAACTAAATTAACATGTATATTAATCAATATTTTGTCTAGTTTTATGTCGTTACGTAATTATCATTTGTTAAAGTATCAATTAGGTTTGTTAACACTTCGACCGTTTTGCTCTACAAACATCTACACCAATCAAAATCTAAAGACAATCAAGAAATTCGAACATAAGTACTCAAATTATGTTCATACCTCAATAATTGTTTTTTAATCATATAAAGATAGGAAAAACAATCATGCAAAAAACTTATGTCTAAATCATGTGATCATTTTTTTCGACAAATTATGTTTTAAAATTTCAAAATTATTATGAATAAATTGTTTACATTACATCTTATAAATCTATTGTTTATTTTTTTTTGAAAATTGAAATTCATGCATTTGTATTAGCCGATACATATATAAAATATCTTTACAATGTTTGAATTATTAAATTATATACAATATTTAAGGAAAATGCAAATTAACTATTACAAAACCGTGCAACGCACGAGTATCATCTAGTAATAGAAGTAAAAAAAAAAAATAATAATAATAATAATAATAATTCATAAGAAAACAATATAATTAGAATTCGAGTCATCAATATGAAAACAATATAATTAAAATTCGAGTCACAATTATTTTCTATGAAAGTATTTATCATCACAGTTGGTGTAATATATAGCTAATGGTATGATAACCTGATCTTTTTGTAACAATGACAACAAATCCTAAGTGAATGGAGATCTCAGCTCATCTTGAAACATACGACGGGTTAAGTGTAAATGATAGATCAGACAATGAATGTCGTGTTTTCAACGGGTACTCATTGATGATTCCTGCCATTTTATTTCAAAAGGCATCTGTTGAAAATTTTTAAATTTTCGACATTTTTGTTTTCCAATGGGCATGTCAGCGAGCATCCGTTGCATTTTTGTAACGGACATTCGTTGCATTTTTGTCAACGGATATATCCGTTGCACTTCGTTGATTGTTGTCAACGGATTTTGTCCTTTTCACTGGCGTTGTAAATCACAACGAATGCGGACTTTCAATGATCGATTCCTAACGAATCCAAATCTGTTGAAATCCATTGGAAAAGGTCATTTCCAATGGAAATCTAGCCATTTCCAATGAATATGCTCGTACAAAATTGCTTTTTTTTTTGTAGTGATTGGAACACAATTAGTGGTAACTCAATTGACAAAAAGAGTATTGGAGTTTGAATTT
Source organism: Gynandropsis gynandra (assembly GCA_036759665.1). NCBI lineage: Eukaryota > Viridiplantae > Streptophyta > Magnoliopsida > Brassicales > Cleomaceae > Gynandropsis > Gynandropsis gynandra. Next base: position 21,525,827 of record CM071876.1, on the reverse strand, counting down.
ATAACGGGGACACATATCAATACAAAAGTGCTTATTCCAAGAATCATTTTATCACCAACCGATTTGAAGCTATCATTCACATTGCGCATAAGGCAATTTCCTATTAGATTATGCTATGCAATGACAATAAATAAAAGTCAAAGACAAAGTTTAAAACAGATTGGATTGTACTTACTAATACCGTTTTTCAATCATTGACAATTGTATATTGCCTTATCACGAGTTACCTCGGAACATGTACTAAAAATATTAGACCTATATCAAAGTTCAACCGTCAGACCAACCGTTACAAATACTATCTATCGAGAAATATTTTGTGGTATATTCGTAAACTTTTTACTCATTGTCTCAAAAGTCAATCACAATATATAAGGTTTTGATAATGAAAAACATAATTACTCTTTTCCCTTGCATATTTTGCTATTGTGTTTTCTTCAATATCCAAAATGATTTTCCTTTTTTTCGATCATCTTGGTGATATATATAATTCTTTAAATAAAGTCAGGTTGTTTATCCTACATATTTTTGGTTAAACATGAGTTGCTCGACCAGACGCCAACTCATTCAAAAATGTCGACAGTACTATGCACATGCTACTGAAAAACGAATTGTATATCGATTTATCAAGATATGTGAAGAACATGATCCATTAAAGGATAATTGGTTGATTGTCATTGGATTTTTAATTGTCAATGACAATGTTTGAATTTTATTTGTGTTAGTAATTATATGTTTACCATTATTTTACGTATTAATATTTGTTATATTATAGAAAAAACGATTGAAGGATAAATCTCTTTAGTAGATATCAAGAAATTTTAACATATGATAAAAGAAGGCAATATCTTCAGTATGAAATACCTACTTTTAGGAAATTCAAGATTGACTCATAACAACATGCATATTTATTTTAATGCAAATACGACTCTTGAAAATATTACTAAACAAGCATCAATATTCCAAAGAAACGGTTCATAATAAGATAATATAAACACTTGCATGCATTGACAATTAAAAAAGACGATTTACGAGGTTCATTCTATTTCCTTATTTTTTCATATACATTTAGTACTTACATTTAATTATTTATAATTGACTACACCAATTTTCAGATATCATTGGATTACTAATGAGATGACATGGAACTAATTTGTGCATCTCTTTCACACAAAAAATAGACATGTGCTTACTCATCAACAAGTAAGATATATATATAGTTTTGTCCAATTAAATATTACGTTAATCAATTACTTACTTGATTGTACTATCGTTAAGAAATTTAATATAGGAATAATATCATTGAGATCTCTATATAGGATGAGCTTGCAGCCAATATCATGTCTCAAATGGATAAACTTACTGTTAACAAAACTGTTTTTGTGAAAACATCCATCATTCCTAAATTGGTTCCCGGTAAATAATAGAACACTTCAAATTTTATAAAATAAACCATATAGCCATCAATAATTGCATGTAAAAAATTATATTACCACTAAATAATATTTCTTCTAATTTATTTTTAGATTCTTTAACACTTTATATATCTTCGACGACAAAAATTTTCACTGATAAAAGCCTAGACATCATCAGAATGTTCTGCAAGAAGTAAATCTTCACCTAATAATATATTTAATTACTTATCATAAATCCTCTAATAATTTTTCCTTAATACAGATACCAATGAATATTGTATTCATTGTAGACAAATTAAATCCAAGATCCCAAATTATTTCATTTGCTTGGTTATTAACATGTTATTTTTTTCTTTAGATATCCTAATTTTTAATGTACGTGTTTAAAATTGAAATGACGTTTAAAGAATTATAATATAATTTTATAATTTTAATATTTTATTAAACAATCAATATATTTTGTCGTTCTTTATAAATGTGACATTTAGTCAAAATATATCTAATTAAATGTTTTATTTAATTATTTGTATTGATTCAACAAATATAAAAAAATTAATATTACTTATATTTCAATTACATTCTTAATTTTTAATCAAATAAATAAACTTTTTAAATATATATAAAAACATTTGATTCATAAAAACCCTAGCGCGGATTGCTAATCTAATATCAATAATGACTAATTCTTTGTCTTAATTAATATCACCATTGTGTGGTTATTTTATAGTTGTTATTTGAATTTTTAGTATTTTTATTAATATTATCATATCACATGTTAAGAAACATTATTTTAGTCAAATCTATTCTATTTTTGTGTTTATAACTAATTAACAGTGTAATATTTCTTTTAAAACGTAATTTAGTATTTCTTTTAATAAATATTACTATCAAAGTCTATATATTTATTTGGATATTATTTTTTATATTATTTTCGATTGAACATATCAATAGTGTTTGGAATTGCATGTATTATTTTAATATTTTTTCCGGTTTCATCAAAATTCTAATATGATTTTATATTACCTTTATAAATTAACGGGGTCAACTTTAAAAATATCCTCGTAAGACTAAAATACTTCAAAAATATCCTTTCCGAAAAAACAATTTAACTTCAAAAATACCCTTATAAATATTGATATTCCCAAAATATTCTTACGACCTAGTTTGACCCTGCGACCCAGCGATCCAATCCGACCCTGCGACCCAGTCCGACCCTGACCCTGCGGCGACCCAATCCGACCCTGCGACCCAGTTTGACCCTGCGACCCAGTTCGACCCTGTGACCCTGTGACCCTGTTCGACCCTGTGACCCAGTGCGACCGCCGGAAACTGCCAGAAATCGCCGGAAACTGCCAGAAATCGCCAGAATTTGCCAGACATCGTCGGAAATTATCAGAAATCGTCGGAAAACGGTCGAAATCGCTGGAAATCACCTACAAATCGCCGGAAATCGCCAAAAATCACCGGAAAATCGCTGGAAATTGTTGGAAATCACTAAAAATGGCTGAAACATTGTTGGAAATCGCTCGAAAATTGCTGCAAAACGCTCAAAATGGAAGGAAATCACTCGAGAATGGAAAGAAATCGCTCGAAAATGGAAGGGAAACACTCGAAAATGAAAGGAAGTAGCTCTCTACTTTGTTTCCCTCCTCTCAATTTTTGTTTTCCCTCCTCTCATATTTGCATTTCCCTCCTTTGTATATGTTTTTCATTAACAAAACATAAGGGTACATATGTCTTTTCTCCAATTTTTTTTCATCAGATTTAGGAGGGTAGTTTTGAAATGTTTTAGTCCTAGGAGGGCATTTCTGATATTCTCCCAAATTAACGACTGCATATATGTTAACAAATAACCAAGAAAGCGCTAGGCGTTAGGCGGGCGGACACCCAGTGTCTAACGCCTAGAACGTCTAGGTGGAATCTAGGCGGTGTCTAGGCGGGCTAGACGGATTTATATATATATATATAATGTAATATTAATCTAAATTTTTAATTTAAAACATTTATAATCATTCAATTTTTTTATATTCTTTATTGAAATGTTGTTAATCAAATTCAAACTGTATGTTAATTTCTTCTTCTTCGCAATCAAAATATGATTCATCAAGCTCTCTATCTATAAGCAAATCATCCACTTGCTCGATCTCTTGAACGTTCATACGTCAACACATTTTGGTTTGATCCTTCATATTCTTCCATTGATTCATCGTCCGTTTTTCCATTATCAACATCCAATCTTGAAAATGATATAGACCATTAGATAGAAACACATTCAAAGTCTTGTTCATTTATTTTATTTTAAACCAACAACCTCACATTGAATTAAAAATAAACAAAATTATCAACCTTTTACTATCAAGTCGGTTTCGTCTTTTTGTGCATACCTACTTTCACAACAAACAAATGATTGTTTATATAACTATAATGAAAATAAATAAATGAATTTTTAATCATTTACTCATTCTAAAGTATTCTAATTTCCTTATCATCTTGATAAATTAGTTGTTAAAGTTTTTTTGTCTTACATTTTTTTTCTACCTTTAAAACTAGAATACAGCCTAGGCGGCCGCCTAGTCCGTCTAGGCGGTCGCCTAGCAATTAATCGTCCGCCTAGGCATTCGCCTAGACCACCTAGCTCGCCTAGGCACCCGCCTAGACCGCCCAGGCATCCGGTCCGCCTAGAACCTCCAATTAGTGATTAATCGGGGCGTCCGACCACCTCCTAGCGTCTAGGCACCGCCTAGGCCGATTTTTAGAATAGATATATATATAGATAAATATATACAATACAAATAAAATAAACAAATAAATATATATATAGATATATTTATAGATAAATATATAAATTATAAATAGAATTAATAAATAAACATATATAGATAAATATATAAATTATAAATAAATAAAAATAATTAAGATGAAAAGAATTAGAACGTTACAAATAAAACCAACATCCAAAATAGTGATGGAGATATAAAATGAGAGGGTATATCACATATACAAAAGAATCAAGGAACATCGTCATACTGAGAATGTAACTTCTATGAAACTAAGATCTTTCTTTTTTGTGATAAATAGGCGACGGAAAGAACTTAAATTGTGTGCAGTTTTAAAAATTTTGTCACCCGAAAAGTAACATTATCATCGTTTCCAAGCGCGGTTTTTTGTGGTGCATGGCATGCTGCAGTCCCTTGTTATTGATTCCTATGGGTCTGATCCCAAAATGATCTGGCATGGCATGTGGATTTAGATGTTGCTGCTAAGGATCTTGATGATGAGGTATATGGAATTGTAGTGGGTCTCTTAAAAGGGAATATTCCGAGTGGTGCTTGTTGAGGCATTGTTGTGCCTTGTGGGTGTTGTTTGAGTAGCTTGGTTGTTGCATTGTAGGATGACGTTCTATCTGCACATGCGCAGTAATAGGAACAATAGTATTGTCCTGTATTCTGTTACTTGTCGACAATGATCAATTTTTTGTTCTCATTAAGGTACTGCATAAAAAAGAAGATAAAGATGTGAAACTGAGATGATTGTAAAGACACACAAGTGAGCATAGGCTTATTTAATTCACTCAACCCATCACTGTACCTCGTTGTAGACCCACTGACCATCATCTATGCACATCCCGAGTCTTTTTAGCGGACTCGCCGATTCTAAACCACATCGTGAAGAAGTCAGAGCTGTAAGAAAGGAAAAATGTCAAAAGAAAGAGGATACAATGAAGATTCTTCGATGTTATACTTATTACCTTGCGAGCCATTTCTTCAATTGAATTCGAACGAGTCACTGAATTCGTTTTTGTCAATCTTTGTCGTAGCCTTTCCCTTCCCCATGTCTCAGATGTGGGTAAAATTCCTGAAAGAAAGAAAAAACCTTGAAAGGAATATGAAGTGAGAAGAAAGAATAACGATGAGGATTAGAGAAGAGGAAGCGGTCGGGACAAGCCACCTTTTAAAAAAATCTTTACTGACACTGATTAAGATGATTCATATCCGATAAACTGAAAAGTTGTGAACTAACTACATCATATTTCGATTTTAGATTCATATCCAAATCCATTTTGGCGACCCGACCTAACCTTTAAGAGCATCGTTACTTTCCATTATATTATACTTCAACTTTCCAAGCAAGTTTAACCTGATGAAACTCTTGGTGTAGATCCTAAACCCTTGGTAAAATTAGCAAAAGTGGATGGAAAATAGATCCATTACGTCGATCTTCACTTTAGCAATTGAATAGAGGCCTTTCATCTCTTACAAAGTGGAGGAAAACTTCAGGAAATCCTTTCTGACGCAGATACATGATCATAGCCTACCCACACGATTGAGAATTCCTAATCATCATGACATTATCATACATGTTCCTCAACATAGGATGGAAAAAAACTTATTTATCCCATCAGTGTCTAAGTAGAAGATGTCAATTCTTGAAACCTTTGTGATATAAATAGAGACATTGAGAGTTTGGTGCATGCCTAACATACCAAAGCCGCAAACTGTACTTTTCTCACACAAAAAACTCTTAGGTTACATACCTTGAAGCATCTGAAGTCTATGATGAATACGTAGGGAACTGTTGCGTTTACACCAGGAAAAAGAACTGGATAGTCATTTAGAACATAAAAACATAAGTGAGGATGCAAAGAGCAAACCAAAAACTTTTTTCTTACAAAATCACTAAATCATATCACCAAAATAAAAGGCTTCAATGATCGAGACCCTAACATAAAAAAATATGGCTAACCTTTAATTTTGGAATGCATAGATGTTTGAAAATGTCGATATGCATTTATTTTCATAGAAACCATAATAACGACAAGATTCAATGGATGGAAACAAAGGTGAAGCCTTTTTCCATCTCTTTAAACTTGTAAAGACATACATAATAATTTACCTCTTACAGTAAGGTTGCACAACAAAAAGGCCTAATTGGGTTATCTATCGAACTAACTGATTTTCGGATGCATAAACATTTCATTATCAGGCTCGTCTCCAACTGTAGGATGAAACGGTCCTCGCCTCAGATCTTAGAGATCATGTGAAGAAAAGTAACACATTATTTCCATCCCTAAGGACTAAAAAAATAACCATATTGGTTTATTGAAGCATTTTTTCATACAATTGATGATCAAACATTTTGAACTTACATTGTTTCCCCGAAAAGGATGGTGCCTGGATTCAAGCTGACAACGATGGTTTCGAGATTAAAGCCAAAAATGATAGTGTCGAGATGATCATCCACATTATCATCCATGTAGCCCTCTTCATCTTCGTCGAGATATCATGTTCCTTACCTTAAGGACCAAGACGAAGAAGTGGAGGTGGAGGAGGAGCTTGGAGATTTGTCTGCCAAGTGTCAAGAGTTTGTCTGCCAACGATAAGCTAGAACACGAATCGTATCGTTCGAGTAGTGATACAAAGCATTCAGGAAGGCAGCATGAAGAGAAACAAATCTATACCTTCTCATATGTAAAAGGGACAACTTGATCGGTTGGAATCCGACTTTCATTTGAAGATCCGACATAAGGATAAACGAATCCATCATCTCCTTTGGATTATCAGAGCTTAGATACAAACACACAACTCATTACAAAACTACTCCATAACAGTACTTTGGTGCGAAAGATGAGATCCACTACCGTCTTATCTTTTGTCATCTCAGACCTAGAAATATTTTAAAAACCAACTGATTACTAAATATGTCCAACCAACATCCCATCTTATCCTGATCCACTATTTTAAAAACCAATTTTAAAAACCAATATTTTAAAAACCAACTGATCCACTACTGTATTATCCTTTCTCACCAACCAAACAAAAGATCACAGTAACTTTAATATGTCTTGTTTCGAGGATTAGATAAATTCATGCTTGATGCTTCGCAATGAACGACCGTCACATCTTGCAATTAGAAGAGGAGTGAGGAGGGTTAAGAACATTTGACATACCTCTTCTGACTTCTTTGAAGGATGGGATTCTGTATTCGTGGGGTGAACTGGGTCCGAGCCAGTTCTTCCTCCGCCTCAGTGGTCTTTGGTTGGTGACCTTCACTACTCTTGGAGTTACCATTGCAGCCTCTAGCTTTAATCCTTCTTGATGAGTCATAAACTCGAAACTTCTCACATGAATTAGATATATCTTCCTGCAAGGAAAAAAGTTTGGTCCCAAGGCTATGCAGATACATTGTACATGATGTATCTCTGCTGTCCTATTACAGGAACCTTTAAGATTCATTCTCGCTACAGGGATGAGAACACTTTTTCTTGGTGGCTTTCGTTGTCTTGAGAATTTACCTGGTATAACCATAACTTGCTAGCAGAGGTTTCTTCAATCATTTGGATTGATCATAACTAATTTCCAACATAATCTCCAAGTTGGCCAACTATTCATCAATCTGTATATTCAAGGATGGAGTTATATCGGAGATAGACTCCTGTCAGCAGTTGTGTCGTATGAAGAAAGCGGATGGTATGACCGAGAGATGTGGGTGAAGCCACCAGAGGTTAGCATATCATTTCATAGTCTTCTCCTTTGCTACTAAGGGAAAAAAATATGTCAAAGCATAGGTACACCAAGATAGCAAAATCCAGTTCCACAGGTTAGGACGATTCAAGATTGATGCTTCACAATGAACGGCCCTCACATCGTGTAATTAGAAGAGGAGTGAAGAAGGTTAAGAACAGTTGACATACCTCTTCTGTCGTGAGCATTTGCTCACTCAATTCACCGTCCTAATTTGCCCTCGGGCCACTGCAGTCGCCTAATCGTTTCAATCTCCCCACCACACACAACCACCTTCACACCAACCTGTGTCTCAGATGTGGGTAGAAGAAAATGAATGGACAACAAACGATGATGAAATAATATTCCCAAGAACATGAAACTGATTTTCATTGCAAGTCGGTCTCTAAAATTGAAACACTTGACGCTCTAAAGATAGAAGAAAGAAATTAAACCAGAACTAACCCTAATCCTTGTTGTTGTTGTAAATATGCTCATGAATAAATTTGTAAAGTCATGAGCTAATCCTTCACCATCTTAAACCCTTGTGCAAACGTAAAAGTAAAAATGGATGAATTCAAGTGTTTCCCTCTTATGCTCACAATGTTTCTCTCAATCACTCGTTTGTGTATTCTGATATTCTCTAGTATTTTCTCTCAAGTGTGATGCTTCTCACACATTACTCATTCATATATATTAAACTGCATACAAACATTGAAATTGTCCTTGTTCATACAACTCCTTACACCATTCTCAAAATAGGCCCTTCATGTAGCCTTTGACCTTACACAAAATACTGCAATGTTCTTCTAATTTTATATATTACCGTTTATATTAATTTTACCCAAAATGACCCCTTTGTTTTGACTGTTTTCTGCATGGGCTTCACGGATGGGCTTTGTCACTGGGCCTCACCCGCTGGGCCGCGTCTTCTTCTCGTGGGCTTCGCTCTTTAATTCGTCCGTGGGCCTTGCGCATCAACTCGGCCCGATTGCATCTTCAATTCGAGGGGTTCTGAGGAATACTCCAGAACCTCCCGTTCTGATATCTCCCCTAGGGTTCTCTCTCCGCAGGGCGATTCCTCGACGGTCAGCTTCAACAATCTCCCTCCTGGCCGGCCGAGGAACCACGCCGATCTTCTCCCTCAGCTCGCAGAAGCGTCCGGTGGAAAGCGGCTTCGTCAGGATGTTCGCTGCCTGCTCCTCCCCCGAACGAACCGTAAGTCTATTCGTCCCTCTGCTTGCGCCTCTTTAACGACATGAAACCTAATCTTGATATGCTTGGTTTGCTTGTGGTCTATCGGGTTTTTCCCGATAGCCATGGCTTCCATACTATCACTTTGAAGTGGTACCCCCATTTGCATGCGAAACCCTAGCTCTCCAAATAGCCTTAGTAACCATGTCGCGTGGTTCGTCGCTGCACTCAGGGCCATGTATTCGGCCTCGGCAGTCGATTGAGCCACGATCGACTGCTTCTCTGTTTCCCAGCTGAACACAACACTTCCAATCGTAAAACAGTATCCGCTTGTGCTTCGCATATCATGTAGGCTACCTGCTAGGTCTGCATCGGCATAGCCTATTAGTTCTGCATAATCAACCTTTTTGAACCTTAGTGCGTAGTCCTTTGTCTCTTTTATGTATCGTAACACCCGTTTTGCATCTTGTATACTCGAGATTGTCGGTTTTGCGTTGCTTTGTGATAGGTACGAAGCGGCAAATGCGAGGTCTGGATGCGTAGCAGCGAGGTATAGGATGCCTCCCACCATACTGCGGTACAATGTCTGATCGGTAAGTTCTTCGCCGTCCTCTCTCGACTTGCAGTGTTGGGTCAAGGGTGTTGCGACTCCCTTTGAGTCTAGCATACCAAACTTCGAAAGAAGTTTGGTTGCATACTTCTCCTGGCTCAGAAAAATACCATCACCGAGGTTCTTAACCTCAAAACCCAGAAAGAATTTTAATGCACCCAAATCACTCATGTCGAAAGTTGAGCTTAACTTAACCTTGAAATCTTCAATCAACTTGAAACTGTTACCCGACAGTATAATATCATCCACGTATAAACAAACAACCAAAATATTACCTCCCACTGTCTTGATGTACATTGTTGCATCACAGTAGCTTCGCACACAGTCTTCTTGCAAGAAGAACGTGTCTATCTTGCTATACCAGGCCCTAGGTGCCTGCTTTAATCCGTATAACGCTTTATTAAGACGTAAAACTTTTTGTTCAGAACTGTGTACCTCGTATCCTGGTGGTGTTCAACGTAGACCTCCTCCTTAATTTCTCCATTCAGAAAGGCTGACTTTACATCTATTTGATGTAAAGGCCAGTCCTTCTGAGCCACAATAGCAATTAGGGCTCTTATCGTGTCGTGCCTTGAAACCGGGGCAAAAGTCTCCCCGTAGTCTAGACCATAGGTCTGTGAAAAACCCCTTGCTACCAGCCGTGCCTTATATTTCTTAATATGTCCTTCCTCATCCGTCTTGATTTTGTAAATCCATTTGACCCCTATCACCTTCTGGTTTGAGGATCTCTCTGTAAGATACCATGTCTGGTTCTTATGGAGCATCTCCATTTCCACGTCCATAGCTTGCTTCCATTCTGGATGTTTCAAAGCCTCTTCGTAGGATGAGGGTTCCACCATAGCTAGATAGCAGCCCTCCTCAGGCTGTACCCCTTCTATGTCCTCCTCTATCCTGTACAGATCGCTTAGTCTTCACGTTCTGTGTACCTCCCGTGATGACTCACTGGTATTTCCAGTGCTCACCTCTTGTGATGATGGCGTGTTTGAGAGTGAAAGTTGTAGTGGAGTCGTAGGCGGTTTCATCCTCCTAAAACTCTCGCTGTTCTGTCCAGAGGAACTCCCATCTTCAAAAGTTGTGGCTGGAACTCCCTCTGGATTGCTGGAACTCTGTGGAATTAGATGTACCACAGGAATAAAACTATCCTTCTCCTCTTCTGATCTTTCCCAATCCTAGCACTTGTCCTCGTCAAAAATGACATCTCTAGACACTTCCACCTTCCCAGTCTCTATCACATATATACAGTAGCCTTTGCCTTGGCTACTGTATCCAACAAATACACCCACCTGAGACTTGTCATCCAGTTTGCTTCGTTTTTGTGCGGGCACCATCTTATAGCATAGACACCCAAAAACTCGTAGGTGTCCAATGGAGGGTTTATGCCCACTCCAAACCTCCAATGGAGTCTTGTCTTCCAATGCCCTTGTAGGCAATCGGTTCTGTATGTAAGTCGCCGTGAATACTCCCTCTGCCCAAAACTTATTGAGCATCTTTTTGTCCTTCAACATGCACCTAGCCATCTCCATTAAAGTGCAGTTTCTTCGTTCTGTAACCCCATTCTACTGGGGTGTGTAAGCTACACTGAGCTCCCTTAAAATTCCTTTCTCAGCCAGATAGTCTAAAAATTCCTTCGAATTGAACTCCAAACCCCTATCTGACCTCAACTTTTTTATCTTCTTCTCCGTCTGGTTCTCAACCTTACTCGCAAACCTCCTAATAGTTTCAAAAACGTCCGACTTGATCTGCAGAAAGAATACCCATGTCATATGGGAGTGGTCATTTGTAAAAGTTAACAGATAGACACTCCCATACAGTGAGGGTGTCTCCATAGGTCCGCATAGGTGCGTGTGTATTAGACCTAAAACCTGCTTCGCTTTGTACTCTGAGTGTTTAGGAATTTCCTGCCTGTGTTGCTTGCCTTTCACGCAAGCCTCACACACCTCCTTTACCACAGTTAACTGTGGTAAACCCTTCACCATATTTTCCTTCTGTAGCTTCTCTAGGTTGTGAAAACCAGTGTGACCTAATCTCTTATGCCATAGGTCAGAAATGTTTGTCTTATCTTCGGCTACCCTAGCCTCTTCTTTAACTATCCTCCACTTGAGAGGATATACCTTCTTAACTATTTTCACCTCAACCACCTTAGAGCCCAAATTATCTTGTATTAGGCATTTATCCTCGGTGAATATCACGTCGTACCCATTCCTCACCATTTGCGGCACACTCAGTAAGTTCTTGTCCAACCCCGACACTAGGAAAACATCCTTGATCTTCTTAACTCCCTTCTTCGTTTGAACCTGAATGTTCCCCTTACCGGCAGTGGTCAAAACTTCACCATTTCCAACCTTTATAGGTACTCTAAAGTACCTATCTAGCGTTGAGAAATACTCTCCCCGTTTGGCCATGTGATTCGTAGCTCCACTATCCACCAACCACACGTCGTCTTTAAACACCTCATGTGTCAAATGTGCCGCTGTAAACAGTGAATTCTCCTCCTCCTCTTGTTGATTCATATGAGCCTGATTCTGTGCAGGCCCTTTGCCTTTGCAATCTCTCGAAAAATGGCCTAACTTGCCACATGTATAGCATTCTTTGCTCTTCTGCTTGTTTTGTTCTCCTTGGTTCTGTTTGTTTCGAGAGAAACAGTTGCTCTCTTGGTGATTGTCCTTTTTGCAAATGCTGCAAAACTTCTTTCCTTTGAACTTAAAGTCCCCCTTTCTGAAGGGTTTCTTAGTTGGCCCAGTCTTCTTGGGTCCTTTTTTCTTTGCCTGGAACGCACCTTCCAGACCACCACCGTGCCGGTCCTCCAGTCTCGCTTCCTGAGACTGCAAGGATATTACCAGCTCCCCCACAGTCAGTGTTGTGAGGTCTTTTGTTTGTTCAATGACCCCGACATACGGGTCAAACCGTTCCTGTAATGAACACAGGATCTTCGAGACTGAAGTGTCTTCCTTTATCTCATCTCCAAAGGCCCTCATTTCATTTCCTAACTCGGTGACCTTGTTAGCAAATTCTTTAATTGTCTCCTTCTCTCGTTGCTTTAATGTGTAATAACTTGCCCGAAGCCTTTGAAGCTTTATCATGGCTGTCTTGGGGTCTCCTTGGAACCTTTCCTTGAGGAGGTCCCAAGTGGCCTTAGACGTCTTGCACACTGAAATGTGCACAGCAAAAATATCATCCGTGACTGCACTATACAATAGTTGTAGTGCAGTCTGGTCCTTCGCCTCATTTTCTTCCCAAAGTTGCAGCGCCTTCTGCAACTCTTCCTCAACTGGAGCAGCCCCGATCACGGGCTTCTGAGGTAGTCCCTCCGTGACTACTTTCCACAATAGCTTAGACCTACGTAATGCTTTCATCTTTATTACCCAGAGGTTGTAGCTCTTACCATCAAAGACCGGTATCGGTGGTGTATTCTGCATTCTTTCAAACGTTACTTGTGCTGGTTATCTTGTGCGGTTTCTTGTGCTGTAAGTATTGCTTGTGCTTGTGCTCCCTCTCGGCCTTTAGATCCGAAAGGCTCTGATACCAATTGTTGTTGTTGTAAATATGCTCATGAATAAATTTGTAAAGTCATGAGCTAATCCTTCACCATCTGAAACCCTTGTGCAAACGTAAAAGTAAAAATGGATGAATTCAAGTGTTTCCCTCTTATGCTCACAATGTTTCTCTCAATCACTCGTTTGTGTATTCTGATATGCTCTAGTATTTTCTCGCAAGTGTGATGCTTCTCACACATTACTCATTCATATATATTAAACTGCATACAAACATTGAAATTATCCTTGTTCAGACAACTCCTTACACCATTCTCAAAATAGGCCCTTCATGTAGCCTTTGACCTTACACAAAATACTGCAATGTTCTTCTAATTTTATATATTACCGTTTATATTAATTTTACCCAAAATGACCCCTTTGTTTTGATTGTTTTCTGCATGGGCTTCACGGATGGGCTTTGTCACTGGGCCTCACCCGCTGGGCCGCGTCTTCTTCTCGTGGGCCTCGCTCTTCAACTCGTCCGTGGGCCTTGCGCTTCAACTCGGCCCGATTGTCATCTTCAATTCGAGGGGTTCTGAGGAATACTCCAGAACCTCCCGTTTCGACATCTCCCCTAGGGTTCTCTCTCGGCAGGGCGATTCCTCGACGATCAGCTTCAACAATCCTGCATATTAATTTCTTAATTGACATCATGGGCGACCAAATCCACACTAAAAAAGCCCTAAATACCAAGTCAACATGAAATCGACTATTAAAACGAAGAAGAAATGCAAAGAGAAGAAAAAAGGAAGGGGATGGGGCGAGAGAGCGCGAACCTGAGGCGCGACATATGAAGGGATTCCTCCATTAGAGATGACTGGTGTGGCGGTTCTAGGATGGCAATATGGAGGCTTGTTAATTCCTCTGGTGGTCAGAGACGATTTCCTCACATTCCTTATTTCAAAACTTCGACGTGGAGCAGGAAATCAAAGAGACAAACAACAGCAAAGCACTGAGAAGGAGAAAAGAAGATGGAAGAAAATTTGAAATATGAAGAAGAGGCTGTTACATTACCCGGAATCGACGATGGCACCGGGAGAGAGCGAGAAGGTTAGTCGAGACGAATAAAGATGATGATTTCGCCGGAGGAATGAGGAAGATGTCACGGGGAGAGAGCAAGGATGGCTACTAGAATGAGGAAGATGACACCAGGAATGAGAAGAAGAAGCTTACTTTAAAAGTAAAAGATGAAATAGTTCTAGGTAAATGCATCTAATTTCACTCCTTAACAAAATAATCAATTCAAGCTTTCAAAATTGAAGGAGAGAGAACTTTGCACGGTTAAAAAAATCGTGGGAAGATAGAAAGACCAAAACTTATAATTTTTTTTTGTAATTTCTAATTTTAATTTTACAAATAAAACAAAATGCTGATGTAGAGGCATAAGAATTCTCCATTTACAGTAACTTTTTTATATATAATTTTATATAAATATATAGTTATAAATATTATATTAATATTTGATTAAGTATAATTAATTTAAAAAAATTTTAAATATTTATATTTGTATAATATATATAGATTTTTTTATTTTTATATAAAGATTTTATGGATATTAATAAGATATTAAAAGAGATATTTAAAATTTTTAAACCATTTAATTACATTAATGATCAATATAATTATATTTAATAAAAAATTAGTTTTAAAAAATAAAAAACTTGTCTAGGTGACTTCACCACAAGTCTCCTCCTTTTGCAAGAACTTTTATATATATAATTTTTACATAAATATTATAGTTATAAATAATATATTAATAGATTTTTTCTATATTTATGTAAAGTTTTTATGGATATTAATAAGATATTAAAAGAGATATTTAAAAATTTTAAGTCATTTAATTACATTAAAAATTTTAAGTCATTTAATTACATTAATGTTAATGATCATTATATTTAATAAAAAATTAGTTTAAAAAGACTTGCTTAGGTGGCTTCACCACAACTCTCCTTTTGCAAGAACTTATATATATATATATATATATAACTATGAAAAGCCCCCGCGCGATGTGCGGGATGATGATTTGTTTTTGTTTAACTAATTTAAAACATTAGGTATAATAAGTAAAAAAAATAAAATAAACAATATTAACGCTTATAACAAGTACTAAAATAAAGATAATAAATTAGTCGTTGATAATATTTTGATAAAAAAGGTCTAATGATAAAACAATATGCCTCACTCTTAATAAATTTTGATAGAAAGGTGATTAGCGATGTTTGTTTACCAATATTCTTGGTTAACGTATTTTTGCATGATCAATTGTTTAATTTATATTTGCATTTGTAAAATAATTATGTTTGAAATTATATTGAAATAAAAAATATATTATTGAAATTGTTTAGGATTTTGAGTTTAAGAAAGTACTATATATCATTTTCATCATTTCCAAGAGCGTGTTCTGTTGTGGTGCATGACAGGTTGCAATCCCTTGTTATTGATTCCTATGGGTTTGATCCCAAGATGCCTTGCCATGGCATATGGATTTAGATATTGCTGCTAAGGATTTTGATGATGATGATGAGGGATATGGAATTTTAATGGGCTTCTTAAAAGGGAATATTCCGAGTGGTGCTTGTTGAGGCATTGTTGTGCCTTATGGGTGTTGTTTGAAGTCGCTTGGTGGTTGCATTGTAGGATGATGTGCTATCTGCACAATTCACGCCAGTAATAGGAATAATAGTATTGTCCTGTATTCCATTACATGTCGACAATGCTAGGGATTGATGATTAACTAATAACAAAAGAACATTATGATGTAGGAGAGTTTTAAAATGCCTCATCAACAAAAGGTCTCTACTTGAAACCCACCTGTGGAGTCATTATCAAAGCAGGTGTTGCTACTCGAGTCTGTGGATGAGGTTGTGCATCAGCCTTTGTAGCCAGATACATCAAATTATTCTGAAGAAGAGCTTGATACATGATACATATGAACATAGATTATGTAGATATGTTAAAATTAGCATGATAAGTTATAAGTACAAGCAAAAGACAAGTGAGGTTACCATGATGACATCGATTCTCAACAAAATGTAAAACATGAGGTACTACAAACAACCTACATAAATAATTTCCACATCATCATTGATTGTTTAATAAATCGATACTCACCGTGCAAATTCTGCAAGTTTCGGAGGTTCTGATTTTTCAAAATTGCAATGATCAATTTTTTGTTTTCATTAAGGTACTGCATCAAAAAGAATATAAAGATGTGAAACTGAGATGATTGTAAAGACACACAAGTGAGCACAGTCTTATTTAATTCACTCATACACCCAATATAATGTATCAAAGAATCAAAATCCAATCATTCATATGGAAACCAGTGATGAAAACCTTGAAATGGAAGATTTATATAACAACTAAATCTACTAATAAACTCAAACAGTCAATCTTGCCTTCAAGAAAGAATGGAGACTCATGAATCAAGCAACAATCCTGTCACATACAAAATACTGGTATAACCCTCTATGCTTCCTTAACAACGGTATCAAAGCGAAATGACTTATTGATAACCTAGAAAAATAGGATAAATGAGTAAAAAAATTTCATATGATGGATAGAGATGAAACGTACATCTGAATTCCAATAATTTTTCATATTCCCATCAAGTAGAATCTCTCGATCATTTTTCTCAGCACCTCATCATAAGGCATTGGGTTTTCCTAATCCTAGATTCCTTAACAAACCCATTGATGTACCAGATAACAAAACCAAACTCGATGAACCAGATAACGTAACAGAATTTGAGTAACCAGAAGATGAAATTCACGGAAGAAGAAATATCTCGTCGAAACCCTGGTCAACCCATCACTGTACCTCGATGTAGACCCACTGACCATCATCTATGCACAACCGAGTCTTTCTAGCCGACACGTCGATCTTAACTTTAGGAATTGAGTAGAGGTCTTTCATCTCTTACAAAGTGGAGGGAAACTTCAGGGAATTCTTTCTGATGCAGATACATGATCATAGCCTACCCACAGGATTGAGAATTCCTAATCATCATGACATGATCATACATGTTCCTCAACATAGGATGGGAAAAAACCTATTTTTCCCATCATTTTCTAAGTAGAAGATGTCAATTCTTGAATCCTTTGTGATACAGATAGGGACATTGAGAGTTTGGTGCATGCTAAACATATCAAAGCAGCAAAATGTAATTTTCTCACAAAAAACAACTCTTAGGTTACATATCTTGAAGCATCTCAAGTCCACGATGAATAGGTAGGGAACTATTGCATTTACACCAGTAAAAAGAACTGGATAGTCATTTTTTAGAACATAAAAAGATAAGTGAGGATACAAAGAGCAATCCAAAAACTTTCTTCCTTGCAAAATCGCTAAATCATATCACTAAAATAAAAAGGCTTCAATAATCGAGACCAAGACATAAAAAAATGGTTAACCTTTAATTTTTTTATGCATACATTTATTTTTATAGAAACCATAATAGCGACAATATTCAATGGATGGAAACAAAGGTGAAGCCTTTTCTCCATCTCTTTAAGCTTCTACACACATACATAATAATTTACCTCTTACAGTAAGGTTGCACGAAAAAAGGCCCAATGGGGTTATCTATCGAACAGACTGATTTTCGGATGCAGTAACCTTTCACTATCAGGCTCGTTTCCAACTTTAGGATGAAACAATCCTCGCCTCAGATCTTAGAGATTATGTGAAGAAAAGTAACACATTATTTCCATCCATAAAGGCTAAAAGTAACCATATTGGTTTATTGATGCATTTTTTCATACAATTGATGGTCAAGCATTTTAAACTCACATGGGTTCACCGAAAGTGCCTGGATTCAAAGCATTCAGAAGGCGGCATGAGGAGAAACAAATCTTTACCTTCTCATATGTAAAATGGAAAACTTGATTGGTTGGAATCCGATTTTCATTTGAAGATCCGACATAAGGAGAAACGAATCCATCATCAAAGCTTAGATACAGAGGTTGTTCGATAGAATTCGAAGAGGAGATCGACATGAGTGTGAGGTTCGATTTGAAGATTAATGGAATTTATTGGTTATGGTTGATCTTGGATTAGATTCGATTCGACAACGGCGAGAGCTCCATCTTATAGAGATGATGAAAACATGAGAAGAAGTCGGTTGAAATTCTAAGGGACGAAACATGTTTAATTTTTACTCGTCTAATTGTTTAATTTTTTGCATGCTGAACTTTTTAGATATAAAAACGTTCAAACTGAAATTTTTATTTTACTCATTCAATTGTTTAATTTTTTACATGTTGAACTTTTCATATGTAAAAACATTTAGAATTGATATTTTAAATAATAAAAAATTTAGTAAAGAATATTTGGACGGAGATTTAAGGCGATGAATAAAGTGACTTTTTGTATTCCAAAATAAAATAAAAAAAATTGGTTGATGAGGTGGCTTCACTAAAAGCCACCATTTACAACAACTTATATATATAACTAGATTATAACCCGCGCTATGTGCGTGGTGATTTATATAATTATTTTATAATTTAATATATATATATATATATCATGGCGCATAAAAATTTATGGAGTTAGAAAAATATTCATGTGAAAATACAACGAAACATTTTTATATCGTTAATGTTTTTATTTCATCTTTTGAATAATTTTAGATTATATTCTAATTTTTCATTATGTTTTAATAATTTGAAATTTTGAGTTTCTAATAAAATATTTTAAAAATTAATTATTTCGGATTTTTTTCAAAACGTTATTAAATTGAAGATATTAATCAATATTTAAAACCTGAAAGAGAAGGAAGTCAGTAAATAGCAGAGACATGCCAACGACAGTTTAGCTATAGCAAAAATTGAGAAGACAAAGCTGATAAATATAGTGAGAATACTAACCAAACAACGATAATAAAAATGAAGTTAAATTTAATTTCTGTAATATTTGAAATAATTAAATGTTTCTTAAAATTTTTATGTATTATTTGTTGAAAATTTTAGTTATTAAGATTTAAATATTTTTAAAATAAATACATTCTTTTTAATTATTTTTTTGCTTTTTTAGAATAATATTTCTGTAATTAATGTTTAAAACACAAAAATTAAATCGTTTAAAAATTAATTGAAAATAATTTAGTTTATTATTTTCAAGTTTTTAGTTTATAGTTCATAAATTTAATTTTTAAAAAAGTTTTACAATTTTTTAAGCAATTTCTATAAACTTAAAATATTTTGAATTTCAAAAATTTTATAAATATTTCCCATTTAAAATAATAAGTTTATTTTGAAGATATATTTATTTTTATTTAATAATAACAATAATAATAATAACTCTAAAAACCTACTCATTATAAAGAGACATAATTGTAATAGGGACATAACTGTAATTACTGTAATAATCTCTAATTAGGTTAACTCAATCTCTAATTAGGTTAACTCATGTATATATAGCCATTTAGGCTTCATTTGAAATACCATCAGAATTCATTTGATTATATGGTATCAGAGCTAAGGAAATCGTCTCACGACGTAACCCTAGCTGCCTCACCCTTTCTTTTCCGGCAAACCTAGCCGCATCACCCTTTCGGTACCAGCCGCTACTTCGTTGCCTCATCAGCCCGTAGCCTCATCAGCCCGCTGCAATGTCGCACGCCTCTGAACCATCAAATGTCCGCACCGAGTCTGTGAGCATGTTCGATCCAACCCAGCCACATAAACTCCTCTTCTCGTGTAACATGTCAAGTGTTACAAAACTCACACCGACGAATTACCTCACTTGGAGTGTCCAAATCCGCTCCTTTCTTGAAGGATACAATCTCGAGGGCTTCATCACCGAAGACTCCGTTGTGCCGCCAGCCACGATTCAAATGGATGGAATTCATCAATTCAATCCCGCCTTCAATCCATGGAAACACCAGGACAGACTACTCTTTAGCTCCATGTTGGGCGCACTGTCACTTCCGCTTCAACCGGTCATCGCTCGAGCCACTTCTGTCCGAGAAGCATGGCGTACCTTAGCCAACATCTATGGCAAAGCCTCTCGTGGTCATGTAAAACAGCTACGAGATCAGATCAAACGTTGTGTCAAAGGATCTCAATCGATTGAAGAATATCTTCGGTTCATCACCACCAAAATGGACGAACTCTCACTCTTTGGGAAACCAATGGATCATGAGGATGTCCTTGAAGCCATCCTTGATGGTCTGCCGGAGGAGTACAAAACCGTGGCTGACGTGATCAACGCAAAAGACAAACAATCTCAATCGAAGAGTTACATGAAAAACTCATTAATCATGAGGCGAAACTTACTTTGGATCTTCCTCCGCCAGCCACTGCCCTACCTGTCACGGCTAATCTTGTCGCTGCCAGACCCAAATACTCAAATCAAAATGCTGGATCACGAGCACCTACTCCTCATTGGAACCGCAACAACAACAGCGGTTCCGCGGGAGGATACCGAGGCCGATGTCAAGCTTGCGGAATTCAGGGGCACAGTGCGAAATTCTGTTATCAATTTCGCCTCATATCCATGAGCTCATCCTCGGATCAGATCCAGAATAAGTGGACACCACCCCAACATCCCTAGCCTCCCGCTGCTCATGTTGCTACGTATCCGACCTATGACACCTCGAGTTGGCTTCTTGATAGTGGTGCTTCGCATCACATTACATCCGACTTGCAGAACATGTCGCTTCACAGCCCATATCAAGGAAGCGAGGAAGTCACTATAGCCGATGGCTCAGGACAACCCATCACTCATACGGGTTCCTTCTCACTCTCTTTACCAAATCGTTCCCTTACGCTTGATAGTGTACTTTGTGTTCCCTCAATGCACAAGAACCTGGTCTCGGTTCATCATTTATGCAAGTCTAATGGTGTTTCTGTGGAATTCTTTCCTCATATGTTTCAGGTGAAGGATCTAATCACGGGGGCGCCGGTTCTTCAAGGAAACACTAAAGATGGAGTTTACGTGTGGTCGTCCCCCACTACCAATTCCTCACCAACCGTTGCCTTCTCCAGCCTTAAGTCCACCGTTTCCACTTGGCATTCCCGTCTAGGACATCTGTGGATCATTACGCGTTACTCTTGGCTTTATCCGCTCAAACAAAAATCACAAGTTCGAGCAACCTTCATTGCTTTCAAATCCCTTGTAGAAACCAAGTTTAACACTAAAATCGTCAACCTCTACACCGATAACGGTGGGGAATATATAGCTCTTGTCTCTTTCCTTTCGGCCAACGGAATATCTCACGACACAACCCCTCCACACACCCTCGAGCATAATGGAATATCTGAACGCCGACATCGTCACATTGTTGAAACCGGCTTATCTCTCCTTATGCATGCCTCCTTACCGCTGCCCTATTGGTCCTATGCCTTCACGGCTGCGGTATATCTCATAAACCGAATGCCCACTCCTCTCCTTTCCTATGCCTCACCCTACGAAACTCTCTTCCAAACACCACCAAATCTACATAAACTTAAAGTCTTTGGCTGTTTGTGCTACCCCTGGCTACGTCCTTATGCTTCTCACAAACTAGACCCTAGATTCGCTCCTTGTGTCTTTCTTGGCTACTCCAACACTCAAAGTGCATACCTATGTCTAGACCTCCATGAATCTGTGTTTCCCTTTGCTAACCTCTCTAAATATGTCACCCGTCCTGAAATACCCACTCCCTCATCATCCTCCAATGGTCCTTCCCTATCACCCATCCAACCACTTAATACCCATCCCTCATCATCCTCCAATGGTCCTTCCCTATCACCCATCCAACCACTTACCTTGTCACACACTCCATCTCCTACGCCGATGCCCCCACGACTAGATTCTTCCCTGATCAATGTTGAGAGTGACACGGACAACAACCAAACTGAGGACTCCTCTCCTTCAGCTGCTCCTCTACCGAATTCAGAGGCGCCCCGTTCTCCTACCCTGCCAGAACCAGCCACTCAAAACGTTCATCCTATGGTCACCCGCCGCAAGGCCAACGCTACTAGATCTAATCCTACGTTTGCTCACATGTGTACAGGTCCTATAGACGAAATAGAACCGGCAACAGCAACACAAGCTCTCCGCAACACCAAATGGAGACAAGCTATGAGTGATGAATTCAATGCTCTGCTTCAAAACGAGACTTGGGAACTAGTACCTTCTCAAACCGCCAGCAATATTGTTGGCTGCAAATGGGTCTTCCGTATCAAACGGAATCCTGATGGTTCCATCGATCGCTACAAAGATCGCTTGGTTGCAAAAGGCTTTCATCAATGACCGGGTGTAGACTTTTATGAGACTTTCAGCCCAGTGGTTAAGCCTGCAACAATTCGTACCGTCCTTAGCCTTGCGGTCTCCAACGGATGGCACATCAACCAGCTTGATGTCAATAATGCCTTCTTGCAAGGCAAACTCACCGAAGATGTATACATGGCGCAACCGCCCGGATTTATTGACAAGGATCATCCCTTACATATATGCAAGCTTCGTAAAGCTATTTATGGGCTCAAGCAGGCACCTCGTGCGTGGTACTCTGAATTACGAACATTTTTGCTTGGCTGTGGCTTCAAGAATTCCTTAGCGGATGCTTCACTCTTTGTTCTTCACACGTCAACAACCAAGCTGTATGTTCTGGTCTATGTTGACGATATGATCATCACGAGATCTTCCTCCTCTCAAATTCAGACCTTCATTACCTTGTTGGCGTCTCGATTTAAAGATCTAGGTACCTTCTTTTTGGGAATTGAAGCCACAGGAACACAACATGGTCTACACTTGTCGCAGCAGAAATATATCACGGATCTCCTCATTAGGACAAAGATGAATGATGCAAAATCTGTCTCTACACCAATGCCATCGACCTCACGGCTCACTATCTCCTCGGGTTCACCTCTACCTGACCCAACGGAATTCAGACAAGTTATTGGGAGCCTTCAGTACCTTTCTCTCACGCGTCCGGACATAAGCTATGCTGTCAACAAGCTGTCACATTTTATGCATCAACCAACGGATGAGCATTGGTTATGCGCCAAACGCGTGCTTCGCTATCTTGCTGGCTCTCGCGTAAAAGGTATCTTTCTTGCAGCTCAAAACACTTTGTCTCTTCATGCTTTCAGCGATGCGGATTGGGCTGGAGACTCATCTGACTTCAAATCCACGGGAGCATACATTGTTTATCTTGGCAAGCATTCGATATCGTGGTCATCCAAGAAACAAACATGACACTCACGATCATCCACCGAGGCGGAATATCGGTCCGTAGCAAATACATTGGCAGAAATCTGTTGGCTAGGCAATCTCCTCACGGAACTTGGTATTACCCTTACGTCGGCTCCAATCATTTATTGTGATAACATTGGAGCAACTTATCTCAGCGTCAATCCGATTTTTCACTCCCGTATGAAGCATCTAGCACTTGATTATTTCTTCGTCCGTGGTCAAATTGAAGCTGGTAACCTCCGTGTATCTCATGTGAACTCCAAAGATCAGCTAGCGGACATCCTCACCAAACCTCTTCCGCGGTTACAGTTTCACGAGTTATGTTCCAAGATTGGAATCACCTCGGGTGATTCATCTTGCGGGGGCGTATAAAGGGACATAATTGTAATAGGGACATAATTGTAATTACTGTAATAATCTCTAATTAGGTTAACTCATGTATATATAGCCGTTTAGGCTTCATTTGAAATACAATCAGAATTCATTTGATTATACTCATCACCCACGACATTTCCTACCACTTTCTCTTTCCCGATTTCTTTCTTCTTCTTCCTTATCTTCTTTTTCTTTTTTCTGCATATTCCTCTTCCTCCTTGATGTGCGTTATATCAAGTAATAAATTACCTAGACTAACGCTTCCGCAAGAATACGGATCGTGTAGCAACTAGGGTCGAACCAAGGAATTGATGCAACTCTAAAGCTATTAGACTAATGAATAAGACGTGTGAAATCAAATAGTGGATGGGATGCAAATGCAAACTAAACTAAACTAATGATAGGAATGACTCAAAGACTAAACACCATAGGTATCAAGAGTCGCACAATGATGCAATGAACTTCTAAAAAGATAATTGGTCTTAGATACTATCACGAGTTCAGGGAATTCAAGCTCTCCTATAGGAACTGACTGGCGTAGACTTGTCCACTATCTAGCATGTATATACCAATATATCTATTGTGCATCTTACATACATAGACGCATTACGACCGCTATCCTAATCCCTAGATTCAATCGATTGACCTGGCGTAGATTCTAAACCGATTAAACCCTAAATCATGGCTAAGTTCCAAAATCTAATGCCCTGGCGT
>CM071876.1:21462752-21490417 GCA_036759665.1 Gynandropsis gynandra | reverse complement strand
AGTTAAGTAAACTTAACTTAAAACGAAGGGAACTCGTGGGGGCAATTTAGGCAACATCTAGATCGACTTAGGAGGCTTAAAAGGAGGCAAAAGACGTCATTGAAGCAAGCTTACATTGGAGATTAGTTCAGTAGAAGATAAGGAGATTCTTGCGAGGAGACAAGCGAGGAGCATTGGGGATCGAGCACCACCACTTCGGTTTTTTTTTCGGTTTTCATGTTCCTTAGACTTTCTACTATGTTTATGTTTCTTTACAGACGCATGAGCGAGTAGTTTGCTGGGATTGCATGATAGATAGGTTGATCGTTTGTTTCGGTAGTCTTGTGGTGAAACCGGATTCCTAGGACGTTTGTCTTATTGTTAGAACCCGAGTAGTTTATTTACTTTCAGTATTTCATTCTTCATCCATATTCTTTCGTTAGCAAGTTTGATTCCTAGGTCGAGTTTAGGTAGTGTTGCGTAGTCTCTGTGGGTACGACACCTAAAATACTACACACGTGTCGTGCACTTGCGGGTAGTTTAGGTTATTTTATTTAACTCTGATATGCATCACCCATATGCTCTGTTCCGCCCCACCAACTCTCTTTATGTGGTTTGAGGGTTCTAATGGTTTGACAACCTCAAGGGTTATGGTTTATCACCCTGATGATGGCGACAACAATCTCTTCATCCACCAATCCATAGATCTGAGGCTTCCGCACTATGATTCTAGAATATGTTTCATGATGAAGAATGAAATTTAGGTTTGTTATACAAATTGTAAGTTCTGTTAAAATATTTCATCAACAATTAGGCTCATAAAATTAGATAAAATATCTTATTAAATAAATAAAAATAAAAGAGTAGATTATCAATAAGAAGCATGTAATGAGATTATAAACTCAAATAAAAATGTAGTGTATCAGTAGAAAATATATAAACAAAAATAAAAAATCAAAACAATAAAGATATGAATATAAACTCAAATAAGATTAACATGTGACAAACAATAACGTAATATTAATTAAAAAATATTCTATTTCAATAATATATATATATACTTTTTTACATTTTATTAAATTTATATAAAAAATATCAATTTATATCAATTTAAAATAAAATAAATGATTATAAGAATTATAACCTATTTTATTTTTTAAAAATTAATTATTAAAAAAGTATATGTTACATAAAATAACAATGATAACAAAATTAATAATTTATTTATTATTTCAAATATATAATAGCAATAAAGTAATAGATTTGCGAATATATAAAAAGAAAATAATTATTGATAAATAAAAATATAATATATATATATAATTTAAAACGAATGTAAATTGTTTTTTACCTATTAATTTGGTCAATAGATACTTTAATTGGTGAATAGGAATAATATTGATAATAAATATGTTATATAAAATAATAGTTTAATGGTTATAAAGAATTTGTAGTGTAGAGTAAAATTAAATTATAAATTAGAATAGAAAATAAAACAAAAAAATGATGATAGTATTAATAATTTTATTTCACAAAAGTATAAATTTCATTAATAATTTATTTATTTTGTTTGGATTAATTTGTTTTCAAATAGGATATTTTAATTAATTGCAATTGTTATAGAATTTATATTAATTTATGAATTAATTTTTTTTATATTTATTTTAATTTATATAAATTGTTTCATGTTTTAATTATTTTTCTTAATTGTATTGTTCAAAAAAATTGAAAATAAGATATTTATTTAATATATATATCTATATTTATATATATATATTGAATATATTTTTTATAACCACGTTTTTATTATATTATTTGAATAATCAAAGATATATATACAAAAAAATCTTTGTTAAGAGAGGAAAAACTTTTTTATATATAGAATATATTAAATTTAGGAAGAACTACAATGGAGATTAAATTTAGTTAATGGCTATAAATAAATTTTAATGGAGAGCAAAACTTAATTATGATTTATAATAAAAAAAATCATGTGTTGATGAGGTGATGTAAGGAGAAAGCTTCATTTTATCCTACTTTTTTATATATAGACTAGCATAGTCCTCTTGTTTTGGATAATATTTGGCGTAATAACCACAATCTTGGCAGTTAAAGCATGTAATGTCAAGGTTACGCGTAAGGATTTCATAGATACCATGCATTTTGTGGTTTTGACATCTCGAGTTTTGGCTCGATCATGCTGCTAGTGTATCACCTCCCATGCTTCTGAGTTTCTCTTTCTTTGTGTTTGAGTTACTTCTTGACCTTAGTGGCGAACTTAATGAGATGCTCTATATCCGCATAGTGATGAGTTTCCATATGGTCTTGAATATCGAGATTAAGACTGTCAATAAAATGATCCATGGTGGTCTGGCGATCCTCGTCTATATTGCGCGTATCATGAGGAATTTTATCTTCTTGGAGTAGTCTTCCACCTTCTACTACCTTGTACCAATCTCTTTAAATATTGACTCACCTCTTGATGATAATTGACGTCTCATAATTGTGCGTATCTCGCCTCAATTGTGCTTACATTACGCCTTCTAGAAAGCATGAGTTGATCCCACCATGTCATTGCGTAGTCATTGAATCTTGCGGATGCCAATTTCACCCTCTTTAACTTGGAGTAGTGATGGAAATAAAAAATCATATGTCATCCGTTCCCACTCTAAGTATACTTTTGTATCGCTTCGGCAAATGAACATAGGAGTTTCCATCTTTATACTACTAATGTCATCGTCGATTCTATTTTGTGCTTATTGGTTGGGTCTCTGTGGACAACCATAATTTTCATCTAGAACCTCATCATACTTATCCTCATTCATGTCTATGGGGTATGATTACGAGTTGCATTTGGTTCCCTCTGTGGTTGTTCGTGGCAAACCCCAGTGATGTTTCATTCACCCAATCACGTCGTTGGTAGGCAATAGTGAATTCTTGCATCATTCTTTTAAACTCGTCTATCATTAGTTGTAATTGTGTTTGCAAAAGAGTGGCTCCCTCACCTTGTGGTGGTCCATCGTGATGGTTATTAGAGCTAGAAATCAAAGCAATACCTACAAAACGGAAAAAGATGAAAGAAATAGAAGATTAACGAAACTCACAATGTCTCAGAAAACGTGTTTCGCTTGATTTTTCACTCTCTCGTCTGTCCTTACTTGAATTCTTCTTTTCGATTTAGTTTGAACTTAAGAACTACTTGAATTGAATTCATGAAAAAATCAAACTAATTCTTAACGATATAAGTGTATAACATCGAAACAATATCTAAGTTTCCTAATATATACTACTTCTATTTCATATCTAAAAACTCTTTTTATTTGTTTTCTATCACTTTTTTGTGCTTTTTCCTTTTCTTTTTTTCTTCTTTTTTTATGTCTTTTCTTTTATCTTCTTTTTTTCTTTTTTTCGTTTTTCTTTTCCTAAAATGATAAAAACAAAACTAAACCAACTAAATTGAATAAAAAAAAGCTAGAATAAAAAATAAAATGACAAAAAGATAGACTAACGCAACGAGGCTTTTATACCACTTGATATGAACCTAGATCGATGTTCTTTTGTTAGATGGGTAGAAATAAATTGAAATCCCTTACAACTCAATAATAAAACCTAAAATTTGTCTTCCTTAAGACATGATGTCTCATACTCAACTACAACCCAACTAAAAAATCCAGACTAATCATACGATATCACAACACTTTGTGGTCTAGTCTTGATAAGTTAGTGAACTCTTAGAATCTCTTTAAGAGTTCAGTAGCTAAATATCAAGAATTAGTAAGAAAAAACAATCTCTATTGATAAAAACTTTGTTAAAATATTATAGAATAAGTCTCCTAAACAATAATAGAAAACTAACTAAAATAAACCAACAAAAGTACTCGGTCGAGTGGTCTAACCAGTCGGTCGAGCGTCGTAGAAGTCTTTAATCTGAAATCTACAAAACGTAAGTACGTTTGACTAAACAACTCTTCTAGACCTCTTCTCTTTGTAGGTGAACTTTGTAGGCTTGACTCATCACTTCTTAATGTCCTCGTCCATCCAATGGTTGTCTTTCCACGTCCATTTAAGTGAGCGTATTTTAAAGCTCCTCTCGTCTGGCCCTTGTATGATTCGTTATGGAACCACGACCTAGTTCTTATCAAAACTTTCACATGTGTGGAACCATGTGCATAACCGATGAATATTTTTGCAATCTATGGGGTACAGATTACGAACTGTGTTTGGTTACCTTCGCGCATAACCGATGAATAAGATAGTGTCTTTGATTTATGAAATGTGGTATAAACTACTACATCAAACTTGGATGAGAAGATGTCGGTGATAAAAGATCCACATAGGAATATATAGGAAATGAACTTAGCTGAAAAAATGGAGGATAAGTTGATAATTATATCCAGCATGTGTTGTTAGAGCCAAACCTAGTTCATCATGAGGAAAGTGTTGGCTTAGAATATTTTCTACT
This sequence comes from Gynandropsis gynandra, assembly GCA_036759665.1. Classification (NCBI taxonomy): domain Eukaryota; kingdom Viridiplantae; phylum Streptophyta; class Magnoliopsida; order Brassicales; family Cleomaceae; genus Gynandropsis; species Gynandropsis gynandra. The sequence goes on along the minus strand of CM071876.1, from coordinate 21,485,976 downwards.
TCTAGTTGTGGAGATCACTCTTTACAATACCAAGGATTATAGTAGCTCCATAAAATCTTAACCTCGACATTGATTTTTAAATAAGTTTGAGTATAGTTGATTTTTTCAAGAAGTATAAACGCCCAAATCTTTAGTTGGATACAAAGAGCTAAGGATGAAGTTTCATGTACCTTAACTGGACGAAAAACTGTCCCAGAACGTGGTTGCAGATCTCCAGAAATAAGTTTGAGTATAGTTGATTTACCAATACCATTGGGTCCTACAAATGCAACTTCATGGGAAAAAATGTTGGTTCACACGGTAGATCACTCTTTACAATACCAAGGATTATAGTAGCTCCATGAAATCTTAACCTCGACATTGATGCATAGTGAGTAAACTCTATTGAATGAGTAGTTCCATGAAATCATAACCTCAACACTCAAGAGGCTTTGAACAAAACATATTGATATGTATCAGCTCGAGCAGTTTAAATTCAAATTTCTCACTCTTGACCTGTGTGATGCTTCTAAAGCCAAACCAGTTTCAATAAATAACATTTATTATAATCCACTAAGCTAAGAAGTGAAACCACTGAATCAATTCATAAAGATAATTTTGACGAAAAAACATAGATACACACATATAGGGATTCAGACAACGTTCAAGCAATCACCCGCGAGGACCAACAGTATTAACCATCGAAAATGAAACCAGAAACCAGATCAAACAGCGGCTAATTTAAACAATGTGAGCAAGCCCCCAAATAAATGCACTTGTCCCCAAGATAAACAACTACACGCCTAAACTTTTCCACCAATATAAGATATTAGAAGAATCAGATCATAGCAAGAACATGATAGTATGAGTGGATAAGAAGATAAACATGTAAAAAAAAAAACTAAATCAGATAGGCAAGTTTTCCCCATGGACCACCAAAGAGAATTGGAGGAAAAGTGAACATTGAAAAAACAATTAAATGGGTACAGAAAGCTCACACGTTAAGTTGATGATCAGACAGTGATCAGTATTAAGCTACAACTCCAACTGAAGTATTGAAGAAACACTGTCCTATATAGCTTTTGCAGCCTCTGACCTCTCAAACCGTTCTAAAACGTTGTAGCTACCGACCTTCTTGCCGGGAGGAGATGGTAATCGGTAAATTACCATTGTTGAAAACGCTCTATTAATCATATTAATCATATCAGAATCTCCATCCAAAACGCTGCAAGATATGATATTATGCAAACCTACGAGGAAATGGTATGCAAACCTTAATCGTATTATGCAAACCTGAGAGGAGATGGTTTCTTGCGACGACCTTGTAGTCCCGATAGAGGATGGAGATTCCGATAAACGAAGAAGAACGCCTTCACCATGTGAAATTAGGATTAATTGGAGAAAAGAGTTCATCTGTCTGTGTAATCCAAAAAATAATCTTGGATATGCAAAGATTAATAAGTGTAACCAAACCATCTTGTAATATAGACACGGAACCATCCATGCCTCTTTGATCTCCGAGCAACCCTTAGGCACAATATTCCAAATGAATAGTATTAAGATGGTATAAAGCATAACCATAATCATAAAAGGAAGACATAATTCCATTGAGACAACTTTGTCAAGCTGACTGATTGCACAATGTATATGTATGTTCTTCGTCTCATTTCTTGAAAACATCTTAGAGGAACAATAATATTGCATTTGTTTATCAACCCTAAAATCAAAACTTAAATTGATATAAATAGATTAACCCAATTTTGGCTATGACCAAGGCCATGAGTAGATAAACTAAAAATTATCAGTGAAAGCACGTGAAGAACTCGTTTAATTGGTAATTTGAAAAGCGATGGAAAAGACGATACATGGTACAATTACCATATATATGATGTAAGTTATCATACCTTTTCTTCTACTATACAATTTTTGGTAGTGGATATAATGGAGACACTGGATTTTCAAAGTACAACAGGAAGATGATGGGAAGTCGACGAAACTAACCTGGAGAATTGAAGAGGTCGAAGGTGAGAATGAGTAATCGACACCAGATAATAGTAGGATGAATTATAGAATCGAGAAGCTGCACTTCCGAATCAAAGTATTGGCATGATTTGGCGGAGAAGGAGCGATAGATAAAGAATGAGTGAGATACAGGAGGATGATTAGACAAAGGGTCTCGAGACCATACTTGCGAGAGGTGTCGAGCTAAATACGGCGAAGTGAAGAAGCTATGGTGGAGAAGGGAAGAAGCTTACAACCATGAGCAACGGGGAAGAAGCGGCGAATCAGGCGAAAGCTGACGAAGGGTTTCACATAAATGGACTTGGATCGAGGTTTCCGGTTAGGAGGTTGAAGAAGGACGGCATTGCAGCGCCGGCGAAGAAGGACGGTGACCTCACCCTCAACACGAACCCCATATCTACACCTTCTCCCACACTCCGATCAAATGAAATTCCCCTGCGACACAGTTGCAAATGAAATTACCCAACGACACAGAAAAGGATGGGAGAACGGCGTGAGTGAGGAGGTCAATCGGTGGACTGGGGAGTGGGGAAGAACAAACGACATATGTTGGGTTCAAAGAGGTTAAAGCAAAATCAAGGTATTAACATGTAGAAAAAAACTATAAATTTTTAAAATAAGCATGCTGACGTGGAACTAGATTATAAACCCGCGGGCTAATTTATATAATTAATAAAAATTTTTAGAAAAATATTCATGTGAAAATACAACGAAAAATAAAATAAATTAACATTTTAATAGTTATTGATTCATGAATTAAAAATAACAATGTTAATATATAACCGTTTTTAGATCTAATTTAATTAATTTAGAATTTATATCAATGATAAGATATAATATTCTTTAATATTCGAAAATATATCAATATTTTGATCATACTATAAATTATGGGATTCAATTCAACACGGTAATCTTAATCATGATAATTTTCTTCAAACCCTCATATTGCTTGCCAAATATTATTTATCTAAACATGGAAGACATCGATGAACAATTTTTCAATGATTTTTTTCTAATTTTTTTTCTGTCTAATCGGTTTCAAAAGCTTGACGATAACCATATAAATTATCATATTAACATCACAGAAACATTTTAATAAACATTAAAGAAAGTTAGGAATTCGCGTAATGTACAAATTGATTTATATAAATATATTATTTTCCTATTAAAAATATTTAAAAAATTTTAAAGTTTTCGTTTCAATATATGTTATATGAGATGAAAAATTGAACAAAGACAAAAAATTACTAATGTGAACAACTAAAAAAACAAATAAATTTTTTAATATTTATTAATATAATATTGCTCGATCTTTATATTAAAAAATAATAAAATGAATATATAATATTTTAAGAAAAACTATGATCACTTTAAAAGTGTAAAAAATTTCCATATTATATTTTAGAAACATTATCTATTACTTAACAGTCATTTAACCACTGCTTAACGATAAATTTTGTAATGTATTTTTTTAAATAATGATATAACAAATTTCTTTGTAAATTTTAATTTATAAAATAAATAAAGATCCTCTAAAAACCTAAAATATTAATTATAAAATATTCCACACAAATCACATGATACATATAATTTGGATCATCTTATTTTTTTTCTTAAGAGGTTAAACTTTTTATTTTTCTTTGTAAAAATATTTTTATTTTGTTTTTCTAGATAAATAAAAATTATGTATGCAAATTTTAATTTATATGATAAAATTATATGTTATAACAATATAATAACAAATGAATTATAACTTCTTAATATTATTAATTATTTTTAATAAATTTAATTCAATAGTATAACTATTTTAATGATTAAATATAAATTGAGAATTTTTAGATCTTTTAATTTATTATATAAATCTTTTTTTTAAATAATTAAAAATGTAATAAAGAATATTTGGATGGATATTTAAGGTGATTAATGAGATAATTAAATATAATTATTGATTTAATTATATATAATATATAAAAAAAGTTCTTGCGAAGGCCCTTTTGCTAGAAGTTTTATATATATAATTTCTATTCCCACGGCAGCATCTTGTGCGTTCCTCTATTTATTTCTCTTCTAAACCCTTATGGTCGTGTCATCACAGCCTGCACGAACCTTATACCACTCCAGGGTTGCTAGCCTCTACTCCAATGGCCACACGCAGGATAGGAGCAATCCCACTAGAGACGAAGGCACCACCTGACTGTCCATCGTAATCTCTCCCAGACTACCAGTAGTCTGAGTATGCAGAATACTTCTATGTGGAGGAGACGAATGGTCATCCAAACTTTACCTATGCTGTAATTTGAGTGTTCTGACACAATTTTCCAAAACGATGGAGAATTTGATCAATTAAGATGAAAAATTATGAAGTGGGTTGCAATCAATCACCTAGTTTGATCGACCCTAATGAACAATCGGCATCGGAATCTCCCTTTTACTCGTCGATGAGCACAAATTATTTTGTGTATCCTCGCACTTATACAGAAAGTAATTAGGAGAAAGAAGAAAATCGGGAAGCAGAGAAAAAAAAAAGGGAAAATGAGAAAAAATAAGAAACAAATCGTCTGGTGATGTTCTTTGTGGGTGAGTTTTAATCGAGATAATGACAAATCTCTAAATATTTTTTTTTTGTGATTATTTCTTCAAATCGAAGATTTATATTGAGGATATTGAATAATTGAATGGATCTATAATAAGAGAAAATCTAATTCATGTTGTTGTGGTAACAACATCATGAATGGTAAGTTATTGTGGGAAATTAAGGTGATGATCTTTTCCCATCAAAGTTGGTTTTATTGTTGATTTTGAAGAAATTCTTCGGCTTAAATTGAGATATGGTTACAGTTAAATTTTAAGGAAATTCATAATGAGGAATTGAGAGGATACAAGTGAATCATGGACTCGAGCCTAAAATCATCAATATGATTGATGACATATATATGAGTTGATTTTGATGAAATTAAAGTGGTTGGATATGATCTGGAAAATTGACATTCGACCAAGTGTCGAGATCAGAGAATGTGGATATTATGGGTTCGGCGATAGAGTCGAGTGAACATCTTGTCTAGTGTGCTCGAGCGAGTGATTTCACACTCGAACCTTCAAAATAAGGCATTTGCGAGTGTGTCGGTGAGAGGTGTCACGTGAGGAGTATCAGGTCGACGATGTTACACTTGGATCAAAATCGACGTCGTACCGTGCTGGGATTGTGGTAAACTTTCGAGCGAGGGTGCACTGTATTGTACTGATGGCGGGGATACGTTGTGACCTTGCGAGATCTTCAGTGTGCTAGGGTCCTTTAGACTTTGCGAGCGTATACCTGAGCTAGAGTCGTGTGGATTTTATGTGTTATGATCCAGTGTCGTACTAGTCTTAGACTGTGGATACTCAGTCGGGTTGGATAGAGTTATTTATGTGTCTATAGTGTGACAAATGTTTGTTTTGTGTTACACATTTGAGAGTGGGAAAATACATGGCATGAAGTGCGTGCATGTATTGATCTCACTGAGTACGTCTTCGTACTCACCCCTTTGTGGGCTGTCGAGGATAGGCAGGTTATAGCGAGGACGAATATTACAAATGTTGAACAACAATATCAGAGGTTACAACGAATTTATGGGAGAGGTATGCATGAGGTATCGATAAACTTTATTTTACATTTCGTATTTGTTTTGATTATGTTATATGTTTTATTCTGCTATATGGTTCGAACCATTTTCAATTTGAAATAAGAGTATTAATTTTATTATGTAATCGTGTTTGAGCGATGATACGTGTAGCCATCTCTTGGAGGTGATGGTGAACACTCCTAGTCCCGAGGTTGTTTCGGGATGGGGGTGTTACAAATTGGTATCAGAGTCTGGTTTTCGTTTTTTCGTTTTTGTATTTTATTGATTTCATGGGATTTCAAGGTGTTTTCGAAATGTTTTAATAAAGCATTGAGACCGTAGCACGCATGACTTGTAGTGTCAAGTTGGGTTCTAAGCATGGAAGGCTAAATGACTAACCGTGTTTTGTGGATAGTATCGAGAATGATTGTTGGTTGATTCTTTGTCATAGAGTACACAAAGTCCCTCTCTGGTTATGATGAAGTTCAGAAAGTGGAATGTATAGATATATTCTAAGGGAAGTCTTAAAAGAGTTACTACTAAAGGTGGACAATATGACCGGGAAAAAAAAGAATTTGAGGATACTATTATCACCATTTAAAACAGTGATATTGCCTCCTCTGATGAATCAAAGGCAAGTGAAGATATCAGCTTATTTCTATGTCGTGAATCACATGACTAAATTCAGTAGTATGATATAATGTATATGTATTATATCTTCCATAAGGGCGGATGAATAAATGTTGGGATTTGAAAGGAATTTTCAATTATCAGGACGTTGACTAGATATATTAAGTTGGATATTGTGTTCTCCTATTCAGTGGGTGAAGGGTTTTTCTTGTGAGATGAAACCCAAAGGAATGTCCAGAGCATTGATTTCCTCTCGTTAAGTTCAGATAATCTTTTGAGCTGAAACATGTGTCACACAATATGTGTGGAGTGATGGAGTTGATGTTCCTACACTTTTGCATGGTCAACACATGTTGGTAAGGAATGCATCCAAAATTCAAATGAAAGATTGAAATGATCAGGTATGAATCATTGTCCGAGATACTCTAGAAGCTCACTTCGTACAGAGAGGACTCATCGAGGAGGATATCTTAAATTTTTCAAATGCAAAAAAGTTTAACAAGTCGTCCAACAAGTTGGAAGGAGGCATGATCAGATAGAGTGATTCAAATTTTCAATTGTAGTTATTCGAAGTGCTCATGAAGTGAACATCTTAGACAATGCTAAGCATAGATAGAGGAATAAGATTCTTTTGATGTGATAATTTTGAAGATAAAATTCGTATGTGTGTTTAACAAGTAAGAGAATGAGTTACATACAAGAAAAATAGATCTAGGAGCACGTGCCAAAGTGTAAGGTCATGCAATCGAGAGTCACTACAAGAAATTTATAAAGTCGAGACTGACAAATCCGCCCCTAAACTTGTTTAGGGACGGATTGGGGATGCCCAACATCCATCCATAAACGCGCGTTGCAAAAACAAAACCATCCATAATCCTTCCGTAAATACGAACGGATAAAAGAGCCCGCAAACCATCCGCAATTTCGGACTACAAAGCCGTCCGGAAATCAATGGGAAATCTGATCCGAGTACGGACGGGAAAACAACTTGAAATTTGGGGACGGGTCTTAAATTTTGCGGCTGGGTCGCATCTCGTCCTTAAAATTTGCAAACGGCACTGTACCCGTCCACAAAATTTAAGAAACGATCGTGTCTCGTCCGCAATTTTTTCTAAAAAAGTAAAAATTCAAATTTAAATTTTAAATTTAATATTAATTAATTAGTGTCTATAAATTATTAACATTAACATGTATTTACAAGCTTGTTGGTGGTAACTGGGAATTATCGTCGTTCGAGTCATTGTTTCCGGATGTATCCAAATTGATATTGGGCATGTGTTCTTTCATCATCCTAAGCACCTGTTGACGTTCCCTTCTTGATCGTTCAACTTTTCTTTCTAGAGCGTTGAACGATGAACTTTGTTTTTCCAATTGATCTTGCATCCTTGAGATTGTGTTTCGAAGTTCGTCGGTCGCGGCTTTTTCCTTGCCTTTGGAGGAACTCGCATGTTTTGATGTCATCCTCCAAGACCAAATAACCGCCTTTGTATGGTGTTATGTCCTGCAAAAAAATATTGAAATTAAATTACGATTATTAATAAGAAATTTAGTTTAAAATTATAGTTAATTTACCTCGAAATACATCTCGTTGTATTCTTTTGGAGTTAGAGAAGGTTGGGTCCCATCTTCTCTCGGCGGGATTTGGGACACTCGTTCCGATGCCATGTTCTGAACATCTTCGTGAACACGTTATGCTCTAGCATCTACCCACGAACCGTCGGATTTCTTTTTGTGTATACGTTCAAGCAATTTCACATATGAAGGTTGAGATCCCTTCTCTTTCGCCTAAAAATTTTTGAATTTATGTTTTTACTATTTAACAAATGTTAATCTTATTAAAACTTTTTAAAAAAATTAAATCTTACCAAATCTTCGTAAACCTCTGCGAAGAAGCGGGAACAAGCGGTATGTGCACTCATCTTGTATCCTTCTATATCGAAACGAGGGGATTGACTAGCGCACTCGCTTCGCTCCTTAAAATTGGGATCATCCCAATAGGCGCACATCTATTCCCAGACATTATCTATCATCCAAACAGGTTTGCCTTTTTCTCCCGATCTCTTTTGCATCCGTTTACGAGAGCTTTGAGACGAACTCCCGCAACCTGTTCAAATTCGGACTTTACTAGTCCAGTTATTTCAGGACTCCAATAAAAGTTTTGCTAAAAATAATTAAATAATTATTTATTGAAATATCATTTTAAATTTTAAATTTTGAGTATAATGAATATTAGTAAAAACATACCACGAAAGATTTTAACCATCGTTCCTTGATATTGGGATCGGTCCATGTCTAGTTATAACATGGATGATCATAATCAACTTTCATTGTCTTTGTTATATGACGAGAAAGTTGATTGTAACCAAACCTATAAAACAAAATTAAAGGTAAATTAAGACTTAATTAACTAAGTAGTTACAAAGTTAAATTTAAATTTAGTTTTATGTACCTTTGTGCGTCGTCTTGACGAGTTAGATCTAAACGAGGAAGTTTATGTCTTTCCTCATCCATCACTAAAAGTTCTTCCACCGTTGGTTTGTGATGCATCGAAGGCTCATGATGCATCATTGGCTCGACCGGTGGTGACATCTGCTGATAAAATGGATACGACATATATTGAGCCGATCCACTGTTTGGAAATAAATTCGGATTCATAAAATCCGAAAATACCGTATCTGACTTACTTTGATGTTGTGGAGGAGATGGACCATTGGCACTTTCCTCCGATGTTGAACTGTTTCTCGTGTTACCGCCTCTTCCAACGCGACGAGACATACTAAAATTTTAAATTAAAATATTATATCAAATTTTAATTCAATATTTATTTTAAACATTAATTAATCGTAATATAATTTAAAAAACACATATACTTTAATATATGTGTTCTTAATTTTAAAAAACATATAACTTAATATATGTTTTTTAAACGAAATATAATAGATTATAACCATAACTCATATAATTTAAATAACTTATTACTAGATTATAACCATAACTCATAACTCACATAACTTAATACATTTCTAAATTATAACAATAACTCATATAATTTAGGTATAACTTAATATATGTTTTAGGCATAACTTAATATATACAGCGTAACGTAATATACGTTACTTAGACATTTCATCGAACATTTTACCTACATACCTACTCATCCACCATAAATACAAACCGGAATCGATGATAATTTCGATACGATAAAGCTAATAAAATGCCTTAACTAGGGAAATGGTTTGAAATGAAACCTCGACGGTGGCAAGAGCTGGAATACTGGAGCGGACGGCGGCTGGAATCCTAGACGGCGGCGGTTGGAATCTTGGAGCGAACTGCGGCTGGAATCCTGGACGACGGGGACGCCTCTAAGCCTTAAATGGACGGCTAGAACCCTAAACATGAAACGAGTGAGATTGAAAGTATGAACGAGTGAAAAGTATGAACATACGGCGTTACCCTTACGAACAGGGATGGCGACTAGGCGAGGCGGTGGCTAGATGATGTTACCCTTACGAACGGCGAGGGTGACTGGGCAAAGGGCGAGGGCAAGGAAAGTAAGGGCGGCGGAAATTTTTCTAGGCGAAGGGCGATAGCAAGGAAAGTTCAAGCCCGAGAAATTTATAGAGTTTTACGGACGGGTCGCGACGATCGTCCGCAAACCGTCAGCAATCGCGGATGCACACAAGACGCGTCCGCAACCCGTCTGTGATTACTGATGGGATCGAGACGCACATCCATGATTGTAGAGGGCTTGCGGATGGACGTTGCGACCCGTCCGTAAATTATAAATGGAGTAACTCTGTCGCCCCAACTCCGTCCGTGATTGCAGACGGCTTGCGGACGGACGTCGTGACCCATCCGTAAATTACGAACAAAACAACTCTATCATCTCAATTCCGTCCGCGATTGCAGACGACTTACGACCGTCCATATCTTGAAGTCCATCCTAGAGACAGGAATCGACCGAGGGACGGGAACCGACCGAGAGACGAGAATCGACCGAGGGATGGAACCGACAGAGGGACGGGAATCGACCGAGGGACGTGAATCGGCTAAAGGAGAGAACCAACAGAAGGACGGGAATGAACCGAGGGACGGAAATCGATCAGGAGATAGGAATCTACCGAGGTACGGGAACCGATAGAGGGACGGGAATCGACCGAGAGACAGGAACAATTCTTTTATTATTTATATATATTCCGTCGATTCAATATAAAGTCAACAATAACAATTATGAGTAATTCCATAACCATCATTCTCGAATGATTGTTTCTTTCGCAATCTATACTCCTAGGAATACCCAAAGCAAGAATTCGTTCATACAAAATCTCTTCTCCGGTCTAAACTGGAGGAGGAGATTTCTGCACAACTATATTGCTTTCGAAATTCCTCTTGTTGCGTCATAATGTATCATCAGGAGGAAGAAAACGACGATGACAATCAAACCAACTCGTCTCTCGTCCATATTTCAACTGAAAAGCATTTGTTTCCCTATGCAATATGTCCCATAGGCCGCAACTGTCACATAAAGTAACGAACGATGAGTCTAATGAATGAAGCAATTTTATGTAGATGCTCCAGTGGGTACTGTCGATGAAGTCGCCGACGAGGAGGTTCCTGACGAGGATATTCCAGTGGGTTCTGTAAAAGAGGACCCCCTAAGGACATTCCTGAGGAGTATACTCCAGTGGGTCCTGTGGAAGACGTCCCTTCTAAGGACGTTCTTGCCGAGGATACTCCAGCGGATCCTGTCCAATACGTCCCCGATGAAAAGGTTTCTGTCGAGGATACTACAGTGGGTCCTGTCGAAGAGGTCGCCGCTAAGGAGGTTTCTTCCGAGGATACTAAAGTGGACCCTGTCGAAGAGGTCCCCTCTGAGGGTAAGGAGGTTCCTTCCGATGATACTCCAGTTGATCCTGTCTAAGAGGTCCCCTCTAAGGGTAAGGAGGTTCCTTCCGACGATACTCCAGTGGATCCTGTCGAAGAAGTGGGAAATCCAAAACTTATTGTCATTGATGACGAAGTACCACCAAGTAAGTACCATCTTTTGAGTAACAAAGGTCACATTTGTCGTATGGGTCAAATGGGTCACAAAAGGTCACATAGGTCGCGTCGATAAGGTCACATTTGTCGCATGGGTCACAAAAGGTTGCATGTCCGCGTAGGTCGCATGGGCGCATTGATCGCCATATGTTTAATGAAGTAAATTTTATGCAGGTGCTGGACCTTTTTCGAATGAGTCTGAGCCATATGTTGAATCTCCACCGGTAACTAAACGAGTTTTAAGACCACGGAAGGCATATGTTGAACCTCCATCAATGAAAAGAGCAAGAACAATGCAAGGGAGAGGACGAGGGAAAGATGTTGATGGAGAACCCGTAGAAAATGTAGTTCAAGAACTTGTAAAGAAGGTGGTTCAAGAACCTGAAAAAAAGGTGGTTCAAGAACCCACAGAAAATGTAGTTCAAGAACCCGTAAAGCAGGTGGTTTAAGAACCCAGAAAAAATGTGGTAGAACCTGGAGGGAAACAACATTTTATGTGGAAGTCCAAGGGATTAAAAAAGGGCGGGACAACCCGAGAACCTTCGTTCATTGACGCTAACAGTGAAAAGTTGACTGCTCTATATATGTTCTTGACGACACCTATACATGAGAGTTGGTGGAAATTCGATCTAGATATTCCCCAGGGGGCAGAGTTTTGGGAGACCATATTAAATCTCAACGTATGGCTTGAAGATTATGTAAGTTTTTTAAACCCGAAGTCACATAGGTCATTTTGTGTCATATGTATTCATATTTGTTAATTTTTTCTGCAGCAATTGGATGAGACGTTTTTGTGTATCAAAAGAAGACATTCCCCATGATATTTAAGAAACTTTACGTTTGTTTTGTTGGTTTCATGCAGACGCTCACAATGTAGATGTACGAGGATATGGACACTTTGCCGGAAAATCTTAGTGATTGTTTGAATGGCAAGTATCCATTCAGAAGTACGGAACCAATGAGTTATTTCAAAGGCTTTGTCTCGGTTCTAAACATTCCATCGCTCCAAAGTCGATTTATAGGATGTCATTGGATAGCCATCAAAGCGGATTTCGAGCCCGATGCATCACGGTATACGACTGCCAGAGCAGAATGAAGGAAACTCGATGCATCACGGTATACGCGACCCTTGTACCTCTGCGACCCTTTGTCCCCTGCGACCCTTGTCCCTCTCTGACCCTTTGACCTCTGCGACCCTTTGACCTCTGCGACCCTTGTCCCTCTGTGACCCTTTTACGATTTATTATTAAAAATAAAAATTATTTACAAATAATATGAATAAATTTTAAAAAAATAACAATGTACCAAGTTATGTTTTTCATTCCCAAAAAATAAAAATTATTTACAAATAATATGAATAACCTTTAAAAAATAACAATGTACCAAGTTATATCTTCCATAGTCAAAAAGTTTAAATTATTTATCAAGTTATTTACAAACAACCCTTGGACCCTGCGACCCTTGTCCCCCTCCAACCCTTAGACCTCTGCTACCCTTGGACCCCTGTGACCCTTGTCGCTCTGTGATCCTTGGACCCCTGCGACCCTTGTCTCTCTCGACTCTTGTTACAATAATAGTAAATCCACAAAAGCAGCGATACTAACAATAATACCTTCTATTAAATAATAGTAAAAAACCAACCAAATACAAACATGAAGTTCAAGTTCAAAGGAATGTTGATGTTCAAATGAGGTTCAAAGCAATTAAAATAAAACGAAATTCAAACTATGTTGTTGGTAGGCCCTAGTTGAGGGAAAAACCGAAGACAAGGTATATCTGCTTCGGAGACCAGTTCGACTCTGAGGGAACAACCCACGTTCTGTCTATGATCGTGACAAAACTTTCTCTAACCCCTGCTGATGCTAGCGCCACCACGCGCCCCGGGCATTAGATATGCCTCCCACGTTAGTTCGTAATTGATTATCAGATATATCTTACATCGTCTACCGCAAAAAACCTCTCGACCTCACAAACCCTGTCGGAAGTGTCTGCGATAACCGAAGAAATTTACAACGACGCCAAAATAATGCATCTACGGGCTAATTTGATGAAACGAATAAATCGGTTTGAGGTCACTTACCAGTGCATCTATGGCTAGATTTGAACGCATGACTGGTACCTTGAAAATCCTCTAAGCAGAAGAAGATGACCCTTTTTCTGTGTGTATGATGATGACATATATGATGCATATTGTAGATTACACATATCATATCCGAAACCGGTGACGTGAAAAACCATGTCACCTTCGTGACGGAAAACTACGAAATCTCGAATACGAAAATCATGGTCCTTGGAGAAATATTTCCATTTATTAGTAAATCTTACGACATCCAACTCGACTTCCCATGTTTTATTAGACACATTCGATTTAAGCATTGCCGTGTTGTTGTCCCTTATTTTCCCGTAAATATGCTCATCTAAAAATTTCTTCGGAATGTCCTATAACAAAAATTGAAAAAAAGTCAAATATGTAAATTCTCTACATTAACATACCGAAAGAGAGATATGAAGGAGATTATGAGGTAGCTCTCTAGAAATCTCAGAAGAATGATTTGGACGAAATGAGGGGAATGTGGCATTTTTCAGCAAAAATGGATGGAAGATTATGAGAGTTAGAGAGAGTGTGCCATTATTCGAAAAACGATGGGTGGAATATGTTGAACGTTAGAGAGAGTGAGAGTGTGTCGTTATTTGAAAAAAGGAAATGACTGGAATTAGAAAAGACATGACCCTGACATCAAATCGAGGTATGTCAGATGGAATTCGAAAAGACATGACTACAAGGGTACAAGGCTCGTAGAGGGGTACAAGGGTTGCAGGGGTCCGAGGGTCGCTGAGGTATAAGGGTCGCAGAGGTACAAGGGTCACAGAGGGGTACCACAGTCGCAGGGGTACAAGGGTCGTAGGGGTCCAAGGGTTGCAGAGGTACAAGGCTCGCGACCCTTGTCCCTCACGACCCTAGCACCCATGCGACCCTTGTCCCTCATGACCCTTGGACCCGTGCGACCCTTATCCCTTGCGACGCTTGGAACCGTGCGACCCTTGGACCTCTGCCACCCTTGGACCCCTGCGACCCTTTTCCCCCTTCGACCATTGTCCATGTACGACTCCTGTTACAATAATAGTAAATCCACAAAAACAGCGATACTAACAATAATTCTTACTATTGAATAATTGTAAAAAACCAACCAAATACAAACATGAAGTTCAAGCCTAAAGGAATGTTCTTGTTCAAAGGAGGTTCAGAGCAATCAAAATAAAACTGAAATCAAACTCTGTTATTGTTAGGCCTAGGTAGAGGGAAAAACTGAAGCAGAGGTGTTGCTCCATTGAAATGCAGTTCGACTTCGAGGGAACAACCCTGGTTCAGTCCATGGTCATGATAAAACTTTCTCTAACCCCCTTTGATGGTAGCACCACCACCTGCCACGGGCCTTAGATATGCCTCCCATGCTAGTCCGTAATGCATCATCAGATGTATCTTACATCGTCTATGGCAAAGACTTCTCGACCTCGTAAACCCTATCGGAAGTGTCTGCGATATCACCCAAGTTACATCAGTAGAAAGGAATAAAAATCGAATAAATAACCAAATTAAATATGATGAATCGGTTTGAGATCACTTACCAATGCATCTACGGCCATATTTGAACGAGTGACTGGTACCGTAAAAATCCTCTGAGCAGGAGTGGCCATGGTGATGTTAAAGACCATGTCACCTTTGTGATGGAAAAGTAAGCAATCCCCAATACGTAAGTTTAGGTCGTTGGAAAAATCTTTCCACCCATCAGTGAATCTGGAGCCATCCAACTTGACTTCCCATGTTCTGTTAGACGCATTCGATTTCAGCGTTGTCGTGTTGTTGTCCCTCATTTTCCCGTAAATATACTAGTCGAAGAAGATCTTCGTGATATCTTGTAACAAAAACGAAAAACAAAGTCAAATATGTATATTCTCTACATGTAACATACCGACAGAGAGACAGATGAAGGAAACTACAATGTAGTTCTCCAGATAGTGCGGAAAAATCTCTCTGAAGAAATGAGGGAAATGTGGCATTTTCGGAAATTGATGGAAGTTGATGAGAGTTAGAGAGAGAGTGTGTGTCGTTATTTGAAAAATAGAAACGGCTGCAATTTGAAAAGACATGCCCCTGACATCGAATCGCCGTCAGATGGAATTCGAAAAGACATGATCATGTAGTTATGTTTTTTCAATTTTTGGTGAAAAGTTCGGCGGGAATTTTGGTGAAAATGATAAAACGTCAAAAACCAATCAAAATTGAGGGTGGCATGGGTCCTTTATATGGATCAATAGAATGGGTCGCATAAATTCAGGGTCGCATGGGTCGCATATATGCGAACTCAACGAATTTACGGGTTAACAATGATAAAATGTAAAAAACCAATCAAAACAATGCATTTACAACGTCAAACTAATTAATGCCAATTGAGGGTCGCATGGGTCGCATGGTCGCATATATTGCACAATAGATGCGAACTCGACCAATTTACACGTTTACAATGATAAAATGAAAAAAAACCAATAAAACAATACATTTACAACGTCAAACTAATTAATGTCAATTGAGGGTCGCATGGGTCGTTTGGTCGCATATACTGATCAATAGATGCGAACTCGACGAATTTACGGGTTTATAATGATAAATGACAAAACCAATCAAAACAATACATTTACAATGTCAATCAATGGTTAAAACAGATTATGACCCATGTGTCCCTAGTTGAATTGTGTATAACCAATGAATGTGTTTCAAAAGTGATAGTAGTGTTTTAAGAACTCGTCGGATGAGTTTGAGAAAATTTCAAAAAATACATTTAACATTTTGTTCAAATGTCAATATTATTTATATTATTTTCTAAATTGATTCTTAATTAGACATATACAATTCAAATATATTGACAATGGCATATTGATAATGGCATGGGTCGCTTGGTCAGATATATGGATCAATAGATGCGAACTCGACGAATTTACGGCTGTATAATGATAAAATGTCAAAAACCAATCAAAACAATACATTTACAATGTCAAACTAATTCATGCCAATTGAGGATCGCATGGGTCGCTTGGTCAAATATATTGATCAATAAATGCGAACTCGACGAATTTACGGGTTTATAATGATAAAATGACAAAAACCAATCAAAACAATACATTTACAACGTCAAACTAATTAATGCCAATTGAGGTTCGCTTGGGTTGCAAGGTTCGATCAAAGATTCTAAATCAAAAGAATCCATTTACAACGTCAATCAAAGAATCTGCACACATTCTATTTCCACTTGAGAGATAGGTCATTAGCTGAGAGTTTTCTCCTGCCATGTACTCCGTCTTCCAGTCTTCTACTTTTTTCTTGTTTGATATTGCAGTGCAGAGTTATCTCCTGCCATGTACTTCGTTTTCCAGTCACATTTCAAGAGTGACCCAACACTGTCACCTAGGTCACCCCCGCAACTCGTCAGTGATTGCATAGAGACCGAGTCCGCTTATTACAAAGACCTTGAGTAACACATAGACAGTACGATGCCCTGCGTTGACCAGGTCACCTACGTCACGTAGGTCACAAAGGTCAAAAAAAATTTCATAAAAATTGGGGTTAGATACGCATACTAAGAGAAGAGATATCGACATTAACTTATAAACATGGGTCGGAAGGGTCAAATGGGTTGGAAGGGTCTCATGGATCGGAGGACAGGAGTCTGACAGCAAAACGACAAGTCACATGGATCGAAAGACAAGAGTCTGAGAGCAAAATGACAAGTCACATGAGTCGGAAGGGTCATATGGGTCAGAAGACAGGAGTCTAATAGTAAAACTACAAGTCGCATGAGTCGCACATGGGTCATATGTGGTCGCATGGATCGGTTGAGTCGCACAAGGGGTCATATTGGGTCACATGAGTCGGATGGGTTCCCGTTTAAACTTGATTCTAATTTAGTCCAATTGAGGGTTGCACAAGGGGTCATATTGGATCGCATGAGTTGGATCGGTTCCCGTTTAAACTTGATTCTAATTTAATCCAATTGAGGGTCGCACAAGGGTCAAATTGGTTCATATGGGTTAGAAGATAGGAGTCTGACACCAAAATGACAAGTCACATGGGTCGGAAGACAGGAGTCTGACTGCAAAACGAAAAGTCACATGAGTCGGAAGGGTCACATGAGTCGGAAGGGTCACATGGGTCGGAAGACAGGAGTCTGATAGCAAAACGAAAATTCACATCAGTCGCATGGATTGCATGAGTCGCACATTATTCAAATGTGGTCGTATGGATCGGCTAAGTCGCACAAGGTGTCATATTATGTCGCATGAGTCGGATGGATTCCCGTTTATAAACTTGATTCTAATTTAATCCAATTGAGGGTCGCATAAGGGGTCATATTGGGTCGCATGAGTCGGATGGGTTCCCATTTAAACTTTATTCTAATATAATCCAATTGAGGGTCGTATTATGGATTTCACATAATTACGATTCAACATTTAAATATGGATTTCACGTATTTTCAACGTTTAAATATGGATTTATTTATAATGATTGACAAAGATCACATAAGGTCTCAAAGGTCACAAAGGTTACAAAAAAGGAAAGAAGAAGGTTGAAGAAAAAGGAAAAAAAGGTTGCATAAGGTCTCGAAGGTCACAAAGGTCAAATTTCCTGAGTTTAGAGACACATCGGAGCCCTCCCCCGTAAAGAGTGTCGTGTGTGACTCAACGCCTTCTCCAAGTTGACCTCCAACCGTGACCTTAGGTATCGCGGATACAGCACGATGTCTGAGTCCACCGATTACCAAGACCTTATGTAATGCAGATACTGCACAATGTCCTCCATCCACGTTGTAAGTACTTGTGTGTATCTGCATAGAGACCGAGTCCGACGATTACTAAGATCTTGAGTAACAAATAGACAACACGATGCCATGCGTCCACCATGTGACCTTCGTGACGAAGGTCTGAAAGGTTACAAAGGTAACAAAGATTTTTCAGATAATTTAGGGTTATAGACTTACACGAAGAGAGGAGAGAGATGGGATTCTCCCGATTCATTCTCATCTCAAATGGGTGTTATGGTGAGACTTAGAGAATTTGATGAACCTTTTAATATAGGGGTAACAGAAACATGTCGCAATGGTCTTGAGTGTGGCATTGGTAAAATAAAAAGCATAGTTAGCACTGGAAAAACCAGTAGTCTAATGTTGGTAGCCATTGGCATGATACTCCATGAAAAAGACTTTAATGAGTAATATAGTTTGCATTGGAAAAGCCAGTATTCTGACATAGAAAAGATTAATCGCAAGGGTTGCAATGGCCACAAGGGTCGCATGGATCAAAAGGTCGAAACAGTCGCAAGGGTCGCAACGGTTGCAATGTCCGCAAGGGTCGCATGGGTCGAATTATAATAAAGAATTTATCGAATTATAAGGATGAAAGTCACAAAAGGTTAAATCAAAATAATACAAATAATATAATATTACGCACTAACAAACCTTTCTTTTTTTGAAATCGGCATTATCTCGGTTATCACATTCCAAACATTATCAGTGATGCTAGCATTTGAAGATGGGGTTTGTCTCGACGAAGATGGGGTATTTCTCCGAGCCTCACCGGGTCTAGGATAATGATTCTCTTTAGACCTCCCGCTTTACCTTTTCTCAGCCAGCATAGGAGGCAGAACCGTAACTTCAGTATATTGAGGAAGAATGTCCCAATCACTGTAATCAGGAACAATACACGGTTTCTTGGTAAGGCCAAACACCATGTCTACCAAAGGTAGTATGTTAAACATAGATCTGGTACCTTGTGACCTTTACCAACCTTATGTGCTGCCGCAATTGCGTGAATGCATGGATACTTATCCACATCAAACATTTTGCAGTCGCACGTTCTTTTTTGAAGACTCACTACAAATCTTCTACCCATCTCATTTCTCACCTCATACTCATCACTCAGACTGTTCAATTCAATAACATCATACTTGGATGACTGTCCAAACCGTTCATGTAACGTTTTCTCAACGTAACGTGTTAACTTTTGAGAATCATCACTGGTGGCTGCTTCCAACCTATACCTATTGAACCATTCCATTTTGTTTTCCAAACAAATATCTAAAAGCCCTAGGATCGTAAACTTTTTTTGACTTCTTCAACGTTGAATTTATTGACTCGACGTCATTAGTGGTTAATAAGTTGTACCTTTCCCCGTTATATTTGCATCTTGCCTACTTAGCGGGATCAAGTTCATCTCTCTCCAAATACTTTGCAACATTAGGATACCTGCGCAATGGTCACAAAGGTAAAAAATGGCCACAAAGTTTACAACAGCCACAAGGGTGGCAGAGGTACAAGGGTCGCAAGGGTACAAGGGTCGCAGAGATAAGGGGGTCACAGAGGAGTACAAGGGTCGCACGGGGTCAAAGGATGCAGGGGTACAATGGTCGCAAGGGTACAAGGGTCGCAGGGGGTTAAAGGGTCTTAGGGGTACAATGGTCGCAGAGGCACAAGGGTTGCAGAGGTAGAAGGATCACAGAGTCACAAGGGTTGTAGAGGCACAAGGGTCACAGAGGCACAAGGGTCACAGAGGTACAACGGTCGTAGAGGTACAAGGGTCGCAGCGGTACAAGGGTCGTAGAGGTACAACGGTCGCAGATGTACAAGGGTCGTAGAGGGGTACAAGGCTCAAAGAGGTGCAAGGGTCGCAGAAGGGTACAAGGGTGGCAGAGGTGATAGGGTTGCAAAGGGGTACAATGGTCACAGAGGTCACAACAGTCACAAGAGTCATTTTTGTACCTGGCCTTCAAATCATTCAATACATTTACAACGTCAATCAACGGTTAAAACAGATTGTGACCCATGTGTACCTAGTTGAGTTGTGTATAACCAATGCCCGTGTTTCAAAAGTGATAGTAGTGTTTTAAGAACTCAGGGGATGATTAAACAATACATTTAACATTTTCTTCAAATGTCGATATTTTTTATATTATTATCTATATTGATTCTAAATTAGACATATACAACTCAAATATATTGTTAATGGCATATTGATAATGGCATGGGTCGCTTGGTCGCACATATGCCAAATTAGGGTCGCATGATCACATATATTGATGAATAGATGCGAACTCGACGAATTTACGAGTTTAGGATGATAAAATGACAAAAACCAATCAAAACAATACATTTACAAAGATTCTAAATCAAAACAATACATTTACAAAGATTCCAAATCAAAACAATACATTTACAAAGATTCCAAATCAAAACAATACATTTACAAAGATTCCAAATCAAAACAATACATTTACAAAGATTCCAAATCAAAACAATACGGTTACCGAGCCTATAAAAGGCAACCGAGAGCTTAAGAAAAATCATCCAAAAAATAGTTCATTGAGGGTCGCATGGGTGCTTAATTATTTTTATTTTCAAACAATACATTTACAAAGTCAATCAAAGACTCTGCACGCATTCTATTTCCACTGGAGAAATAGTTCACTGAGGGTCGCAGGGGTCGCATGGCTCGCATGAGTTCACTGGAGAAATATTACATTAGCAAAGAGTGACCCAACACCGTCACCTAACTCACCC
The DNA here is from genome assembly GCA_036759665.1 of Gynandropsis gynandra. Lineage (NCBI taxonomy): Eukaryota > Viridiplantae > Streptophyta > Magnoliopsida > Brassicales > Cleomaceae > Gynandropsis > Gynandropsis gynandra. The sequence continues at coordinate 21,465,098 of CM071876.1, read as the reverse complement.
CCGCAACTCGTCAGTGACTGCATAGACCCTGAGTCCGCCGATTACCAAGACCTTGAGTAACACATAGACAGCACGATGCCCTGCGTCGACAATGGTGACTGCGCCACGCAGGTCACAAAGGTAAAAAAGATTTTTCATAGAAATATGGGTTAGATACGCATACTAAGAGAAGAGACGTAGACGTTAACTTATATACATGGGTCAGAAGGGTCACATGGGTCGGAAGGGTCACATGGGTCGGAAGGGTCACATGAGTCGGCAGACAGGAGTCACATGGGTCGGAAGAAAAGATTCGGACTGCAAAACGACAAGTCCATGGCTAGGAAGGGTCACATGGGTCGCATGGGTCACATTGGTGGTAAGACAGGAGTCTGACAGCAAAACGACAACGTACGCCTTTGGAAGATATTCACCGACTGTTGCTCTTATTGACCATAAGATCCTATGTATGCATGGTGGGTTGTCACCAGAATTGGAAAATTTGGGGCAGATAATGGTCAATTTCGAATTTCAAGCTCAATAAATAAACAATAATTATATACATATACCAAAATAATTTAATTATATATTTATACATATATATATATATATATATCAAATAATATTATTGTTGTTAGACAAAGAAACATGGTATGTTCGAGGAATTGTCCAAAGGCACAAGTTTCTAAAATTCACACATGACTTATGAGTCGAGTCGAGTCAATAAACTGATATTTTTATTTTTTATTTCCTCTTAAATATATTAGGAATTTATTTTTAAACTTGTGGAAATAATTTTGTAATTTTTCGAAAATCCGAATTTTCATTTGACTTTTTTTTTCACATTATTTATTTTTGTCATTTCATTGTTCGGTTTTGAAAATAACCTAAAACTACGAAATTTATAAGAATGCATCCAATTTATATGCACAGATAAATTTTACCTAATTTAGCCACCATTTTATAATATGTTATTTAATATAAACCCAATAATTTCTAAATTACATAAATAAAATGTATTAATATACATTATTTAAGATAACTTGGTAAATAATTGTATACATCAGATTAGTTGTAAAGATTATACACTTAGAATAATAAATTATAAAATAACATATAAATTAGATAAAATTAACTTATATATATAATTAGCAAAATTCATAAAAGGATATATTTTAGGTTATTTTTCGGTTAACAAAATAGGAAGATCGAGGAATATCAAGCTATTGAAATGTCAAATAAGACATCAGATATTAGATTGATCATTGTTATTGTGTTGGAAGGTTTTCTATCACAGATAACAAAATAATAATTTTAAAATTATTCATGATTAGTTTGGTACTTGTGTGAGAATGATTATGTTTGTTTAGACATTGTCGACTGAATGTTATAAAATATTGGCATAATTCTTTTGTCATTCATAGGCACTCTCACAATCAAGATTTTCAAGCGATTTGGGATTGCAATATTAGCTTTGTGATAGCACAGGCTTATCTATATATTTGAATATTATTTTATCATACATATCAACCACTTAATTACACTAAATTATATTTATTCATGATTTTAAACCAAGCAATATATTTATTTATATTTTTTCTTTTCTTTTTTAAAAGATACGTATTATGACTAGATAATTTTAGGGTTCTTCTTCACCAATTACTCAAGATCAAGGTATATTTGAGTTGTCGAACAATTCTGAAAAGAGAATGATTTCAAGACATTTCCATTTTGATTATATGATAAACATAATCCATCAAGAATATGAAAACCAAATCTCTATAGTTCTTATAGTAGTATTGTTAAGGCTTTAAAATAATAGTTTAGAATTCTCATGGTAATTTATGTTAATCAAAATGAAAGATATTGAAAATAAAAAAAATTTAAAATGATGAGCCCGCGCGTAGCGTGGGTTATAACCTAGTATTTAAAAAATAACAATGTACCAAATATCAAGTTTATCTCAGGATGGAGGGATACATTTTTCATTACTAAATACATCAGCCGCAATTTCTCACGCATGGAAATAATATTGTCGTCGCAAATGCAGTCCAAATCATTACGTATTTTCATTATCGCGGCTTCTAAGTATTTGTAGGAGCAAACACCACAGTCATCCCCACTTTTATTCTGTAAACCTTTATAATACTCATATTTCCATTTACCTTGTCCAGATTCCAAAGAAGGAAACCCTCCAAGAATGAACATCTTGGGGATAGCTTTTCTTAGATTCTCAATCACCTGATCGATATGCGTTACCTTAAGCCTCGTCTGGCAGTTGTATACCGTGATGCATTGGATTTTGAAATCCGCTTTGATGGCTACCCAATGACATCCTGTATATCTAGGACTGCCCGATGGAATGTT
>CM071876.1:21443823-21461066 GCA_036759665.1 Gynandropsis gynandra | reverse complement strand
GGGACTCGACAGCCTGCAAACCCTAGAAATCGACGCTCAACCGACCATCGCGACCCAAACCGACTCACTGAGACAACCGACTCTTGCGAGTCAACCGACTCACTGAAACTCAACCGACTCATTGACACTTTCACCCATTTCAAATCAATAAACCATTTTGTGACTCGAAAGCTTGCAAAACCCTAGAAATCGAACTACTTACACTTATTGACGCCATTGAAGATTGACTCGTGCTCTCTTCGTGCTCTCTTCGCCAGTTTCCTTCTCGCCAACTTCAAATCGTTCGCCAACTTCAAATCGTTCCCTCTCAAGTTCGAAATCACTTATTTCTTTCTTGCTATCAACTTTTAAACAGGTTTCACGGCGAAAAATTGTTCGTCTTTCTCGTTTTCGGCAGTTTTTCACGTCGAAAAACTGCCGAACTTCCATTTTTCCACGTTCGAACGTTAAGGGCAAATTTGTCTTTTCTTCAGTTTTTATTTTTCGGATTTAATAATTATTTGGGGAAGGGTATTTTTGAAGTGATTTAGCCCTATGAGGGTATTTCTGATATTCCGCCGTTCTAACCATCAATGACATTTATTTTATTGTATTTTTATTTTTGGGGTTTTTTATCTTTCGGTATTCAACATTCACAACATTTAACAATTTCATAATATGTTGTTTATAAATTACATTATATTTCAAAAATAAATTCTCATACTCTATTTCTTATCCAGAAACCATATGGTAACTTTTCTGGAAAATCATAAAACACAATGGTGTAAATGATGGGTGACCAATCCGGATTTCGATCTAGGTTCGGGTTTCGATCTGGGTTCGGATTCCTCGGGTTTACAAAAACTGGATCCAAATTGAATCCGAATATTTTTCGGGTTGGGGTTATTCTGGTTCTGAAGTAGTGAATCTGAAATACCCCAAATTAAATTCGGGTATCCATAAGTTTTTTGGATTTTTCGGATTATTCGGGTTATTTGGGTTCGAGTTATTTGGGTTGGTTGGGGTTTGGATGGGTTTTTCGAGTTCTAACAAACAAAAAAAAACAAAGCTAACATATAAAAAAAAGTAAAGAAAAAGTACATGTCTAAGTTATAAAAATGAACTTCGTAAATACCAAAATGAAATGAATTCCAAAAACGTCAAAATGAAATGAATTCCAAAACATCAAAATAAAAATAAATCCAAAAACGCCAAAATGAAATGAACTCCGGAATTGTCAATTTGTTGCCACGCAACAAAATGAAATCAAATCTCATTCTCTTCCATTATTTGTGTCTCATAAGCCGAAAAACAAATATTAAATTATAATTTTAATGTTATATAAAAAGATAAAACTAAATAAGAAGAACATATTTTATTGAAGTGTATCCATAAAAACACGAGTATGTTGATCCTCTTTTTGTTAGGACCCCATTCTTTGCCCGGACTACTATCCAATATGGAATGGATGCCCCGCAAATTTCTTCAGCCGCCATTACTAAACTTCCAGGTTTAGAATAATGATATTAACGTTACAGATGAAGATATATGTGAGTTGATAACACGTAGTGTGTGTTAGTTTTAGGCTAAGCATTTACATCATTTTCGCATAGTTTGCATCACACGAATGGCAAAACCGAAACAAACATTCATTATGTACTCCTTTTTGTTGATTTTCAGGTTTTAAGGCGACAAGGCCTATTCGAGTTTTAGAATGTCGATTCTTGGATTCAACCGCGTATAATGGGAGCTACAAGCCACTCGGAGCAGCTTCAGGCCACGGAATCAAACGGAACACCCGAGCATCGAACGAAAGGAGCGAAACTAAAAAGTTAGGGGTAGCACGCTCGGGCTTGGTAGAGGCCCCGCGCGGGCTGCACTTCCAGCAAAGTTTGCACGACTTGGGGAGCTAAGGAGCACGCTAGGATTGGAGGCCATTGAAGACTCCGTGCGGGGTGGCTTAGGAGCCCGCGCGGGCTGCATATCCAGCAAGAGTTGCACGAGTCGGGGAGAGAACCAGCACGCTCGGGCTGGTTGAGGACCATTGAGCCCGTGCGGATTGAGGCTTAGCCCGCACGGATTGAGGCTTAGCCTGCACAGACTGAGGCTTAGCCCGCACAGATTGAGCATGAGCCCGCGTGGGTCGCCGTTCTAGGAAAATTCTATTTTTTATTTCAAACGAAAATTAAAAAGAGGAGAAGCCATCTAGGGCAAGGAGGACGATGCACAGGCCAGGAGAGGGACTGAAAAAGACAAGGAGAAACTCAGGATAAGTTGGAGAAGAAGAGAAACAACAATCCGAACATCGGCAACAAGATAGGGAAGATCGAGGTACCGTATTTCTTACTCTTTATCATGTCTAGGGTTTATTTCTCTTGTTTTACAGTAGAATCCATGAGTGACTAAGCCTTTAGCTATGGGTTAGGATTGCCGGATTTGTAATGGATGCTTGTAATTATGCGTTCATGCTTAGACCTTTCGAAGTTTTCTTGTATTTTGGTTTTACAATCAACATCGTAAACGCTTTATACTTGCGTCGGCCGCTCAGTAACCTAGGAATTCGTGTTTAGTCGGGAGGTTAGATTATGAATCCGGAACCATTGATTGTTGATTAAGTTCGATTAATGAGAATCTGGCCGGTCGGTTAATCGACTTAGGAATTAGGATTGCACGCTTAACGCTACCATAATCGCGAGTTAATCGCTGCCGGGAGGTAGGATTGCACGTTGTTGTTGTTAGGAGATTTAGGTGTCGAGAGAACTATTCCTTATTTATGAGCATGAATTCCCCGTCATCAAGATAATTCGATAGGTTAATGATCCTTTGTTAGTTGCATCTTTGCAAATCCCGGTAACCCGAAACCCATAGTGTTCTTAATTATTAAGTTTTTCACGTCTCATCATCAATTTCATTATCCATTTTAGTGTTCTAGAAATTTGTCCCACATCACCATCAATTCAACCCGTCGAAGTTTAGTCATATTCTTAGCTTAGGTTGCATTAGTCCCCAGATTTTGACCCTTGTATTACACGGATTCGTACTCTTGCGGTAAGTGGATATTAGGCATATTTTATAGCTTGATAGTTCGCACATCATGAGTCAATCTGGAAAACATATCTCTGATCGGTGTTATTTATGGAGAGCACGCCTTTCATTATGTACAAATCATCGTCTCTTTCCTCAATCAGTCTTTCTAGCCAATCTTCAACCTATGTTAAAATGTTGAAGATGTATTAATCTAACAAGTTGAGATTTGGAATGACTTCTCCAATATAACTTTTATGAATCAATGTGTTGTCATTATAATTTTTATCATTCAGGAAATATGTTTAATGAGAACAATATGCTCACAGAATCACAGATAAGTCAGACAAGAAAAGAATCTTACCTCATCCATATCAAGGGCTCCTTCGGAGACAATGCTGACACTTGTGACAGCAGAGTCATGAACATGGTCATGTTTATGCCCTTTGTGTTTTCATGTATCATCATGTCCTAATGGATGAGAAAAGCGAAGACATCAGTGTGCTTCCAAAAATAATAGACCAGACATGTTATGCCGACTAGGTTGTCGATGGGATGTTTTGGAAAAGCTATTGAAGCCAAATCTTGATGTAAACCATAATCACCGTGATAATGCAATATGCTTAGGATTACCTGGGTAATGCTCCAATTTTATGCTTAAGCGCTCAACCTCATTAAAACTAAACGAGAGGTAAATGCAAACGAGCTAGTGTAAGAAGAAAAAGAAGAGATGCTACCATGACCGCATTCATGATCATGATGATCGTGATCCTCCACACAACTTTAGCCATTTGCACTGCTTTCAGAATCAATTCTGAAAATATAAGGTATTGCAGGAAACCAAAAGAGGTTAAATCGTTAGAAAACATGTTTAACATATGGATAGAAATTTTGGATATTTTAACAAGGAGTCGTATAATGGATCATAATAGAAAAGGAAATGAGAGGAAATAGTTACAGGATAAGACGAAAGGAAACGAATCTTAACAGAACTCTCGTTGAAGAAAAGATACAGTAGAAGAAAGGATATGCATAAGAGCTTTCAGCGGGATGAGGGAAAAGAGAATGGAGAGTCTCGGTCGGGTGGTGGGAAGAGGAAGAAGCGGCGGGATGAGGCTCTATCGGGCGACGGGATGAGGGGAGAAGAGTGGAGAGGCTTTGATTGGGCAGTGGGATGAGGTGAGGGAGAAGAGAATGGAGAGAGAGAGTGTGTAGCGGCAACAGGAAACACTAAACAAAAAAAATAAAATCCTATTTTAATTTGGGTTGTTCGGGTTCCTCAGGTTTAACCCGAATCCAGATCGGACCGACCCGAACCCAAACGGATTCTAAAATTTGGACCCATATGAATTTTTAGGGTAACCTATTTTGTAAACGATCCGGATTTTTCGGATCGATCCGATCCGGATAACCCAAATTAACCACCCCTCAATATCCTCCCCGAACACAACTCGCATATGACTTGCACTGCGTCATTTAAATATATGAGACATAAATTATAAGCCAATTTGATATCTCAACCATATTTAAAAAACACACTAATTATATATTTCTTTGGACTTTATTTAAAAACTGTTTAAAAATGTCGGATTTGATGTTTGTTTTAAGGATGTTCCTTTGAAGCTTCTTTGACATTGTGAGACAAGAAATTAACTATCGGTTATATCGTGCATACATCTATACTTCCATCAAAGGTAAACTCCTACCACTCCATTTTAAGGATCATATATTTTATTTAAATTTTGTCATTATATTTTTACATAGAGCTAGTCCGTAAGAATCCATGCAAACAAATATTTTATTGATGCATCTAAGGAAAAGCAAGAGAAAGATTAGTCTCTCTTTTTTCCTGGGTTTTTCTGCTGCAACCAACCATCAATTCCTTTCAGATTCGATATTCTTTTGGGTTTCTTTGTAATAAAGCAACTAACGGAAGCTCACCTTCTCTCTAATCTCTTTCTCGTTCATGATGACCTAACAGTAGTAGTACGCTATCCTCAAGTGGTGGTGGTGAGGAAGAGTTTGAATCACGCGCCCATCACTCCATCTCAGCTTTCTTCAACCACCATTCCGCAAGGAGCACGAATCCATGCAAACAAATATCATTGACACGACATCATCGATGATTCTTTCGTCATGGTAACCGCCACCTCGGCCGCACCACCAACCCCACACAAATCCTCTCATATCTTAGTGCTTCACAAAGATTGACACTGTCTGGTCATCGCATACCATATCTCGACGGACCACCGTATGAACTGGTCATCTGCACAAGCCCCAGGGACCGACAGAGGCATTGAAGATGGGTTTGCCATTTGCCCTGCTAGAGCTGTCGGGGATACAACAACTGTGGTGATGGAAGATCATAGTGTTGCTTGGTTTCATGAACTATATTTGATTTCATGAAACCTTTGATACATTGTGCAAACTAAAATTAAAGAGAGCTAGAATTGAATTCTGAATGAGAATGGAATTTTGGTTATATTGTTTAGGGTAATAGGAAAGACGGTCTTTTTGTAGTTTGTAGGAAAAACATGAACTGCATTCATTGTTTTTCTTCATACATATATAATACATGAAAATATGTGTTTTTAAGCTATGGTTAGACCACACACTAATTAGGTTATGCAAATTACTCAATTTTGATAAGCATCCTTGTTTGACTAAAATTAAAGGATGTTTGATATGCTTAATTTGTAGCAACTACCCATTACAAACAAAACATAATTTTTGGTTTTGTTTCTGGCCCAGTCTTCTGGCCCGTTTTGTTTTACTTAGGCCCGTCTCCTTAATTTTGGCCCAACCTCCTCTTTGGCCCGAGCCCACTCTCCTTGCCATCTAATCGCTCCTTTCTCTTCTCTCGCAAGTCCTTGACTCCTAGCTCTTCTCCGACCGAATCCCCTTCATCTCCGTCAGGCTCGCCGTCACGCCAGATAATGGCAGTGCCATCAATCTACCTCTTGTTCGTTCTTTAGAGTGACGCCGAGCATCTCGCACAACATCTCGAACCGACCCTTGCTCAAGGGTTTGGTGAAAATGTCGACCAACTGCCGATCTCCGGGTATGAACCTCAGTACGATCTCTCCTTCATTTACTGCTTCACGAACCACATGAAATTTTATCCGAATGTGCTTTGTCTTCTTGTGATTCACTGGATTTTTACTGATTTCAATCGCCGAAGTGTTATCGCAGTAGATAGGAATCCCCTTGTTCATGTCAAACCCTAACTCCTCCAGTAACCTTCTGAGCCACACCGAGTGATTAGTAGCAGCACATAGGGCAGTATATTCAGTTTCGGCTATTGATTGTGCGATTATTTTTTGCTTGTGTGTTCCCCAGCTAAAAACTGCACTCCCGATTGTGAAACAATAACTTGATGTGCTCTTCAAATCCTTAATACACCCTGCTAAGTCTGCATCTGAATATCCGACCAGTTCTAGCTCCTGAATTTGCTTGAACATTAAACCAAACTATGTAGTTCCACACACATATCTTATGACTCTGTTTGCTTCTATCATGCTGCCCTCTGTCGGTTTTGCGTTGTCTCTTGACAGGTAGGAGACAGCTAAGGAAACATTAGGTCTAGTGGCTCCCAAATATAGCAAACCTCCAACAATACTCCTGTAAGTATGTTGCTCCTCCACTTTTTCTCCTTTGTTCTCTACTTTGTGTGTTGTGAGTGGTGTGCTTGCTGGATTTTGAGTTAACATACCAAATCTTTTCAGTAAATCCTTAGCATACTTGGTTTGGCATAAGAAACTACCCTTCTCCACATAATTAACTTCAAAACCCAGAAAATACTTCAATTTCCCCAAGTCATTCATCTCAAAAACAATATTAAGCTTGTCCTTAAACTGTGCAATCAATTTATCACCACTCCCTGTGATGATTATATCATCCACGTAAAGGAAAATAATTAAAACACTCTCTTCTGTCTTCTTAACATACATGGCAGCATCACAATAACTTCTTGAACACCCTTTTGTGATAAAAAAAAAACTAATCAATCTTGTTGTACCAAGCACTTGGTGCTTACTTTAATCCGTATAAAGCCTTTTTAAGTCTTAAAACCTTCTATTCAGCACCCTCAATCACATATCCCGATGGTTATTCCACAAAAACTTGTTCCTTAATCTCCTCATTTAGAAACGCCGATTTTACATCCATCTGATGTAAGTTCCATCTCATTTGTGTTGCAACTATAATCAACGTTCTAATTGTATCATGTCTAGATACAGGAGCAAAAGTCTCTCCATAGTCTAGTCCATAAGTTTGTGAAAAACCTCGAGCCACAAGTCTAGCTTTTAGTTTATGCACTGCCCTTTTCTCATATGTCTTCACTTTGTAAATCCACTTAACTCCAATAACCTTCAATTTTTCTGGCCTGTCTACAAGGGTCTAGGTGTGGTTTTTTTATTTATCATTTCAATTTCTGCATCCATAGCATCCTTCGAGCCTTGATCCATTATTGCTTCCTTAATGCATGTAGGTTCTTCCACTGTTAAATAATAGACCTCAAATATTTCTTCCTCATGAGCCTGACTAAATTCTTCTGGTTCCTCATATATCTCAGCTATTGGCCTCATTTGTGCACAATTCTAGATGAACTTCCACTACTGCTCCCTCTAGAATCAGTGCTTCTGGTCTAATTTTCCATGTTTTCAATACTCCCTCTAGAGTTGGCCTGTGTTGGTGTTTTTTCCCCCTTATTCTCTATCCTTGTGGTCCGTTGTTGCTGTGTTTGAATTACTGTTGGGAATTTATCAACACGACTTGATCTCTGACTTCAGACCTTGTTTCCCAATTCCATCCTTTATCCTCTTTGAAATTTACATCTCGTGCAACCTCAATTGTCCAGTGTTTACTTTGAACACTCTATAGCCCTTGCTTACACTGTTGTACCCAACAAACACAGCAGTTTCCCGATTTATCATCCAACTTTCTTCTTTTGTGAGCTGGAATTAACACGTGCCACAAACAACCAAATACCCTTAGGTGACTGATTGATGGTTTGTGTCCACTCCAAGCTTCCAATGGAGTTCTTCCCTTTAGTGCTTTGGTGAGCAACCTATTTTAAATATAGGTTGTTGTAAAAACAGCTTCTGTCCAGAATTTGTTTGGCAAACCTTTTGCCTTCATCATGCTTCTAGTCATTTCTAATAAGGTTCTATTTCTTCTCTCTGCTACCTCGTTTTGTTGTGGTGAATAAGCCACAGTCAAATCTCTTTGTATTCCTTTATGTTCCAGCAATAGAGAAAACTCATTCGAGTTGAATTCTCCTCCCCTGTCTGATCTTAATTTTTTAATCCTTTTTCCAGTCTGATTTTCCACTAAAATCATAAATTTTTTTAACACACTTAGTGTATCAGTTTTTAACCTCAAGAAATAGATCCAAATCATATGAGTGTGGTCATTTGTAAATGTTAACAAATACACAGTTCTGTCCAGTGATGGTGTTTGCATCGGTCCACACAAATTTGTGTGGATTAACCCTAGAATTTCTTTTGCTTTATATTCTGAAACTTTAAGAAATTCTTCTCTCGTCTGTTTTCCCTTAATAAAGGCTTCACAGGTCTCATTCTCAACTGAAAATTTTGGTAAACCTTTAACCAATTCATGTGCTTGCATATGTTTCAAATTATGCAAACCTATATGCCCTAACCTTTTGTGCCATAGTTTTAGACTATCTCAACGGGAAAGCTTTCTTAACCATAGGCACTTCAACCACTAAACTTCCCTCTCTGCCTCTGATTAAGCATTTTGATTCTGTGAAAATCACCTCATATCCATTTCTCATCATTTGAGGGACACTTAGCATATTTTTGTCTAATCCAGGAACAAGAAACACATCCTTAATGAGTTTCTTTCCTTTTTCTATGTTAACTTCAATGTTTCCTTTGCTTGCAGTGGTCAGAACTGCCCCATTTCCCACTCTTATCGAGGCTTTAAAATTTATATCCAAAGTATTAAAATAATCCTCTTCCTTTGTCATGTGATTAGTGGTTCCACTATCGATTAACCACACATCTTCATCTACCTTTTGCATTTCATGAGCTGCTATGAACAAGTAATTGTCCTCTTCATCCTATTTGCTTGCTTGAGCCGAATTTGTTGAGTGTTTATTCATTCTGCACTCTTTGGAAAAATGTCATGTTTTTCCACATGTATAGCATTCCCTTTTTGTCTTGAACTGCCTTGAGTGTTCTAGTCTTTCTTGTTGTTTGTTTCTAAAATAGCATGGCTTTCCATGTGGTTGTCTTTCTTACAAATTTCACACCATTTTCTCCCTTTAGGTTTGAACTCAGATTTTCTGTAAGTCTTTCTGCTAGTTTTAGTTTTCTGCCCAAGTTTAAGTCCTTTAAACTTGGCTTGAAAAGCTCCCTCTAAGCTTCCATGTCTATCTTCTAGCTGTGACTCTTAGGTCTGCAATGTAATAACAAGTTCCCCCACTGTTAGAGTAGCTAGATCTTTGGTCTGCTCTATTACACCAATGTAGGGATCAAATCTGTCCTGAAGTGAGCATAGAATTTTTGAGACCAAAGCATTCTCCTTTATCTCATCTCCATATGCTTTCATCGCGTTTCCTAATTCAGTCACTTTATTTGCAATATCTGTGATAGACTCTCTCTCAGCCTGTTTTAAAGTGTAATAAGTTGCTCTTAATCTTTTAAGCTTAATCATAGCTGTTTTTGGATCTCCCTGAAACCTTTCTTTAAGCAGTTCCCAGACTGCTTTAGAAGTGTCACTTGTTGACAAATGTGCACTAAATATTTCTTCCGAGACAGCACTGTATAGCAACTGCAAAGTTGTCTGGTCTTTGGCTTCTAACTCCTCCCACTCGACCATTAATTTCTTTTTATGTTCTTCTATCTGGTCTGTGCCTATCTCACACATTTCTGGCAACCCTTCTGTAACAACTCTCCATAGTTGTTTTGACCTTAATGTAACATTCATTTTAATAACCCATAAGTTGTAGTTCTTTTCCTCAAAAACTGGTAAGGGAGTTGTGTTCTGCATCTCTGTATTATAGACAGAATATTAAGACTAGATTCCTGGAATTTTAGGTTGTTACCTCGTGTGTTTAGGTCTGCCATGTCTTCTTCTTGGTCGAGTCTCTGCTTTATTCTTGCTTGTGCCCTTTTTGTTCCTTAGTTTGTGCTTGTTGTGCAGCCTCTTTGCCGCTCAATCTTGGGGCTCTGATACAAATTCTTAGTGTTGCTTGGTTTCATGAACTAAATTTAATTTCATGAAACCTTTAACACATTGTGTAAAATGAAATTAAAGAGAGCTAGAATTGAATTTTGAATCAGAATAGAATTTTGGTTATATTGTTTAGGGTAATAGGAAAGACTTTGTGTTTTTGCAAGAAAAACAACTACTGCATTCATTGTTCTTCTTCAGACATATATAATACATGAAAATGTGTGTTTTTAAGCAATGATTAGACCACACACTAATTAGGTTCTGCAAATTACTCAATTTTCATAAACATTCTTGTTTGACTAAAATTAGGAGGTCTAATATGCTTAATTTGTAGCAACTACCCATTACAAACAAAAACATAATTTTTGGTTCTGTTACTGGCCCAGTCATGTGGCCCGTTTTGTTTTACTTAGGCTCGTCTCCTTAATTTTGGCCCAACTTCCTCTTTGGCCCGAGCCCACTCTCCTTGCCATCTGATTGCTCATTTCTCTTCTTTCACAGGTCCTTGATTCCTAGCTCTTCTCCAACCGAATCCCCTTCGTCTCCATTGGGCTCACCATCGCGCCAGAGAACGGCAGTGCCATCAGAAGATGGGTTAGCAATTGTCATATCATGACTTTATTGGGTGGGTACTGCGGCTCAAAACCGCCGTCGAAAAAGGACAAAATATTACATTGGAAACGCATCTTCACCACACCTAATTCACCAACGCCATCAAAATCTCGCCGAAAGATCTCACAAAAAGGGTGTCGCAACAAAGCAAGTGTGATCCTGGTAAAATGTAGACGGTATCCTTCGCCTCAAATACGCCACTTGAAAGCTTTACAAAAAACAGTTTCGCCTCAGAGAACGTGTGTCCTTTTCAGTAACCATTGTTGACAGAAACCACTAATTTCTTAATCCTCTTACCTTTTCAAAAACACAGAATGGCCATTGTCTCGAAAGTTATTATACATTAAAACTTAAAATATTATAAAAAACAAAAATTCATCTTTTTCTTTTTGAAAAAAAAATGAGGTTTTTAGCTCACTCAAATACGAATAGAAAAACATGGATTATATATATATAATTAGTAATATAATATTATATATATGTTACTAAGTATTTTGTATACTTATATTAAAAGATTATTTACTTACATATAATCTATGTTTGAGAAATCTTTCCTTTAAGTTTTTGAAATTGAGATTCATCGATATTCACATATTTATTCTTAAATATATCATTAAATACCCTACAAAATGCTACAAAAATCCTACAAATGTTACAAGTATTATAGGAATTCATAATTGAATCTGATTATATATAATTATGATATGTTAAAATTTTAAAGGCCTTAGATATTCACAATTGAGTAGAACATGTATGCGATGTGTAGATCTCGTTGTGATAGCCATACATCTTTTGTCTTACCAACATTTTGACTAATTATGCAAAATATATCTGGAACATCAAGTACTAGATATGAAAATGTCACACCACCGTCATAATATCTGTATATATTCCTACTTTGCGTTTGAATATGTTCCTCGAAGTAGTAGGAAGTAAAGAACGGTATTTCCTCATTCAAGTATTGTTTCACAATTGAACCCTGTGGATGAGTTTTTTATTTGGTTTTTTCTTCGGATGAAACATAAATCTCTCAAATAGATACATCTAACGAAATTGAACTGGACATCCTAATACGACTTCATGTGGTAGAAGAACTGTAAGATACTCCGTAACATCGAAGAATTATGGTGGAAAAATCTTCTCCAAGTTACACAACATAGTAACTGTATTACCTTCAAGTCTATGACCTACATCCACACTTAAATTCTTCGCACATAAATCTCGAGAAAATATGCCAATACCTGAAATATGAAAGTATTAGTTTAATATTTAAAAATTAATAGATTTAAATTACTAATAATATTGTTTCAAAGAATCAACCATACCTCCAATTTCTTTATGTGCGTGTTTGTCGAACAATTCAGAAAAACATATGGGAAGTAGTCTTTGCATAAATACATAACAATCATGATTTTTTATCCGTGATAACTTTCCTCCTTGAATGTCAATGCACCTTTCGATGTTAGACGCATAACCATCAGGAAATTTTACATCTTCTTTCAACCACTTCAACAATTTTTGTTTCTCCTCATTCGAAAATCTGAATATCTGAACTAGAGCTTTGCTATCATCACTTATATGTATCTCTTTCCGTGAGCAATACTCTTTTAGATTCTTCGTGATTCAATGTTATTGTTGCCTTTTGTGTGACGTTGAGCACTGTGTTGATGATAATATAAAAAAAACATTTTCTCTGTATACATGACATCAAGATTATGTTAAAGCTTTATATTTTTCCAATACAATATATCCCAAATATGCTATTCTTATACCAATTATCCATAGCCACCAATTCTCGGATGATTGTTCTCTTTGTAATCTATACTCCTAGGAACACACCAAATCAATAAATTGTTCATATAAAATCTCTTCACCTGTCAAAACTGGAGAATATTTTCTTGTTACTCTGTAATGTATCATCAAGAGGAAGAAAACAACAATGACAATCAAACCAACTAGTCTTTCATCCATATGTCAACTAAAACACATATGTTTCGTCCATGCAATATAAACAAGCCAATTGACCAGGAGTTGTCGATCCAAATAACATACCATGGGCTAGAAAATCACTTATTTTTCAAATAAGATCACCTCATAATATAAAATTCTATCGCCTCCAGATGTCGTACACTTGAACTCCCTCTCACAAATCTTTTTAATTCCTCATTCGATGCTTGAAGAAATATATTCAAACTTCTTTTTGGATGATTCGGCCTGAGAATCGTTATTCTTAATAACAAAAACTCCCTTTTAATGCACATGTTAGGTGGTAAATTGTACGGTGTCATAATAATTGGTCATAATGAATAATTCCTCCAAGACATTTCAAATGGATTAAAAACATCATACAAAGGCCTAAGCAAACATTTTGACTTAGTTGCAAAGTCAGGATATATCGTGTTAAAGTATTTTCACGCCTCACCATCTGAGAGATGACATATTTCTCCATCACGAGTTGAATGATCAACATGTTATCTCATGTCGGTTGTGGTCTTCTCAGATTGATACAATCTTTTGATTCTGTCTGTAATTGGTAAATACCATATATGAAGATATGAAATTGATTTTTTA
Source organism: Gynandropsis gynandra (assembly GCA_036759665.1). Taxonomy (NCBI): domain Eukaryota; kingdom Viridiplantae; phylum Streptophyta; class Magnoliopsida; order Brassicales; family Cleomaceae; genus Gynandropsis; species Gynandropsis gynandra. The sequence continues at coordinate 21,447,677 of CM071876.1, read as the reverse complement.
TTCCTTGTTTAATAGAACTTGTCTTTTCCAGAAAATGGATAATTACTCAAATCTGATGTCTCTTTGCAGAAAAAAATCATGTAATTGTCTTGGCAAACATCAATCTTTTGATATGGTAGTAGACCCAAATATCCCATCATCTTCTTTGTCTCATAATAACTCTATTACATTGTTATCTTCAACCAAAAAATATTTACTAATTACGACATAGAATCCATGTAACTCGAGAATATTATATCTATCTTCAAATTCATCAAACATGCAGACAAAGACAACTGTGAAAGCATCATTCTTCAACCATCATAGATTGGATATCTAGCACTTTCTAACATATCAAAAAATCTTCTTGCATCTTCTTTCGTTTTTTTTCAATATTTTCCTCATTTCTTTCACCGAATACATTTTGCACCATTTTCACATAACGATTCATTTCTACATCTTGAGACGTCTCAAACACCTCATGATGTAATACTCCAACTAAAATCTTCCTCAATATTACTAGGTCATGGTGCAAAATTCTCTCCGTGAGATAACCACATCAAATAATTCAAAATAAACCCTCTTAAATAAAGATGATTCCAAACGGTTCTCTCATTAATAAATTTTCCATTTTTTCTTTTGACGCAAAGACAAAATAACTTACCAATTTCTTTATAAAATTGTTGATTTTTCGCCATCGTCATAAACTGTGTAACACCTTCTAAAAACTCTTTTGGTACACCTTGAGTTTCTAGATCAATTCTTCTATACATCCATTGTCTAGAAACAAAAAACGATATCGGCGATGATGTCATTAAAATACGAAAAAATAAGATGATATGGAGTAAAATGTTTGATAATTTTGTATGATAAATGAATGAAGGTGTGAGCAGGTTGTATAATTCGTTTCTAGATAGATTAAGCTAAAATTAAAGATTAAGATCGATATTTACTTAAGAGCCATGCGTAAATCGTTTTTAATTTTGAAAGGGTTTCGGCTGATCGAAAATATCTGCAATTTTATGAAAATATTCAAACATAAGACATTTTTTGTCTGAGATTTTTGGATGGCCTCATCTACAGTATGCAAATTTTCGTATAGACAAGGGAGCCATCCGGAAATCCGTCCATATTTACAAATGAATTTTCAATGGGCCTTCCACAAATATGCGAACGAATTACTTTTTTGTCAAAAATCCATCCGAGAATTTCATTTGGAAATTGACATTTTCTAGTAATGAAAAGAGAAAAAACAATTTTATTGTATAACATTCCATTATATTTGATGAAAAATATTTAAAATATATAAAATACATTTAAAAAATCATGAATGGCATTGATAAAGGATAAATTAATCTAATTATTATGGTTTGAAAAGATAGAAACTACAAAATTTAACGAAAAAATTGACGAAATCTCTATCGGGGAACAATCATATATATAAATGAGCGAATTTTTCCTCCTCTCTAGTGCTGCCATGTCAGCGGAGGAGGAAAATTACCCCTCTTCCTTTGTCTTCTTCTTCCTTAATGTCATCAATGTTGACTCTCTTCACATTCTTTTCGAATTCATTGTACCTGTGTCTGCTCATGGATGAATGATCAATTTGCTTGCGTCTGTTCATGGAGAAAAAGGGAAAGAAGCAAGGATTTGAGACTCTAGTACATGTGTCTTCTCCTAAAATCTACGATTGTACCTGCGTCTTCTCCTAAAATCGACGATTTATTGTACAAGAGTCTTCCTTTCACACCGGCCAGCCCCTTGGCCTTCCTTTCACACCCGGTCAGCCTTATCCTCTGGTTTTTTCCAGATTCATCTCTTCTTCTTGTTCGTCTTCCTCTTGTTTAGGGGTGTAAAATGAGCTGGCTCGGCTTAGCTCGGCTCAGCTCGCCTTCAGCTCGCCAAAAAACGAGCTGGCTCAGCTCGGCTCGTTTTTTAAACGAGCTGGAAAATCCTAGCTCAGCTCGGCTCGCCTCTAGCTCGCCAAAAAACGAGCTGGCTCGTGAGCCAAACTATTTAATTATTTTGAATTAGTTGTAATATCATATATGTTAAACATATCAAACGAACCAAATAAAATATCGAAAATATGAAAACATTAATTCAAACATAATGTTATAAAATATCATTGTACTAAATAAAAAATAACCTTCTCGATTAAAAAGTATAAAATATCATCGTACTTATTCGATCGCTTGTAATTTTACTAAATTGTTTCTTTATTTTGTTATATCAATTATTAGAAAAAGGAAAAATACATTATAATAGAATATTGTGTTTAAACAATATATTATGTTTTATTAAATGCAATATTATATATAATAATATACAAAAATGGAAAATATTTTATTTTTGTACATGATTTTTTTCAGCTCGCGAGCCGGCTCGTCAGCTCGTGAGCCAGCTCGTCTAAGCTCGAACTCGTTTTGGGCTCGGCTCGTGAGCTCGTTTTTTAAATGAGCTAGAAAATACCTAGCTCGGCTCGCTTAAATATGGTCCGAGCTAGAGCTGGCTCGTGAGCCGACAGCTCATTTTACACCCCTACTCTTGTTGTGTGACTCTTCCTGTTCGTCTTATATTATCTTCGCGCAGCGCAAAACCAAGTAAATGTTTATTTTGCATGTATTCCTTATGTTTCTCGCTATGTTGGCACTATAGATTACAATTACAAGTAATGCTATGCAAATCAGGGTCACGTTCTTTTGTTTTGTTTGAATTGCTTGTATACCATTTCTGAATCTGGGTCACGTTCTTGAGGAGCTTCGTCCCAAGATCCTGATGGCATGGTTGTGTTTCTGGGTCAAAATAGATAGTGAGTTTGAGGAAGTGGAAGGTGTGGCTGTTGGATGAGGGAAGCGAGAATATTTGGGTTTCTTCTTCTTTTTCTTTGCGATGAGTTTTCATTGGGATTGGGTGACGAGGAAGCTGCAATGGTGAAGATTGTTGACACTTTCAGGCTTGTGTTGTTGACATTGTTGACACTTTCAGGCTTCAGGTCGATTACCTCTACTTCTTTCTAGTATTATCAGTTATATATTCAGTACCCAATGTGAATCAATTTTTTATCAAGTTAAATCTATCTGAAATAAATGTTTCTTCGTTAATAATGGCTAATGTGTGGGCGAAAGTGTGAATACAAGAGGAGGGAGAGCAGTTGAGGGTATGAGATTTGGTGTTCATTTATATAATTACATTTTGAGGATTGATTTTGTGTAATGATAATAAATATCGTGTGTAGAAATGTTTCGTTATTTTACCTTTGAAAATTCAGATAATGTCACATTATAGCAGATCGATTGGCTGAGTGTTATAAAGGATTCTTCATCTCGCCAAGGCCAGACAAGAGTGTAGTAGAGAGCCAAGTTATGCAGAAGCAAGAGTTTGTGGAGCAGAGAAGAGTTTCTTTGGGGAAATATTTGCCTAGGCTTGTTGCACATCTTGTGATCAGGAATAGCGATGAGTTAAAGGTGTTTCTTCAGGTGCAACTCTTTTCTGCCACTATCTGAAACCACAGATGTGGCCTCAAGGATGTTGGATGGGGTAGTGAAGCTCTCGAAGCAATGGTTTGGAGAAGGTGGAGCCTCTGCAGTGGCGCCAAATGAGGTGGTTTAGCCGGTGATAACACGTAATCCGTTGTAGTTTTTATGTCATTCTTAGGTATAGATTTGATTAGATTTATTAGATTTCATTCATTTATCGAGCTTATTCGAGGATTTCATTTACATTTCGTGTTTTGTGCAAGAAACGAAGACATGAGGAGAAACACGAGAGATATTGGAAATTTAACCCCGAAATGACAAGGTTCAACTTGTGCAAGGCCGTGGACTGAAGTGAACATACAAATACCGAGCGAAAGGAGCGGAAACAACATCTTA
>CM071876.1:21427760-21439183 GCA_036759665.1 Gynandropsis gynandra | reverse complement strand
ACGCCAAGGCATTAGACTTTGGAACTTAGCCATGATTTAGGGTTTAATCGGTTTAGAATCTACGCCAGGTCAATCGATTGAATCTAGGGATTAGGATAGCGGTCGTAATGCGTCTATCCATGTAAGATGCGCAATGGATACATTGGTATATGCATGCTAGATAGTGGACAAGTCTACGCCAGTCAGTTTCTATAGGAGAGCTTGAATTCCCTGAACTCGTGATAGTATCTAAGACCAATGATCTTGTTAGAACTTCGTTACATCGTTGTGCAACTCTTGATACCTATGGTGATTTGTCGCTGAGTCATTCCTATCTTTAGTTTAGTTAGTTTGCATTTGCATTCCATCACTATTGATTTTACACGTCTTATTCATTAGTCCAATAGCTTATAAGTCGCATCAATTCCTTGTGTTCGACCCTAGTTGCTACACGATCCGTATTCTTGCGGAAGCGTTAGTCTAGGTAATTTATTACTTGAGTCTACGCACATCAGCCGACCAAGGGAGGTATGGATCTGTTAAGATTGTTTAAAGAGCTGAACCAGTCAGTAGCCATTGGCTAGGGTGGAACGAAACCACCTGTGGTCGAAGAAGATAAAGAATTCTTGGAAAAGAAAGAAAAGATTCAAGACCTTGAGCAGCAAATCATCAATGCTTCCCATCAGGCAAATTCTTATGTGTATTAGTTGATCTATGCATCATTAGGTCTCCATATTTACGTTATATGTAGTTTAGGTTGAATCATTGTTGTGGCAATGTGTTCTGACGTTGAATGCCTGGTGAAAGCCCAACAAGACATGGGGGAGACTATGGGGGAACTAGGACTAGCTTTCATTAAGCTAACGAAGTTCGAGAATGTAGAAGTTGTTTTCAACACGCAAAGAATTTGTGCTGCTGATATGAAGAATTTGGCTACTGCAGCTGTAAAAGCAAGCAGATTTTACCGGAAATTGAATTCCTAGTCTGTCAAACATTTGCTAAAGTTTGATTTGGAAACTTGTATACTGAATTGGATGAGATTTGGCTCATTATTATGAATTCCCGATGAATCGAAAAAATGTTTGATTCCTTATTGCATGCAAATGATTCCTAAAAGTAATTAGATTTAAAAAAATGACAAGTGAAATCTGCGAACCCATTTCATTCTTTCACCTTGGGCCAACATCTCTATAAACCAATTGATTTGAGAGATCCTCGTCACATCATACACTCATATCGTGAAATGTTCATTCACAGATAAGTTGTTCTCTTGTCTGAATTTATTCATGTATGCTGTTGCAGGACATCTTACACGAATATCTTAGCTTAATGATGGTCGTCCATGGTGCATTCTCAGATAGATCAAGTGCCCTACTGATAGTACAGACTTTGCTATCAGAGCTCTCTTCACTTCACACGAGAGCCGAGAAGCTAGAAGCTGCATTATCTAAGGTATTTGGCGGTGACAAATAAAAAATTCGAAAAATAGAAGAGTTAAAAGGAACCATCAAGGCCACTGAGGATGCCAAAAATGTAGACATTAGAGAGTATGAACGGATTAAGGTATTTAGTGGTGATTGTGCATACCTTTGTATATAAAAAATATCTGGAGTTTCTTTTTGTTACCCGATCATGCCTATTTCTAAATCAATGATTACTGGAAAACAATCGATGTGAGATTGAGAGGTTGGAGAGCGAAAGGCAGGCAGACTTCTTGAACATGTTAAAAGATTTTGTGGTTAACCACGCATGTTATAGTTAGGTTGTACGTTGTCATTACTGCCAATGAAACATGTTAAAATCTTATGATTGCATTTTGAATACACCCTAATTTCATATATGTTTTTCTTTTTATTTATAACTTGGTATTTCAAAGATGTTAATATTCTGTGGTTTAGCCAGCCAGTGCATTATCAAAATAATCTGTATTTGTTACTGTGCAGGAATTTCAAAAGGATTGGTTGTCCATATTTTATGATTGTGACTTCTTCTCGATCATCAATAAATATCAAAAAATGATCGGGTAATTTTTAATTTTGACGCAGATTGTTATAGTTTCATGTTGTATCTTGAACTATTGTGCATGTCATCCATAGTTTATTGTAAATGTTGGTTTTGTAAGCTCTTGAGGTATGTTTTTGTTTTGGTCAATGGTTTCAGTGAGGTGTATGAGCAAGCGCTGCAAGCTTGTGATGCAATACATCGAGAGAGGAGAATATTGTTAAAGCAGGAAATAGGAAGGATGGTTATATTTTTCACAGATCGACCGAGTTTGTTGGCTCCAAACATTCATGTTAGCTTGATGCAGTAGTTAATTGCCTTTGTGACTTAGCTACTCGAGTTCCTTGACAATTAGAATACCTTCATCTCTTCTATTCAGACTTCAACAATTTTCTCTTTTTTTATTCCCCACTTAGATGGTATTATGTACCTAGGCTTTGGCTCAATCCGATGTTCTTTGATATTTTCAACATGCTAGTGTCGCATTGTCAAAGTCAAAAACTGCTCGAGTGATACCAGTTGACATAGTAAGTTGAATGCTTAAATTTTGGAAGCCCGCTTAGTTGACTTTAAATTTTTTTTATTAAAGCATAAAATTATGAGCATTGCGTAATTGGAGTTCTGTGTTTCTTCAGGATCCAAATGATCCAACCATTGGCTTCTTGCTTGATGGAATGGACCGCCTCTATTGTTTAGTGCGGAAGAATATTGCAGGTTTTTCACTTTGACATACTCTAATATAGGTTGTAGGATAACCTGTTAACTAATTGAAATCTCAACGTCTCCACTTCCTGTCAGAATCATTCGTTGATCATCACACAAGCTATAAGTTTATTTAGTCTTTATGGCACGTGATATTTGAAATGCAGTTGTTCGAGGTTATGCACTATCTTATCTTTCTTCCTTGGCTGGAAGGATCCGTTATTTACTGAGCACTCCACCTTAACTTTCGTTGGAGGTGGAAACTTCTCAATGACTTCAATCTTGGCCTTATCTACCTCAATTCCCCTCGGTGATATCTTATGCCCCAAAACGATGCCTTCGCGAACCATAAAATGGCATTTCTCCCAATTCAATACGAGATTCGCTTCCAAGCACCTATCTAACGCTTTGCACAAATTGGTTAGACAAACATCAAAGGAAGGTCCATGAACCAAAAAATCGTCCATGAACACTTCCATAATTTCACCATTCACATTGGAGAAGATAGAAGTCATGCACCGCTGAAAAGTAGCAGGTGCATTACACAAACCGAAGGGCATCCGACGATAGGCGAATGTACTAAAGGGGCATGTGAATGTCGTCTTTTCTTGATCATTTGGATGGATTGGTATTTGAAAGAACCCTAAATAACCATCAAGAAAACAGAAATAGGAGTGAAGAGCTAAACGTTCAAGCATTTGATCAATGAAAGGTAAAGGGAAGTGATCTTTCCGTGTGTTCGCGTTCAACTTGCGGTAGTCGATGCACATGCGCCATCCCATGACCGTTCTTGTCGGAATCAATTCGTTGTTCGCATTTGGAATGACAATGATGCCTCCCTTCTTTAGAACTACATGTACAGGACTCACCCACGCACTATCCAAAATAGGATATATAATTCCAGCGTCTAACAACTTAAGAACCTCTTTCTTAACCACTTCCATCATATTAGGGTTCAATCTACATTGATGTTCAATAGAGGTCTTAGCGTCATCTTCTAAATGAATCCTATGCATGCAAAGGCCTGGACTAAGTCCCCGAATATCCGCTAATGTATAACCTATGGCACCCCTATACCTCCTAAGAGCTTCTAGCAATCGTGCTTTTTGGGATTCATCTAGGTCATCATTCACTATCACCAGATATATGGATTCGAGTCCAAGAAATTCATACCTCAACCCTTGTGGTAAGGGCTTCAACTCTACCTTTGGGGCTTTGTCAACACTCCAGTTAGGTTTTGGACGCTTGATTTGACCATTAAGCATATCGGGAGTGGTTGAACTATCGATGTAAGCCGCTTGAGGTGCGCTGGAATCTGCCTGGCATGTGCGGAGGGTTGTGCACTGGTTTACGACGTTTTCTTGACTTGAATCCCTCCCCAACTAATATGTACGCATGTGTTCATGAGTTCAGAAGTCTCCTTGATGAGGACTACCCGAAAATCCATCCTTTTCTGAGGTTGCGACCTGTTGTGCTTGGGTCGCCCAGAAATCTGCTCGGAGTGCATCTAGCTTGGCGCTCGGGATTTCTTTCGTCTTCCTTTCGTCCAGCTGATTTGTATAATGTTTCACTTCATTGGGGTCCTTATAAAGTCCCTCTCCAGCTGCTAGAAGAGCCATCTCAAGAGAATCCATATTCCCAAACTCTTCGATAACTTCCTCGGCTAGTCTCTCCAAAACGTCTATGTAGAATACCGAGTCTACCATACAAGGCTGTCTAAGTGTATCGTTCAAATTGAACTCCACTTCTTCATCTCCAAACTTCAACGTCAGTCTACCTTCAGCACAATGTATGATCGTCTTGGCCGTATTAAGAAACGGCCTACCAAGGATGATAGGAATTTTCTTGTCCTCCTCCATATCCAACACTACAAAATCAACCGGGACAAAGAACTTTCCCACTTGCAGCGGTACGTCTTCCAGCATTCCCTCGGGTATTCTAACACTCCGATCAGCCATGGTGAGCGCCATTCGTGTGGGTCAAAGATCCATCCTACCCTTAAGATCCAATTTCTCGTACAATGACAATGGTAGCACGCTTACGCTTGCTCCGACATCGATTAGCGCATGGTTAATTTCATAATCTCCAATTTTACATGGGATCACGAATATACCTGAATCGGGCATCTTTTTGGGTAGATTTGGCTGCAGCATCGAGTTAGTAACCATAACGGTTTTCGTTTCCCCATCTCGCTTGTTCGTAAGTACGTCTTTGAGGAACTTAGCATATGAAGGCATCTTCTTCAACGCTTCGTGGAATGGAATCGTGATGTGTATCTTCTTCAACATCTCAGCAAACTTTGCAAATTGAGCATCATCGTTCTTTTTGCGTTGACGTTGAGGGAATGGCAAAGGAGGGGGCCTCGGTTCGGGTTTGACGTATTTAGGCTCCTCTTCCACCTCTTTGTGCTCTTCGACGTGGTTGCTCTCTCTCGCTACTGACCTAGATGATTCTCCCTGTTCAAACGTTGAAAGAGTGGGCTGAACCAATGTCTTACCGCTTCTCAAGTGAATGACATTGATTTGTTCACGAGGATTTGCTTCCGGTCGCGCCGGTAGAACTCCTTGCGGTCGTGCTACCCCTTGTGCAAGTTGTGCGACTTGCGTCTCCAATTGTCTAAAATGAGTTGAAAAAATCTCTAACTGCTTCTGGGTGTTCTCTTGACTCCTTTGAATTTCCGTAATCGTAATAGCTTGATTCTCTTGGACTTGGACGATACGAGTTAACAAGTCGTTGAAATCGGGGGTTGCATCGGATTGGTTTGGCTATGATTGCGATGCACGTGGATGATGGTTCTGAGGTTGGGGATTCTTCCTTGGCTGAAAATTCTGATTGCGTTGCATCAAACGCGGTTGGAAGTTCCCCGATGAACGTTGTGCATTGAATGCACCATCAGAATTCTTGTACGAAAGATTGGGGTGATTTCTCCACTCGGGGTTGTAAGTGTTACCCAAAGGCTGATTGTTGCTCACATAACTCACCTTCTCGTACCCTTGAATTCCTTGCTCTTCCGGCTGCTCAAAACACTTCGGTTGATTCGCTTCGGACATCATATTGAAGAGCCCGCTGATTTGACCCTTCATTTCAGCTAGCTCGGAAAATATGGCATGTGTGTCATTCACGTTAGCTACCCTTGCTTGAGTGTTGTGATTGTATTCTCCAGCGGCGTTGCTGCCTTCATCAGCCATACGATCGATAAGGTCCTCGATCTGTGGAAAAGTGAGGTTGCTCAAAGAACCTCCAGCGGCGGTTATGATCAAGATCATCGTGTTGTCCATGAGTCCTTGCAGAAAGTTATGTATGAGATAACCTTGATCCATGTCGTGATGTGGGCAAAGGCGTTGGTAGCCTTTGAATCGCTCCCACGCTTCGTATTGACTCTCAGCTGCCCCTTGAACGAACGTGTTGATCTGATTCTTGGCAAGCTGAGCCTTACTCTGAGGGCACTACTAGAAAATTCAAGATTAGGGACGGAATTTCGGGACCGACATTTCCGTCCCTAAATTTAGAAACGGATTATACACGGATTAGGGACGAAAAATGAAATCCGTCCCTAATCCGTCCCCAAATTTGGGTACAGAAGAGTCTAGGAAAGGATACCAAAACCCCAATTACAATACAACTAAAAAACAAAAGACTCAATGAATGACGCCGCAACACTTGTGATCTAGTGTTGATAAGTCGGTGAATAGCCCGAAATTTCTCCAAGAATATTTTTAGCTAAATCTCTAGGATTCGTTCTAAATTTAGGGACGGTGCCAAATCTGTCTCCAAATTTGGAGACGGATGACATGTCCGTCTCCAAATTTGGAGACGGATTTGGCACCGTCCCTAAATTTAGGACTTCAACAACAGATTTAGGGACGGTTTAGGGACGATTTTTCGGAAAATTACTCTCTTAGTCCCTAATCCGTTCCTAAATAATCTATTTAATCCCTCAACCATTGATCCGTTTTTCATAAGCTACTCTCATATTTTTCACCCCGTAACTTCTTTAGTGTTTGCGATATAATGGCATCTTCATCAAGATCGAACATTTTCGATTCTAGACAATGGATGTACAGAAGAATTGATCCAGAATCTCAAAGCGTATCGAAAGAGTTTATAGAAGGCGTCACACAGTTTATGACAATGGCGACGAATCAACAAGTTTACAAAGAAACGGGTACGTTGGTTTGTCCATGTGTGAAATGCAAGAATGAAAAATTTGTTAATGAGAGAACTGTTTGGAAGCATCTTTATTTAAGAGGATTTACCCCGAATTATTTCATGTGGTTATGTCATGGAGAAAAATTTGCACCACGATCTAGTAATGTTGTGGAAAACTTTAGGGGAACTATACATCATGATGAATTTGAGTCTTCTCAAGATGTAGAAGTGAACCCTTATGTCGAAATGGTGCAAAATGTATTTCGTGAAAGAAACGAAAATATTGAAGAAGATCCAAATGAAGAAGCAAAAAGTTTTTTTGAAATGCTAGAAAGTGCTAGGAATCCACTTTATGATGGTTGTAGGAGTGGTTTATCACAGTTATCTATGTCTGCACGTTTGATGAATTTGAAGACTGAAAATAATTTGTCTGAGAATTGCATGGATTCGATATTGCAATTAGTAAGAGATTATTTGCCAGAAGATAATAATGCAGTAGACTCCTATTATAAGACAAAGAAGATGATGCGATCTTTAGGTTTATTGCCATATCAAAAGATTGATGTTTGTCAAGACAATTGCATGATCTTTTGGAGAGAGACATCGGAGATGAGTAATTATCTATTTTGTGGAAAAGATCGGTTTTATTTAACAAAGAATGGAAAATCGGTTCCATATCGTCGTATGTGGTACTTACCAATTACAGAAAAATTAAAAAGATTGTATCAATCTGTGGAGACCGCAAGCGACATGAGATGACATGCTGAGCATTCAAGTCATGAAGCAGAGATGTGTCATCCCTCAGATGGTGAGGCGTGGAAACACTTTAACAAGGTATACCCTGATTTTGCGACTGAGAGTCGAAATGTCTATTTAGGTCTTTGTACCGATGGTTTTAATCCATTTGGGATGTCTGGAAAGAATTATTCATTGTGGCCAGTTATAGTGACACCTTACAACTTACCACCGGATATGTGCATGAAACGGGAATTTTTGTTTTTAACAATAATGATTCCCGGGCCTAATCATCCGAAAAGAAGTTTGGATATATTTCTTCAACCACTTATTGAAGAATTAAAAGAATTATGGAATGAAGTTCAAGCGTACGATGTCTCGAGGAAACAAAATTTTATGTTACGAGGTGCTCTCATGTGGACAATAAGTGATTTTCCAGCTTATAGTATGTTATCTGGATGGACAACGCATGGTCGATTGGCTTGTCCATATTGCATGGAAGAAACAGATGCTTTTCAGTTGAAACATGGAAGAAAGACGAGTTGGTTTGATTGTCATCGTCGTTTTCTTCCTGTTGATGATGCATTACGGCGCAACAAGAGAAATTTTAAAAGGAATGTAGTTGTGCGGAAATCTCCTCCTCCAGTTTTGACCGGCGAAGAGATTTTATATGAACGACTTTGCTTTACAACAAGTTACGCCACACAAAGGTCCTATTTTTGGACTTGTAGCAATGACCTCAAAACATTCAACTTCATCCAAAGGTAAAGAAAAAGTATCGGATTACGAGCTCCGACATCAAATATCCGAAAGGTTCTAAGAATCCGACAGGCGCGTTGAACAAGCATTAAAGGAGGTTGAACTATCAAGAAAGCATGCCGAACGATCAGATAGGCGAATGGAAAAGCTTCTGCGCATGATGAAAGCGCAAATGCCTAACATCGATTGGGATGCAGTTCAGAACAGTGATTCCGACCACGACTAATCGGAACGGCTTAGGATTATATGTAATCGAAATGTTGGTTATATGTATGGTTTGTAATTTTTTATGTACTAATATTTATCTTTTAATGTAATCGAACTTTTTAAAATTTTATTTTTTTTATTTTTTAAAAAAAATTAGGGACGGCAAAAATAGCCCATCTCTAAATTTAGCGACGGGTAATGCCGTCCCTACATTTGGAGACGGCACTTGCCCGTCTCCAAAGTTTAGAGACAGCACTTGCCCATCCCCAATTGGGGACTGAAGAATCCGTCCCTAATTAGGAACGGATTGGGGACGGATAGCATTTAGAGTCGCGCGATTGGGTACTACCGCTGGTCGTCCCTAATCCGTCCCTAAACCTGTTTAGGGACGGATTAGGGACTGATTTTTCAGTCCCTGGGTACTACTCGTCCCTAATCCGTCCCTAAACCTGTTTAGGGACGGATTAGGGACTGATTTTTCAGTCCCTAATACCTGATTTTCTTGTAGTGGGGAAGAATCGTGTCATGAACTTCTCCTCTAGTTTCCCCACGATCCAATAGAATTCGCCGGTTGAAAATACAACCAGTCTTGTGCCTTATCTTTCACCGAGAATGGAAAGGCAGCTAGCATGACGTCCTCGTCCGAGACTCCGTCTCCGGTTCTTATAGTTCTGCATAGCATCTTGAAATCAGTAAGAGGCTGGTTCGGGTCCTTGGCGGGTCTCCCTCTAAACGCGCGTTACCGAGCATTTGGATGAATGACGGCTGTAGCTCCACACGAACGTCTCTCCTAGTAATGCATGACAAGAGTTGCGTGTGCCTAGGAACCGTGTATGATCCATAGGTCATCGCCGGTTGCACTTGCTGCACGTTTGGCACGTTCAAATCTCGACGTTCTGCCATTAGCTCTTCTTCACTCTTGTCTACACTCGGTGGCTCGATTACTACCTCGGTTTCGAAGTCTAAGTGCACTTGCGTGTTATCAACCGGTTGGCTTGCACTAGCTCTCGTTTCTTTCCTTAACTTTCTGAGCGTTTTATTGATATCGGGGTCGAAAACTAGATCCGCACTTCCGGTATTTCTCATGCACAAGCGAGCTGCACGGGACAAAGAAGCTAAACACAAAAGTGATGTGAATTCCAAGAAGTAAACGAATTTTACTCTAAACCAAAATAAACGAATTTGACTCTAAAACAAACAAACAAGAGATACAAAAAAGAAACAAACAAGACTCCGGAAAGGACTATGTCTTAATCTGAAAGTATCCTAACTCTAAAGTCGTAATCAATTCCCCGGCAACGACGCCAAAAACTTGATGTCGGTTAATCTCAAGTAATAATATACCTAGAATAACGCTTCCGCAAGAATACGGATCGTGTAGTACTAGGGTCGAACACAAGGAATTGATGCAACTCTAAAGTTATTAGACTAATGGATAAGACGTGTAAATCGAATAATGATAGGATTGCGAATGAAACTAAGCTAAACTACTTAACGAGATAAACTTAATGACTAAGCACCATAGGTATAATCCCCTGGCGTAGATTCATTAGACTTCTATAATCATCCATTCGAGTGGCGTACAGGAATGAAAGCATTAAACACAACCAATCAATCTGAAAAACGATCAAGTACCGAATTCATTCATTCGAGAGGCGTACAATAACAAAAGCATTAAGAACCACCATTCATTAAGAACAAGACTTCGTTACATATAGGCAATACTCTCTAACCCATGGCTGTAGATCTACTCAGACATGAATACAGCAGGTCTTGTTTTGTGCCCGAGCGGGTCCTCTCCATGCCCGAGCGTGCAGGTCTTGTTTTGTTGTTTCCGCTCCTTTTGCTCGGTGTTTGAGTGTTCGCTTTCAATCGTGGCCTTGCACAAGTTGTACCTTGTCATTCAACTACGTTTTCGGGGTTAAATCGTCGTAATCTCTCGTGTTTCGCTTCATGTCTTCGTTTCCTATACAAAACACGAAATGTAGATGAAGTCCTCGAATAAACTTGATAAATCGGTGAAATCTAAGAAATCTACTCAAAACTAGACCTACAAATCATGTAAATACTATAACGGATTGCGTGTTATCATCAGACATTTAGAAAAAGCTATCGTCTCTACAGGGAAAAATGCTCCATATAACTGGTTCAGGTACTATTCTCGACTTTACATAAACTTACTAGCCTATCTTCTGTTATTGTGAGTTGAATAATGATGAAATCTTGGTTATTTTGGTTTTGATTAAATGGGAACAGGTGGGATATGCGGAGAAAATGTCCAATGTGTGGGCAAAAGTTGCAAAGGAGACCAGCAGTAGTTGATCATCTCGTTTTCATACGTATTTCTTGCACGATTTAGGAGACGTTTTTGATACATATGTGATGTTTTACGTATGATTCCGTATCCGTTTTACTTGCTTTCGTGCTTTTCATGTTCTTACAGGTTTTTACGCGTATTTGGACTATTTTGGAGCTAAAGGAACATGCACGGAGCTAAGGAGCAACTTGGGGGATCATCACGGGACAAACGGGACGAGATTGAGCATGGAGAAGCCTCCACCCGGTCGGGTACAAGCCTTACACGATCGGGCAGAACCCACGGGGCTTTGGACAGGACAAACCACACGACTCGGGCAAGCACAGGCCCAAGCTGTTGCCTAGCACCCGAGCGGGCACATACCTAGCACCCGAGCGGGCGTATACCCCCAGCCAGCAGACCACGCGAGTTCCCCTAGCCGCACCCGAGCGGGTACACTCACTACCCGAGCGGGTCGCGACCCGTAACTGCTCAAAACTTAAGTAAACTTAACTTAAAACATAAGGGAACTCGTGGGGCAATTAGGGCAACAATTGGACCGACTTAGGAGGCTTAAAAGGAGGAAAAAAGACGT
>CM071876.1:21396601-21423076 GCA_036759665.1 Gynandropsis gynandra | reverse complement strand
CTTGTCTAGATCACGTGTCTATGCCTTGAGAGAGGGTAGATATCATGTTAGGATCGTCCGCCTTAGATAGCTTTAACTGGGATTGCATGATAGATAGGTTGATCGTTGGTTTCGGTAGTCTTGTGGTGAAACCGGTTTCCTAGGACGTTTATCTCATCGTTAGAACACAAGTAGTTTAGTTTACTTTCAGTATTTCATTCTTCATCACCACTCTTTCGTTAGCAAGTTTGATTCGTAGTTCGGGTTTAGGTAGCGTGCGTTGCGTACTGTGGGATCGACACCTAAAATACTACACACGTGCCGTGCACTTGCGGGTAGATTAGGTTATATTTAACTCTGATACGCATCAGTAGTCAGCCAATACGAGACGAAGGAGAGCAGTTCAGGGTATGAGATTTGGTGTTCATTTATAGAATTACGTTTTGAGGACTGACTTTGCATAATGATAATAAATCTCGTGTGTAGAATTGTTTCATTATTTTACCTTTAAAAATTCATATGATGTCACATTGGTAGATCGATTGGCTGAATGTTATAGAGGATTTTTCATCCCACCGAGGCTAGACAAGAGTGTAGTAGCGAGCCAAGTTATGCAGAAGCAAGAGTTATGGAGCAGAGAAGAGTTGCTTTGGGGAAATATTTGCGTAGGCTTGTTGCACATCCTGTGATCAGGAATAGCAACGAGTTAAAGGTGTTTATTCAGGTGCAACTCTTCTTTGCCGCTACCTGCAACCACGGATGTGGCCTCAAGGATGTTGGATGAGGAAATGAAGCTCCCGAAGCAATTGTTTGGAGAAGGTGGAGCCTCTGTAGTGGCGCCATATGAGGTGGTTCAGCCGACCAAGAGAGGTAGAGATCTGTTGAGATTGTTTAAAGAGCTAAAGCAGATAGTAGCATTGGCTAGGGTGGAACGAACCCACCTGTGGTCGAAGAAGATAAAGATTCTTGGAAAAGAAAGAAAAGATTCAGGACCTTGAGCAACAAATCAACAATGCTTCCAAGCAGGCAAATTCTTATATGTATTAGTTAATCTATGCATCATTAGGTCTCCAGATTCACGCTATATGTAGTTTAGACTGAATTTTTGTTGTGGAAATGTGTTCTTAGGTTGAATGTCTGGTGAAAGCCCAGCAAGAGATAGGGGAAACTATGGGGGAACTCATATATCCATTGCTAAAAGAAAAGGTACATGTAAAATTGAAGATTGGATTACTGATTTTGGTCAGTTGTTCAAGAACCAGGTCAGATTTGATGCTCATTCATACTTGAATCTACAAGAAATCGACATGAAAGTTTATTTTGAAGCTATAGAGGAGGCAACCACCTCTGAAGAAACTCAAAAAAAATTTGAGAAAGCAGCTGATCAATGAAAAGATTGAACCCCCTCAAAGTGTTTTTGAGGAATCTGTATCAGATTATTTCGAGTCGCTGGGAATGATTTTCTCCATTTTTTGGGTTTTGTGATTGAATTTTAAGGCTAATAACATGGATTCAACGCAAAATATGCTTGGGAAATGGGAGAAGTTATGGGCAAAGGCTACGAAGAAGGTGGAGCATCTCAATGGAAACTGATGGTAACACTGTAAGTTTTTTCTATTTCTTGGTTGAGTCGATTGAGTCAATTAATCCGAAAGAAGAAGGAAAACTTGCAAGTAAATCTACGGAAACGCAACCTGATCTACAAGATCCATGACCTCACGACCATTTCTGCAAGCTGAATATCTCCTACCATTCCTAGAAAAGCTTCCGCTGGTAGTGTCGTACTTTATTAGTTTGTACGTCAAAGCAATATCCTGATGCCATAATGGTATGTATATAATTAAGTAGGACTCTCATTTTTTGTATTAATGGAAGGGAAAAAGTCATAAATTTTTAATCTCCTTTTATTTTTATTTTTTTGCAAAAAAATGAAAGAAAAATATAGCTTTATATTTTAGTTTTCCAAGAGAAAGAGAGAAGCTACCTTCATTTACCCTGAGATTTGTTTCTTTGCCTCAAGTAGTCATGTCTCTTTTTCTATCACATAACAAAGACATTAACACGAGATGTGATAATGGTTGTTGCATGAACTCATACAAATCTTATAAGGAAGATAGTGGAGATAAGAGTTTTTATAAATTGAAAAAGGAACAAACAGAAAGCAAATGAGACTCTTAGTTCCTCTTTATTATTCTCTTATTTGATTTTTGATATTATTATATTATTCATGTTATATATATATTGTTATTTTGCTTCTTGAAATAAATAAATTCCTTAAGCGGAGAGTTTGTGATCATTTAATAAGTTCTACAAAGTCAAATCATTATACTTTCATGTGATGATGTGTTCGTTTTGTTACTAATTTTATGTAACTTATTCAAATGTATAAATTATTCAAAACATGCAATCACTTCCTCCGATAAATTATGTTTTAAAATATCAAAGATATTATGAAAAAATCGTAATGATAGTTTATATTACATTATATAAATTTATTTTTAAAACTTTTACACTAAAAAAACAACATTGTATTTGTATTGATTGATTAATATCTCAAATGTCATGATAATGTTTGAATTAATGATATTATGTACAACATTTAAGAAAATTCCAATTTAATTATCACAAACTGCACAACGCACGGGTATCATCTAGTGTAATTAAAAAAGTATCACAAGTTTAGAAGGAATCATTGTTGTCTTTGTTGTTGGGTTACTTATATCGTGGTTTTATTATTATGTTTATGATGTATAAGTAGTTAACATAATGGATGTATAGCTTAGTTTTGGTTGTTAATGAAGGTGTTTGTTTAGTTTTAGTTTACTGGAATGCTAAATTTTTACATTGAAAACAAAATACAACCAAAAGAAACAATCAAGCTTGAACCAAAAGAAGTTCCATAATAACCAAAAGAAACATCAAAGTTACCAAAATAAGCATCCAAGTTTTCATATTCATAAACATGAAATTTGAGGTAATGGTTGACTTGAAGAATGTGATCTAAGAAGCATCCTTCACAGTGGAGGCGGTTTGTGATGATTTTATAGCAAACACGACTTGAGTGTCTCCCTAAGAAAAAATGATGCGGTTTTTTTATGTTGAAGGTCATGTTTTGCATTTCTTTCGTGCGGTTGAGGTACTCTAATACCCTTAAAAATATTTAAATATGAGCAGAAATATAAATACATTAAGGAATGCTAATATCTTATATGACCTCTTTTCATAGCCTATACCCCAACATCTTTTAGGTCATTCATATCGTATAGCCTAGATGTTATACCTACTTGTGTTATAGGATTTTTTAAAGACAATTACTACAAGTCATCGTACCCTCATTTACGAGAAACTTTCCCATTCTTACTCAAGGCTTTATATGGACCTTTCTTTCGATTAAATTTCTTAATTCTTTTCATCATTGACCTCATTTCACAAGCTACAATATCGATTTTATGGGTTAAAAATTTCCACATCTTCAATCCATCAGGTTTAATACACTACTTATAAATATTTACCATTGTTGATATGAGATAAAAGTCAGAGACAAATTATTTTATCTCCTTTTAGCCTCAAGTATCACTCATACAACATGATGACAAGGAATGTATGTCATCCGTATGCATAGTTTTGTTTACATGATCCACAATACTAGAGTTGTGTTCCATTACCTTAATTTTCATCTACGCCACGGTATCTTCTAGCTTGTGACAAACTTTCGACATTATGTGAGCTCATCTCAATTTGCCTTTCTAAATTTAATTGTTATTTGAATCATTGCAAACCTTTGTATATCTTTTAACATTGCAACCAATGGAATGATCTTGCACGTTTGACAGTTTGATTGATTGATTCCAATAAGTTGTTGTTCCGCATAAAAAAAATCATTATTTGCCATCAAATCAAAATTTGTTACATTTTGATAGTTTTACTCCCATTTTGCGATATTATGACTACATGCAAGGTAACAACAATCTTAACTCTATAATCTTTTTGTATATCATCTACAAGCATCTTCACAGTCTATTATGGGTTCTACCTAAAGTTTCCAAATACACCCTTGCAATCATGTCAATCTTCAACAATGAGGATTCACCAGTTTTTCCATAAGAGTGCTTCTTATTAATACTCTTAATCATCCATTTATTCCCTTTTGTAGACCCATGTGAATAATAAATGCACCATTTACATTCTGTACCACAACAAATGAACTCCATTCTATGTTAATCCAACAAACATATATCATATTTCACATTTTGAACAATATGTAATTCTTAAAATCTTGTTTGGCATTTACCATTTGGAAAGTGTGCAACCGCTGCTTCTTTTCTTTTTATGGTTACTAAATGAATCACTCAAATAATCACCATGAACGGTTGAAATTTCATATTTTAACTCTATAAAAATGTTAGCTTCAACTATTAATGATGACATTGAAAACAATACTTTAGAAGCTAAGGATTCACATGAACATGACTTGCAACTCGCAAATCAAGGCTTGAATTTCAAAGGACTTATCACTATGATCCAAGACAAAAAAAATTTCAAATTTATTCACTACATTGTTTTGTGAAGATTTTGTGTTTCAATACAAATTTAGATCGAATATGAAGGAAGATCAAACCATTGTAAGTGTTTTACAAGTCAACACGCACAAAATTGAAGATAGAGGCCCAAACACAAGAGCACATTATATTAAGCCTTATAAAACATTTAGGGGAATTAAGCATGTTTTAAGATTTATTATTAAATTAAATGAGTTGATTTGCATTCATTACGTGCGGGAAAGGCGGGGATTGCTTTCATGAGCTCACAAGCAAGGAAAAAGGTAGGCAATCGAAGAAGAACATTTTAAGTTAGTTAACAAAGATTTTAGTTTTATTTCAATGTGTTTATATTAGTTTTATTTGGTTTGTTTTGATTTAGTAATTAGATTTTTCTACACTTTTATTTAAACTCTTTTAAAACTTATTAGTTTTTTAACTCGTGTGCGCAGACTTTTATTTTATAATTTTTATATAAAACAAAATAAATATATAAATATACAATTATGTTAACTTATTGTTATATAATATAATATACTTGTACAGATGGTAAAAATTCAAAATAACTCTTATAGTTGATAAAAATAAAAACATAAAAATCATGATATTGAAATTATTTAGTTAAATAATAAGATTCAATAAAAAATATGCATTGATATAAATTTTTTTATGACATGTGTTAATTGAAGTATGATTAATGTGGAGTATGAATTTCATAATTTAAGTCTTTTTATCTATACTGTAAATCTTAATTGTAATAATAATTTACTTGATAAATTTTATATACAATATATAGTATCTTTACATTCCAACATTCGCACTTACATGTAGTTATATCCTTGATTTAAAGGGTTGATTGTGAAACATAATTGCACATGTTACAAATATAATTTGATATATTCCTCACAATATGCAGTTTTTATTTCCATCTATATAATATTTTTGTGCACATGTGATTCAAATTTAATTTTGAGATTCTAATATTAGTAATTACATGTTTAACCTTGGTCATAAGACTCAACATGGACTGACCACAAAGTAGAGATCCAAATTCAAACCTTAATCTTCCAAAGCCAAATTGAAGTTTCCTTTATCAACTTTCGTTTCAATCCAATTTACACATGTGATGTATATACATTTCTCAATTAACATATTCACACATAGAGATGCCTTGTTAAAGCACAAAAACCATCAAATTATTTATCATCATTGCTTCATCCAAACACCTCTTTGATATGCCATCATTAACATGCAAGTCTTGACAATGGCTTCTTCAGCTACTACCATGACTCTTGAAGCCATTTAATTGACAAATCTCAAAAATTTGTCTCCCATTTTCCAATCTCATTGAACCTCTCTTTGGGACTTGTCTAGATCTCTACAAAACTGCAAGATCTCATTCAACGTCTAGGTTTCTGTACTCAATCAAGATCTGTTTCCAAGAACTCTACTACAATCAGAGCCTTCAATGAGGAAAAAATTACACCATGTAAATGAATGATTACGAAAAATGAAAAATTATCATCTTTATCCTCTATTGAGCAGTGATCGAGTAAAAGGAATAAGATTTTAGAAGAATAATATGGTGGTTGGGATCAAATTTAGGGTACAGAAGAAATCACTTTTCATTGATTTAGAAATGTCCACTTCTTAAAATTGTATGATTGAAATTTTGGACAGACTTTCAGTGCTTTAAAGCTAAAAAGAAAATATACATTTCATAAATATATATATATGATTTGAAGTTTATTTGTCTGGAAATTCAACTGAAGTTCAAGAACTATATGCATCTACATAGTGAAATTCGCTTATCAAAATTATATAAAAATTTGAAATTGATGAACCGGTTCAACTTGCATCTACATATGGATTATAACAGGGACCAAAAGGAAAAAAATCCAGTATACAAAAACATAAAACTACCCAATCTTACATTGTCATTGCTGATAGAGGCGGATCATGTTAAAAAATGGAGTCTCGTTTCATTTTATAAGAGACCACATTACACCCACACTAAAATTACGTCAACTTTTTACTGAACCGTTGAAATCTCCCTCCAACATCATGTTTAGAAAACAATTATATAAAATTGACCATTAAATGAACAGTTGCATACAAAAGTACCTATATCACTTGCCTAACGACTCATCTGATAGGCATAAGGATTAAAGTTGGTTGTAGCTTCCCTTACATACCATTTGATGCCCTTATTGTCATAAGCCATAATGTTTAGAAGATTCAAAGTCATTAGAACTGTAAAAGACCACATAAACATCCTGATCTCCATGTAACATAGAAAGACATAAAAAGATATATCTATGCAGTAAGACTTAAAGATTATCTTGAAAGCTATTTTATGTCATTTGCAAGACAGTATTTGGTGTTAAAACTTTAGGTGCGATAAAATTAACAAAACTAAAGAAGATATAAAATGAAGATTCTAAATGACTCTGAAAAATTTCAATTAACAAAACTAAAGAAGATCAGTTTGTAACCAACTTGTGACCTCTTTGTAGGAACTCCAGGTACACAATACTTAGCCACATCAACATTGTTACTGTTTAACACCGGAACTGATCTCACAGGAAATGGTATAGTAAATGAATCTGAGAATTCACCTAGGCCCTCAACTTTAAGACAACACCAGAAAACTTCCAACACCTAACATGATTTCCCATTTCTCAAAAAGTTTCAAAAGAAAAACAACGATTCTATAGTACTTACATGGTTAATTTGTCGAGTTCAAAATGATGATGGGTTTTCCAAATGCCTCAAAATGGAAGTTGTATTTACCGAATGAGTCTCGAGGAGCTTTAATTCTTGCATAGAAACATGAGGAGTCGTGGATCCAGATATAGCCAAGCGTTCATACTGCGTTGGAAGTTTTGTTTTTTGGGTCGGAGAAGATGGAATAGCAAAGGTCATAAGAAGAAAAAGGAAAGGGTCGAATACTGAAGCAATCCATGTATTGAATCATAATTTGCATGTATGAGCATATATGAGCATATCAAACCGAAAAATCCTAAACTTTGAATGAAGAGAAAAGGACAACAAGAAAATCAATTCACCAACGATACGCCTTCTACTCCCTCCCGGTCCAATTCAAGCTTGGCGACCTTGGAAGATTTTCCATGTGCTTTTCAATATGCTGTAGTGAAAAAGTGAACCTGTTGGTAACCAAAATTCATGGATTAAAATAAGGATAAGGTTTCAAATCGAAGGTAGCATGGAAAAGAATAGTAACCAAAATTTATATATTAAAAGTGGTGTTGATTTTTTACATTAAAGTGGGTATCAGAGGAGTTAAAGAATGAGGGATGTCGACTGACATTTCAATATTTTCGAGATAGAGGACAAAGAAGAAGAGACCCATCACCGGAGTACGAATGATGTAGCCATCTTGTCGTTGTGCCACATCACCGAACCACCACTATGTCACGTCGTCGACTCGTCGTGCCATCGTCAACACACAATCGTGTTTTCATCACCGATTTGTCACTCCAAACAATAATCCTCAGCATCGCTCGTCGTTGCTCACCGTAACTCGTCCATTTAGTCGCCTTCATTCTCACTCTTGTCGGTTGTCGTCATTCGGCGATTGCCGCACGATAGTCTGTATAACCATTTGCAGGTAAGGTCGCATATCGAACCAAAAAGTCTTAAATTTTGTATGAAGTGAAAAAGATGATAGATACAATCAACTCATTGGAAACACAAAACACATGGTTGGCCCCACGTTCTACTCCCTACCTATCTAATTCAAGCTCGATAACCATGGCTTTGCTATCGTTCTTGAGTTTGCTAAGCTCAACGACCATTGTTTCGTCTTCCCTATCTCTTTGTCACAAAATCTTGTTGATTTAGTTTCCAATCAATACCATACATTTTGATCTTTGATCGTCTTCGTCAGTGCAAAGGTATAAATTGACTTGCATGCTCAATTGGCTTTTCCATGTAAGAGATTGTAACGGAAAATGAAGTATTAATTAGAAATTAATTAAAAAAATATGTAAAATTATAATTATGAATATAATAAACCTAATATCATTTAAAAAAGTTAATTGATTAATAATATGATAATAAATTTTAATTGATTATCTATATTCGATTAAGTATGTGAAATGTTACAATGGAAGAGATTATTTTCAATGGATAAAAATACTAATTAAAAATTATAATAAAACAGATACTATATATTTAGTATTATTTAAAAACTTAATATATGAAAAATATAATAAAATTTTGGATGATATTTAAAAATCCACAACATAAAGAATTACTTACTTTTGTTATAGCAATAAAAAATAATGTAATTATTGTATTATGATTGTAAATTACATAACATTTAAAATTGAAAAAAAAATAATTTGATTTTGCACATCATTATTTAGATGACAATTATAGTTAGTTGACAATTGAGATGGTAGTAGGAAAATGGTCTAACCTAATTTTTAGTATATAAAATAATATTTTTAGAGATAACGGTTTTCGAAAACTAATTAAAAGGAAGAATGATTTCTTTAATGTTCTTAAGAAAACCACCTTTAAAAACTAATAAGAAAGATGTTTTGGAAAGCTAATGTTGATTTTTTTTTTTTTTTGTAAAACATTCTAATTTGAATTTTAATGTATTAATTATTTATATAAAATATAAGGATTTATATTTTACTATAGTAATAAATAATTTATATATTTATTTAGAAATTTGGATATAATTTGTGCTTTATCCGGTATAAGTGGACATTAAAGCATGAAATTATTTTCCTTAACTAGGATTCATAATTTGATTTTTTAGTATATAATTTATTTTCATTAAGTTTTATGCAATATGTTATATAATCTTATCTCATTTCGTTGAATTTCTGCTAGTAATAGTCACTTCGATTGGGTTCAATTCGGTTTAGACTGATCTATTCGAACGAAATGTTCCGGTTTGGTTCGGGTCATTTTTACGAGGGAAACGGTCGGTTAAGTCCGGTTCGAGACTGTTGGGCCAGAGAAAGCCCGAACCCTAGAATGGCTCTCTCGGACTGCTTTCTTCTGTTCTTCACTCTTCTTTCATCCTCGTCGTTTGCCCGGTGGCTACACAAATAAGTCTTGCTGCTTCCCTCTTCGCTAATCCTTACGGATAATCTCCGTCGTCGTCGGAGGAGAAGAAGAAGAAGGTGATCTCTCGGTCCCTCTTTGTCTCTGTATATTGGTTCATTTCTCTCCATTGATTCAGACAACTAAATCGCACGCGCGAGTTTCGTAACTCCGTTTTCACGTGGGTTCCCGTCCGTTAGGTGGGATTTTTATGCTTGTTCTTTTGGGAATCTGATTGATTTGGATCTTTGTCGATCTATGTTTCGAGGTAGTGTTTGTTTTTTTAGCTGCCGAATCTCTGATGTACTCATTTCTGGACTCTTTGGTTTTTTTCGTTTGTGGGTTGTCCCCAGGCTCTATCGTCCCTTCATCTAGAACTGTTAATCAGCCAATGGGTCGGAAAAAGTCGAGTGCGCGGGGTGGGGATGATGAGCAGGTTCCTGCTGGGTCGAAATCTAAGAAGAAAGCGCCTGTGATCGATGATGATGAGTACTCCATTGGTACGGAGCTTTCTGTGGAGCCTAATGTTGAGGAAGAGAAGGTTGTGATCACCGGTAAGAAGAAGGGTAAGAAAGGTAAAAAGGGTCCACACCGAGATGACGAAGATGATGAAGAAGTTGCTGATAAGTTGGCGGAGGAGGAAGGGGAGGCTCCAGAAGTTGTTTTTGTAGGGAAGAAGAAGTCTAAAGCTAAGAAAGGACGAAGTGTTAGCTTTACATTGCTTGACGAGAATGACGTGGAAAAGAAGGATGCCCATGAAGATGATGAGGAAGAGGACGAGCCTGCCATGAAAGTTGTGACAAAGAAGCAGACATCAAATAAGGGTAAAAAGGGTGGTAATCCATTCAGTGCTTCAGCTTTTGATGCGCTTGGTGGTGATGATGATGATGATGGTGGTGGTGGTGGTGGTGGTGATGGTTCTGGTGGTAGTGAGGATAAGGAGGTGCATGAGAACGACGAAGATGTGCCCGCAATTACATTCTCTGGTAAGAAGAAGAAGTCCTCTAAATCTTCCAAGAAGAGCGGAAGTTTGTTCAGTGTTGCATTGCTTGCTGATGAGGTTGGCATAGACGCATCGACTTCTAGAAATGGTGATGATGCAGTGGAGGAAGATACATCAGAAATCACATTTTCTGGTAAGAAGAAATCTTCCAAAAAGAAGGCCAGCAGCAGTGTTTTCGCTTCTTTGGGTGATGAGTCGGAGCTGGGAAGAGAAGCTGCGGATGGGGCAGAACATGAAAAACCAGACATAGAAAGTAAAGAGTATTCCAAGGCCAACAAGAGTGAAGAGGTTGTGGAGACTTCAAAGAATAAGAAGAAGAAGAAGAATAAGAGTGGGAGAACTGCACAAGAAGAAGATGATTTGGACAAGATTCTTGCAGAACTTGGAGAAGGGCCTGCTGCTCAGAAACCTGCTGCACCACCGCTGGAAGAGGGGAAAGCGAAAGTTCAGACTGAGCCAGTTGCACCTTCAGAAAATGATGCTGAGCAAGGGGGAGAAGAAGAGACTGTTGAATCTGCTGCGGCAAAGAAGAAGAAAAAGAAGAAGGAAAAAGAGAAAGAAAAGAAAGCAGCAGCTGCTGCCGCCGCCGCCGCTGCTGCAGTAGCCTCTTCTGTTGAGACCAAGGAAGAAAAAGAGGATGAACCAGTAACTGAACAGTCACAGACCAAGAAAAAGGATGCAAAGGGTAAAGCTGCAGAGAAAAAAATTCCTAAACATGTTAGAGAGATGCAAGAGGCCCTTGCAAGGCGGCAGGAAGCTGAAGAGAGGAAGAAAAGGGAAGAAGAGGAGAGATTGAGGAAGGAGGAAGAGGAACGCCGCAGGCAGGAGGAGCTTGAGAGGCAAGCTGAAGAGGCAAGGCGTAGGAAGAAAGAAAGGGAAAAGGAAAAACTGTTGAAGAAAAAGCAAGAGGGTAAGCTTCTGACGGCAAAACAAAAGGGTGAAGCTCTTCGGAGGGAGGCTTTCAAGAACCAACTATTGGCTGCTGCAGGGGGGCTTCCTGTTGTTGACAAAGAAGCTGCTCCAACAAAGCGTCCCATTTATGGCAATAAGAAAAAATCAGCTCGTCAAAAGCCAAATGACTCGACTTCCGCTCCGGTGGAGGATGATGCAGGATCAGAAGAAAAGCCCACAGAGGAACCAGACACTATGGACGAAGTGGATTCAGCCGAAACTGAAAGGATGGGAGAAATAGAGTCAACAGATACTGTAGAGAAACCGAGAGTTACTGATACATTGCAGGATAATGGGGTTGAGGAAGACGACGACGATGAGTGGGATGCAAAAAGTTGGGATGATGTTAATCTCAATATCAAAGGTGATTTTGATGATGAAGAAGTGGATTCTGAAGCTCAGTCTGTTGTTAAGAAAGAACTAAAGAGTGTTGCACCAAAGGCTCACGATTCAGGTGAGGATAAGCCCTTACTGCCTTCTCAGTGTTTTATTTTGCCGCAATCTTGCTGTTTTTGTCATCCTTCTTTGTTTAAATCTTTTTACTTGTATCCAACAGCTCCTCCTGCAGCTGGCCAACCTGCATTAGCTGGCCAACCTGCATTAGCTGGCAAACAAGCAGCCGAGCCTGCAGCACCAGCAAAGCCAACAGCAGGTGCTCCCAAGAAAAGCATTCTGGATAAAAAACCTGGGTTGGAAAATGCTACTAAGAGCGAAGTCTCAGCATCAGATGATTCTGCTGAACAGGGTGGTGAAAGCCTTCGCTCTCCCATTTGCTGCATCATGGGTCATGTCGATACTGGTAAAACCAAGCTCTTGGATTGCATTAGAGGAACAAATGTCCAGGAAGGTGAGGCTGGAGGTATTACACAGCAGATTGGCGCTACATATTTCCCTGCCGAGAACATCCGTGAGAGAACAAAGGAATTGAAAGCTGATGCTAAACTCAAGGTGCCAGGTCTGTTGGTTATCGATACACCTGGGCACGAGTCATTCACAAATCTGCGATCAAGGGGTTCGGGCTTGTGTGACATTGCAATTTTGGTGGTTGACATTATGCATGGTTTGGAGCCCCAAACTATAGAATCTCTGAATCTTTTGAAAATGAGGAATACCGAATTCATTGTTGCCTTGAATAAGGTAATCCTGCTAGCCATTCTGTTATGTGTGGGAGTTTTGTTTGTTTTAATTCATGTGTGTAAATTTGAACTTCGAATTTGCAGGTGGACAGGCTATATGGGTGGAAAACATGCAAGAATGCTCCTATTGTGAAAGCAATGAAGCAGCAATCTAGAGATGTCATTAATGAATTTAACATGAGGCTTACTGGGGTAAAATTATACGCAGAGAGGCATTTCCATGATCTTAGCTTTCTTTTTTGTGCTGTATATATTGCCTCATTCTGCTTTTTCTGGGTATTCTAGGTTATAACTCAGTTCAAGGAGCAAGGACTCAACACTGAATTATACTACAGAAATAAAGAAATGGGGGAAACTTTCAGTATTGTACCTACTAGTGCTATCAGGTTCAAACATGTGTTTATTGTCTTTGATATCTAGCCAAGCATACAGCTCATTGATGCTAATTAGGGTTTTCACTTTTGATATTATGGATTTCAGTGGAGAAGGCATCCCAGATCTCTTGTTGTTGTTGATTCAATGGGCTCAGAAAACAATGGTTGAGAAACTTACCTACGTTGATGAAGTGCAGGTTTGTATCATTCCTGTTTTAGGAAAACTTTGGTATCTACGCCACACTTGAACCTAAGAATTATCTTTAAAAAAAATTATTGAGCAGTGTACAGTCCTCGAGGTCAAAGTTGTGGAAGGCCATGGTACAACGATTGATGTTGTGTTGGTCAATGGTGTACTACATGAAGGTGATCAAATAGTTGTTTGTGGGTTACAGGCAAGTGCAAACCTCTTGATGCAAAACAAGTCCTCTAATTTTTGTACCTAAATTTGAAAGTTCAATGTTTTCCTTTTCCTATTTCAGGGACCTATTGTCACAACAATTAGAGCATTATTAACACCTCATCCGATGAAGGAACTAAGAGTGAAGGTATATCTAACATAATTATTACCTGCCCCTTTGTTTGGTTGTTTGAGGCGAAATCATATGGGAAAGCTATTCCTGTAATACGTTCTTGCACTTTCGATAATGTGGAGACTTAGTTTGGTTAAAATTTCTCTGAAGTTATAAATTCAACCTTTTTCCCTATAAAAACCTCTGATGGAAATTGCGATGCTTGTGAGATTGTGCATCTTCTTCCTCTGCTATGCATTTGATGCAAGATAAGGCTAGTAAGATTCCTTTTTGGTAGTTTTGTATCTATGTATCCCTTCACCATTTAGGTTTTCCATTCCTCTTTCTACCTCTATATACATAGGTGGTATTGTATTGAGTTTTAGACACTAGTCAGCGATGATGCTCAAGCTTCCATAAATACAATCTCTAGTACACTTCAATTTTCCTTTGAAAGGGTCCAATTCTGAATATTTCTTTTTCATGATTTAATGTGAAAGTTCCATGTTTTGGCTGCGCAAAAGTTTTCTGTTCCTTTTTTATATATTTTACGGGCTTTAAGAGAAATTCCCCGTTTGATGTCTTTCAGGGTACTTACCTGCACCACAAAGAAATAAAAGCTGCACAGGGTATCAAGATTTCTGGGCAGGTGACTATTATGTTATAAGCATTTGCTGCTGTCCTTACATGCATTCTTCTTACTTGGTAAAATCTGCAATCCAATACACTCATCTTTGGATCACATTCTGAAGATGGTTTCCTTATTTTCGTGTTTATAAAGGGCCTTGAACACGCCATTGCTGGTACTGCCTTGTACGTCGTTGGGCCCAACGATGACCTGGAGGAAGTCAAGGACGCAGCAATGGAAGATATGAAGTCAGTTATGAGTAGGATTGACAGAAGTGGAGAAGGAGTTTATGTACAAGCGTCTACATTGGGGTCCTTGGAAGCGTTGCTCGAATTCTTAAAGTCCCCAGAAGTGAAGATACCTGTCAGTGGTATTGGCATAGGCCCCGTACACAAGAAGGATATCATGAAGGCCAGTGTAATGCTTGAGAGGAAAAAAGAATTTGCTACCATCTTGGCTTTTGACGTGAAAGTTACCACCGAAGCCCGAGAACTTTCAGAGGAATTGGGAGTTAAAATCTTCTGCGCCGATATTATATATCATTTGTTCGATCAATTTAAGGCTTATATAGATAATATCAAGGAGGAGAAAAAGAAGGAAACAGCCGAAGAAGCTGTCTTCCCGTGTGTCATGCGGATATTGCCTAACTGCGTGTTCAACAAGAGAGACCCAATTGTCCTGGGCGTTGATGTTGTTGAGGGTATACTAAAGGTATGTTATTTACTCTCTTCGGTTCTCTGTACTACTCACATTCAATTTTACAAATGCATCGATGGATTTTATTTTGTGTTGGCTTCTTGTTCAGGTCGGGACTCCCATCTGCATTCCGCAACGAGAGTTTATTGATATCGGACGTATTGCATCTATTGAAAACAACCACAAGCCAGTTGACTATGCAAAGAAAGGCCAGAAGGTGGCTATCAAGGTAACTAAAAAGCTCATTCTCTCAACCTTTGTAATACGAATTTCGGTATCCTCAAATCATTTTTCATATTTCATACTTTGATATTGTAATCAACATCTTTTGCACAGATTGTTGCTTCGAATCCTGAAGAGCAGAAAATGTTCGGACGGCATTTTGACATGGAAGACGAGCTCGTCAGCCACATTTCAAGAAGATCCATCGACATATTGAAAACTAACTACAGGGTGAGTTGTGAAGCTTTTACTCCGTTCTTCGCCTCAGGCTTTCAACTGATCGCTTAACCAAAAACGAATACACGTTGCAGGATGAACTATCGCTTGAGGAGTGGAAGCTGGTTGTGAAACTGAAGAACATTTTCAAAATACAATAGATTATTCACCATCACCAGGCAACAACATCCAAACGGCTGATGGAACTCCGCATCTCGCTTTCCGGACACAGTTTTCATGTGTCGAGAAATGCTCATTCGGATTCGAGACAATCGAAGAAGGCACCAAAGAAGAGTTGGAGAGGTTGAAGTTGGAACCTAACCAAGTGTCTTGCAAATTGCAGTTGAAAACAACAGTTTGAGATATACAATATCTATAATGCCTTCTTATGGCTTATAATATACATTATATATACCTTATTTTCTTTATATTTACATGGTTTTCGACGGTGGTAAAAAAAACAAATAATCAAATATATCTTGAAGTTTTTTTTCCTCTCATTGGTTTTTCTAAAGTAATTTATAAAAAAATATGCGTTGTTGTGTTAATACTAATGATTCATATTTGAAATTTGTTCTTGGATCTTTATGTGTATTGTATACATTTCACGTAATTGTTTAGTGTGATTTTAGCATTTATATATAGGGCGGAGCAAAATATTCGAAATATTTGTATTCGATTCATATTCGAACCGAAAATTCGAATATCCGTTGACACAAATACAAATACAAATATTATGAATGAGATATTTGACAAATACAAATGGTAGACTCAATTATCCGAGTTATACGTATCAGTAAGTACTAAAGAAAACTTTAGTTAATATATAGATACATGTATAACAAAATTGATTTTAATGGTCAAATTGGAAATAAAAAACATTATTCATCTTATCTAAATACTATAGACAAATATGCAATATGACTGGAGTACTAAAATGTCAAATACTTAAAAATAACTAATATTGTTGAAGATTTAATTTATATTAAAAATGGTTGTAATCCAAATGAGTTGGATAATGTTATAGAGATATTACAATATATGAAAAAAGAACTAACTAAATATATAATTTTTTGCAAGTTTTATTTTAATGTTTAATCTAACTATTTGTTTCATTATTTTAGATGAATTGATGATATTCATGGATACATCGACAAAACTAAATTTAAATGACTGATATTGAAATGATTGTAAGATTTGGTACTTGTTTTATTTATATTATGTATCTGTGCATCTTTTGTGATTTGAATTTTAGTTTTAGATTATATTTGATAATTATTGATTTTTTATTAAAATTATATTATATATATTTTTTACATTAAAAAAATAGGTTTATATACGGATATCCGACAAATATCCGTATTTACAAATATTTGAATTTAAAAATACAAATAATAAATCTGGATATTCGCCGAATACAAATACAAATACAAATAGTTAGATATTCGCAAATATTCGTTATTTGTTCAATTCTATTTACATGTCAATGGAATTATTGAAACGACAACTATTTGAAAGTAGCTTTTTAATTTTAAATTTTTTATAACGTTATGGTTCATGGAATAATCATCTAATTTATCACTCAATATATATCTATTATTTAAATTTATATAAAAGTTATGTATAAATTAAACCAGACTTATTTGTAGACACTTGTTGGTAAGATCTTAATAGTTTACTTTCCAACGGATGTCCGTTGGAAATTTCAACGGATAGCCGTTGCAGGTTCACGGGCCGTGAACCTCGAAATTCAAAAAATCAACGGTAATCCGTTGCTATTTCTAACGGAATAATAAAAATTTTATAAATAAATATATTTAAAACAGTAATTTATATGATTTTTATTAATTTGAGATAAATTTAAAAATTATTATAATTTTGTTAAGATGAATTAGATTAATTTATAAGCCGATAATTATCGTAAGATTTTTAGTATAAATTTGGATTTAAATAATGATACATATTTTTATGATGATTTTTGTACTAATAAATAATTTATTTTAAAGCGTAATCAAGCTAACTCGTATCCAAATCATGATCACGTTCCATTAGAAAAAATATGTAAAATCCGACGACGGTTTATTGTAAGTCTCACCAACCAACACGATTCACAGATTCACAGAGCAGAAGAAAAAAAACATCATTCAAGAAAAAATGACATCATACTATTATATGAAAAAAACACAAGAAACAGAACTGACAAAAAAATGTAAATGCGTACGTATACATATATTTACGTACGTATGTACGTACGTGCTTCGCTTTCGCATGAAAAACAAAACTCACAGACCATGTGAACCCATGAGCTTAGTCAACCCAAACGTTACGGCCATGGCTAACCAGCCTCCGATCAAAACCCTAGCCGCTGATCTAGCCACCGGAGCTTTTCCTAACACCGCTCCTAACCACCCAAAAACCACCAACGCCACAGTCACCGCTATCACCACCGCCGTTATCCTCACCCTATACCCTTTTATAAACGCTGCTGCCAACAGCGGCACAATCGCGCCCACCGAGAACGCTAACGCAGACGCTGCCGCAGCCTGAACCGGGCTCGGCAGCTTCTCCTCCTCCTGTTGGGAAGGATGAAAATTAATATTACTTACACAACCGAATTCTACGTTATACAGTACCCAAATTCTCGTTACCTTCTCCGCCGCAGTGGCCGCAGATTCCGGAGATCTCTGCCGCTCCCTCTTCATCTGAGCAACTTGGATATCGTACTGAGAGTAGACGGAGACAAACTCTCCGATGGCCATGCTGCAAGCTCCGGCGACGAGGCCGGCGAATCCTGAGAGGATCATTGCCTTGACGTCTTCTTTGACGGCTCCGACACCCATCATGAGCGACGCCGTCGACACCAGGCCGTCGTTCGCTCCTAATACGGCGGCACGAAGCCACTGCGCTCGTTTCGAGTAGTCGAAGAGCTCTTCTTCCTCTTCTTCATGATCATGATCTCTCTTGTTGGACTTCTCCACATCAAGATTCATCATCATGTTGTTCTTGTTGCTCCAGGCTGATGATTCCATATTGGCTACAAAGAATTAAATTAATCAGTATTCTTTTTATGCCAAAGATTGGTATATGGTGAGATGATTCTATGAATATGGATGTTAGAATAGAGAATTTTGGAGAAGTGTGGAGAACACACGCCTAGGAGATTGTTCTATTTATGGTGTCACACAGGGCATCTCCACTAATGGAATATTTTATTATTGATACATATTTACATAGATATGTACAAAACCTAGATTTAAAGAGTCTATTAACAGGATAATAGATAATATTTATACACTAAATTTGTCGTTCCTATGATATGCTATGACTTCCGTGTAAGATCAATGAGTGACTTCATTAGGGTATCCAAGAATTGATCAACAGAAGAAACATGTATATCAAAACGCTCAAACATTCTAGTAAAACGAACATTCTACTACTGTAACTTTTTGTTTATACATTTTTTCGTGAATGTAAAATTTTATTTTTCTAGTATATTAATTGAATAAAGTCCATTCAATTAGAGTACGTACGAATATTTATGTATTATTTTATTAAAGTAGTGTAAGAATTTAGCAAAAAATATAAACGTTCACATTATACTGAGAAGGAACAATTAAAGTCCATATAAAGAAAGTGGTTTTCCGTGTACAATAAAGCAAAGGTACATAATACGTGTACGCGTGGTTTATGAACTGACGGAGTTTTTCATTATTCCAAAAGAAAATACGATAAATAAAATTATATATAGATATATATATATATATTTGTAAATGAAGGACCGAAAATTAGATCACGAAAGAGACCAAAAGAGGCCGTTACACATGAAGCTGTTGTGTCCTCTTCGTGATCAAAGGCATGCATGCATGTCTTCCAAGGAAAAGTTTATAAATAAAATAAAAAAGAAAATAAATTTTCTGTTCAGCAATGTTATTTATTATATGCAATATTTGCAATCTAAAATTTTAATAAATATTACAAAAATACTATTACACAAATAAATCAAATTATTTATAATCACTTTAATATAATATATAAAGAATATATACTAATTTATTCAATATTAATTAATTTTAAGTTTTATCGATTTCTACATTTTTAAAACATGAATTTATATTTTCAAATATTTGTACATTTATTATAAATTTTTTAATGCCTTAAAATTGTTTTATTTTTCTTTAATGTGTTTCTTAAAATTAATGTTCAATTTTTATTTCAATTTTAATATTTTAAATAAATTTAGTATATATAAAACAATATTATGAAATATTTCTTCATTTGTCAAGATAAAATCAATGATTCAGGGTGGGTGGTTTATTTTTTTTTCTCTTTCTATATATATATATATAATTCTATTTTATTTTAATTTATTTCTTTTAATTTATTCAATCATCCTATTTTAAACATTAATTTAATACTAATATTCTTATTTCTTAACATATCAACAAATCTATAAATAGTATCATATCAATAATTTTATTGTATATCTATTATTATATATCTATTCACTTATGGTATTTGATCAAAACTAAATAGATATACAATAAATTCATTGATATAATATTATTTATATCGGATTTTCTTTAATATATTAGGTATAAATCCGTATAATATGAGGATAAATTTTGATTTTTTGTAATATTAAGAAAAACGTATTAATAATTTCATCAAAAAGCATATTGGTTTTCAAAATGAATTTATTTTAAAAACTAAATTTTTAGTTTTTTAATTTAAATTGGGTTTAAATAATGTCTAAAATATAATTAACTATTTTTCGTTCGATTTTTTTGTAATTTTAAACTTTTTTTTTGAAAAATTTTCAATTTATTAAATTTTTTTGAAATTGTAATATTTTCCAGTTTTCTTATATTTTAAGATTTTTTAAAATTTATCAATTTTTTACAAATAACATTATTTTTTAATATTTATATTAAAAAATGATACAAAATTTTTAAAACTAAATTGTTTTTAAATTTTAGTCATTTTTCAGAAATTTATCAATTTTAATAGTAAACAACTCTTACTTTTTTACCCTTTTCAAATCCAATTACAAATTTAATGGTATTCAAAATTCCAACAAACACATTTATAAAATCGAAATTGAAGGAAAGTGACTGTACCAACACATAAATGATACTACTACAACCTCTTGTGTTTTGTTTTTTTGTTAGGAATTCTAAATTGTATCCGCGTTTTACGAAATATTTTAATAAAAACTAAATAAATAATATTTAATTCTTCGAATATATAATAGTTTTTTAATTACAATTTTATGAAAATATATACATAATTATATGTTTAAGTTTTAACTAATTTTGATTTTTGTTATATTTAATTCAATTTTATATAATTTGATTGTAAATTTTCGTTATCCATCTTTCAAAATTTTCATTCATATGTTTTCAAATTTCTTAAAAAAAGTTTACGGATCGTTAAAATTTTAGTTACATTCAAATTTTAAAATGTTTCCATTTTTTTTAAAAAAATTGTTTAGTTTTTTCCAGCATTTTAATTGATTTTTTAAAATTAATAAAAATTAAAAAAGTTATTAATTTCCATTTTGGTGTCAAATTGTTTTAACGAATAAGAATAATAATAAGGTATTTAATTTTTATAATAATATATTATTATAGAGTGACTTGTTGTTGGTTGTAAGACTAAGAGCAAAAGCAACAATTTGACGAGTCCATGGAGGCTTCATGCTGAAGCTTAGTGTTTCGGACATTTAGTATCTGCGGCCAATCTCTTCAGTAGAGAGAGAGAAACGGAGAAAGTATTTTAATAATTAAAATTGTTTTTAGTTATATACGAATATTAAAATCGTTCAATTGTGAAGATCTGTTTGTTACATCAACATACATACAAACCCGTCGATATATAGTCATTGTCATATTATGTTATTACAATTATTTTTTGAAAACTGTAATATTTTTAAAAATAATTATATATATGTGTATATATAGGGGTGTAATTCGGGTCGGCCCGAACCCGTTTTGGCCCGATGCTTTCGGGTTCGGGCTCGGCCCGGCCCGAAATCAAATGGGCCGAAATCATGCGGCCCGTGGCCCGGTCCGACGGGTTTCGGACGGGCTTCGGACAATCCACGGGCTAATGTGGCATTGGTAATGTGCCCACGGGCTTCGGGCAGCCCAAAGCAGAAAATTCTTCGTCTTCTGGCTGAACCTTCTCAAACCCTAATGCGCTCCATCAATCGGAGCCGAAGAAGAGGCGGTGAACTCCGGCGAGTGAATGGCCGGAGAATAGGCACGTGAGGGAGCGTGCAGCGTGAGAAGGAAGACCGAGAGTTCATCGGAGGCGGTACAGAAGAGACAAATTAGAAGACAGAGGGAGGAGAAGAAGAAGCCGGTGAACTCCGGCGAGTGAATGGCTGGAGAAGAGACGCGTGAAGGAGCGTGCAGCGTGAGAAGGAAGACCAAGAGTTCACTGGAGGCGGTACAGAAGAGACAAATTAGAAGACAGAGGGAGGAGAAGAAGAAGCCGGTGAACTTCGGCGAGTGAATGGCCGGAGAAGAGGCGTGTGAGGGAGCGTACAGCGTGAGAAGGAAGACGAAGGTTCGCGCCTGTGGTCAATTAGGGCTCGAACGCCGGAAAAACGACGGAGAGTCACTCGGCTCAGGCGGAAAACCCCTTCCCTTCGATTCAAAAGAGAAACAGATGAGAGGAGATGCCAAAATTAGGTGTGGTGTGGGAGAGGCACTCGGCAAAAACAGAGGAAGAGGCCAACAACCAAAAAAACCCTAATGTTTGCTGTTGCCCTATGTTCGAAACGGGCGGCCCGAAGCCCGATGGGTCGGGCTCTAAAATAACGGGCTTTTCGGTTGGCCCGAGCCCGAAGGCCCGGTTCCATTCGGGCCATGAAATTAACGGCCCGTGTCCGCGTATTTTCGGACGGGCTTCGGGTGGGCCCGCGGGCTCGGGCCATTTTTGACACTCCTATGTATATATGTATTTATAAATAAGTATATGTACATATGTATGTGTTTATTTATATATTTATATGTGTATATCCATATATATATATATATTGAAAGTTTTATGTATGTTATGTTATAGGGTTAAAAGGTAATTACTAAAAAGTTTAGTAATATATACGAAAAAACAATTTTTCTAAATACAATACATTCTTTTCTAAATCTAAACCCTAGCCATCACAGAGAAACGAAGAACGAAAGGATCAGTTTTGTTCCCGACCAAAAATCTGCGCCAACAGTTGACTGCAGATCCCGATCTCAGCGTGGATACACGTAGAGGATTTATGCGTTCAAGTCTCACATCCGTTTGTTGTCAGATTCGACAAAATATGTAACTAGATCGTTAAATGGATTGTTAAAAAAACGTTTCCGCACCCGAATAGCAATCTAACAGTGGTATCAGAGCGTGTGTTCGTCTGTTTCTAGATTAGGATTTGTTTTTTTACGAAAAAACGACGAGAAAAACAGGCGGTGTGCGCGACGGCCGAAAAGCCTAGACGGCCGCACGCAAGTGAGCGTCGCTGGGCGAGCGGCCGCACCGACGACAGCGGCTGAGCGACGCAACGAGCATGCAGATGGCACGCGCAACGAACAGAAACCCTAGGCGAGCAACTGGCGAGCGACGTGCGCGATTGGGCGAGATAGCAGCACCCCGAGCGGGCGAGTGTTGCACCCCAAGCGGGCGAGCGTCTGGGCGACGGTGCAAGCAATGGACAGAAACCCTAGTCCGAGCGGGCGAGCGCAACACCCCGAGCGGTCAAGCGTACGCACGAACGGACGAGTGCCTAGGCAAACGATGTGACTGCGAGTGGGCACACAAGAGGACGAGCGCGACGGTTTTCGGGGATGAAACCTTAGATGAGCGCGATATTTTTTCGTTCATCTTACAGCCGCAATTCGAGTGTTCAACTGTGAATCCCTAGACGGGTTTTGTCCCAAATGACGCGTCGGATTCGACTCAATCGATTGATTCTTTAAGGGTCAAAGTCGATCGATACGTACGATGAGTCGATCGAATTATAGTCTAAGTCGATCGACTTGAGTGTCAACTCAATCAACCAATGTTTATGAGTCTCGCTAAAGGTCCAAAATAATTGAGTTCTTAAATGATAAATTGTTTATCATTCGGCTTTTCCTTCATCGTGGACATATGAATAGGCTTTTGTTTACATGGTATGGCCTGACTATGAGGAGGCATGTAGTTCAAGGATTTCTTGTAGACGCCTGGACTATCCGAGGGACATGAACTTAATTGTTATCCGACCATGAGTTAAAGGATGAACTCAACTATATCAATAGGGACGATATTGAATACCAGGTGACTATGTGATATAGAGTCGTTTTTTATTAACTACGAGTTTTATGGGGATAAAATTTGTAAAGAATCTATTTTATATGGTTGGAAAACGTCTTGATTACCAAGGGGCTCAGGTATATAGTTGTAGATTAATGCTAATGAGAAATAAGATTGCTGATGTTATTGTAACATGTATTAGCGAGCATATCATTTAGATAAATTCTAGGTTTTTATGATATTTACGATGTCTAACTCTCTGCTGTTTATGTTCCTTATCAGTTTTCAGATCTCTCGAGAATGTATCAATTCAATCTGCATCCTATTCTCGAGATCAACAAGCTTGTTGGGGAAAATTTCGATGAATGGCAACACAACTTGTGTCTGGTGCTAACTAATGAGAAACTGATCGATGTGATCGATAAACCATCTCTTCCAACACCAGATCCAACAAACGATGAGGATTTTAGTGATTTCACCAAGTATGAGGAGAAATGCATCACTGTAAAGTGCCTCATTTTGGCATCGATGAGTGGTGAACTCCAGAAGCAGCATGAGCACATGGATGCTAAGCAGATCATGGAACATCTTAAGAAGATGTTTGGAGAACAAAGTCACACGGCAAGGTCTAAGTTTTCCGGGACTTTGTTCAAGTCCGCTCTGAATGAGGGCTCTCCTATAAGACCCCATGTTCTTAAGATGATAAGTCTGATAGAACAACTTGAGAAGTTAGGGTGCTCCTTCTACAAAGAGATGCAGCAGAAGATGATCCAACATTCACTTTTGGACTCCTTCTCCCCGTTCGTTGTTAATTACAACATGAACAAGCTTGATGTCGAGCTGTATGAGATGTACAACATGCTCACTAAGTATGAGAAGAAGATGTCCATCGGGAAGAAGGGATCAAGATCCGTTCTGATGGTTGGGCAGTCCTCTCAGCAAAAGAGGAAGGGCAAGAAAAGGCATAGGACCAGGCAGAGCACGCCCAAGGCTGGTATGACCAATGCAAAAGGCGGTACTGGTAAGGCCGACCAGTCAGATGCTGAGTGCTTCTTTTGTAAGAAGAATGTGCATTGGAAGAGGAACTGCAAGGAATACCTTCAGTCTCTTTTCATGGTTTCCTTGACTACTATTGATTCGTCTAAATGGATATTGGATACCGGTAGTAGTTTTAACATCTGCAACATGTTGCGATGGCTAAGGATTAGCAGGAAATTCAGAAAGGAGAATTCAGTCTTAAGGTTGGAAATGACACAAGTGTTGCTACTCTAGCCGTAGGATCGATTCTCTTATTTTGCCTATGGGCAAGACTTTGTTGTTGGATGACTGTTATTATGTTCCGAAGTTTATTTCGAATATTATTTTTATTTCTATGCTTGATAGACGTGGATTTCGAACAGTTTTCAGTAATAACATTTGCTCTATTTATCATGTTGACGATTTATGTGTGAATGGTTATCAACAACAAGGTATTTACGTCTTACTTAATGTTAATGATGAATTATTCAACATGCATGTTTCAGGCCAAAAGAGAAAGCTAGATAATCGTCAAAATCATACGTATCTTTGGCATTGTAGACTTTGTCACATCGGTGAGAAGAGAATCAACAGGTTGCATAAGGATAGTTTTCTGAGCCATTTTGATTTCGAATCTTATGCAACTTGTGAGTCCCGTCTCACTGGTAAAATGATTAAATCTCCGTTTAGTTGAACCAGAGAAAGAGCTACAAAACTTCTGGGACTGATACATACTGATGTATGTAGACCTATGAAGGTTCAAGCCAAAGGTGGATATTCGTATTTCATCACATTCACTGATGATATGTCAAGATATGGATCTGTGTTTTTGATGAAACACAAATCCGAATCTTTTGAAATGTTCAAGAGATTTCGTAGTGAAGTGGAGAAACAAACCGGAAAGAGTATCAAGGTGTTGAGATCAGACCGGATGGTGAATATCTAAATCGCGAGTTTGTCGATTATCTAAATAAAATAAGATTTTGTCTCAGTGGATTTTTCCTGGGACACCGCAGCACAATGGTGTGTCCGAAAGGAGAAATCAGACTTTATTGGATATGATCCGATCCATGATGGGGTTCACGGATATCACAATCAACTTGTGGGGTTATGCTTTAGAAGCAGCTGCATACATCTTAAATAAAGTTTCCACTAAAGCAATCTCTAAGACTCCATATGAGATATGGAAGGGACAGAAACTTAATCTGAAACATATCAAGATTTGGGGTTATCCGGCTTTCGTTAAGAGACTTCAGCCAGACAAGCTAGATGATAGGTTTGATAGGTGTAGATTCGTTGGTTATCCCAAGGAAACTATGTGATATTATTTCTACCACCCATCTGAGCACAAAGTGTTTGTGGTTAGAACTGCAACCTTTCTTGAAAGGGAGTTCCTTGAGGAAGGAATTCATGGTGGAGAAATAATTCTTGACGAAATTCAAGAACCCAACAAACCAACACAAGCTCAAGGACATGAGATGTCAAATGAGCGGTCTTGGATGGGTGATATGTTGTTAGGCTCTAGGACTTCATCTTCAAATAATGAAGTGACAGTACTTGTTCAGGAACAAGTTCAAGAACTAGTTCAAGAGCCTGATCGAGAAAAAATCTAATAAGATATTCCAGTGCAGGTTGGACCTGCTACACAGGCTTCCTTTAAAAGGTCAACACGTTCTCGATGTGTACCTAAAAGACTTAATCTGACGGTGCAAGAGGGCGTGATCGGTCATAGATATGATGACCCGTTGACTTTCTAAGAAGCTATACAAGGTCCAGATTCTGAGAAATTGTGGAAAGCCATGGAATCCGAGATGGAATCTATGAAGATCAACGAA